>CM055034.1:715978-1419631 GCA_029204005.1 Salix udensis | reverse complement strand
TATATATATATATATATATATATATATATATATATATATATATATTAATTTCATATAATAAAATCACGAGTTTAAGTTTACATTTACAATTCTTATTAAAATTCTTATCTTTTATTTGCTATTGATATTCTATTTGCTTCCACGTTCATCATATGTTAAGTAGCATAAAACTGTTTTTTTTTCTTTTAATTTTCCAGTTTTTTGTTTTCCAAATTTAGTATAAATTTGAAAGATTGAATATTACTTGTTGTGAAATAACATCTAATCTGAACATGGGCTGTGAAGGAAAAGTCTTAAACATTTGGAATATATCTGATTTTATTCATGCATCTTTAGTTGAGAGATGTTCTGCATGTCAGAGTAAAAGTAAATAGAGAATTTAGTTAAATAAATCGAAAAAACATAAATTTAGCATTGTATTTTAAAAATATTTTTGAAAAAATAAAAAATATCATTTTAATATATTTCTAAATAAAAATCACTTTAAAAACAACCACAACCACCACTATCTAGGGGGTGTTTGGCCCCGCGATGCGGCCTGCGGTTGAGGCTCGTCGAGGGGCCAAACACTGCTAATACCAAACGGGATCCCATATTTTTCTGTGGGTCCCACTAAATTTCTGTGGTTCAACCGGGTTTTGAAAAGCATCGAAAAGATGCTTTTCAAAATGAACACAGATGTAGCGTGAGAGAGGGGGGTTGAATAGAAGAGAAGATAAAAAAAAACTTTGGAGTTTTACACAGAGGGGGGACCGAGAGAAAAAAATTTGACGTAACAGGGGAAGAGGGGCAAAATTTACATGTAAAAGAGAGGAGAAAAAACCAGGGAAGAAACGAGAAATTATGGGGAAATTTACAGAAATTTTAGCAAAGAAAAACAAGAAAATATCACACAAAAATCACACCATCATCCCTCATTCCCCTCGGCAACCAGCTCCTTCTCTCTCTCTCTCTCTCTCTCTCTCTCTCTCTCTCTCTCTCTCTCTCGGTTTGCAAGTGCTCTCTCTCTCTCTCTCCATCATTAGAAACCACTCAACATCACCCTTATCACCACCGTGAACTTCCCCTACATACTAGCAACCTACCCACACTCTCCCGCGAGGCAACAACCACGGTTGTAGCAGCTGCAATGTGAGCCCCGTCACCTTTGGAAGCCTCCTCTTACCACCACATACCACTATTTCTGAAGCCACCACAACAAGAATCATCACCTCGATCTCCTCTACCCAATGGTACTAACAAGTACACCTTTCATCGCACTCAAAAAATTAACTATTCATCATCTTCATCACCTCGTCGACTGCATGCAGGCTTGCGTAAAATGGGCAGTGGGTCAGGCTTTGTGCCCAGCCCAAAGCATAAGGGAGGTGGGTTGGACTGGAGGCCCAACCCATGCGCAGTGGGTTGTCAGTCCAGCCCACAAATTTTTTTATTTTTGTTTGATTTTATTAAAAACATATAAAAATTAAAAAATATATAAAAATATATTTTTTTAACATCAACCACAACAACAGTTATATCAAACAGACTCTTAAACCTGGTTCCAGCCGGGCCTAGACTTGGTGGCCATGGAGCCGACTTGGGACTAGGGGTTTTATTTTTAAGTTGTTTAGGCAAAAGAACATGATTGATGCTAGCCAGCACCTTCATGATTTTCGAAGACAACATTTTCTGGCGTGTTTCGAAGACAACATTTTCGAAGTGCATTATTGAATAACCATCATGATTTTCTAATGTCTTTTATACTGTATTTTAAAAGTATTTTTGAAAAAAAAATATTTTATTATTTTAAATTAATAAATTTTGGTATTTTTATATGCTGACATCAAAAGTAATTTTTAAAAAATAATTATTTTGATGTATTTATAAATGAAAAACATTTTAAAAAATAAATTCAACCATACTATAACAAAGATTTATTGAATACCGCGTAAATCAAAAGTCGTATTTTCCTTGCAGAAGACATTCAATATGGAAGCAGTTTTGCCCTTTGCTGACATTTGGTCTTTGGCGATTGATAACCTCCTAGAATAAAGTTAGCAATGTAAACATGAAGGACCAAGTTGTAAGAGTTTAAAATTAAAATGTTTTTATTTTTTTATAATTTCAAGTTCAAGTTTTATAGTTATTAATATGATAATAACTAAAAATTTATATAATTGTTAATTTTAGGGTCCATAGAATTAATTAAGGTATATACAAACCGGTTAAACACCAACATTAATAAAAGAAAAAAAAAAGTTAGCAATGTGTACAGCGAAGCTGCATGAAATAGATCTATTGTTTTTATTTAAAACTTGTGTTTTTTAGTTTCTTTTTTTATTTAAAAATAATGTATAGTTGATACATGTCTTGTTTTGAAACCAAAGTAGTTATCATTTTATAAATATACTATAATCATTTAATATTAATATCTTTTTATTATATATTTTTTTTATTTTATTTATTGAAAACTTAAAACAATAATTGTTGACTAAGTATATGTTTGTTATTGTGGTTGATTTGATTTTGAAAGTATTTTTTTTAAATATATTGAAATGATATTTTTTATTTTTTAAAATTTATTTTGATATAGCATATGAAAATAATATAAAAATATCAAAAAAATTAAAATAAAAAATAAATATTTTTCAAAAATATTTTTAAAATAGATTGATAACTCATTTTGCATGGATTTGTTTTCAACGTTACCCTTATTACGTTTGCTTCAAGTGATGTATTGTCAAATCAATCACCCTCTCTTTAAAACGGATGTGGATATTTAAGTAGTCACTCCAAGAAGTATAAATATTTGGTATTGTTTTGCTTTTAAATTTTAATTATTAAAGCATATCAATCTTTTTTTTAAATGATTTTACCTGGAAAAAATGAAAGTTTCTAGATATGTTTCAATGATTTTTAAAATGTTAATATTAAAATTATTTTAAAACTTAAAATATTTTTGCAAAAAAATCCTCCGTATATGTGTATATTTGCTATTGTTTTTCTTTTAAACTGGTGTTTTTAGTTGCTTTTTTATTTATTTAAAAATAATGTTTCGTTGATACTTGTCTTGTTTTGAAACCAAAGAAGGAATTACTTTCAAAATATAATATAATTATTTAACATTAATATTTGTTTAATCATATTTGATTATTTGTATTTTATTTATTGAAAATTTAAAACAATAACTGTTGAGGTGTGGTTGAGATTAATTTTGAAAATGTTTTTTTATTTAAAAATACATCAAAATAATATTTTTTTATTTTTAACATCAAGCTATAAAAATGATCTAAATATATTAAAAAACTAGTTTAAAATAAAAAATAATTTTTTTAAAAAAGGTATAACTAATGGAGTGATTGTCCCTCTTTACCTTCTCATTTATTGCATTATCATTTTGCATGGATTTTTTTTCAACATTACCTATATTACGTTTGCTTGGAGTGATGTATTGTCAAATCACCCTCTTTGATACGGATGTGGATATTTAAGTAGTTGTTTTTCTATTTAACATTTTATTTGCTATTGATATTCTATTTGCTTCCACGTGCATCATATGTTAAGTAGCATAAAACTGTTTTTTTTTTGTTTTCTAGTTTTTTGTTTTCCAAATTTAGTATAAATTTGAAAGATTGAATATTACTTGTTGTGAAATAACAACTAATCTGAACATGGGCTGTGAAGGAAAAGTCTTAAACATTTGGAATATATCTGATTTTATTCATGCATCTTTAGTTGAGAGATGTTCTGCATGTAAATAGAGAATTTAGTTAAATAAATCGAAAAAACATAAATTTAGCATTGTATTTTTAAAAATATTTTTGAAAAAATAAAAAATATCATTTTAATATATTTCTAAATAAAAAATTACTTTAAAAACAACCACAACCACCACTATCTAGGGGTGTTTGGCCCCGGGATGCGGCTTACGGTTGAGGCTCGCCGCGGGGCCAAACACTGCTAATTCCAAACGGGACCCCATATTATTTATATGGGTCCCACTAAACTCCATATTATTTATGTGGGTCCCACTAAATTTCTGCGGTTCAACCTGGTTTTGAAAAGCATAAAAAAAATGCTTGAGAGGGGGGTTGAATAGAAGAGAAGATAAAAAAAAACTTTGGAGTTTTACACAGAGGGGGGACGAGAGAAAAAAGAATTGACGTAACAAGGGAAGAGGGGCAAAATTTACACGTAAAAGAGAGGAGAAAAAACCAGGGAAGAAACGAGAAATTCTAGGGAAATTTACAGAAATTTTAGCAAAGAAAAATAAGAAAATATCACACAAAAATCACAACATCATCCCTCATTCCCCTCGGCAACCGGCTCATTCTCTCTCTCTCGATATGCAAGTGTCTCTCTCTCTTTCCATCGTTAGAGACCATTCAACATCACTCTTTATCACCACCGTGAACTTCCCCTACACACTAGCAACCTAACAACACTCTCCGGCGAGGCAACAACCACGGTTGCAGCAGCTGCAACGTGAGCCCCGTCACCTTTGGAAACCTCCTCCGGCCACCACAGACCACCATTTCTAACGCCACCACAACAAGAATCATCACTCCCGACCTCCTCTACCCTCACGATACTAACAAATACACCTTTCATCACACTCGAAAAATTAACTATTCATCATCTTCTTCACCTCGTTGACTGCATGCAGGCTTGCGTGAAATGGGCAGTGGGTCAGGCTTTGTGCCCGGCCCAAAGCATAAGGGAGGTGGGTTGGACTGGAGGCCCAGCCCATGCGCAGTGTGTTGTCAGTTCAGCCCACAGTTTTTTTTTATTTTTGTTTTATTTTATTAAAAACATATAAAAATTAAAAAAAACATAAAAATATATTTTTTCAACATCAACCATAACAACAGCTATGTAGCACCCCCACTATTCGCTCAGGCCACTCACATCAGCACGTAGCTTTCCAAGCTATGGCTCTACAACGGGAAAAAGTAGCATCTTCTGGCGTGTTTCGAAGACAACATTTTTGAAGTACATTATTGAATAACCATCATGATTTTCTAATGTCTTTTATACTGTATTCTAAAAGTATTTTTGAAAAAAAAAATATTTTATTATTTTAAATTAATAAATTTTGGTATTTTTATATGCTTACATCAAAAGTAATTTTTAAAAAATAATTATTTTAATGTATTTATAAATGAAAAACATTTTAAAAAATAAATTCAACCATACTATAACAAAGATTTCTTGAATACCTCGTAAATCAAAAGTCGTATTTTCCTTTCAGAAGACATTCAATATGGAAGCAGTTTTGCCCTTTGCTGACATTTGGTCTTTGGCGATTGATAACCTCCTAGAATAAAGTTAGCAATGTAAACATGAAGGACCAAGTTGTAAGAGTTTAAAATTAAAATGTTTTTATTTTTTTATAATTTCAAGTTTAAAGTTTTATGGTTATTAATATGATAATAACTAAAAATTTATATAATTATTAATTTTAGGGTCCATAGAATTAATTAATGTATATACAAACCAGTTAAACACCAACATTAATAAAAAAAAAGTTAGCAATGTGTACAGCGAAGCTGCATGAAATAGATCTATTGCTTTTATTTAAAACTTGTGTTTTTAGTTTCTTTTTTTATTTAAAAATAATGTATAGTTGATACATGTCTTGTTTTGAAACCAAAGTAGTTATCACTTTATAAATATACTATAATCATTTAATATTAATATATTTTTATTATTATTTTATTTATTGAAAACTTAAAACAATAATTGTTGACTAAGTATATGTTTGTTACTGTGGTTGATTTGATTTTGAAAGTGTTTTTTTTAAATATATTAAAATAATATTTTTTATTTTTTAAAATTTATTTTGATATAGCATATGAAAATAATATAAAAATATCAAAAAAAATTAAAATAAAAAATAAATATTTTTCAAAAATATTTTTAAAATAGAGTGATAACTCATTTTGCATGGATTTGTTTTCAACGTTACCCTTATTACGTTTGCTTCAAGTGATGTATTGTCAAATCACCCTCTCTTGAAAACGGATGTGGATATTTAAGTAGTTGTCTTTCAATTTACATTTTAGTCACTCCAAGAAGTATAAATATTTGGTATTGTTTTGCTTTTAAATTTTAATTATTAAAGAATATCAATCTTTTTTTTTAAATGATTTTACCTGGAAAAAATGAAAGTTTCTAGATATGTTTCAATGATTTTTAAAATTTTAATATTAAAATTATTTTAAAAATTAAAATATTTTTGCAAAAAACATCCTCCGTATATGTGTATATTTGCTATTGTTTTTCTTTTAAACTGGTGTTTTTAGTTGCTTTTTTATTTATTTAAAAATAATGTTTCGTTGATACTTGTCTTGTTTTGAAACCAAAGAAGGAATTACTTTCAAAATATACTATGATTATTTAACATTAATATTTGTTTAATCATATTTGATTATTTGTATTTTATTTATTGAAAATTTAAAACAATAACTGTTGACTAAATAACCATTTAGTGGTTTGGTTGAGATTAATTTTGAAAATGTTTTTTTATTTAAAAATGCATCAAAATAATATTTTTTTTATTTTTAAAATTTATTTTTAACATCAAGCTATAAAAATGATCTAAATATATTAAAAAACTAGTTTAAAATAAAAAATAAATTTAAAAAAAAAGGTATAACTAATGGAGTGATTGTCCCTCTTTACCTTCTCATTTATTGCATTATCATTTTGCATGGATTTTTTTTCAAGGTTACCTATATTACGTTTGCTTGGAGTGATGTATTGTCAAATCACCCTCTTTAATACGGATGTGGATATTTAAGTAGTTGTTTTTCTATTTAACATTTTAGTCACTCCAGAAGTATAATATTTGGTATTGTTTTGCTTTTAAATTTTAATTATTAAAGCAAATCAATCTATTTTTAAAAAAATTGATTTTATCTGGAAAAAAATGAAAGTTTCTAGATATTTTTCAGTGATTTTAAAATGTTTATATTAAAAATTATTTTAATGTATTTAAAATATTTTTGCAAAAAACATCCTACGCTATGTTTACCAAATACACTATTAATATTTTTTTTAATTTAAAAATAGGGTTTGGTTAAAACATGAAAGAAAAAAGTGAAATTGTGTGCAAACTTAGAGTATTATTTTCTTTTAGATTTCAAATAATTTAAAAATCTTGTTTTTGGTTTTCAAGAAAAGAAGATTTACAACAAGTTTTTTAAAACCAAACTTGTTCTCAAAAGTTTCTAATTTTTTTCTTCCTTCTAGCTAGGGATGAGTAAAAAAACCGATTAAACTGAGAAAATAAAAAATATTAACCGATAAAAAAACCCAATTAAAACTGAAACTAAACTGTTAAAATTAGAAAAAAAAAATGCTATATTTTTTTTTCCAATTTGTTTAATTTTTTTGGTTTGCTTCTATTTTAGTAAAATAGAAAAAAGGAAAACTTGGTTAAAGTAAAAAAATAAAAAAAAACTAAGATCAGGCTGCCCAAATCATACCAAGATCGGACCAAGGGAGCTTGGAGCTCAAGCCAGGACTAGGATTAGGACGCACAAGGTTCACACAAGATTGGGCTTTGAGTTGGACGTGGCCCAGGACACACGAGTCTTAGGCTAGGACCAGGTTCGAGGCATCCAAGATTTGGGTGTAGGGTTTTCGAGTTCGAGACAAGACCAGGTTTGAACCGCTTAGGGTTTTAGCCGAGGCAGATTATAGATCATGTTTGATATTATATTTTAAAAATATTTTAATAAAAAAATTAAAATATTGTTATTTTTTATATTAAATATTTTTTTGATTTTTTTAATTATTTTCATGTGTTAATGTTAAAATTAATTTTTAAATAATTAAATATTTTAGCTTGGAGAAACTTAATAATTAAATATGAAAGAAAGATCAATAATTAAATATGTCCTCAAGGAGCATAAAATGATGACAAAGGATTTGTGATCTGCACAATAATTTTTTGATCTCGAGTCAGGACGTATATCCCTTGTAAGAATATGATATTTTACTCGTTCACCTAGATTCATAAAATACGTTTTTCAAGATATGAGTTCCTCACGTTCAAAAAAAAAAAGTTTTTCTTTAAACGAATATTTTAATTATGATTATAAAACCCACTATGAATGTTTTTATTTACAGGAGAGGGTCGGATTGGTTCACCCTCGAGGCCGAAGCTTCCCTGCAAAGAGATGGCAAAAAAATGATTTTTTTTGCGGCCAACGTATACTGAAGCCCACATATTTCAAGCATATATTAGCTAACCACAAGAGTGGTTCGGCAGTATATCCTTTCCGAGCTACCATTAAAGAATAAAATAGTATATAATAAAATAATCAGGAAAAATGTCTAAATAGAATACACTTATCTAAACATTTTTCTATGTTTCGAATATCTTTTTCGAGATACCATTGAAAGACAATTTCAATACAGAGTCGGTTGCTCAGGGTGCTTAGTTTATATCGGGCCTTTATCGTGTTTCTTCAATTTCGGCAGGCCGATTTCTCGGGTTGTAGAGCCATCAAAATTCGAAACATGCATGCACGAACCCTGTTTCCTTGATTGTTTTTTTTTTTTTTTAAATAAAATAAAAATAAAAATAAACCTAGTCTCTTGATTTGGCACACGGGAAGGAAGACAATGAAATCCTAGCGATTTGGTATAGATGACTAGTCAACCTCACAACATTAGAAACACCATTTTAAATAATAAGATTATTAAATTCAGCTCGGCCCGGCAAGTTAGTTGAAATATCTAAAATATAAATTAGTTTGAACATCACAATAAACATGATAAAAAAAAAGGAATAAACCCAATTAAAAACTCATTAATTTAAAATAAAAATAAAATAGCATTATTTAATTAAAAAAATGAATTAACTCGAAGTAATTTAGATTAAAATAAAAATGGAATATGGGGTTACAACATATTAGACAAGATTAATAGTTGCCTAGGATTCGGTAAGAGATTCATGACACGGATGCAATTTAGAGAAATAAGTTACTATGCCTCGATCTCGATATGCTTTTTGCACGAATGTGTATTAATGCAACGTTTAAATTTATTTTTTGCTGACAGAATCTACTTTATAATAATAATAATAATAATAATAATTATTGCTAGGCCAATGTTAATATTCTCGCAGCACAAAAGTCAAACCAGCAGGAAAGAGCCAAAAGAGCAGGTTAAAGTATTTGGAATTCCCTGCCTTTTTTTCTTTTTCTTTTTCTTTTTCTTTTCTTCCTTTTAAATCATTCAGGTTTTATCTATCATCAACTCCTACTTAATTAACAGACACTCTTATTTATTTATTTATTTATTTATTTATTTGGTTTTAGTACTAATTACTCCCTCCAATACTGAATTTAATATATATATATTATTTATCATTAGCCAATGTTTGACAAGCGTGTTTACATTACAAAACCCCAAGGGGTTGGCCTGGCGGAGGAGGCCTGGGTCTCTTTGGTGTGCTCCCAAAGAGGTCTCAGGTTCGAATCCGTTCAGGTGCAAACAATTTTTTGGGGCCATCGGACTTGGGCGAAGCCCATGAATTACCCGTGGTGCACTTGCGGGAAACTCCTTGCCGAGGGCCTGTGCACCCCCGGGATTAGTCAGGTCCAGCGGCCTGAATACCCGTGGTTAGCTTCGGCTATTCCAAAAAAAAAAAAGTGTTTACATTACAAAATTAATTAATAAATGAATAATTGTTTTTTCCCACTACATGAATTGTTGCATTCATCACATGGATTCTCGATAGAGATGGGAATAATAATTAAGAAGTTATTTACATTTTTTGTTCAAAGAAAATATGCGAAACCCAAAACATTTTTAGAGAATAAAAACAAAAATACCCGTCGAATTATAAAAGCCTTAACATTTACTCACATTGTTTTCGTTTCAAAAGATTTATTATATATTTACATGTATAATATGATTTCGAATCTTTTTTGTTGTATTTTTATTTGTTAATAATGTTATTGAGATTGATGTTACACCATAAATTAGCACTCCATTATAAATTTTAATTTGTTTAATTGCCAAGGTTATTGATGAGTTGATATGATAATGACCAATATATATATGTGTGTGTGTGTGCATTTTAAATTTTTATTTTTATTTTATTTGTTGAGAGTGATGATTGATATCAATGTTACATCATCAATTAACAATCCATTATATAAATTTTAATTTGTTTAATTTTCAAGGTTAGCGATTACTATATGCATTCTAAAATTTTATTCAACTTTATTTTTATTTTATTTTATTTGTTAAGAGTGATAATTGATATCAATGTTACATCATCGATTAATACCCCATATATATAAAGTTTAAGTTGTTTAATTGTCAAGTTTAGTGAGTTCATATGACAATGACCACTAGATGCCTTCTAAAATGATTCGATTTCCATCTACAAAATGAAAAATCTGAGATTTTTTTATTTATTTATTGAAGGAGATCTCTCCATAATTATTTTTCCTTAAATCCCATTAAACACATTCCTATTAGTGTATAAACTTTGTTAATTAGATGGAATACCAACAAGAATGTTTGGTAGAAATTCTAATCGATAAAAACAAAGAGACATGGAATGGAAGTGTGATGCTAAAATTTGAAGAGGATCGATTTGACTACGATTATCTGCGTCATTATGGATGGAGAAATAGAAAAAATAAAAATAAATAGGATGAGCTTTATTAAAGAGTAATGTAGTAAAAAAAATATTACAAGAAATAATTTTAAAACTTGACTTGAAAATCTATCCATGATGATATGATTTAGATTATGGTATGAAAAGATTAACCAGAGTTAATTAATTTTAAAAAAAATAATCAAAATAACACTGTTTTTTACTACTTTTTACATGGTTTTATCTAATTGTGAGCGAATTAACTCTTGTCAATTTATTTCTCATAACAAATAATATTAATAATATGATGTGTTGATCTAAGTTGTGTAAAACTAGTGTTCTTATTTGATATACTTGTCAATACATCTCATACATTGAATTAATGAGTTTTATAAATTAAATGGTTGAAGTTTTTAAAAAGTGAATATAATAAGTAAATTTGGGTGAGGTTAAACACTACTCATAATCATTAATCCTCTTATTTATTTATTTATTTTTAATATATCAAAACTAAGATGTAAATAATTATTATGTTTACATGTATATAATTATTGATTAGTGGGTAAAATAATTATGTTTCACAAAAAATGATGTAAATCTCAAGTACCTAATTATCACCCACTAATTTAATTAAGAGTGATCCAAAAGTACCATGTGCACCAATTATCATCAATATTGCTTGCAATCATTCACCATGCTATATAATTTAATTTTTTTTTTTACTGGCTCTACCTTAAAAAAAAAAAAAAAAAGTGACTTGCAATTTGACAATTACTAATCAACCAATAATTAATGACATATAACGTACCATCTTCATCACATTTCGTGTATTAGAGCCTACTCGGGAAAGAGAGAGATTGAAGGGGATGAAAGAATCTAATCAAAGGTTAAGCTCCGATTTTGTGGATGGCATAATGCTGCCTATTAATTATTTTAATTTAATTTTGAGTTAATGGTTTCAATTAAGAGGATGTTTGGGATGTGTTTTTCAATTTTAAATAATATTTTTAATATTAACACATTAAAATCATATAAAAAATACTTTTTTCTAAGCTAAAAATACTTTAAAAAGATTTATAATCAAGCTATGATAAAGAAAAGAAGAGAGAAAGAAAGAAAGGATCTAATTAGAGGTTAAAGGTCCAATTTTATACCTGGTTGAGAGATGTGATTGCGATTGTTTTTTAAAATATTTTTCGTTCAGAAATACATTAAAATGATATATTTTTTAATATTTTTTTTTGAAAATAATCTTAAAATACAAAAAAAAATTAATTTAAAAACAAATTTAATTTTTTTAAAAGTACTTTTAAAACGCAATACCATATACAATCTATTTCATGATGTAAAAAATGCTGGCCTATTAATTATCATATTTAATTTTGAGTGAATGATTGCCTTCTTGGATTCAAAGTATGGCAATGAAAAGAACTAGCAACCTAAATTTGACTTGCCAATTGTTTTTTATTATTATTATTTACACATCATTAGATTTAAAAAATCAATCTTGTTGTTTTCTTTCTACTTTAATAATGAGTAATTGCGTGTTGCTGTTAGCACGCAGCCATCTTCCTTTCTCATTCATGGAAAACGAGAGTAAATCTCTCATGCCATCTTTCATTGCTGTTTTGTTTTCTTGTGTTCAAATCCTCCCTCGAGTGTGCATGTATTATTTTGTTGCAGAAATATTAGTTATGTTTATAAATTAATTAATATTCTTTTTTCTGCTTTTTTTTTCTACATTTCTTATATATATATATTCATTTTAAATGCTATAATATCTATACATGAAATAGAGTTCATAAAAGAAATCATGAAGTTTGTAGTTATTGTTTCGTGATAGAATAAATAAAGATGATGAGAATATAAAAGATATATCTTTTTTATATTTTAAAAATAAAAGAGAATCACTCCAAAAGAAAACATATATTCTTCTCATATATATATATAGATATAGATACATCCTTTTATATCTGTATTTTTAAACACTTAAACTCATTATCCTTCTCGCTTTATTCTCTAAAAAGAAAGAGTTCTCTTTTGTGAGTCAATGGCCGTCCATGATTACGTTTCTCAAATTAATTTCGGGCCTCCAAACTATTATGGAAGGGTTGATTTGGTCCTCAATGTATATAATGTTTCAATTCACACCCCTGATTTATATAATATAATTGATGCAATGCCACCCTCCCCTTTAAGACTTACATGATCATTTATTTATTTTTATTAATGTGAATATCCGGTTCAACTTATGCGCAATCTCAATTAATCAAATAGACCTTGAAATAAATGATTATGTAAATCTTTGATAATTATTATATTAATAATCAAAAAATTCAAATTTGAGACCATATGAAAACAACCTAACTCTTGTCAGCGGGTCCACCCACCTATTACATGGCTATCTTTTGACCAATACTTGCTAATAGAGATGAAGTCATTGTTTAACTTTTAAAAAACAGGACAAAAATTTGCTTGACAAGCAAACTACATCAAGCAAGATAATAATAATTAGTTAATGATCTTGAGTACTAATTTCCTTTACAATTTTATATTTTCTTTTTAAAAAAAAAAGAAGACTGTCAGATTCTGACTCCTTATAACTCCTTGCTAACCATACACAAATCTAAGGCTGCTGTGTGAGAGATGTTTCTGCGGGTTCTGGCAGTATGAGACTTGTTCCAACCAGAGGTCCAATTGTCTGCAGGTTTTGGTGGTGCTGGCCCATCACTTCAAATAATTTCTTATTGTATCTTCTCTGCTACTTCTCTCAGCTCACCTTCCCTGCGGCTGCCCTCCAGCAACCCGCCACTGCCGCCACCCCTGGTGCTGCTCTCCATCCACCGACAACTTTTCCTTTAAAACACCACCACTCTCTCTTTGACCATAGATTTTCCATACCCCTCACTGCTTCTCTGCTTCTTCTTCTCTTGCTCGCCGCCATCATGGGATGCTTTCTCGGACTCAAACTCAGACGCAGAAGACTTAACAAGAAGGGCGATGCTGTCGTTGCTGCTTCAAATGGGAGTAACGATCTTGGTCCTGAGAAGGAAAAGGATTTTGACCATGGTGCTCAAGCTTGTGTGAGGAAATACAACTGGAGCGAGATAGAGAAACTGTCAATGAATTTCTCTCAGATTGTTGGGTCAGGAGGGTTTAGCACAGTATACTTGGGCCACTTGCCTGGTTCCAGTCTCGGGGCGATCAAGATTCACTGCCCAAGTGACTATCTCAACAGAGTCTTCAAGCAAGAACTGGACATACTTCTTCAACTTCAGCATGACAACATCGTCAAGCTTCTGGGATACTGTGATGTTCAAGGTTTGTGTCTGGTTTTAATAAGCTTCTGGTTTTAATTAGTTCTTGTGCGCTAAAGTTTTTCGATCTGTTATATTTCCAGATGAAGGTGCTTTGGTATTCGAGTATGTTTCAAATGGAACCTTGCAAGATAAACTCCATGGCGCAGAAGGAGAAGCTAAGAACTCATCAAGCAGTCCAGTGATTTCATGGAGAAATAGAATGGCAATAGCCTGCCAACTTGTTCAAGCTCTCGAATATCTCCATGAAAAATGTCCTCTCCAAATCGTCCACGGTGACATCAAACCTTCAAACATCTTACTCGACGAGCATCTGAACTGCAAGCTCTGTGATTTTGGGTTTGCAAAGATGGGATTTTCTTCTACAATAATGACTCCCAACAACAGGAGGAAGCAGGTGATGGTGGGATCTCTTGGCTACACCGATCCACACTACCTCAGAACAGGGATCGCATCGAAAAAGAATGACGTGTACAGCTATGGAGTCATCATCTTGGAACTGGTGACAGGAATGGAGGCATTTTGCGAGGAAAGAGAGCAAGGCCAGCTACTGACATCAATAATGGGACCCATTTTGAAGGACATGATTGCTAGCGATAATGAATGCAGAGCGATGAAGGTGGCAGAAATGGTGGATCCAAACCTCGGCGAAGACTTTGAAGTCAAGGAAGTGGAGGCCATGCTTTCCCTCGCCGCTCTTTGCCTCGGACAGTCCCCGAGCCTGAGACCATCTGCCACGCAAATCCTGCAAACCATCAGGGAGAGCATCGGTTCCATCTCCTTCGTCTCCGCACAGAAAAAAGATTTGTCAAACTGATGACGTCAGGTGTAGAAATTGTTTGCTAGGGTTTTTTTCAGTCTGTATCAGGGTGTAAATGACATACACATACGACCTTTTTTAAATTATTTTTTTTCAATATTTTTCACATCATTTATATCTGTAACATGCATGGAAGTCAGACTCCGAGAAGGATTGGTGGTTAAGCAAGGACTGGTTCAAGCGACAACGAAAGGTTGGACGAAACAAAAAGAGAAAGGAAAGAGATAAATGCTATCCATTGTGAAAAGAATCATTTAAAAACTAGCTGTACACGCATCTGGATGATGAATTTTCCCTTCCCTTTATTATATTTTTGGTTTTGCCAGCCGGCTAACTCCATTATTGCTTCCTGTCTTTTCTTAAGTACTTCAAGTCTACACCAAATTCTCTGGTGTGGAAAGAAGAGTCCATGGATGTTGATGCAAGCTGGTTCGAGCACTATTGTTAATTTTGTTTTGTTTCGTTTGAAATGATCAAAATATTTTTACTAATTAAAAAAATAAAATAAATCGGTGTATTTTTTATCTCGTTTAGAATTTCAGTTCGATTTAGAAATTTTGCTCAAATTAATATTACGGTTTTGTTTTGCCCGTTCTATTTTGGCCAAATAGTATTTTTATTAAATAATAACTACTTTTACAATATAAATCATATCTCTTAATCCAACCGTTAGATTGATATGAAATTTTACAAGGAGTCTCTTTATATATTTATATATATTATGTTAAACTTTTAGAGTAATAAGAGAATTTAATAACCTTGCGAGATTAATTATGACATTCTCTTAATGTTATATATGTTCATAATTTTGTTCAGAACAATCATTTTATTGTGGTTTTTTAGATTAAATTGCACAATTCTAAATAATATTATTTTTGGATATGAGCTAAAAAAATTTGAATTAATATATTTAATTATATACACACACATATAAATAGTACAACCTCGCAATGATACAAAATACTCCACAACCAAATATTCCGTTTGAATTGGAAAAATAAAATATCATCCAAAACGGAATTGATTGGGTTCGAGGGACAGAGAAGATTCATTTCATGTTAAGGTCTATATTCTAGCATAATATTTACAGAGTGACGAAGTCTCTATATTCTATTAGAAGAAAGTCTTTTTTAAATATACATGAAAGTAGGTAAACACATGATGTTTTTTTTTTTTGTTTATCGTGTAATCTTATGAATATATTTATTAACTAGGTAAATATGTCAACGTTTGGAAAAACAATCAAAACCAAAAATAGAGTTTTAAAAAGATTTATAGTTTTTTTATTTGATTTTTAAATCCGCTCAGATTTAATTAAGAAATTCCAACATGATTTTAGAGGGGGATTGGATGAATATAATGAGCCGGGCCTAAAAAACTTTCAAATTAATTAAACCTATAAAATATGTTTTTGTGTTTTAATTAATTAAACTTTCAAATTGATTATCTCAATTTTTACCTCTATATAAATAACTTGTGTAGTATTTTTTATTACATTATTAAATTACAAATTTTTAATATGAATGAGTGTCGAATCGTAAGGAACCCTCTAGCCATAAGCTTGATGGAAAACCCAAGATGCTGCCCTGCTCTCATCCTAGATTGTGCTATGCCCATCACTCCTATCATGAAAGTTATTCTCTAGCTTTATTAAGGAGTTCTCATGATCACCCGGGTCTTACTCCAAAAAAAAAATATTTTTTTTACAAGTAAATAATGTAAATGCCCCTAAAAATATTTTTTTTAACTATGGATGCAAGAGCATTTTAGGTATTTTGCTATAGTTTTGTTATAATTATCATGTGAGGTTAGAGATAATTGAATCTTTTAATAAATATAAATTATTATTTTAACTTAGAAGTGATTGACTTTGACATCATCATTTAAAAGTTAACTTAGAAGTAGTTGACTTTGACTTCATCATTTAAAAGTGGTTGACTTTGGCATCATCATTTAAGTGTCACATGGGTGCTAAAACAAAACTCAACACCATCTTTTAGGGAAGTGCTCTATGCACCTCACCGTCCTCGTCACAATGGCGAGGCACTTATTCGTATCTGCACATGCTGCGAAACTTCAACCTTAATCCCCCCCCGGAGAGCCCATGATGCTGCTATGCTCTCCTCCAAACTTAGATTGTGCTTTTCCCAAACACTAATATCATGAAGACTTTGTTCTCTAACTTTATTAAGGAGTTCTCTTGATCACCCGGACTAAAAGGCTCATATATTTATTGTGCATTGTGAGGAGAAATATTGTGGATTCAGAGAGTGTATTGGTTGTTTTGTATTTTATTGCACTTAACAATTTCCATAGCAGTGAAGTAAAGTCATATGTTCGAAAGAATCCAAATGTTAATTGTCAATTGATCATGAAGAATTTAGATATCCCCTTTTTTAAATGTGTAGCAATGATGTTTTTGGCCTCTATGAGATGTATAATATGCAAGAAAAAGACACATCATCTTAGGATACCGTACCTAATGTAAGTTGGATTACTGTTTAATTGTTTTTCTAGGTCGAGTTTCTAGTCGTTGGTCTTTTCTAAAGTTCAAGGTAAACCTCTCTTCATGAATGAGTTTATATCTTATTGGGTAAAATAATAATCGTTCTAAAATCTTAATCTTAGAAACATATTTTTTTGTATCTTTAATACCTAAGAAAGTACTCTACGACATAGCTTTACACCCCTAAATATTAATTTACATGTAAATCCTAATATTATATAATGAATAAAATGATTGGTAAAGAATTTTTGATATTTTGGTCAAACCTTAATGGATTATCATTAACATTTATGATATCCATTTTTTGTATTTGAAAACACAAGAAAATATACAATTTATTTTTTATTTTTTTTGCATATAAAAATATGATTGGTAACATTTTAAGATTCAGTTGTATGCATAAAAACAAAATACTTTTTAATGTTTTTGAAATAAAGGTTTTTTGTTTGTTTTTGGAAATTTCAGGAGAAAAAAATCAGGTATTTTGTATCGGTTTTGTATCCTATAGTGTAAGTTAGTGACCCGATATTGAACAAAATTAGTAGAAAAATAGGCCATAAAATCAAAAATATTTTGGACATTGGAGTTCTTTTTGAATTTTTAAAGTTTCGGAGAAAACCGAGTAATTTTAATATTGAGATTGTAACTTATAATGTGATCTGAAAGTATGATATTGCATGAAAATATTGGAAAATATACGAGAAAATAAAACAAAATTTGAAATACCCATTTGATTTTATTTAAAATATTTTAGTTATTTTTAAAAAATATTATTTTATTATTATATAATATAATGTAATATAATATATGAGTCGGGCTCGACCCAACAAGGTTGGCCTAGATTAGCCCAACGAGCTTCTCCATTCTTTTTTTAGGTGGGGCTAAACTTAAACCACTTATTTGGGTTGGGTTGGAATGAGTCTAACTTGCCTTGACAGAGGAGAGTGGTGGTCGAAGGTGTTCCTCGTGTTGCAAGGAATTTCTCGAGGTGGAGGAAAAAAAGGGGGAAATGGTGGTTGAGATGGGAGGGAAAGATTTTGGACCGAAATATTTGTTTAACTTGATGATCCGAGCATGGGATTAACCCCTATTTATAGATGATGGAAGACGATAATCATATCTTTGTTGGGGTAAAATTTAAACCCTTTATTTAACCTAGAAACATCTTATCCATTGGTTTAAAGTTGTTATCATAAGCTGTCAAAGGGTATCTAAGGTGGTCATTTTAAGAATACATTGCGACAAATATGATGTTAATTGACAAGAATATACTATATCATGGTGTAGGCAAATATCATGTCATCATTTTGGTGCAAGTTTGGTGAAGAAATGAATTAGAAAATGCCTTTGAAAAGTGGTCATCTCAGCTGTCTTTCCAAGCAAAAAAAGAAGAAGACAATGAAATTATGATTTTGTCTAAAGTTAAGTTTAGTCCTTCAACTTCTAATTTCCTTTAATTTCCCCCTGAATTGACCATGAATTTTCCATTTTGTGCAATTATGCTCCTCAAACTTCAATTTCAACATTAATTTTACATGTTTTTTATTTATTTATTTGGGTCTTTCAACTCACATTTATACAGCTTGACCCTCAATTGATCATTAAATTAATTTTATCTTCAATTTCATCTCTGATTTCAATCAATTGAGCCCTCGTAATTCAATGTCTTTTATGTAATGGTCCTTGGATGGGAATTCCTTCAACCTAGCCATAATAAAATTCAATGTTCTCAATTTAGTCCATAAATAAAATCAATTTAAGTAATTTAAAGTATAATTCTGTCCTTGCACCTAGATAAATCCATAATTGGACTCAAATTAATTCTTAAACATAATTAAATTTTAATTTGGTCTGTGAATAAATCAAATTGGCCTATTAAAGATCTAATTATGTCATTGAATATAATTCTTATGTGAATTTGTTCAATAATTTTTTTTTACCTCAAGTCTGCATATTTCTCCAGCTTGGGCATGATAGGAGTATGATCAAACTTTTAATTTTTTCAAAAAGTTCAGTTTGACTTCTCCACCATGCCACCCTTTTTTTTGTTATTTTGTTTTTGGAAATTTGGGGAATAATCAATAAATAAGTTATGATAAAATATATAGTAAAAATACTTTGTTGTGCTTGAAAACTAAAAATAATGGCCACTTGGTTTAGAGGCTTTTCCAAATTGTTTTCCTTATAAGTCAATTATGTAAATGTGCCTAATTGTTTTTTAACTATAACAATTTATATATATATATATATATATATATATATATATATATATATATATATATATATATATATATATATATATTCCTCAGGTGGGTTAGGGGTAATTAAGTCTTTTAATATATATAAATTAATATTTTAATTCAGAAATGATTGTGTTGCCCAAACTATTCAAATGCCACATACTATGTTGAAATAGCACCGAACACCCTATCACAATGGTGGAGACGCTTGTTTGCATTTGTCATGCATCTAAACTTCATCCACAAGTTTTTCTCTTTGTTCCTCTTCCCTCTCTCCTCTCTTGCACAAAGGTGTTGACAATTGTAAGAAAACAAAAAAGTATGACTATTTGTTTGTTATGTTAAATTAACTCTCTTTTTACTGCAATTATTATTTTTTGAGTTAAATTTTGTTTTTGTTTTTTTATCATTTGACACTTGATTTTTATACCAGATTTTGTTATTCTTTAATTGCAATGTATCTGATCTTCAATTTTTTTTATTAAGTTAATTGTTTTTTTTTAAAAAAAAATTTCATTCCCTTTACACTTATTTTTTATATTAGTTTTGGTTCTCATTATTTTAGTTGTGATATATTTAGTTTTAAATCATTTATTGAGCTAATTTTCCTTTCAATTTTTTGATTAATTTATTTTTCTTGCTTAAAATTAGTCAAACTGATTTTGATCTAGTGTTGACCGAGGTTACTAGATCGTCAAATTTGAAACATAACCTGGATTGAGGTCTATGTTAGCGGGTCACTTGGTTTGACTTAACAGACTTAGTGGGGTTTAATAACATTACATTGGGCTATTATTGGGCTCAACTATTCGTTGGGCTATTATTGGGCTCAACTATTCGTTGGGCTATTTTATTATTCTAAACATATTTGACAATTAGGCTCTTTTCCGATCACAAAAGAGTGGACCTATGGCCCGTTTTTAGAAATTATATCCAGAGAAACTAAGCACTCAATTTAGAACTGAACTAACCCAAACTCAAATTGGATAAAATTAAAAAATCCCAGTTCTTCAGCCGGTTCCATTTACCAGGTTCTAGTAGATTAGTTATAGGAAGCATAAACACAGACAGTGAGAGAGTTACTACTTACAACGAAGTGATAATGTCGTGCTCCTTTTTACTGATTCCGACGAAATTCCCCACATTGAATATTCACAACAAAGACATAAACTCAACTGCTTTGTTGGGGTTCTCTTCTTTTTCTTGTTTGAGGGTTAGAAGAAGATCCGGTTCCATTGCCACCTCTTTTTCCAGAGGAAGAAGTCCTGGCTGCAAATGTCAGCTGGCAGATATTGCACCTGTAACTTCTGCTGCCTATGGTGTCATTCTTCTTGGCGGTGGCCTCTTTGCTTGTAAGAAAATAAAAAATCTCTTTTTTGGCCCTTTATTTCATGATCATTGTTTTTCTTATAAAGTTTGCATTTTTGTGAATGAAGTCAGCAAATCAGGAAGCAAGGGGTCGCTCTTTGGGGGGTTGACAGGGGCTGCTCTCATGGGAGCGGTAAGTTTTGCTGAAATTTTTATCATCGTTGCTTTATTTAGTTAAAGTTTGGTGTGAGCTTTTGATGCATTGGGAGTCAGCCTTGAGTACTCCTTGGCTACTATACCAATGCCTTATTGGCAGGCTTGTCATCTACTTGACTGCTTGATAGCTCGTATTCTGAATTTCAAAAGAGTGTTTATAGGTTTTAAATTCCTTATGATAGTTTGTTCATTTGAAAGATCAGAGAAAAATCTAGGGTATTTCTCATGTTAACTTTGGACTCTATGGCACCCGAATAGGCTTCCCCTTCAAGTTTATAGCAGAAGGGTTTTTTAGCACTCATTTATATTAATGATTGGAATAATTAGTGAGGTCGCTAGCAACCTCCCCACAATTGACCACAGTTTATAATGTAGGTGTTATACATGGTCAAAGAAGGTTTGGGACGCAGGAAAGAAGAATGGGTGCTTCTTTTATAGTTTTACTGGCCTTCCAAGGGGCATCTTATTTATTTCAAAGATAACAAAAAATAAGCGACCCCAATGTAAACCAACTAAGCCTACCCTCCATGTTAAACCTACCATGCTAAGTGGTGTGTACTGTCCCCTGTAATTACTGCAACCCGCAATGTACCGAGTTCTATGTTACTATGAATTCAAACTCTCTCCCTGTCAAATCTGGGAACTTGGTTGAAACATAATAGGCAGTGCATGGAATCATCAAATCTTAATCAACTTGAGATGGGAAGTTTTCTGCAATGACTCTCTGGGGATGTTAATGAGGATGAATGGAAAAGTATTAGATTGGCTCACATGCTAATCAAAAGAAGTTGGAATCTTTCTCCAAATCAGTAGTGTGTCTAGAGTTGATGGGGTCAGAGATTGATCTGTTCGAATTTAACTGGCTAAGCTTGCAGCATGGAGAACTTTTATTGTGTTGTTGAGACACTCTTGATGGGATTATGCATACTAAACTTGGAGAGAAACAGGGCGGTTTGTTGCTCATTCGATGAATTTTAATCTTCAGTATTAGAATGGATCATATGACTGCTAGAGCTGGGAGCACTTCAAGCACAGAAGCTATTCTCTACAAGTGCCATATCCAGATTACAGCTTTGCTGAGATGGATTTTATTTCTGCTTTTGGTTCTACAGAAGATTAGGTGCAGAATTAGAATGGTCACCATTATCAAATTATATTGCAGAGCAAACTTACATGGGCTCTATTTGAGTGCTTATAATGTGCTGTTACAACTTCGTTCAAAGATGATGTTGCTGTTGCTTAAAGGGATTGTGAACTTGGCATGCTAGTTTCCTATATCTTCTTCAATTTCTAGTTTACTATATTGAGGTTTTAGTATTATTTGTATCTAGCTTATTATTGCTGTTACCTTTTGTGCTTAATGCTTTATTCTGTGTGAGTGTCAGCCACTTGCTCCTTTTTTGTTAATGTATTTATTGGTCCATCCAAAAGAAAAGGAATAACAAAAATTCTTCAAATTTAGACCCCAAATGAACTTTATGGAATCAATATTTTCAGTATCTCGTAATTCTATTATGAATTATTAGTACCGGACTGTTCAAAATACATTAGGACTTCAAAAATGTTGCCCATTTATAGTAAAATTAGTGGTGCTAGATTGCTCTTCAGAAACCCCGGGGCATGTGTATACAGTCACACTTGAACTTGAGTGAATGCCAGATGGAAGTGATCATCTTTGAATGCCAAATAGGTATAATCTGAAGAGAAAAAAAATTCCCTTGAGATATCTGGTTCTTGATAATAAAAATAAAAATAAAAATAATAATAAAAAAAAATAGTAGAAGAAGAAGTTTGTGCAACTACATTGATAACTAGGATTTCCTTTTCCATATAGGCTTTCTTTCTGATGCAATCTCCAGAGACGAAAGCTATTGGTGATTCCCTCGGCTTTGGATCAGCCTTCCTATTCTCTTCTGTATTTGGTACGATGTTTATTTGTTCACCATGTCCTTGGTATCTTGTTGTTGGCTTTTATTTAGTGTGCACATCGTAATTTGAGAATTTGACAGTTTCTATTGCCTCTTTTTCCTCTCTTTTTTCTTCTACTATTCAGGGATAAGATTGGCAGCTACCCAAAAACTGATTCCTTCTGGTCTTCTGCTAGGTCTATCTATCTGTGCACTGGCTGTGTATATTGCAGCATATTTACAGGATAGTCTCTGATTACTGACCCAGTTTAGTCAATTTCCCTTTTGTTATTCTAGTGTATGAGCTTGTGTACCTTCCCTAAATATGCCTCAATAAAGTTATAAGATCCACCCTAATCTCGACTTTCTTTCTTTGTGCTATGATAACTTATACCGTATTGTACTGGAATAGATATTTGTGTACTTCTTGAATAAAGAAGAAGATGCAATTTGCCCCTGTTGGATCAAAATAATCTTTGTTTATTTTTAAATGAAGAGATTAAGAAGTCATTACAATTGCCAGAAATACTAAGTAAAGGCATAGAAATAGAGGGTAAGTTGTTGAATAACAAAAATGGATTGGCACAGTAAAGGTTTGTAAGAAGTGTCTTTAATCTAAATTTGTGTTCTGAGTTGATCTAGAATCTGATCTTATCAGGTTATTTCTTAATTAAGCAAGTTACTTGAATATAATTTAGCTGATCATCTGCATGCATGTTGTGATGAGTAATTCTTACGTTTAAGATTTTTATGTTCGAGTGAGAATTGTTGTGATGGAGTTGACCACATCCTGCTACATAGAAACACAGCAAGCAATACTGTGATTCACCATGGAGAAATTTAACTTTTTATCAAAATAAAATGATTATATTTTGACATGCTGACATTTCAAGCAACATATAAAGCCAACTTAATTTGAGCTTCAAAATAATTTAACCTCTCCAAATCAGGGTTTGTGCAGTTTCACTGCATTTGCACTCTTGCATTCTCTTTCTAATGGTTAAGGGCTGAAATGAACATGTTGTTCCCAGTTAAATATCAAAATCCATATGAAAGAGAGTTGGCTTTTTGGTGATAACCATGAGCTAATGTGAAAGCTAGGGCTTCTCGTATTTTTTCCTGTCGGTTGTAATTTCTTCTCCTACCTTTACTTGCAGTGCTTACCAGGATATACATGCTTGACAATGTAAGTGTGGATTTGACAGGATCTGACCAAAAGGGTTTGTGTTAATGATAATTGCCTAATTTTTTGTCCTTTTATTGTTCATAAATCAAATAAGATGCATCCCACGCTAGCAAAACAAGGACACAGAAAGTGGAAGGAAATCCATGTCTCCCTTTAAACACAGGTATCTTGTCTTTGTGAAACTCATCCATTCATTCGAGGTACTAGATCGAAGCTTCTGGTGAGGTGCTTTTGGTGTTGCTTGGTTCATGATTAGGGTTGGCACTGGTATAAAGTTTGATTGGGTGGCAGTTTCCATCGACACTTGAAAAGAAAAAGGAACACAAAAGAACAGAAAGAACGATGTGGTGTATCTTCTACTCAACAAACACATCTTGAGTTTCTGCCACACAAAAATCCCATCAAAGCTTGAAAGAATTTCGAGTATACTCGATGGTCAAACCACTTTGGGGTTTCCCACATGCAATCATTATGGTGCAATCCACAGCAACTTTTGCACCCAAGAGTTTATGATCTCAAATTCGATAGTGTGTGGGACTGCGACAGAATTATGCCAAAAAATAAGATTAAAGGTGTGTGCTTTTCTTCTTTTTTAACTTCAACCACTTCATAGTTAGCAGAGAATATGGGATCCATACATGGAGAAAACTATGCAAAAAGTACTTTTTTCATAAAGAAGATAACTCAAGGATTCTTCCCTTTTGTTTAGGAGGTGAAGTTGGGGTTTGTTTTCTTCCTCCAAGAATGGGGAACCGTTCAAACAAAACATCAGTATGGCCATGAAAAAGAGGTTCGTGTTGTTTCGAGCATCGAGGATGACTGAAAGAGCAAATCACAATGGAGAACAGGAAGCCAAGAACTGTAGATGAGAGATCCCGATGGCTTTATCGAGTTTCAACTTTCATCATGAAGGCCTCCCCCTCAAAAGGCCCTCTCCTCCACTACATCTTGTCCACAAGTGCTATGCATAGAAACATCCATTTCTTCTCTGCAACTTTTTTTTTATTTTTTTTCAATGGAAGAATCTAGTTACTTGTTGACGGGGTATCTTGTGTTAAGCTGTCCATACCCAACCAAGAAAACGAAAAATATCAAAGGAGCTCGAGGCAGGATTTCCTAATTCATACCAGTGATTTGCTAATATCACCAACTGTGTATGATTAGCCGCACAAACAAACAAACAAACCCTAATTAATGAAGGTTGTGGTGGATTTCTTAACCAAGTATTCTCAATCATGCAATGTTAATCAAAGTAATTAGATTAAGAACCCTTTTGTGAGTGGTAGAGGAATCTTGGCACAATTGAGAGCTCGCTAATTAATATTTAGTGGCATCATTTCCTCTGGAACCCTCACAAAAAAAACAGGGCCTCCCCCATCTAATCACTTTCAAAGAAATTATTATTTTTGCAACACATGCATCATGCACATTGCCAGAAGTTTGAGGATGCACTGTAAAAGTTTTAAAATAAAGAACCAATGCAAAATGCCTGCTATATATTAATCTTTATTGACATTGTGTTTTCAAAGTATTTTTAAAAATATTTGAACTTTTTTATTTTAAAAAATAAAAAAATATCATTCTGATGTGTTTCTAAACAAAAATTTTGTGATTCTGCTATGCCTGCTATATAGATATTAATCCTAATTGATATCGCGTTTTAAAAAAAATTGAACTTTTTTATTTTGTATTTTAAATTAATTTTTTTGATGTTTTTAGATCAATTTTATATGTTGATGTCAAAAATAATTTTTAAAAAATAAAAAATATTATTTTATATATTTCTAAATAAAAATATTTTCAAAAATAACTAGAGGTTCTCAACCCTCCTTTGATTTCAATGCTTTTTGTGTTTAAAAATTGTTATAAAATTAAATTTTAGAATTTCCCCTTTTTTTCATTTATTGAACTTTTATAGTTGAGAGCAAATTATTACTTAATTGTACATTTGTTAATTCGATAAATTAAATTATCAACAAAATGGTGAGATATGAGTCACTCGTCAAATAAATATATTTAATAACTTAAGTTGTTAAGAGAATATATATATATTAAAATATAATTTATGTGAACCAATCAATGCAATCCTTAGCCTTTATTCATGTCATGACATGGTAGATGGCCGACCTCAGATATGGAGTGAGTTACTCCTCACCACGTCTCGGTTAAACTGCGACTCCAACGAGTACGGGTGGCTTTGCGTGCAAATGAAAATTTTTTATTTTTTAAAAAATATTTTTGATATTATTATATAAAAATAATTTAAAATATCAAAAAATTAATTTAAAATAAAAATTAAAAACTTAATTTTTTTCAAAAATAATTTCAAAAAGCAATGTCAACTTTAATTATTTACAATCAACCATCAACCATTCATAAAAGAGTTTATATATACACACACACACATACATCCACCAACTAAATTCCAAGGAAAAAAATTATTAAAATAAATGAATATAATTGAAATTTGTTAATATGGTCAACTCGATGAAAGAGTGAAATGATTTCAACTTAGACCCCTTGGACTTTGAAAGAAACCTAAGAGATAATTTTTTATATAATAGAAGCTGGTGGAAATAAAATATATTAGAGTTAATTATTGGTTTCTTTTTCTATGTAATTAACCCAACTAATCACCACCTAATAATAATTAATTACTACGGGTTTACAGTTTGCAACAGGTTATAATATTTTAATCAACTTTCATTTATTAAAAAATAAAAATTAAATCTTTTTTAAGCTGGACAAATCATCCATTTTCATCCATTTCCAAAACTATTTTTATATGCGTTTTAAAAACGCTTTAAAAAATGATTTTTTTTATTTTTTATTTTAAATTAATTTTTTGTGTTATTAGAACATTTTTATGTGTTGATGTTAAAAATAATCTTAAAAAAATAAAAAAAATATAATTTTGATGCATTTCCGAACGAAAAATACTTTAAAAAACAATCATAACCACACTCCAAAACAGACATTTAAGTTATTTATCATCTATCATAAAATTAATATGCGTTTAACATTATGATAGTTTTTGTGTATATAATTTTTGAAAAATTATAAATTATAGTTTTTTTTTAACTAAGTTTTTTTTCAAAAAAAAGTTATAATGAAATCTATAAAAATATTTATCAAATACTTTTAAATTTATAGTTTCTTAAAACACATACTGAAACAAATACGTGTAATCAGCGCAGCTTGTGCTTTTTCATCGAAACTTCACAGCAATGGCTTGACAATATTTATACAATAATTCACAGACCATGGCTAAGATATATGTGGTTAACATTCTCTTCGAATTAATATTTTTTAGTGTATTTAAATTATTTTAATATATTGAAAAATATATTTTTAAATAAAAAACAATTTAAAAACCAACTTAAACCATTCTTTAAAATTAATATTATTCTAAACTGATCCGAATATCTATATTAATAAAAAAAACATTATACTGAGCGACAGGTTACTTTTGTCTGAAATACTGATCCCAAGTAGAGCCATTTTGGCTGGTTGCAGAAGTTTAATGGTCATGTCCAATCTAGACAAGAACATTTCAATCTATCAACAGAAACTCTACATGTCATGCCAATTTCAACCTATTTTGTTCTTTTGTACAAAAAATATGGAAGTCTTGATTGCGGGGATGCTTTTTTTTTTTTATTATTATTGGATCATTGGTTATTAAAAAAATATTTGAGGGTTTGACATTATATTTCAAAAATATTTATGAAAAAATTGCTTTATTTATTTATTTTAAATTATTATTTTTTGATCATTTTTATGTGTTAATATCAAAAATATTTTTTTTAAAAAAATATTTTACTAAAATTCTAAACAAAATATATTTTTAAAAACAATCTCAACTGCTATCACATTTATAACATTGTTTGGTGGTCACATCTAATCCTCTGCCGTGTCATTAGAAATATCATCATGTTCTTCTTTTTTTTCTAGTTGGTGCTAGATGGTAGATAATGAAGATTTGTTGCCGTTGATTTTTTTTTTTTTTTGTTCTTTCCTTTTCTCTCTTAAAGAGAAAGTTCAAGTCTATCTTTTTTTTCCCTTTTTGTTTTTTTTTCAATTTCAATTCTGATATTTTTTTATTATTTATTTTGTATTTGACCTTTTCAGAATAGTTTTTATGTTTTCAATTTAGTTTTAAATTATAATTTACCATATGTTATATTTTTTTCAATTTGCTTCTTATTATTTTGATTTTTAATTTTTTTTCCTTGAATATTTTGTTAAAGTCTTATTAGCTTTCAATTTCATCATTCACTTAAAGTTTATGATGTTTTAATTTTTTTCAATTTAGCCTTTTTTAAAAAAAAAAACAAAAGTTTCTCTTTTCAATTTAACGCTCCAATTTAAATTTTGTTTATGCCCTCTAATTTATTTTTATTTTCACCCTCATTCTTTAATTACAATTTTTTATGTGATTTACTTTTTCTTCGGTTTCATCTTTCATAGTGTGATTTGTTTGGGCTGGGTTTCATGGTATTTTCATTTATCATGCTTCCGATATGAGTTTAAAATTCCATCATTCTACATTATAACAATTATTTTGAAATAATTTTTTTAATATGTTCGGCTTTGCATAATATTTTCTTCTTCTTTTGTTTTATTCACTTATTTCATATGTTTATTATCTTTTACTGTTTTTAATAAACAAATTTAGTAGACACAAACGAGAAAATGTCTCATTTTGCAATATCAAATATCTTAATCTACATTCATGTTTTATTTTTTCTAGTTTCTCTTTTAGTTATTATCCATGACTTTTTTTTTTGTTTATTTACATATATGATTATCAATTTATTTGATTAAATGTCTGAATAAGCCTTTTGATTTACACTTTGATTTTCTTTTATGTAAGAAAACATATTGAAATAGCTTATAACTTTAATTTTTTTTTTTTAAATAATTTAAACATATTGCAATATCTTTCATGCGATAAGCTAGATTTAGCGGTTGACTTAATAAAGAAAAAGGCTCGCATGCATGCTTACAAGGTCCCAGAGAAACCCTAGAAACCTTTTTTAACCAATTTATGACCTATAAAAAAAAAATTAAAAACCCAACCCGAAATCAACATGAAACCAAAACTTTTTTTAGACCTAAAATGTGATATGCTTGATCAAGTATTAATGGGTAAAAATGAAAGGAAAAGACAAAACAAAGGTGGACCGACTAGCGGAATCTAATCAAACTCGTGGGGATGTTAAAAAGGAAGTGGGGGAAGGATTGTGTGTTTAGAGTGTTTTTTAAATATGTATTTTTAATAAAAACAATTATAGAAAAGAAAATAAAGCCACAAAAACAAACACTAAATTATTAATACTGAGAAGAAAAAAAAAAACAGCAGGACAGCAAGCAGATTCCAAAGTGTTTTTTTTTTTTTGTAACTATTATTTTTTAAAATAAAGTGTAAAGTGTAGGATTATAATAGATCAAGGCAAATAGTAGAGCAGAAGAGCATACCTTAATAAAGTTAAGGTACATTCCGGATTCAAATGACCAATTATGCATAACTATATATAAAATAGAATAAAGTGTAACAAACGACTACTATCGACTAAATTTGCATATAATATAAATTATATTTTAAAACTACATACAGCTTAAAATTAATATTTTAAGTTAAAATGTTTTTTTATATTACACGGATGATTATGGGTCACGAATTAAAAACTCATCACCTCTATTTTTATGATTAAATAAAATAAAATAAATCTTAAGAGTATTAATGAAGTTCTACAAACTGTAATCTCATAAGCTTTCACTTTCACTTGTAGAGAGTATATTAAAAAATATTATAAAATCTTTTTGAATAATTTAAATTTTTAAACCAAAATGATTAGCTGACAATATTTATATTTCTTGAGATTTTCTTTTTATCTTCAAAAAGCAAACTGTAAATTTTATTCATTTTCAATTTGTTTTTTTTTCAAAAAAAGAAAGAAAGAAAACCCTACTAGAATAACCCAATTAATAGCAAAAAAATCTTTTCTTGTACATGGTTTCATATTTTTTGTATCTATTATTGATCAAGAAATGATTATATTTATGACCAGATGCTTTCAAGCTCATTAAAATAATGGGACTTTTGTAATTTTGTGGTTTATTATTGAGGAGCAGCAGCAGGAAGGATAGTTCGTTTTCTTTATAATTATTTTAAGCAAAATGATGTCATGATCTGATAACTACTAGCTTCTGCATTGACACGTGTGGTTCCAACTTGATGCCATCATGTGATGCTCACTCAGATCACACGGCAGGAAATGTGTAAGAGAGAAAATGATATTCGACACTGTGTTTTAAAAATATTTTTAAAAATAAAATATTTTTTATTTTTTAATTAATTTTATTTTGTGTTTTTAGAATATTTTCATGTTAAAACTGATTTTTAAGTAATAATAAAATATTATTTTAATATATTTTGAGATAAAAAAAAACAACATTAAACACACTCAAAAATAGAAATAGTGACTCTTGCATTATGTGTTGCAGTGAGAAGGATAGTGCGTTACTGCGTTTGACTTTTTCTTGATAAAATATGTATTATTTAGTGGTAGGAGGCTTGAAATTGTGTATAAAAAGTTGACAGAGCATTAATACTTGGCACACACATTCACTCACTCACTCTCCTATCTTCTTCTTCTTCCTTGCCTGTCGAATTCCAATATCTTCTTCTACCTCTTCTTGTTCATCTGCTGTGCTATAGAGTTTGCTTTTCTGCAGTTTTTGAAGCTGGGCATGTCTGTTTTCAGCATTCTTCCATAGCCAGACCTTTATAAAAACATTCAAAGAATGTAAGCTTTTGCATTTCTCAAAAATCCCAGAAAAACCCACCAAAAAGAAAAGGAGAAAAGCAAGTTTTGCTGTTCATATATAGTCTGGCCTGCTTCCATTATCCTATTCCTTAGAAGAGAAATTTTATAAAAACCAGTAAAGCATGTGACTGTATTCCTTCTTCATCTCCATCATTGCCCAAAAAAACCCAAAAAAAAACTAGGAGATCTATAGAGGACGTTGTTGATCGTCGATCCTGGCAAAGAGCGAGATCACCCTGTAGAAAAAACATTATAGAAACCTTGCAACAATCTAGCAATCCACCCTTTAGTTATCTCCCAAAAAAATTGTCTTGAACCAAAAGGAAAAGAGCTTGAAGGAGGAGAATGCCGGAGTCAGAAGCCGGAACACCGGCGGTGTCGGCACCGAATACGCCGGGGACACCGGGAGGGCCGCTTTTTACAGGGCTGAGAGTGGACTCGCTGTCGTATTCAGATCGAAAAATAATGCCGAAATGCAAGTGCTTGCCGGTCAATGCTCCAACTTGGGGTCAACCCCACACCTGCTTCCTTGATTTTCCTGCTCCTGATGTTTCTCTTACTCGTAAGGTAAGAATCTTTTCTCCCTGTTTTTCTAATTTCAAGCAGACTAATTGAAAACGTTAAAAACAGAAATAAATTAATAAAAAACATCATTATATATTTAAAATCGAAAATCAATTTTGTTTTTACCAAAGGGCTGGAAGTAATTAATAGGAGAGTGATGAAAAAGTAAAGCATGCAGCCAATTATCAACCTCCGACAGGCTAGTAGCCATCCAAATTCTAAAGTCTAAGTTGGTGGGCCGAGGGTGATGAGCCTAGTTTGCTGCCGTGAATCTGAATGCATGTGATCGCCTGTCTAATATGGTTTTATTATTGTTATTATTATTGTGTTTATTATTCAGAAATAAATTTTGCAATAAATTTTAAGTGTGTATGTATTTTTATAAGGATATATTAATGTTTTTCAGATATTTTTCTGACATTTTTTACGAAGATATAAACTTTAAAGAATTTTTAAACGTAATATAAACATATTATCAATCATAGCTAAGTTCAAAAGTCAACTTTCCAAGAGGCCATAATAATAATAATAATAATAATAATAAATTAATGGAATTAATATATTTAGTCTTGGAAGTTGAAAATATAGGTGAGGATCAATAAAATAGAGAATATAAAAAAATAAATTATAATTATCATGAAATTATGATTAGCCTGCTGAATAGACTGTTTGGACGGTTTGTGGTAACAGCACCATGTGCTGCAAGATAAGATGTCTATCTGTTCCCTGAGAACAAGTAAGCTAATCAAACATTAGAAAATTAGGACCTTCCGACTAGTATTTGCGAGAACAAATGTTTTTTTAAAGATATGTTTTATTTTTTTCAAAAATATTAAAATGATTTTTTTATAACTTTGATGATGAAAATAAAATTTATTTTAATATACTTTCAAACAAAAAATATTAAAAAAATTGTGTTTCAAACGTGTCTGTGAAAAATTTGAAAATATTTTATTTTTATATATATATTTTTTTATTTTTAGATATTTCTAGGTGATAGGTGGTGATGCTAAAATAATAATTTTATGTATTTTTTTTCAAATTAATTTTCCAAATAATATCAACAAGTGATGATTGGTTCCAAGTGGAGGTCAAGCAGTTTATCAATATACCATTAAATAGTTGGCATTATTCAAGAAACTAATTAGGATTGAATAATTCAGAATAAAATAGTTCATACGTGTTCGTAGAGTTTTAGAAAACTATAAATTTTAAGTTCATCACTGTATTGTAAACATCAATTTCGATTTAATGCAGCTGGGAGCCGAGTTTGTGGGAACGTTCATCCTGATATTTGCAGCAACAGCAGGGCCAATAGTGAACCAGAAGTATAACAATGCAGAAACATTGATCGGAAATGCAGCCTGCGCCGGACTCGCAGTGATGATCATAATTCTGTCGACCGGGCACATTTCTGGAGCTCATCTGAACCCGTCGCTCACCATCGCCTTCGCCGCTCTCCGCCACTTCCCGTGGGTGCAGGTCCCTGCCTACATCGCAGCACAAGTTTCAGCCTCCATCTGTGCCTCTTTTGCTCTGAAAGGAGTCTTCCATCCCTTCATGTCCGGTGGCGTCACCGTCCCGTCTGTGAGCACCGGCCAAGCTTTTGCCCTCGAGTTCCTCATCACTTTCAATCTCTTGTTTGTTGTCACCGCCGTCGCCACCGACACTCGTGCTGTAATCATTTTAACCCCTACCAAGTCATATTCCTTGCATCCATCATCCATGCATGCCCTCAACTTCTTACGCATTTTCTCTTTAATTACTGGACAGGTGGGAGAGTTGGCAGGAATTGCAGTAGGAGCTACGGTCATGCTGAACATTCTTGTTGCAGGGTGGGTAACTCTAATCCATCTCCTCTTTCAAAACAATTGCTAGGAAATTAAAAAAAATGGAAAGAAGTTGAGATTAAAGCAAGTTGACACAAAATTCTATCAAGCTGATGCGAAAGACCTTGTATTTCCAAAATTATTTGCAGTACTGATTCCCTGAAAAAGTATGAGGGAAAATGAGAACAAAACATGAGAAGCTAATCACCACAATAATAGATCAAAGAGAAGTTCTGAACGTAGTATAGTTATTAGAAAATATTAAACAAAAATCTATGGAGTTGACTCGGGGCCAGGTTGGTCGAGTTGATCATAGATGTATCTGAGAACTAATTTGAAATGAAATCTTGTCTGGACTATGTTTAATAATTACAGTTTGCTGTAATCTCAAGAGAATATAGGAAAGTGAAGATATAAATCATCAATAATTATATTTCTTTTGACGCGTGCAGGCCATCAAGTGGGGGTTCAATGAATCCAGTGAGGACACTGGGACCAGCGGTAGCTGCAGGAAATTACAAAGACATTTGGATTTACCTCGTGGCACCTACACTAGGAGCTCTAGTTGGTGCCGCCACCTACACCGCCGTGAAGCTCCGAGATGAAGAGGCTGATCCACCCCGTCAAGTGAGGAGCTTCCGTCGCTAGGAGAGATCACGCAGTGGTGTTTGTGCGGCTCTGCTACTGTTAATGATTGCATGGTGGTGTGGGGCAGCACGCATGGTTAATATCTTCGAAAGTTTGTGGAGAATAAAAAGGTGACGTGACTCTAAGTCCACGGCCTCCAGAATGGCGGAATTATGCGGTGCATACGTACCTAGCTAGCGGCGAACATCATCTCTTCAGCCATCATATATTTTCATGCAATGTTATGATTGGTGTAGAACTTATATATTCTGAGTGATCTGGGTGAGAAAGAAATCTCTCAGGAATCGTTGTCTTAATTTGTCATTTCTCTTGAAAATTGTTGCGTGTAATACCCAGAACGTATATAAAATGAACATGCAAAGATTGTATGTATTCATCTTTGCTTATTTTGTATGATTTTGCTGAGAATTGGGATTCAGTAATATTTTAATTAGGTAATTGTTTTTTCCTGATTTTCTTAAATTTTGTTTAGAATTATTGGTTAGTATAGAATATTTTATGACTAATCTACATGCTTAAATCATTTAAAAATATTTTTAACTATAAAATATATTTATACACAATATAAAGGTCATATTCTAAAAATCACACAGCCTATAGGGTACAAATTCATTAATCGGTAGTAAATAAACAATAAATTTTTTGGTATTTGAAAAAAAAACAACGGTAGCCAAAATTACCTAGTTGCAGTATGATTCGCCCACACCCTCCTCGCAACATCATCATTAGCATCCTCCTGGCCAAATTTTCCCTTGCAACAAAAAATTATGAAGGGAAAATTTCAGTAATCTCAATAAACTGAACATATTAACATTACAAAAAATTATTTAAGTTCATATTATCTTTAAACCTTGTAAACCCTGCATTGACCCATGGACCTGCAAAAACACATCATATATTATATGCTATAAACCAGTTGATTTTATTCATTTTCTTCTAATAATTTTCATAATTTAATTTCATAAAATATTTTTACTTTTATGTTATAATATTTTTAAACCTAATCATAAACTTAGAAAATTTTGTTCTAGATTTACAAAAAATCAAAAAAACAATTAGAAAATAATGACAATAATAATTTAACTGGACAAAAATTATTGGTTAATAATTCATTAACAACAAAAAATTTTTAATTGATAATCCATTAACATAAGAAATATTAATTAAAAATAATGTGATAATCTCACAAAAAACCCAATAAAATAAAAAATATTAATTAAAATAATGTGATAATCTCACACGAATATCACTAAGAACATAAAAAATAATTCAAAAAACACACAACAAAAGGGAAAAAAAGAGAAATCATATCTTAAATACATTGTAATTAAAGCTGGGAGGAGAAAAAAGACAAACATTAAGTAAACATTAAACGAGATATGTTAATTAACAAAAAAAAAACATTAGAAAAGAGAATAAAATGAGAAGATAATAACATATCTAGTTTAGGTGGAGGAGAAGAATAGATAAGAGAAAGATTGAACAATTAGAGAAGGAAAGAGAGAATCAATCAACGATGTCTGCATGTAAGAGAGAAAAAGATAGAGAAACAAGGAAGAAGATGAAATGTTCATATGTGCTGGTTGTGGTCTTTTAAACTATATTTATCGAAAGAATCATTGATTGATAATAAGATATTATTATTTTTAATTACTTCATCGGTGATTCCATCGATGAGGTCAAATAAAAATTTCAAACTTGTATGAAAATTTTAAGAAACCTTCCAAAATTTAAATTTCAACAGCAATACTATCAGTAAGAAAATAAATATTAAATGAACACAGTAATTATCAGTCCCTTGGAAAATGAAACATTTCTCATGGTTACTGTAAAATACCAATGAAATTAATACATCGATAATATCATGTGTGATTTTAATAATGAACAATCACATGAGAAGGGGAACAATTCTCATGGCTACTAGAAAATACTGACAAAATCAATTAGTCAACGACAAAATATTTCTATTGGTGTTAAACAACTTATGATGCAAGATTTTATTTAAATTCTCTATCTTTCTGTCCTGTAAATACTTAACACAACTGCATATACTGTGCAATAACATCAATTATAATGTCGGTCAATATATTCCTATGTCATTGAATAATAATTTTATATCATTGTCATTAAATTGAAATTAAAAAGAAAATATATTATGAATTTAAATCAAAGAATAAAATTGATAAAATGGATTTTCTTGTCAGATTATCTCTGTTTTATTTAAACCCTCCCCTTCACCCCCACCGGATTGCCAAGCATTTGGTACTAAGGTTCCTCTTTTTTTTCCGAGCAGAACTACTCTCCTACACTTGGCTAGGTCCATTCCATTGTGATTCATATTGGGCCACCTTTCCTATGACGCGTCGCTAGATTATTGAGATACAGATTGGGCTGCTTTCCTACGACGTGTCGCTAATTTTTTTTATTATTTTAAATTATTTTTTTATATTCTTAATATTATTTTTATGTATTATGTAAAAAAAAAATTAAAAATCAAAAAATATTATTTTAATATATTTATCAATAAAAAAAACACTTTAAAGCAAGCAAGAAAGATTCTACTATTTATTGGCAACGCATTATACTATATACTAAAAGAGATCATAATTCAGTTGCTGTGCATTGTGAGACAAATCACTATGGATTACAATAGTGTTGCTCAGTTTTCAAGTCGGGTCGGGTCAGGTCGGTTCGTTTAGTATGCCGATTTGCTGATATTTATTTATTTGTGCACAGTAGGATATGAAGAAATACTTATAACTTAGTGGATAAAACGTTTGTTTCTTAGGCAAGAGGTCACTGGTTTGACCCTTATCTAGCAAGCTTGATTATTATTTTTTGTTTTTGTTTTTTTTTTCCTCCTGATCATTTTTTTTACCACTTATTTTTTTTTTTCACTTATAAGTTTTTTCTTTTCTTTCTTTTAGTTTTTTTTTATTATTTTCACATCAAATTAATTTTTTTTTAATTCAATTAATTAGAACCAATTAATTATAAGAAGTTCTTATGTGAATGCTAGTAGAATCGGGAAATATTAAGGGCAAACAAAATCGAAATAAGTAGCGGCGATCTTGGAAATATCACGAGTCTTTTTCCTCTGCCGTATCTTGAATCCATTGTATAATTAAGACCTAACCATATAGTATTCATCCATTGTATAATTAAGACCTAACCATATAGTATTCATCCATTGTATAATTAAGACCTAACCATTAATCGAAAAGCGATGGGAACAATGGAACCTATGAATATATAAGATTTTATTCAAACCGAATCTTAATTATTTATTGGGAAGGATGGCGAAACAAACCAAGAGACACTCCACTCCACTCAACACATGGAAACATTAAAAGGTGTAATAAATTCTTGGTGTTCATGGGTTAATCCACATCACCATATCAGTTTAATATTAAAAAAATATCTATACTAACTCCAAAATTCAAATCTAGAAAATTAAAAGAGAGTGAGCATCGTCAAGCTTAATAGATGCTTTCATTCATGGTTACTTACAAAAATCATTGAAGTTTAGCTAATTTTATATAGGTAACATGAAAAATCATCTTAGATTAAAAAGTTTAAATTGTTGGGTGACGTTTTATTAATAATTTTATACTATTTTGAATAAATAAATAAATTTGAATTTGTACAAACTCACACTATTTTAAATTAAAATTAGAGATTTAATTACAAAAAATGATGACACTGAGATTAAAATTCATGAATAATTATTTACAAAAACTCCAATATTATATTAAAAATCTATCTCAATTTTTAATTTTATGTAGTTACTAATTAATTCTAGATAATCTCTCTTACACCACAATAAATTAAAAAGACTAATTACGATATACATATCTTTCTCATAAAGGAAAGAAAATCACATGGAATAAGGTTTACATCAAACAAAGATTGCATTCACAAGGATGATAATTACCACTCTAACTGCACAACACAAAGTCACATCACTGTTGTAGTTATATTTTAAAATATTTTTTATTTAAGAGTGCCGTTTCGGGGTTGTATTGTTCATCAATAATTAATTATATATATATATATATATATGAAAAAATTAAAATATTAATTTAACAATCATAATTAAAAGTCAAGATAAATTAACTTTAAATTATACAATATAAACACAAAGTCAAACAAACATAATCTCAAAATTAGAAACACAATCACAAGTTAATCAAAATAAGAAGGATTTTAAGGCCGGAACGGTACCGAGACGTTCCGACCGGAATTAATTACCAATGAATTGATAAATAAATATATTTTATCTGTTAATCCGTTTGTAATTTGTAATTTATGATCTGATTATCAACCTTCCCCTTTTTCTCCTTTTTTTTTCTTTTCATTTTTGTGTGCAACCCTGTCCAACCCCTCCTCTCAATTTCAACACAGTTCAATCTCTCACCACAAATGTGGCAACCACAGCACTCATGTTGTGGGCATATGTGATTAATTCATTTTGTTTTAGGATTCTCCACTTTAAATTAGCAGATCTACTATTTTTCATTACCAGAATTAACAGTTTTATTAACAGAATTAACGGTGACCATTCTAACTATGCACCTCCTCTTCTGCAGTACAAAAAGCATAAACAAAATCCATCTCAGCAAAGCTATAACAACAACAAAAGATGCCCTAAAAAAGACACCAGGTATATTAGCAGTTAGCAGTTAGCATTACGACCTCATTTGATAACAGTGACCATAGAATGTGTATAAATATGAATATGGCCTCATAAAAGATAAAATTTAAAAGTTTGGTGTAGGGGTGTATAGGTAATTTAATATTTTTTAGCTATTATTTCTACAGAATACCGTGGGCACGTCTCGCATGCTGATGGTTTTCTTTGTCATGCTCCTTTCCGGTGGAGTGTACAGAGACTTGCGATGGTGAAAAATGTTTATCTGGCATCTCACCTGATGCATCGACATGTTGTCTTTCTCATGATGGGACGTGTGGTGTCCCAAAGTTACCGGAAACGTAACAATAGCCGGTTGATCCTTTTTATCCCCCTTTCTCTGTCATGTAGTCTAAATAACACGGAAATCCTCTTGGTTTATGGTATTTTTATTTCAGTCCATGATCTTTTGATTGTTTTATGTTGTCCTGATTTATGTGATATATATATATATATATATATATATATATATATATATATCACATAAATCAGGACAACATAAATTAAAGCGTTAATATTAAACAAACATCAAAATATATAATTAGCTTCATATATTTTTAAGAAAAAAAATACCTTTAAAATAGTCGTTATCGTTATTTTAAACGTCTTTTCCATAATAAAATGAATATAAATAAAACTAAATAATTAAAAGTTTTGTAGGCTAATTATTTTGCTCAGATATATAGCATCATAAAACAAATCTAGGACCATTAATATTTTTTTTACATGATAAAAACTTTAGTTTTGGCTGCGGTAAATTACAGGGCAAATGACTCGTATATTTATTCATTGTAGATAATTTAACCCAATTTTTTCACTCATTTTTTTACGTGTGGCTTTGTATATTATGTGATATTAGATCTAAAATATCATGCATAAAAATCAATTTTTAACAAAAACAACATCAACTAATGAATTATTTTGATTATTGTTCTTATTGTTACTATCATGATTGTTAAATTGTCATGATTATTATAGCTGTCATTATAATCATTATTGTAAATAATTAATATTTTAATTATTATTGACAATAGTATCATTGTCACCATTATTATCGTCATAAAAAGAAATTTAATTTTTATTTTTTAATTTTTATTATTCATATTATTATATTAAAAGTATTTCAGAACACTAAGATTAAATTAATTTGAGATTTTTTCAAAAAAACTTAGTTCACTTTTTTTATATATATTTTAAGGCGTTAATATTAAACAAATATCAGAATATAAATGACAAAACAAAAATAAATATTATTAGCATAAGAAAATTATTTGACTTGAAGAATAAATAAAAGAAGTAATAGAAAAAAAAGAACAAAGAAAAAAAAGAAATATCAATTTTCAAATAATCAAGAGCACAAATTAAAATTTAAGGACAAAATTCAAAAAAAACACATAGAACTTCAACAAAATAGAAAATAATTAAAAACAAAAAACTAATAGCATATACATATAATATGGACAAAAATATGGACTATTTCAAAAATATAAACAAATAAAAGAATTAAAATAAAATCAAAATTAAATTAATAAGGACCGAAATGTAATCGAAATATATAATCAATTTTAATCGCAGGACAAAATTGAAAAAACTCCAAGCTCTTATACCGATAATATTAAGGGATTTAAAACATATCCCAAAATTAAAAGAACAAGGACCAAAATGAAACAGAAAATATATAATCAATTTCAATTGAAGGATAAAATTGAAACAAATCAAAAATTATATCACAAAAATAAGGATCATATCAACAATTAAAAGATCAGAGACTGAAATGAAACACCATAAAACAAAGGAAACATCCGTGTAATTTAGCCTGCAGTAGAGAGAGAAAAAAGAGATCAACCGACTACCATCATGTATTCAACCACCGTGGGACGCCACGCGCCCCACCATGAGGAAAAAGACATGGTGGCGTATCTGGTGAGACATCAAATGAATATTTTTCATCATCGAATGACTTCACACGCGCCGCCCTAAAGGGAGCATGTATTTTTATATTTTTATTTTCAGAAAAATATAAAATTCCAGTAACACCCACGCCAATGACTCTTAGTTTTTGTTTTATTTATGTGTGGCTTGATATATTTTTAGTTTATTTTCTTTATAAAAAAAATATATTATTTTATTTTTTATTTTTTTAGATTCATTCTTCATATTATTATATTGAAAGTATTGTATTGAAATGAGAGTGAAACACTTAGTTGATTTTTTATATATATTTTTAGGCGTTAATATTAAAAAAATATCATAATATATAATTAGCCTCGTGTATTTTTAAGGAAAAAAACTATAAAAATAATCGTTATTATTATTTTAAACATTTTATCTATAATAAAATGAATATATAAAAAAACTAAATAAACAAAAGTTTTGTAGGTTAATTATTTCGCTCAGATGTGTAATATCATACAAAAAAAAATTATTAAGATTTTTTAACATGTTTAAAATTTTGGCTTTGGCTGCAGCGAATGACAAGGCAAATGACTCGTATATTTTTTATTTTAGATAATTTTGCCTGATTTTTCCATTTGTTTTGGCTACATTTGGCTTCATATATTTTTTGTTTATGTGATATTAGATCTGAAATATCATTAATAAAATGCCACAAAAGTTATTTTTCACAAAAACAACATCGACTGATTAATTAGTTCGATTATTAATCTCATTGTTATTATTATGATTGTTAAAATGACATAATTATTATCATTATCATAATTTTTTGTCATTATTAATATTTTTATATTATTTTATAAGTTATTGTTATTATTACCATCAAAGATATAATTATTTACACCATAAACACTATAACCATCACATATAATTACAATTGCTATTATTATTATGATTAATAATATCATTATTATTATCATGATTATGACACCTAAAATTATCATTCTTATTATTGTTAAAATAATAAAAATTATTAAATTATCCCGAGGAATAAAAAAACTCAAAAACTTTAACAAAATAGGAAGCAAGAAAAAAATAAACTAAAATGATTATTATTATTGCGTAAATAATGGAAAAAATAAAGTTACATCAAAGAATAAAAAACCCTAAAAACTTTAACAAAAGAGCAAAAAATAAAATAAAATAAATGATAAAAAATAAATATTATTATATAAAAATAATTTGACTTCAAGATTAAATTAAAATAATTAAAAAATAAAAGAAATAGCAAAAAAACAAATATTATTAGCTAAAAAATAATCATTTGATACCGGATGGATGTTTTTAACCACCTAAAAACGGCGCCTGAAGGGAGCGTGCGACGAAAAACCTTCAGCGCATTTGGAGACACGCCGACAGTATCCAAATGATAAAATATTTTTTTTTTTAAAATGGAATTACCTGAACACTCTTGAAAAAAAATGTGAAATGTCCGAAACACCGCGCAACTCTAGCGTTATGTCTTATATGAGGATAAAAGAATTATTTTACCGTGCACTGAAAATGTACAATTACTGTAACACCTTGCCAACAACTCTTGTTTTTGTCTTATTTGATGGTATTATAGTTATTTTATTATGTATAGAAATATAAAAAACAAAAAAATGTCATTGAATCCATAGCTAAAATTACTGTATAATAGAAGAATAATTTTACTATTACAATTTATAATAATCTGTATTTACTATTTCAGTAATATTTCTACGGTAATTACTTATTATTTTTTTGAAAAAATCACCACCCTCAATTTTCAATCTTCCGAAAGTGAATATTATTCTAATCGCTACCTTAGATGTCACATCAATTTTTCTAGACGACAAGGAAAGAGGAAACCAAAGCCGAACACAGCACAACTACATCTCCGTAACACTGAATCACTGACACCGATCACGGGTAACACTGAATCACTGACACCGACCACGGGTAACACTGATCGCTTCGACTTCAATAAATTGTGTACTATATATATGCTAGCGTTTTTGGTAATACTTTCTTAACAAAAAATATCTTCTAATGAAAAACAATATTGTTTTCTTTAATTTTTTTAACATTAAATATATCAAAACTATAGAAACAAACACCTGAAAACTATATATATGCTAGCGTTTTTTCGAGCTAGAAGCAATCTCTCCACAAGAAGAAAAAAGAAATCATGGCACCGTACGAATCGCCAATAAAAGTAGTAGAGGTATGTCAAGTCACGCCACCCTACGAATCGCCGCATTCAGCCGTGGAAGTTTCTCTCCCTCTCACTTTTTTTGACATTTTATGGCTTAAATTTCATCCAGTTGAGCGCATCTTCTCCTATGAACTCACTGGTTTAACCCCTACTCTGTTCAACTCAGAGATCCTTCCCAAACTTAAAAACTCCCTCTCTCTTACTCTCCTCCGCTTCCTCCCTCTCGCAGGCAACCTTACTTGGCCTTCACAATCTGCCAAGCCCATCATTCTGTACACTCCAAAAGATGGTGTTTCGATGACTGTTGCAGAGTCCAATAATGCTGCTGACTTTGATGATCTATCAAGCAATGAAATGCATGATGCTATCGTGTCACACCCTTATGTACCCAGATTATCAGCATCTGATGAAAAAGTACCTATCCTCGCACTGCAGATCACTTTGTTCCCGAATAAAGGGTTTAGCATTGGTTGCGCCGCTCACCACGCTGCTCTCGATGGGAAGTCCTCGATCATGTTCATGAAAGCATGGGCTCACCTATGCAAGAACAGCTCATGCTTGTTGCCAGCTGAGCTAATCCCTTTTTGTGATAGAACAGTTGTTCAAGATCCAGAGGGGATTGGCATTGAATACTTGAACAACTGGTCAAGCATGAATCAGGCAGATGGAGGTTCAGATTCCAAAGCTAGATGCTTGAAACCATTTCCACCTAAAGAAGTTGAGCCAAACTCGGCACGAGCAACGTTCACTTTTTCCCGAGAAGACATAAAGAAATTGAGGGAAAGGATCCTCTCTCAACTTGACAAGGTCTCTGATAAAAACGACGCAGAACCAATCCATTTATCATCTTTTGCGATCACATTTTCTTATGCATTAGCTTGCCTTGTGAAGGCTAGAGGCCTAAAAGGTGATGAAAAGATGATGTTTGGAATGGCAGCAGACTGCAGGGCACGTTTGGACCCTCCCATACCTACACATTATTTTGGCAATTGTGTTTCTCTTCATGCTGGTGTTTTAATGGCAGGATCAGTGATGCAAGATGATGGGATTATTTATGTTGCACGAAAGGTTAGTGAGGTGATCCAAAAAATAGAGAACGCAGCTCTTGAAGGAGCAAAGGACATGTTTATAGCTGCCGATCTAGGTGGAATACCGGTTGCGGTTGCCGGGTCAGCCCGATTTGAGGTTTATGGGGTAGATTTCGGGTGGGGGAGGCCGAAGAACGTGGAGGTCACCAGCATAGATAGGACTGGAGCTATTTCTATGGCGGAGAGCAAAGCTGAAAGTGGCGGCGTTGAGATTGGATTGGTTTTGAAGAAAGACGTGATGGGGATATTTAAGAATTTGTTTGTTAATGGCCTTAAACATGTTTAAGGTACACTAATTAGCCTTTTTACTATTTTCGACTCTATTTTAGATTTCCACTCTGTCTTTGTTATCCCTGTTTAGAAGACAAGAAAAAATCACTTAAGATTGAGAGTGTCTGCCCCTTTTACTTACTATTTTCTTTTCTGCTTTTTGTTAAATTCTCCAATTTCTATGTATTGTGTTTGTTGTTTTGGAGTTTTCTTTTCTTTAATTTGTTTAAATTCTAGCTGTTCATGATAAAATTAATTGCATGGGGGTAAAATCCAGATCCAATGAATTGATTAACAATATCACAGCTCAGTTTTAGGTTCCCAATCGTCACCCAATTTAGATTTCCAATTTTTTTTTATAAGGGATAATAATATAAAATAAAGAAGGTTGGAAAATAAAATAAAAACATACAAAAGGATAAGTGACTTGACATCCTAAAAATGGATATAAATGCATAAATGAAAGTTGAGGGGACCAAACTAGATCTTTGAAAACTCGATTGCACTATTGAACGACCTAAATGTGAAAGACAATGCAAATTCAAGGATAACTTAAGTGAATATTGAATGAATTTGTATAAAAATTAAGCATGAGGACATGATTAAATTTTTATTATAGGCCAAATTGAGAATTTAGTTTAGTTTCAAATTTAGTTTAGGCTAAAATTAAAATAATTAATCAAGTGTAAAGACTTAATTAGATTTTTAACGTGTAAAACTAATTTGATTAAGAACTTAATTGGTGAGAGTTTAAGTCTGAAATCTTAATTTGAGTTTAATTAAGAAGATTGAAATTTTAAAAGATCAAATTTAATTCTTATAATTCTAATTAGGGAAAATCAAAGATGATTTTGCAAGAAAATTAAAGGTTAACTATTAAATGAAGGTCAAATTGAAGAATTTCAAAACCTAGGACAAAGTGCATAAGATAAGACACATGAGTTAAGGGTTTAATCTAATCAATTCATAATCAAATCAAGGGTCTACTTGAAAAAAGTAAAAAGCTCAATGGTTGATGGGGTCAAATTGCATAATCTAAAAATGAAGGATTAAAACGCAAAAGGTGCTCAACTTAAGGAATTAAATCTAGGTTTCTAGGGTAGAAATCGCATCTATTAAGAAGTTTCAAGGTCAATTAAGGGCATGTTTGGGAGGGTGGTTGCGGTAGCTTTTCAAAGTGCTTCTAATCAATTCATAATCAAATCAAGGGTCTACTTGAAAAAAGTAAAAAGCTCAATGGTTGATGGGGTCAAATTGCATAATCTAAAAATGAAGGATTAAAACGCAAAAGGTGCTCAACTTAAGGAATTAAATCTAGGTTTCTAGGGTAGAAATCGCATCTATTAAGAAGTTTCAAGGTCAATTAAGGGCATGTTTGGGAGGGTGGTTGCGGTAGCTTTTCAAAGTGCTTTTCGTGCCGAAATACATCAAAATGATGTTTTTTTTTTTTTTTAAAATCATTTTTAACATCAGCACATCAAAATGATCTAAAAACACCAAAACATATTCATTTAAAATGAAAATTTGAATTTCTGCGGCACGACGATTGAAACGTCGTGCCAAACGGGCTCTAAGTGTTCGTGTGTCATAATAGAAAAAAAAAACTATTTTTTAGACGAATAAATATGACATCTCTAAACACTTTAGAAGATTCAACCACCACCGTTCAATATATACTAGCTATATTGTCCGCGCGTTGCCGCGGGCATTTTTGTGTATATAATTTAACATAATTAAATCAATAACGATAAATTTATATGATATAACTAAATAAAAGTTATAGATCAGGAGATAAAATGTAAAAAAATTTAAGTACAGTTTATTGCGCAAGCATAGATTACATCTTTTAGAATGTAGATATTACGTTATGAAAGATCACAAAAGAGCGCGAACTAACATTTTCAAAACCAGAGCAAAATATTTTAATAAGGAAAAAAAAAACCACAAAATCATTATTGTGAAAATAATTAAATTATTATTATTATTATTATTATTATTATTATTATTATTATTATTATTATTATTATTATTATTATTATTATTATTATTCTTATTCTTATTCTTATTCTTATTCTTATTCTTATTCTTATTATTATTATTATTCTTCTTCTTATTATTATTATTATTATTATTATTATTATTATTATTATTATTATTATGTTAGTAATGAAAGGAAAAAAATAAATGAAAGACTAAAAATATCCTAGAAACTTTAACAAAAGATAAGAAAAAAAATAAGAAAAAATAAAAATTATCATTGCTATTATTGTAAAAATAATAAAAATTATTAAATTATTCGGAGGGAAAAAAAAATATTAACAAAAGAGTAAGCAAGAAAAACAATTAAATTATTATTATCATTATTATTATTATTATCATTATTATTATTATTATTATTATTATTGTGTTAATAATGAATGAAAAAACAGAAATAAATGAAAGAACAAAAAAATTCTAATAATTTGAACAAAAGATGAAAACAAAATAAAAATTATCATTGCTATTAATAATTATAATCTAACTTGAAAATATATAAAAAAACCAATAAAAAACTAAAAGATAGAGCAAATAAAAAAATATTATAGATGATAAAACAGAAATAAAAATTAATAGCTGAAAAAAATCATTTAATCAGAAAATTTTAAAAAAATATATGTTCAACGTTGTGGGTTGAGCGAATGATTTTTATAGGATTTGCTGGATCAAAATTAAAATATAATATTTATATATGCAAAATTTAATATAATAAAATAGATCAACACACCCTATTATCACAATAGCAAAATCAAAGCCTTAAAATCTAAAATTACAATTGCTTTTACTATTAAAACAATAAAAATTATGAAATTATCGTGAAAGAAAACACTCAAAAACATTAAAAAAAGAGTAACGAAGAGAAACAATTAAATTATTACTATTACTATTATTATTATTATTATCATTATTATGCTAATAATGAAATAAAATAAAATAAATGAAAGACTATAAACATCCTAGAAATTTTAAGAAAAGATTAAAAAAACAAAACAAAAAAAAACTATCATCGCTATTACTGTCAAAACAATAAAAATTATCAAATTATCCGGAGGGAAAAAAACATTAACAAAAGAGTAAGCAAGAAAAACAATTAAATGATTATTATTATTATTATTATTATTATTGTTGTTGTTGTTGTTATTATTATTATTATGTTAATAATGAAAGAAACAAAAATAAATGAAAGGCTAAAAATATCCTAGAAACTTTAACAAAAGATAAAAAAAAAATATCATTGTTATTACTGGAAAAAAACAAACAAATTATTATCAAATTATTGGGAGGGAAAAAAAATAACAAAAGAGTAAGAGAGAAAAAATATTATTATTATTATTATTATTATTATTATTATTATTATTATTATTATTATTGTGTTAAATACACTTATATATATACATGGACAAAAGTTACACTGAGAACAAAAACTAAAAGCATAGATGCATAAATATCAATAAAAAATAAACATTGAAAAAAGAACATATGGATTAATATCAAATAGAAAATTAAAAGAATAAGGACAAAAATGAAAAATGACATATATAAAATTAATTCCAATTGAAGGATAAAATTGAAAAAAATAATAATTGGAGGACCAAAAATTAAATAATTATCAAATGCTGGCATTGTATAAAACAATTAGAAAAAGAGGGACTGAAATCAAACTTTGTATATATTACCAATTGCAATTGGAGGACCAAATTAAAGAAAGCAAAACTTCGGTACCGGAAAAATTGAAGAAACCAAAAAGAAACCGAAAATCAAAAGTACAGGGACCGAATTAAAATTGCTTTATATAATTAGTTTTAATTGAAGGGCACAATTGAAAAAAATCAAACTTTCAATTAAAGAAATCAGTCAGAAAATCGAAATCAAAACCTCAGGGACCAAAATTAACTTACCACAAACATGAGGGACCGTACCTGACATTGGGGCCGCAGGAGAGAGAAAAGCGACAGCCGCCACAAAATCGGCTACCGCCGCTTACACGGGCATCTACGATGGGAACGTGCCGAGACGGCAGACAGAGCACCTGGAGGCGCACCGTAATCACCAGCGGCGACCAATTTTTAACCGCCGCATTGACCCGCACGCGCCTCCTAAAGGGCGCGTTGGCACTGAGGGCCGCTGTCGCGTCCTGACGACGCGCCAGCGGTTCAGACGGAAATATAATAAAAAAATAGGCTAATTACCAAGCCACCCCTGACCCAACCCAGATCTACGAAAAATTCGAGGGGGAAAGGACGCCCGTGTCCCCGTTTACTGTGCAGTGTTTTGTCGTTACCGAGGGTTTTTTTAGTCTGTGCACTGTGCACTGAAAGAGGGAAAAATCGACAGCGCCCCTAGCCCTTGTGCACTATTTTGTCGTTTTCGAGGGGTTAATTTGTGATTACACTGTGCACATTGCGGCTGAATAAAAAAAAAAGCCAAAAACCGAAAACACCCCCATTAAATAAATACAACATGCCTGACGCTGAGACCCATTTTCGTCACGGCACTGCCACAATCCACAGTGAATTGTGAGAGAGTGCACAGTGAACAACTCCACGCCCTTTAGCTGTTTTGTAATATGTGTTTATGTGTGTGTATATATAAAGCTTTCCCTCCACAAGACCATGTCTCCTCCGCAGGAGTTGTAGCTTCATCAGCTTCAATGAACTCTTATTTCTCGCAATTAATTCATGTAAGATGCCTTCCAATCGGCCATTTTCAGTCAAGTCTCAGGAATAAAGTTCCTAGAGTTTGTTAATACAAGTATACAGGAGTTAAAGGTTTTCTTTTCAAAACTAAATCATAGAAATTCTTTTTTATTTATGGCAGACGACCCTTCTCATCTTCTTTCATTTTAAATGACAGAAATTCTTGACGATGAAGCTTAGGCAAGTTGTTGCCATTTTTGCTTTTGGTGAATTGTGGAGTTGAGTTCAAGGAGGGTGCAAACGTGGCAGCCTCTCCTGCCAGTTCAACTCCTGTATGTGGCACTTCCATTTTAGGTGTCCTTGTTCAGAACATGGTCCCATGTCAGCTAGACTGTCCTACGATGAAGGATATTCTTAAATCAGTTCAATCCTTGAATTATAGTTTTTTATTTCTTTATCAAATCTTCTAGTAGTTTAAGTTTTATAATTAAGAGGTGAATGATTTATTCAAAACTTCACCCCCACAAATATTTGATCTTAACACAAAAACAAGCTATAAAATTCTAATTTTGACTTGAAAAACTAGTATATTTCATTTTTAAGAATGGACGTTAAACAATATGCTAATAAAAAAGTTAAAGGATTGAGGGCTAAACCTAAAGCAGTAATTAAATGTGTGTTTGACAAAATAGTTGAAATTGTTTTTGAAAATATTTTTGAAAGTATTTCTTGTTCTTAAATGTATCAATATGATATATAATTTAAAAATTATTTTTGACATCAATACATGGAAAATGATATAAAAACATAAAAATATTTAATTTAAAATAATATATATATATATATATATATATATATATATATATATATATATAAAAACGCAGTTTAGAAAATTAAATACATTTGGTTTACTTTTAAGACGGTTGGTATTTGCTTTTACAATGATAGCTTCCCATTCCCTAAAATTCCAATGTTTGTTTTAAATGCTACTACACGAGTAACACTTTTTAGAGTTGCCTCCCATTTAGACTTTTCTTTTTCTTTTTCGTTTCCCATAGCTTTAAAACTTTATTTAAAGTAGATCGAGACAAGACTTGAATTGATTTTAGTTTTTAAAATTAAAACGATATTATTTTAATAGTTTTTAAATTAATAAATTGATGGCCGGGCTTTAACAAAATCAATAAAATTAATTAGAAGTTTTAAGAGATTATTTTATTTTTTTAAATTTATACCCATCCAAATTAATTAGTGTAGCACGGTGAATACATAAGCTCCGGCACCGGCATGGCCGGCACTCCGGCGAAATTTTGCTTTTAAACATGCATGTGCCTGTGAAGCAATAATTGTCAATAATTGTTAGACTATGATTCCCTCTTTGAAAGGATCAAAGACCCTATCCAAGGGTCCAAGTAGTAAGGACACAAATTGAAGGGCCCACTTGAAATTTCTCCATAAAGCTCAAGTGATGTGTGCAAGGATCATAGGAGAAAAATTATAGTTATTTTTTAGGGGTGTTTGTGTAATAAAAAAACATTCTAAAAAGTGATTTTTTTTTTAAAATAATTTTGTTTTGGTATTCTAATCATTTAAAATTAATACATCTTATCATCCATAAAATCGTGAAAAAGATAGACGGCGACCGTTTGTGATTTTCTTTTTCTTCAACCATTCAACCCAGCTAGGAAAAATAATTAATTAACATGTAAATAGATCTTGGATTTTTATTAATTAAGAGGCACTGAAAAAAAAAATCAATTGGGCTCACGTCTTAAAATGTGAAATAATAATAATAATAATAATAATAATAATAAAAAGGATGGTTTATGTCATCAGATGGGGTCACTGGAAGGTGTCAGGTCTAAATCTTGTGCAGGCATACTGAGTGGGAAAAACTTGCAACTCATTTTTTTAGCAAGCGTTAACGTCGACTGAGTGTTTGTTATTGTGATTATTTTGATGGTTTTAAAACATAATTTTAGTTAGAGGTTTCTAAAATTAGATTTAAAAAAAATATTTGATTAAAATTATTATAAAATAAATTTATATATATATATAAATAATATAATATATATTATAGATTCTATAAAATCTAGATAAATTTGTTTAATACATGCAAATTGTGTTCTTAAAGGCATATTAAAGATTATTATGTTGTTTCAATAATAAGTGTTTTTTAATCAAATAAAAAATATTTTTTTTAATCTTATCTAATTTGTTGGAAAAGATATACAAGAGAAAAAAATAATTTTTTAATATTAAAACTGATGGAGTTAACTCGATAAATTAACTTGTGAGTTATTTGGTTTGATATATTTATTTATTTAAAAATAACTATATTTTGATTTTTTTTAAAATTATAGAAATTCCAAATATTATTAGATGGGGTTGTAATAAATTTGAATTTTTGGAAGTGGCCAATTTATGCACTCCGCCATAGAACAGAAGAAAAAAAGGAAAAAGAAGTGTGGAGAACTAGAAGCAGCAGCTCTGTATTGACATTGCCGCCCCTTCATCTCCTCCTCTCCATTTATATCATTCTCGTGACTGTTACCCTCCTCTCTCTCTCTCTCTCTCCACACTTTTATCCACCAGTGCCATCAATACACCATTTCAGATCTCTTAATCTCTCAAAGTTTCCTCCTTTCTTGATTGTCAGCTCCAAAAGGTAAGAACTTTTACTTGGCTCTCATTTTGCGTGTGCATTTCTTGATTGAAATTTTTTTGTTCCCTTTCACTTCTTGTCTCTTCTTTGCCATTTATCCATCTGGGGTTTGTTTCTTTTGCTGTTTTAGATAGATTGTACTGTGGATCTGCATTGATAGGTGTGCGTGTTTCTTGATTGAATTTTGAATCTTGTTGACTTCTTGGATTGTGACTTTGGATACCCTTTTGGCTAAAGATAATGTTTTGATCTTTAAAGTTTTTTCTTGCAGTTATTAAGGAATTATAGCTGGGGAGCTACATGGAGAAACTGGTTTATCCGTGTAACGGATTGATAGTCACGTGAAGTGGGGTTATTTGTGTTTGAGAAATGAAACTTGATGTGCAGTCATTAATGGCTCAAAATATAAGATCAAGAAGGACTTCTTCTAGCTCCACTAATGGAAATGAAGAGACTCCTACGCACCCTTCTGCTTCTTTCTCAAATGGGGATGGATATGATAGTGATGGCTCCAATTTCGACACGCCGTTAGTCTCAGATGCCATTCTTAGCTTCTTGTTTGTTACTTTCATTTTTGGTTTTTTATTTGCTTTGTTTGTTCACTGCTGTGATGCTATGGAAACTCGGATTGAAAATAACATTGGACTTGACCATTTCATGTAATTTTTTGACTCTGTATCTCTAGATAAAATGGAAAGGACTTGGTAAACATTTCCTCCCAGGTGTTTTGTTTTTGACTTGTTTGCCTGCCCAATATTTTGTTGCCTCTGATTTTAATTTTATTACATTTTATCCTGCTGTACTCTCTCCTTGGCATGGTAATAGGAGTACATAATTCGCTTCTATATTGCTTGTAAAAACTGACTAGATAGCCTTAGAACTATCAGGAAGTAATTTTTATGTTTTCTATTGCAAGACTCTATCTGACATCTAACTCCGAGTGATATTTATTGTTGTTTCTCACAGTACACCAGCAACCCTTTCCATGGCTATCCCGGCAGAACTTGCTGGTGCTATACCTCTGATTGATAAATTTCAGGTAATAAACTAACAAGTGCTTTTGCTGTCAATGTAACGCATGGAAGAACATCTGCTTCTCATTTATGTTTACTTGCTCCAATATTATGACTTGAATCCAAATTAGACCTGTGATTGTTATTTTTGGACGAAATTCATTTTGCTTTTTTTTGTGGATCTGTTTTATGGTAATTGAATGTTGCAAGAGGATACATACAGCTGACCCCATTTAGTTTGTAAACGAGTCTTAGTTGCTGTAGTCATTTCCATTTTTATGAAATTTCTACTTAAGTCTTGTTCCATGCAGGTTGAGGGGTTCTTAAAGTTGATGCAGAAACAGATTCAATCCACTGGGAAACGTGGTTTCTTTTCTAAAAAATCTGCAGGTCCTCAAGTTCGGGAAAAATTCACATTTGAGGATATGCTGTGTTTCCAAAAGGTAAAAGTATGCTGTGTGTCATTGCAGTATATTCTCATTTATGAACTCATTAAGAGCTAAGTTAGTGCTTTTTTGCAGGATCCTATACCAACTTCATTGCTTAAAATTAATAGTGACCTAGTAAGCCGTGCCACTAAACTGTTCCAGATAATTTTGAAGTACATGGGAGTTGATTCATCTGATCGAGGAGCTCCAGCAAGCTTAGATGAACGGATTGAGTTAGTTGGAAAATTGTTCAAGCATACACTGAAGCGCGCAGAACTTCGAGACGAAATTTTTGCTCAGATTTCAAAGCAAACAAGGAATAACCCTGACAGGCATGCATAGTTTTTTATTTTTTATTTTTATTTAACTTTCTACTCTTTAAATTGTGAAATTAAAAACCCATCCCAACTGGCCTTTCATTAATTGAGCTGATGCCCAATGGACAAATCTTTCTCATACATATAAACAATGATGCTCAGCTTACATGTTTGATTTTATTTGAGCCTCTAATTGTTTCTCCTCATAGTACTTTTATTTCCTTATTTGATGCCATCTAGGTTTTGTTGATTCTCAAATGCAGGCAATATTTGATTAAAGCATGGGAGCTAATGTACTTGTGTGCTTCTACTATGCCTCCTAGCAAGGAAATTGGTGGATATTTATCTGAGTATGTCCATAATGTAGCATATGGTGCAAGTATTGATTCCGAGGTCCAAAGCCTTGCATTAAATACACTAAATGCTTTAAAGCGTTCTGTCAAAGCTGGTCCTAGGCATACAATACCAGGGCGTGAGGAAATTGAAGCTCATCTAACTGGTCGAAAGCTTACAACAATAGTGTTTTTTCTTGATGAGACTTTTGAAGAAATCACGTATGACATGGCAACAACAGTGTCTGATGCTGTTGAGGTATTTTAAAGAGTCATCAACTCTGTCTTCTATGGCTCCTTCTACGTAGGCACTAACATATAAAAACAAAAAGCTCAATCTCAACTGGGAAAAAAATAGAAATCATAGCAGGAGGACCTGCTTTTTTTATTCTAAATTTCTCAGAGATGTATGCAGACAGAGGAAGATGTACTTATTATATATGGTGGAACGAGAATTGATCTTATGATGGTAACTCGTGAAATTAATCTCTATGTGAATGAAGCAAAACAAATAGCAGGGAATGATTATCCAGAAAAAAAGACTCAGGAACAATTGGGTCACATGGTGCATGCATTCGATTTGAGTTTGTTTGATGGCCAGGAATGTGGGGCTCCCTTCTAATAGCATTTTTGAAAGAGCACACTCTACTTTGTCCTTTGAAATGCGTGTTGAATATAATTTCCTGATCAAAGTGCTGAGAAAACATCGACAAGTATATTTTAAAACCATGATTGTGAATGGCCTAGTGGTCCTGAGCTTGATGTTTGATTCTAGCTGGATTGAATATGGTTAAACAAGGAATTGAAAACTGCAAAAGTCATTCAATAGTGGCTGGTCTAGGCTTCCCACAAACAGGGAGGGTTAGCCATTTAATCCAGTGTTTTGTCCTTCTTTCACAAAACAAAAAGCATAACGCAAATTGTTAAGGGTTTATGGATGAGAACTTCAAATTTATTTGCTAAAATCTTACTATGATTATCGTTGCATTGATTGACATTGCGGGCTAAGGTGACAGCTAAGCTTATCCTGTTAAAAATGATTTATTGTGTTCAGTGATTTGAAACATTATTTACATTAATGGAATTCATCTTTGTTTCAGGAACTTTCTGGGATAATCAAGCTGTCAGCATTTTCTAGCTTCAGTCTTTTTGAATACTGTAAAGTTGTTTCTGGTTCTAAGTCATCTGATCCTGGGAATGGTAAGTATCCCTTGCCTTTCTTGATTGTTTTCGTAGACAAAGCTCATTTTAAATTGCCATCTAATCTGCAACCTGCTGTCATGCAGAGGAGTACATTGGGTTAGATGATAACAAATATATTGGAGATTTGTTAGCGGAATTCAAGGCAGCCAAGGATCGAAGCAAGGGAGAAATTCTGCACTGCAAGCTGATATTTAAGAAAAAGCTATTTCGGGAGTCAGATGAAGCTGTAACAGATCCAATGTTTGTGCAATTATCATATGTTCAAGTGCGTGAACTCTTCCTATACATTAGAATAGCTTCAACTTTGACTTAAAAGTTTGGCATGATCATCATGTTATTTCTATGGTTTAGCATAGCTTTTATTCTCTTGCTTTACTGATACATCATGATCTTGTTACAGTTGCAACATGACTACATAATGGGCAATTATCCTGTTGGGAGGGAGGATGCTGCACAGTTGTCTGCATTGCAAATATTGGTTGACATTGGATTTTTTGGTAGTCAAGAATCATCCATGTTAGTTGTTTCTTGCCCCCCTTTTTTCTGTCCAATTTAAGTTGGATTCTAGTATTTTAACTTGCAAACACAAAATGGTTTGTTGGTCTTTCATTTTGGAGTCAAAGTGACTTATATTAAAGCCTTTACATTTTGATCTCAAGTTACTCTTTATTCCTATAAGTTTTGACATGCTGAAGCTGACATTTTGCAGTGATTGGACCTCTCTCCTTGAGAGATTTCTACCAAGACAAATTGCAATTACACGAGGAAAGAGGGAATGGGAGTTGGATATTCTTTCTCGTTACCATTCCATGGTAAGAACTTGCATCTGAAACTTCTGTCTTCACAACTTTCAAGAAATTATTTTGTTTCAAATGTTACTTTTCCTTAAATCCTGTTATTTCAAGTCAATGTTAACTTGCTTGTATGACTTGTGGTTACTGATTTATTATCAGGAACACATTGCTTCTTGGATCATTGTATATTTTTCCTTTTCTTTTTCTTGAATAGAACATTTTTTTCTTAGTTTGTCAGCCAGACAAATATTTTCATTTCTACATCATTTGCTGGTTTATTTTCTAATTTCAGCTTAATCTTCTTAAATCACGTGGTCAATGGTTTAGTATCTTCTTCCACTTTTGTGTCCATTTTAGTAATATATTTGTCAAAGCGGTGGTAGGCAGATGTGGATACTGGTGCATTTTCAATTCTGTATAACAAAAACTTATGGGTTCAAGTTCGTAGTGACTTTGACTACTATGTTTACCACTTTTAGCCAGAATTGAATAGATGCAAGGTGCTAACTTCAACAAGGAATCAAAGTAGTGTCATATTCTACAGAAATTATGACTACTGCAATTGATATATACTACTACTGGTTTTACTTATGCATTGTCATTCTTCTTTGTTAATTCTACTCTTTAAAAAGTTGACATTTTACCTGTCAGGGGCTATTCTTTATTCTATAGATAATCTCCTTTTAATACTGTTTTGTTTCCATGCACAGGAAAACCTAACAAAGGATGATGCAAGACAGCAATTTCTACGCATATTAAGGTCGCTTCCCTATGGCAATTCAGTCTTCTTTAGTGTTCGCAAGATTGATGATCCTATTGGACTTTTGCCTGGACGGATTATTTTGGGCATTAACAAGCGAGGGGTGAGCCTTAAAATTATGGATTAAACCATCACAACCTTGTACTGCAATAAATTCGTAATTGTCTGCTCTCTAAATGGTGAAGCTTTTTTTTGCATTCCATATCATGCAGCTGCCAGACCTTATTTTGTTTGCTCATTGGTCCACAGGTGCACTTCTTCCGTCCAGTTCCTAAGGAATATTTACATTCAGCAGAATTACGAGACATAATGCAGTTTGGTAGTAGCAATACTGCTGTTTTCTTCAAGATGAGAGTTGCAGGTGTTCTGCACATATTCCAGTTCGAGACCAAGCAGGTTAACATATCTGTCACTTCCCTGCTGTTTCTCTATGGTTCGGTCTTAACCTTCTCAACTGTATTTGTTTAAGTAACTAAACTTCATTTATCAGGGAGAAGAAATTTGTGTTGCTCTTCAAACACATATAAATGATGTTATGTTGCGTCGTTATTCTAAAGCTCGAACTGTTGCTAGCGGCTCAGTGAATGGAGATGTTCTTAACAATTCTAACCCTACCAGTGTAGAAGTGCACGAAAAACGATTAAACGAATTGTCAAAAACCATTGAAGAATCTCAGAAGAAATCTGAACAAGTAAGCTTTAAATTAAAATTTTAAATTCTATGATCAGTTGTGGCATACAGTGGTGGTGAAACTAGCAAACATTTTGGATGTCGTGGACATGCAGGGAACAAGTTATAGATATTGTCAGAAAAAGTGAATCTGAAACTTGGATGCATTATGAAGTCATTTTGAACACAGCACAAACATGAGAATCAAGTCTAATTTTGGTAATAATTATCAATTTTAAAGACATTATGAAGATAAATAAGTGTAGACAATTGATGTAGGCAGTACAAAATTGTTAATATCTGAAATATCTTTGTATTTACCGTTGTGCCCATGTCCTTTTGTTTGGATTTGATTTTTCTGTGTCTATCTTGTCTCGTTCTTTTTCCTGCATCATAGCTAACTCGTGTCAACCTACAAGTTTAAATTTTGGGCCTAAAATGTGAACCAAGTGCAGAGCAGCTCTGAATGAGTCAATTGACATCTATATCAGAAACAAAATACCTGGAGGCTAGCCTGGTCCCCATAAGTGATTTTCAAGTGGTGTGTCATCATCAACAAGCGCTTCTTTAACCCTTTTTCAGAGAAAAAAAGTGTATTTTTATTTTATATTTCCTTCATGCATGGGATTGTCTTTGAAATTGCACTTAGGATTAATGGGTAAATATGCTTTTCTAGTTATTGGAAGAATTGCATGAGAAGCAAGATCAAGAAGTGAAATTGCAAGAGCAATTGGAGGGCTTGAAAGATTCCTTGAGATCAGAGAAGCAAAACCTGGCAGAAGTACAGTGTGATCGTGATAGACTTAAGTCACTATGTGCGGAAAAGGATGCAGCCTTTCAAGTTAGTATTATTAACTCTGATGCACAAGCTCTTTATTTTGTCACTAGGTCTATTTTCCTAATTTTGATGTTTTATGTATTAGGTTGCATTGTCAGAAAAGAGGAGCTTGGAAACCAGGTTGGCCAGCCTCAGTAATCTCGCACCAGAGAAAAATGCCAAAAATGATTTAGTTGGAGCTAATAACCAGGTATAATTCTGAAAATATAACTATTATGCTCCGGGTTTGTGTTTAAATTGTTACTGATTTTTCTGCTCTGGACTCTATATTCTCATTAATACAATATAATCAAATTGCTTGCTTTATGATGAAGCGATCATTTTGGACTGTGGATAACACAGGTGTTGCATAAGCTCCAGGATGAATTGAAACTGCGGAAGGAGGAACTGCATGCAGCAGAAGAAAGGATGCAAAGATTGGCTAATGAAAAAATATTACTTGAACAGAAGATCTCTAGATTTGAAAGGAAAGTTGAAGAGGTAGTGATGCATTCTTGAATTTTAACCATCTATTGATGATTTGTCTCTGCCAAATGGTTAATGTCACTGCTCTAATGCAGATGGAAGTTGTTGAGAAAAACCTTGAGCAGGAACGCCAATCCTTGAAACTTCGAGTGATAGAACTCGAACGGAAGCTGGAAATGTTCGCAAGAGATTTGGCCACTTCCAAATCAACTCTTGCAATTGTGAATACAAATTTAGCTTCATTGCAGAACAATTTGAAGGAATTGGAGGAATTGAGAGAAATGAAAGAGGTATATGCGCTTTTGCGTTAGTTTCTTTATTTCTGGTGTATGCTTGTATCTTATGCAAATACTTCATGAATTGGTTAAATTTTCATGCATATTTGTTTAACTAAATCCATAAGTTGGAATGTGATTTCAGGACATTGACAGAAAGAATGAGCAGACTGCTTCCATTTTGAAGATGCAAGCATCTCAACTTGCTGAGCTGGAAGTGCTTTACAAGGAAGAACAAGTTTTGCGGAAACGTTATTTTAATACCATAGAAGGTTTGATAGCCTTGAATATAGTATCTTCATGCCTCCATATCACATTCAAAAATCACATCATGAACATGTTGGTCCCAGTTTAAATGCTCTTCATGATGCTTTCCTAGGATTTTTTGAAAATCTAGCAACAATTAGGAGAACATCAGGATGGTAAATAGCTAATAGCTGTGGCATTTTATGCTGTTGTGAACACTGTCAAATAGGATTAAAATTAAAATTATTTGACTCTTTAAGAATACTGTGACATCAGATTAGTTCATGCAGCCTTTATTAACAAAGATTTTGATGGGTTAAGATGTCAAAACTTGCTTAGGGATCCAGGTAAGATTTAACTTACTGATATGAAAGGTTTTGCAAGGGATAGTTGTGAAGAGAAAACAGGAAGACATTGATGGCCTACCAGTCAATACAACTTTGAGGAAAGAAGTGAAAGGCTAGAAAGAAAATTGAAAAAAATATAGTAAAGAGGAAGGAAGAATGAAGTAGAGGGGATTATTGAAAAAAAGGAGGTTCAGGGGAGGGGCAGTAGCCACAAGTTTTTATCCAAAGCTGCATCACTTTCACTAACCAACTGCCTGAGCCTCTGCATTATTATTTTATCTGTAACATTATTACCTGTTCCTCCTCTCTATGCATGAAAACTATATATCCTGATACCATGAAGCTAATGAAGCCATTTCCTTCGATTCATTTCAGATATGAAAGGCAAGATCAGGGTTTTCTGTCGGTTAAGACCTCTAAGTGAGAAAGAGATTTCTGAAAAGGATAGAGGCCTGCTTACAAGCATAGATGAATTTACAGCTGAACATCCATGGAAAGATGATAAAGCAAAACAACATATATATGATCGAGTGTTTGATGGAAATGCTACCCAGGAAGATGTGTTTGAGGATACACGGGTGAGTTTCAATGTTATTTTTCATTTATCAGTAAACTGCTTCAATTTTTTATCTAGAGGGAGCCTCATCCTTGTAACTACTTTGTAAATCTTCAACAAACTCTTAATCTATTCTTTCTTTCTGGCAATTGTGATGCAGTATTTAGTTCAGTCTGCTGTGGATGGTTACAATGTTTGCATATTTGCCTATGGCCAAACTGGTTCTGGGAAGACATTTACTGTCTATGGCTCTGAAGGCAATCCTGGACTGACACCACGTGCCACTTCAGAACTTTTTAAAATTTTAAGACGTGATAGCAACAAATTCTCATTTTCATTAAAGGTATTTTGTTTTTTACATTAATTGTTGGGTTCTGACGTTGATGACAGCGTATTCATATTCTACATGGTGGCGCTAAATTCTTTGCTTGATTCCTTCATTCATTCAAGGGATATGAGAAACTTTTATAATCAGCTTGAGTTGTTTGCTGGCTTGTCTATGTTGACTGTAGTGTCTCTGTCTATGCATGCACGTATGCCCCCGTGCTTTCGAATCATTGCATACAATATGTTTTGTTATCTTTGTAGGCATTTAAAATCAATTTGAATTGCATTCAATTTTATAAAAAAAAATTATCCTATTTTTAATATGATGCAGGCATATATGGTGGAGTTGTATCAAGATACACTTGTGGACCTTCTATTACCAAAAAATATGAAGCGCCTAAAATTGGATATTAAGAAAGATTCAAAGGTGATTGCTATTTGTTATTTTAAATATTGTCTAGTTCAATTGATGTTGTTTTCATTTATTGGATCTCATTTATTACATATTATATGATATACAGGGTATGGTTTCTGTAGAAAATGTGACAGTTGTATCCATTGCTACATTTGAAGAATTACAAAACATTATTCAGAGAGGATCTGATCGGAGGCATACATCGGGGACTCAAATGAATGATGAAAGTTCAAGGTCTCATCTGATTCTTTCAATTGTTATTGAAAGTACTAACCTTCAAACTCAGTCTGTAGCAAGGGGAAAGGTATTGTCCATCTAGTCATCCTTGATCAAATTATACGATGCTTCTATGCACTGAATGATTGCTGTCAGAAACATGACGCGCTTGTGCATTTACTTGTCATATGCTATTTCTTATGAGATTTGAATATTTATGCTCAGTCATAGCTGCATCAAATGAGGTGTGAGCCTCTCTAGTTCATATTTTGGAGTTGAAGCTGTTACTTCATGTGTGACATCTTGATATCATGTGCAGTTAAGTTTTGTGGACCTTGCCGGTTCAGAAAGAATAAAGAAGTCAGGTTCTTCAGGCAGTCAACTTAAGGAAGCTCAAAGCATCAATAAGTCACTTTCGGCCCTCGGTGATGTCATTAGCGCTTTATCTTCCGGTGGTCAACATATACCTTATAGGAACCACAAGTTAACAATGTTAATGAGCGATTCGCTGGGTGGTAATGCGAAGACGCTTATGTTCGTGAATGTATCTCCTGCTGAATCAAATTTAGACGAGTCGTACAATTCTCTAATGTATGTTTCTGTCTTCATAACATATCTATACTGTTTTTGATAGGTCATTTTGTGATTCATAATTTGAGGTGTCTTATCCAAGATTAGTTTTGGTTAGTTTTAAGATGATAGAATTAAGTTAAGCTTATCTCATTAAATCCTTTTCAGTTTCATATATTTGTTTTCGCCTTTCCTGGTATCTAAACATTTTGCCATTTCAGGTACGCTTCACGAGTTCGATCAATTGTTAATGATCCAAGCAAAAATGTATCGTCAAAAGAGGTTGCTCGGCTGAAAAAATTGGTTGCATATTGGAAAGAACAGGCGGGTAAGAGAGGGGATGATGATGATCTTGAAGATATTCAAGAACAAAGACCGGTGAGAGAGAAGACAGATGGTCGTCATTCAATGTAGAGTATCTTGTTCATTGAGGTGAAATTCCACCTCTGAGTCCGTTGGTTTTGTAGATTTTTTTCATTGGCTTTATGGTAACTTCAACCACACGGATGGCCGGAGATTAACTAACTAAATTACGGACGGGTTCTGATGATCTCTAACTAATACCATACTGAGGCTGAAGAGGTTGTAATTGGCTTAAAGGATTTGATTTGTATAGTCTCAATTGTTTGTATATAGTACTTGCTCCTTTTATGTTGATTATACTTATAGATATGAGTTGATAGTTTAGCTCATTAATCGAAATGTGCTCTTATGTTCAGGCTTGTGAATGCTTAAACCACGGTTTTTCAGTTTGGTTCCGTTTCGGTAGAAATATTTCGTGTTAGTTAAAAAAAGGAGATAAAATCACATTGTTCTTATCTCGGTTTAAATTCCGGCTCATTCTGGATTTTTTAGCTAAATATCCGTTGAAATGTTCTGGTCTTGTTCTGCTCGTTCTGTTTTGGTGAAACAATGGTTTTTTAAATAATAAATAATTTTACAATATTAATCATGTCTTTAAACCAATCGTTAGATTGATATGAAATTTTACGATGAATTTTTTGATATATTTATGTATATCATGTTAAAATTTCATAGTAATTAGAGAGTATAATGAACTTGCGAGATTAATGATGATATTCTAGTAATATTATATATGTTCATAATTTTGTTCAGAAAAATCATTTTATTGTGTTATTTTTAGATTAAATTGTATAATTCTAAATATTGTTATTTTTGGATTTAAACTTCTTTTTTAATATATATATATATATATATATATATATATAACACTCTAAAACAGCACGCCGAAACCATCTTAAATTAAAACATTTCATTCAAAATGAAAAAAATGAATGGAAACGGAATAAACAACTTTCGCTTAAACTGTGCATGGATGTGGTACACGTGGCTTTCCCATGTCTATTACTTCATGATGCAAATGGAAACAGCATAGTAGAAAACATACTAGAAGATATCATATAAAAACAAAAACAAAATGGAAGCTGAATGAGGTTCTCACATAGAAGACTGATTCCTATTTTTATTATCTCCTACAACACTAATTTCAATTTTTATTATTTCATAAATAGCTTTGATGCAGTCTATCTTTCTAGGAGTTTCACAACTCGTAACTTTTTATACAAGCTAAAAAAACATAAGATAGGAAACCTAAAAATAATAAAACATAATTAAAATTATATCCGTCAACTATCTCAGTCTCTTTAACAATGAAACCAATTTTAAAGTTAAGATTTGAAATCAGCTTCAAAACTTTCATTTGAAGTTTGAATCATTTATTAATTCCCAAATTCTTCTCAAGCATATGCAAGGTGCATCTAAATTGAAAAATCACATCTAGACTCTTCATGGACATCACAAATTAAAAAAATTTGCATATAAATCTTTTATTTTAAAATCAACATCATCCTCATCGAATTTATAATGTTGATTTTGATCCTTCAGGAGCTAAAATCATCTAGACTTATATTTCAACATCATATTAAAAACAAATTGAAGGCCGTGGAAAGCTTCTCTATCTCTAGACATATAATATCTCCACTCGCTATAAAGTGCAATTACTATTTCGCCATGCCAACAAAAATTCAATAAACTTGTTATTAGGGATAAAATGGTATTTTCCATGAGAACAGTCATTCATTGAGAACAATTTAGTTTTTTTTTTTTTAAATACACATTGTAAAGACTAGATTACCTTTAAAGCAAACAACTTTAAAAGATTATATTACCCCTACAAGTAAATTTTGTTAAAAGGATTATAGGAAGCAATTTTTTACATTTTAAAAGCACAATGCCAAAACTATAATACTTTTAAAAGCAAAACATGTCAAGCTTGCATGTATTTTTTTTTCTTTGTATTTTCAAATAGTTTTTTTTAGTTATTATACATGTGCTAGTGAGGGGAAGACACCTAAGCCTTTTAATTTTTTTTCTTTCAATATTTAATTTTTTAGGAATTGGTCCGAATTTTTTTCTTTTCCACTTATCCTAGTCTTTTGCCTAGGATCGTGAGGTTAGTATATTAACCCGAGTTAAGGAAACCATAAAATAAAATAAAAAATTATATCCAAAAAAAACTATTAAAAAAATAAAATTTTCAATCTCAATACTTGGTTTTCTAAATTTAATATGAAAAAACACCATAAAAATTACTAAACTATATAACAAATAATAATAATAACAACATAAAAATAATCTCTCCCTAGATATCCTCTAACATCACATCACTTCACTTTTCTTTTTCATGAAATCTGTCTACAACTAAATAATTCATTCGGGCATATTTTTGAGCAATTTGATGAACCGAGACAGAGGCTATGGTCTTGTTATGGGCCATGACATTGCAATTCTACCTGCTTCGATGCCCTTGCTTTCCCTCTAATCAGTTCATCTTTCTTGGAAAATCCGAATAGATTGCATGACTTTGATGCCCATCTAAAACTTAAATGAGAAGCACACCTTCCTTACTGTGATTCGTGTGCTATGAATTCCAGTGTGTTTCCATGTTTTAATTTCCAAGCGATTTCCAAATAAAGTTTTTGAAGGCAACAATTTCCTCTAGCCTGCAAGCTGTTCTTGTCGTCATCTTGCTGTGCTAAGGTAAGCATAAAGATGCCATTGTTTTGTTTTATACCGACATTTTACCTTGACTTCTCATACTTGTCGGGAACTAAACGTGAAGTCTGCCCACATGATGTCTCTCTAAGCAAAGCAAATCCTTAATTTTATATGAGCGTCAATGCCGTGTTCTAGCACATCTTGCTAAAAGAGGGAGTTTTTTATTTTTTTTATTTTTTTAATTTCTATATATATAAAGATTATATATATCAAGATTAGACTACAGAAATGAAACACGATTATCACAAGCAAAGATGGGTGAGAGTGGTGTCCCAACAATAGATCTGCAAGAGTTTCCAGGACAGAAACTGAGAAGAGCATGCGAAGAGTGGGGCTGTTTCAGGCTCGTGAATCACAATATCTCTTTGACGCTCATGGCAGATATGAAGAGGGTTGTGAGATCATTGTTAGACCTTCCCTTTGATGTGAAAAAGCGCAATTTAGATGTCATAGCTGGGAGTGGCTACATGGCGCCAAGCCAAGCCAACCCTCTCTATGAGGCTCTGGGACTTTATGATATGGGGTCTTCACAGGCTGTGGAAACTTTCTGCTCCCAATTGGATGCCTCTCCTTACCAGAGGTGATTTCTTCTTCCATTTCTCTTGAATTTGCACCACCCTCCACTTCATTTTCATTAAGTTTATTGAAGTTTCAACTTTGAAAAAACAATTGGCTGCTGGAAGGTAAAACGAGAACTGTCATCATTACTTTGGTGTTGGGAAAGGCATTCTGAAAAAATCACTCTTATGATAGACAATCCTTAGAATCAGTAGGTTAAACCCTTATGATTGAGTGAAATGTACTTCATCACTCTGGATGCTACTACTGACGAGCCAGCTCCACTTCCTTTTTGGTTTATCTCTAAATTGGGGCCAATTGATTTTGTTTTTGAACTAAAATGTTTTGCAGTCTTTTCAAATTTCTGGCTACAAGGAGTTTCAGCAGCTAATTCTTACTGATATGAACTTGGTTTCTTAAATGTCATTTCCACACATTGATATTCTATTGTTTTGTTTGCAATTGTTGTTGCCAGAGAGGTTATAGAGATGTATGCTAAGGCAATTCATGGGGTGGCCAAGGATGTAGCTCGGAAGTTGGCTGAAAGTTTAGGGTTGAGTGGTGATTATTTTGAGTCTTGGGCTTGCCAGTTCAGGATCAACAAGTACAACTTCACCCCTGAAACCATTGGCTACTCTGGAGTCCAAATACATACAGATTCTGGTTTCCTGACTATCCTTCAAGATGATGAAAATGTTGGAGGGCTAGAAGTGATGAACCCGTCTGGTGTGTATGTAGCCGTTGATCCGGTGCCAGGCACCCTCCTGATCAATCTCGGCGACATTGCCACGGTAATGATAAGAGTTCCTGTATTTGCTTACCTTTTTCAGTAGAAGTAAATCTGCTTTTCAGTTTTTAAGCTGCTGCTTGTTCATGTCGCAAAGGCATGGAGCAATGGAAGGTTTCGTAACGTGCAGCATCGAGTGCAGTGCAAGGAAGCTACAATTCGGATTTCAATTGCTTCATTCCTGCTGGCCGGCGGTGAGGAAGTGGAAGCGCCGCCGGAACTTGTGGACTCCGAACACCCTCGCCTGTACGTCCCTTTCACTTATGAAGATTACAGAAAGCTGAGACTTGCCACAAAATTGCAGGCTGGTGAAGCCCTTGAACTTAAACGTATCGAATCCTGAAAAATGAAGGAGCAAGCGATTTGCAGCCTGAAGAACTGCTGCACTTGCCAATAACACAGAATGTTGGAATGACTATCATTCTAGCTTTACTTTTCTAGTTTGGTAAAGAAGGGATCTCTTAGATTTAGACATTAACTAGACAAATCGAAGATGGTTATGATTTCAAGCAAACTAAGTAATATAAAAGCATGCTTGATTCTCCATGGATTTGCAGGTTTTCATGTTCCAGTTTTTCTATAAACAAGAAAGTATTGTGCAACACCATATAATCTTCTCGTTAGCTTTCAACATGGAAGTGCTCCGAAAATTGCAACCTAACCATCATGTGCTGGGTTTCTTTCTGTCTGAACAACCAAACTAGTGAAGAAGGATTGGTTTAAGAACTTGAGATTCTAATCCAAAAGAGAAAGGGAGCTTGAATGAAAATGAAAAATTCTGTAAGAAAAAAGAAGAGTGAAAGCATAGAAAAAGAAATTAAAAAAAATGCTAAGTTTGCCCTAGTTAATTTATCATACTTGGGAGCAGGATAATGAAATCTATTAAGTTAAATTAAATATATATATATATACACACATACATATATGTATGTAATAAAAAAAATATAAATATGGATTCATAATCAATATAAAATAATGCTGTAGAAAGTCAAGCAACATCGGATTTTACTTTTTCCTGTCTTTGTTTCAATTAAACAACAGATATCCAGAGTCAATGAATCACACAATTCAATGTTTGAACAGTCAAAGTTATAAATTCAAGTCTGACCCTTAAAGATCACATGATAGAGATGAAAATTCAGGCAATGCATCAGACCAGAAACAAAGTCAAAGCAATCAAGAATTATTCTACTCGAAACTCAAACGTGCAGACAGTAAGTACACCTCGTTTCTTTCTATCGAGGCTACAAAAGTAATTTACAAGTTAATTATCAAAATTGAAGGATATAAAATTGAACTTGGAGATCAGCCCGGATCATATGAATTGAGAGGTGATGATGGGTCAACTTCTTAATTTTGTTTTTTTGTTTGCTTTAATCTGATCCTCTCAATTCATTTCCACTTTCCAGCATGTTGATATGTTGTCGGATAAGAAACCTCTCCACCAGCCACTATCACTCAAAAATTCAAAATGGCACAATTGACCATTGATTGCTCTAACTTTTTTATTGTTTGGATGGGCTGGCTTGGTTTTCTTTTCCATCATGTGATCTTCGAGGGTCAGAATTGAATTGGTTCAAAGTTCAAACATTTTACTGTGAGATTCAATGAATCTGGATCTCTTCTGGTTAATTGAAACAAAGGGATGAAAAGGGAAAACCCACTGCTGCTCGATCATCCACAAGATATTGGTGGAAATAAGAAAGTAACATTTACAATTCTGTGCATTAAATTGGTTTTTTTACACAATCATGCACCCAACTCAGTCTCCCCCTCCACCAATGACAAAAAGAAGAAGAAGAGGGTAAATCAAATTGAAAGAGGCAAAAAGAACAATTAATTTGCAGTATGGGGATCTTAGATGCTTCCCTTTTGCTGCCAAGAAATATATGAAGAGAAAAGAAAGGATGATTTAGAAATGGAACTTTGCAGCTACCAGACAGGACTCACAGGAGAGTCCGTGTATCTTTCAGCACCGCTACTTTCCCTGCTGATGTATTGAGGGGTCCAACCAGATGTCATGGCAGTTGTGTCAGCTGAACTAGCGTCGAAGTCCACGCCGCCGGCAGCGGCCGGCCATACGAATGCTGGCCTGAAAGGAGGGACGCGCGGCGCCGGCACCGATCCGGATATTATTTGAAAGATGGCCTGTGTTTTAGGCCTTTCGTTTGCGATAGGATGCGAGCAAGCTAGTCCGAGCAGCAGCAGCCTCTGTGCTTCATCAGCAGCATATTCATGGTCCAGCCTTTCGTCCACAGCCTCTAGTAAACGCCCTTCGCGGTGGAGAGACCAAACCCAGTCCACCAGGAACTGGAACCCTCCAATCTTGGTCCACGGCCGCTGGCCGCACACTACCTCTAGAACCACCGCACCGAAGCCATATACATCAGACTCGCGGGTGGCCCTGCCAGTGTGAAAGCATTCTGGTGCGATGTAGCCCAAGGTTCCAGGCACCCCCTCTAGCTCAGCATAGGATGTTTTCTCGTTCTCCAACGCACGGGCCAGACCGAAATCACCTAATCGAGCATTGAACTCGGAATCCAGCATGATGTTACTAGCCTTGAGGTCGCGATGCACCACCGTCTGATCATATTCGTTATGGAGGTAGTGCAGAGCTGATGCCACACCTGATATGATCTTGTACCTTAAGCTCCACCCTAAGATGGTGTTCTCCTCATCTTCATGGAATAGATGATTGTCCAAACTCCCATTTGGCATGTAGTCGTACACTAGAAGCAGCATCCCATTCTTGTGGCACCAGCCTTGTTAATGAAATTCAAGATTGTTAACAGAAACCATTTTAATTAAGATCCACGTTATACTGAAATATGAACATGGATTGAGCCGTAAGACTGTTGCAATGAAGATTTAGAGCAAAATTGGCTATGCAACCGTTTGAAGGTGACACTCTACCATTTAGTGGGTGCATCTGACTCTTTGAAAGCAAAATCCTCCCCCCATTCTTACTCCATAAAAAGGATGCCAAATCATGATCACATCAGCATTTCTTAAGATTTTAGCAACATAATTAAATTAGATATAGCTATTGACAGCCTTTTCTTTTCAAAAGTGTGATCTGCTTGAAAAAAAGAATGTGAAAAGGATTTAAAAGGAAAGGAAAAAGAAAGAAACCAATAATTAAAAGTTACAAATGATCAAAACAGCAGAAAAGGTAAATGATAATGATTTGCCAACAATCATCACATGAATTTCTACCGAGTTTCATCAAAAAGATTTACCAACAGCCCTATTGCTACCCTTCTGTGATTAAATCAACAATTGTAGGCATACATGACAAACAGAATGGTCAAATTTGAACAGTTCCAAACCAGGCACATGCCAAGTTGCCAGACAACATTTTGGACCAGTCATGTGCTAAGATACCTTGTAATTCGCAAACCCTTGTTCCTCAATATCAAGCTATGTTTTCAATGCAATTGAGTATTTCCACTTGACATAGAAAATGATATGATCCAGACTTTGTATGGACACTAGGTAAAACGTAAATGGAGAAACAAAGAGAGGTAGATGTGAAATATAGCAAGAGAGAAGAAAACTTACCGAGTAACCGAACAAGATGTTTATGGCGGAGACGGTTAATGACAGTAAGTTCGGACAGGAAATCATCCTGACCCTTGATGTTGTCTCGAGAGAACTTTTTGACAGCAACTTGGATGTTTTCTTTTGGCAGCATACCTTTGTAGACCACACCAAATCCACCTTGACCAAGCTTATGCTTCTCATCAAAATTATTGGTGGCCTTCTTCAGATCCCTGAACTGGAACTCCCTCGGCATTCCGGGCAAGCTCTGAAGGGCACGTAGCAGCTTCGGGTCCGACGCTGCCCTCTTCCTGTGGAGATAGTAGACCAAACTTCCTACCCCTATCAGCAGGAATGAAAACAGAGCAACCCCAATTCCTACACAGATCTTTATCAGCTTCTTTTTATCTTTACCACTATCATTTGCTTCCGGATCAGATAGCATTTCTACTGTCAGGTTCCACTTGAGGACACAATTGAGTTGGAAATTGCTTCCTGTGGATGCAGCAAAACCGAAGTAAGATTTCTGTCTGACATGGTCCTTGAGGTTAAGTTCTGCGGTGAGAGCCGGCGTGGAGGGCTTGCCTTTTCCTTCCTCGGCGATATACGCTTCCATTCTTTTACTGTTCCCATCATAATGAACCCAGACCATATGATTCTTGCCACCCACAGGGGCAATTTCAATGCCTAGGTTGGCAAGGGAAACGGTTTTTCGAGAGATGACACTGTGGATATTAAGGCCCATGTGGTTGTCATCAGGATCGAATTCCTGCTTGACAGTATCAAGCTCAATGGCAACTACGCCATTGGAGGGATTGCTGTCAGTAGTCGAGTTGGTCAGACCAAGATACTGCCCGTGGCTGTTCTCCGGGAGCTCAGTGTCCGGAGCTATGAGAAAGGCAAACCCTTCTCCAGGTTCGGAGTGGTTAACCCGAAAGATGTTAATAAGAAAAGAACTATTGAAAGAAGCCACCTTTTCGCCGCCAAACCCGCCATCTTCCCAGAGGATGAAGGACGTATTGAACAATACGCGGCCGGACCTGTTCGCAAGAGCGAAGTCGCCATTGATGGAATCAGGAGTAATCTGAAGGGCACTGTTGCTGATTGTGGCGGGTTGTTCTACTTCAAAGATGCCATAGTAAGTTTCGTTGAATGGACCAAATTCTCCGTGGAATATCTGCGGGTTTTGAGCTTGAGAGAAGGAAAAAATAAGGAAAGAAATGGTGATAGCAATACTCGATTGAAGATCCATGAAAATGGCTTGGCTACTGCTTCTTCTTTGCTAGCGATAGCTCAAGGAAACAAGATCATCTGTATTTTCTCTTAAAAAAAATTCTCATAGATTGTATAGAGCATCTGGACAGGAACTTTCCTACGAGGTTCAATAATTCAGTAATAATAAAAAATTAAAGCAAGATTACTCCAACGCGTTAGAGCTTGTATTACTATATCTTTTGAAGCAGTTATGCATGGACTTGGTTACTGTTCTTTATTTATCACCTTTTTTAAGCATGATGGTATCATGCTCATGTAATCTTTTTTTGTACATTAAGATAATTTTTTTTTTTATAAAATTAAATTATACAAGCTGTATTTTTTTATACATAAGTAGCGTTCAATTATTATTTCAAGACAGGAAAAACAAACAAAGATAATAAAAATAATAGAATTGTTTTTAATCTCTCTCAGAAAAATCCCTTTATTTTACTTTATGTTTTCTATATATAAAAAAACTTTATTTCCCTCTATTTTGCTTTATTTAATTATCGAACGGGGCAGTTGATACTTGATACCTCACTCATTATTCAAGAGGATTGTAATTTTTCATGATAAGGATGTCGTGCATTGGATCTCTCAAACCCTCTATTTAATTAATGAAGAAAACTCTCAACATGTGAAAATATAAGATATATCATCGTGATTTCCGAAGAACAAACCACAACTAACTCATATCATAATTATTAAAAGTGTTGGACAAATCAAGACAAAAAAAAAATCAAAGAAAAAAACCATGACTTACTTTCTCTTTGGAAATGTGTTTCAAAAGGGATTTTTTTAAAAAAATAATATTTTTTTTTTGATATTTTTAGATCATTTTTATGTGATGATGTCAAAAATAATTCTTATAAAATAAAAATTCATTATTTTAATGTATTTTTAAATAAAAAAACAGTTTTAAAAACAACATTACCATCCCAGCTGTCTTTTTTCCATTTAAAATTAGCACGAACATAAAAACCATTTAACAATTTGGTTGCTTAGTCACACTTTATATATATAATTGTATAACCTACCTTTTGTATTATATAAAGTAGTGTTAATTATTGTCTTGAGAAAGAAGAAATCGAAAAAGCAGGGATAGAAACGTATTTAATTAAAGAAATAGAAACATAAAATAAATATTTGTATGATTGTTTTGAAGTGGATTTATGTGCTTTCAAATAACAAAAAATACAAAATACATGTCCCTCTCAAAACTACTAAATATAAATATTTATTTTATATTTATGTCCAGTCAAATATTCTTATGTATCAATTGCTTCTGTTTCTTTTATTTTGAGAATATAGTTGATGTTATTTTAAAAATATTTTTGACATTAATGCATGAAAATAATTTAAAAACATCAAAAAAATAATTTAAAGTAAAAAAATAAAAATAAAATATTTTTTTTTAAATGTTTTTGAAACGCAGTAACAAACATAAATTAAAACTAATCAAATAGGATCTAAATATTTTTTTAATTGTTATAATCTTTTTTTATTGATGGAAAAATAGGGGGTCAATTAGTCTTAGGAGTGAAATAGCATTAAAAGTTGAGGGATCATTCTTAAATTGAGTATTTAAAACTTTTTTTTTATAATGGAGTTGGTTTTGACCAAGTTGTATAGAATTAGAAACTCCCCATGATATAAAATTATGCAACTATCCCCCCAACTTGAATCACAGCAGCATAATTAAAGAAATTATATTGAAAACCAAGTTGCCAGCCTGATTTCCCTAATCTCAGCCTTCCCTTTTCGTTCGGTGCCAAAGCAATCTTGGTTCCCTTTGGCATTTCTCTTTACAGATATTGAGCTGCTTTATTAAGTGAACCAAGCAAATTCATAGCACATGACTCGTGTGAACACACTATAAACTATGCTCAATATACTATTTTATTTATTTTAATAATGGTTAAGGTATCATTAGAATAGATTTCATGACCTGTCAATCTCCTTTTAGATTTCAAATTGGAAATATGATATGGAAAACAAACCAATTCATCATGAACTCTCTTGGGCTTATTAAAGCATTCATTTTAAATGGATGAAGATGAACATTCTATTGTCTAAAATGGAATATATATATATATATATATATATATATATATATATAATTTTATTTTATTCTTGTGTGCATGTCACACTATTTGGTTAATATTGTCAAAACAATTCTTGATTGGACTTGGATTTTTATATTCCACAATTCTTGATATGTTTTGAAAATTGAAGTGATGTTAATCACCTCTTGCATTTAAGAGTCTAATAATTGGAGAGAGAAAAACAAACATTGCAATCAAAACGCATTGCGTGTGAATGTTTGACACAATCTCTAAGAAAGTAATTAAATTATTGTTTTTAATGATTTCAATGTGTTGATATATAAAAAAAACTGAAAACAAAATCATTTTGATATAATTTTAAATTAAAAAAACCATTTTAAGAACACCATACACCATGATTCTAAACACTAATAAGATTTAATTCAGAAGTCAACCTGACCCTGGTTACCGGGTTGATCGATGAATCAACAAGTTATTGTTTTCAAAACAAAACTCAGCTCTAACTAAACTCTAGATTAATGGTTGACTCAACAGATCAGACACGTTTTATATATAAAAAATGTTTTCCACGAAAATATAGTAGCTGGCTGTACGGCCTCGTCATAAGAATCTACTGTTTCCATAAACAGTGTGGTGTGTATTTAAAATCAGTTGTTAATTTCGTTTTGACCTAAATATATATTTTGTGACAGTTAAAAAAATAAGATAAAACTGCACAATTCTTATCTCGGTTAAAATATCAATTGTTCTGAAAATTTCACTCAAATTAAACGTTTTTACCTCGCTAAAATTAAATCAGCTGAGCAGAAGAGGACAATGAGATTTTGTCTTCTTGGGGGGTATCAATGGCATCCAAGAAAATGCAAATCAGACATCATCTACAGATGTCTTTACAGAATACATGATGAAACTGGGGAGGGCATTAATCCAGGAAATATTATGTTTCTTTTAATTAATGTCATTGAAGGCAATAGATATCAAACTTGGAAAGAAATTGAAGAATATTCTATTTTACTCTACAAAATGTACACAAGGAATTTACAAGCGACCCAGAATTTACGAATAACTACAAGAAAAGAAAAGATAGAAAAGGGCCCTTTTCTTTTCTCCAATTTTTTTCTGCCATTGAGGAAGGAGGGGCAAAGCAAAGCTGTGGTTGATGAAAAGCAAGCTTGGGATATCGCATGCCATTATGCACATACAGGCTCTCTTGGTCATATAACTATCACCCCGACCGCCGCCGCCGCTATCGATAGTGTCATTCATGGCCACAGCTTGAACTAAAGCATTTTATGACAAAATTTCTATGCACAACAAACAGAAGCTTTTCCACTATACAATCGTACCGCATCTGGTAGTAATTTAGATGAACTTCTTTCTTCCCAAAGAATCTTGTTTCCGGCGAGGAGCGCAAGCTTGCTCAACTCCTTGAAGGAGAAAATTCCAGGTTTGACAAGCTAATCCGCGTGCATGATTTTGGGTCTTGATCTTGGAAGCTCCCCTATACTCTACTCTCACAAGCGCTCCTCTTTACATGATATTACTTCGATGTAGAACATATCCACTGCCTGGTCTACGTTCTTTACCTTGTGCAATCATAGACAACAAAATCTGTAGCAATTCCTTTGCATCGTTCATGGATGCCAATTCCAAGTTTGTGAGGGAAAGCGGAAGAGAAATTGGACTGTTCCAGCTCTTTGTTCGTGTCAGAACCCCTTTTTTTGACTGGTGCTGGTTCTGCTTCAATTCGGCATCTGAACGGGTTCCAACAATATGTACCACCTCTTCCTCGGCATCCGCATGGATGACACTGTCCAAACTAATTTCTGACTCTACTAACCACTCCGGGTCAATGGGAACACCTCGAAATTCAGGCTTTCCTAAATCTACCAAACCAGGAGAGCTAACAGTCAACACGAGTCTCTCGGTAACAACAACAAATTTACCAGCTTGTTTAAGGGATTTGCACATCACTAAAACTTCATTCTTGAGATTCAAACCGACATCAGCCTCCATAAGCACTGAAGTTCCAACTGCTTCTTCCAAAGAGTAAGGCCTCAGAGGAAGTTCTCTACTTAGAGGCCTAGGCAGCCGGACCCTGTAGCATTGAGGTCCCATTTGGTATAGCCGACTTCGATTCCTGATACTCTGTGCAGTTTTTCCAGTAACCTCAAGAATACTAGCAGCTGGTCTTGCCACGAGCCCTGCAACACCAAAGGCAATTCCTGTGCAAAAGAAATTGCAGCAACCAAGCGCTGTAAATGCTTTGCAATAAAAACAAGGCAAACTACATTTCCTAGAAAACATATACATGATTCAGTGATTTGGTTTGATTTGCAGCATCATTGACGATGAAGTTGAACTGATCTCAGCAATTCTTAATTTTAATAACACTGAACCAAACAATTCAAAAAAATCATCACAGGGAGATTAGTTTGGTCAGCCTGCTTTTCAATATGAACAGCTTTATACCAGAGTCTGCACATCGTTGATGTCTGAGCTGCAGATAAGTATAACCATGATACTCGCCATGTTAAAAGCAATTGAAATTTAAAGCATAATTGCCATGCAATACCTGAGAGGACACCTGGAAGACCATGTTTCTCAGCTTCTTTTATTGGAGATTGAAGGAGACCAGTTAGCCCCTGGAATTCAACAAGCATATCACTAAATATTTTATTTATCATTTCACTTTTTTTTTTAAAAAAAAATATATATCCTTGAAAAGCGAAGCATTAGCACTAAGTATTCATAAAATTTTGAAATAATGTGCGTGCAGTATATACTGAGTATCGAAGTTTCACCTAGGAAGGTTCACCCAATATTAATAACAAATGGCAAGTTCCGTGTAAATCCATTTAAAAAAAATGCAAGAGTTACTTTTGAATGGAGTTCAATGTGTTTGTTATCAATGCATTAATTTAAGTTTTTTTTTTTCTCAGTTCTGATGAACATGGAGAATTCCATGATAAAATTTGGTCTGATAATGTCAATTGATAAAATTTGTTTGAATAGCTACCATGAAGCATTACGAGTATCACACAATATACCTCAAGGACTTCATTTATCACACCATTACTGTGTGAAGCTGCACCTTTCTGTTGCTTTTCCATTCTTGCAACGGACTGGTCATCAAATGTGAATGCAACAATACCCTATGTACAATCAAGTGTTTTGTCAGTAAATTTAACCCATGCAATGATTTGCTTTGATACTAACAGTGGTAGAAATACCTTTTGAGCAGCTTTACTGAACTGGGTGGCAGCATCACTTAAAGCATAGACTGTGTTAGTTACAAGACTAGTGGTACCTTGTGCCACGCCTGTAATCAGTCCACTGGGACTCTGTAAAAACAATAGCCAAATTTCAACACAAGGATGCACAGTGTAATCAAGCAATTTGTAAAGCTTTATACCTGCAAAAAGCTTCTGGCAGGAACAGATAAAAAGTCTCTTATGCCAAGGCCTAAACTCCTTGCAAATCCCATTGGGTTGCCAATAACACCAGCAGAACCAAAAACCTGCATATTGCAGAATTACAAGTAATGCGGAAATATTGATATGAGGTTATGGCAACATGGTAGGCTGTAAAGCTACCAAAGGAAAAAAAACGGATATAAAATTATAATTGATCTTAACAATAATAGAGTGAAATCATGTCTGACAGAGGCAGAAATTGTGTAGAAAAATTGTTCACTTTTGACAAACCAACAAAACCATTTTACACTGTTTTACCTTGTACATCTCATGAAGAAGTTGACGAGTGTAATGCCTGATGAGGATATCCTGCATGGACTCCCAACTAGCCATCTGATGTTCAATTCTCAATTGATTGAGATGAATTCGAGCTCCCTCAACATCAGCAAGAGCCATAAGTCCTCTCTGTTGTTAGTAGCAAAATAGCAAACCATATTTTTAATAGCAAATGTTCTTGAAAGAAAAATATATTGAAATTTATAAAAAAACTGGACGAAACCAATGCCTTATTCCACTTCATTCAAATATGCATTCATTTACAGTCAACATAAATAACATTAAGAATAATTCCCAATAATCTTAGACGAAAGGAAAAAAAGGTCACTTACATGAATGAGAGATTCTCCTGACGTAAGAATTCCATTTCTCAGCATCCATGGAGCACTAGAAAAGCTGTGCACAGAATATATTGTGGTTTTAGTCAGTACACCAAAGATTGGGAGCTGAAGTAAAAGCAAGTATAGTTTTGACTAGCCTCAAAGTAAACTTGATGGGGGCCAAATCAAACAGCTCTACATAGATCTTCTTCTGTCTTCCATCCAAAAAGGAGATATGTTGCCAGGGGGCTCCAATTGGAACTACTGAAGGTAGTGCTGCACTGTTAATTTGACTCTTGGTCAATGAAGATAAGTTGATTCCAAGCAGCTGGCTATCTATTGTTTTTATGTATTCATGAGTTTGAGAATGAATGAAGTCCGCATCACATAGAAGAGGTGGGTGTTTGTGATCTGAAAATGGCAAGACATTGCTCTGGAACCTTGAAGAAACAGCTTTATAGAAGTCAAGCAATCTTAATATAACTTCTTGATCAAGCTCAAGGCGGAAATTTGCCACTCTGCAAATTCAACTGATTTTAATAAGAATCAGAATAACAAAAGCCTGACAATTCAAACAAATTTGATGGGATGACAAGCACCTTAAGCTTATATACTCGAATGAAAGCAAGGAGATGTCTTTCTTCCTCCAAGTTGCTACAGCTAGGGATAGTATAGGCTCACAAGATCTTTGCAATACTCTATCACCCTTTGATTTAGCAATGTCATCCTTGACTCTCTGGCCCACTGTGCTGCCTCTGTATTCTTGATTGAAGGACAGAATAACAGGATACGGTGTTGTTTGCAACTGGTTATCTATTTGCAATGACGAGATTTGAAATGAAATCTTTTGTTGATCCAAACTTTGAAGAAGATCAAGGCTAAGATTCTTTGCACAGGCAAAGAGAAGTTCCTAACAAAGAAAGAACAGGCCTTGTAAACTTTCTCAGCATGTGTGAGTTAGTTGTCAAAACATATGTACATTGTCCATTACCTGTGGATAGGAATTAATCAAGCAGACACCAATATATGGAATAGTAACCGAGAATTTCTCCTTGTAATAAAATACATCTTTCTGTTTCTGTTCATGTTTAGTTTTATCCCGGAACCACGGAGATGATGGGTCTTTAAAATCTTTCAAAACATGGAAACTTGAATCGACAATGCTAAGCACCTGAACCAAAAGAAAATGGTAACTGCACTATAAAATGCATATGCATTTTGCTAGTCAAACTTTGAATGACAAACCTTTATTGCTCCCTCAGCATGGACAGATAAGAGCAATGTTCTTTCTGGCTTCTGAAAACAAAAACTAAAAAATCAAGTTTATGTTTTTTGAAAGCAAATAACTTGTGACATAAGGAATAAGCAAACCTACAAGGCCAGATAACAAACATGAACATATATCTTGCCTGATTATCTTTTCCTGTGCTGTAGTCCAACAACAAAGCTTTCATGGGTTATAAATCACTTCTTTCTCTAATCTAGATTGATTGTTCATCTCCGTCTATTTTCTTTTACAGAAGGTTATCAGATTCTTTGTAAAAAAAAAAAAAAAAAAAATATCTTGTAAACTTAGGAGAGGTCTGTACAAAACTGAGTTTTCCAGAGAATTCTGCTTTGATTAACATGTGATATTTCCCAGAATCTTGCCAATGAATAACACTCAGAAGTTTGAATGTTGCTGTAATCTACATGAAAATGCTAGGTACCACAATAAATTGTGAAGTAAGATTCGAGTGATACAAAATGCTAGGTTTATTCGAGTGATATCTCAATAAATGAGATAATCACTGGCAAATGGGGCCTTAGGGTTTGACCCCTAGGGCTACCCCCACCCCCATTTTCTTCATTGTTGCCTAAGAAAATCTTTGCAAGCCGCCGTCTGCTAAAGAAGTAAAACGAACAAAGATACTATAACAGCCCAAATGTGGTCAATACACGATGATTTAATATCATGACACATGTAGGTAGAGGTGAATCTCGTCCCACCCTGGTAGGAGGAAGTTATTCTCCCCGAGATAAGATCGGTTTATTTGTAATTGGGGGCTGCCATGAGATGGTTGATGCAACCCCTGGTACAAAGTTCAGTAGGGTATATTTTGTCTTCTATGACTTTTTTGTAGAAGTGATTTTTTTTCTGCCAGTTGATTTCCTTATTCTTATTCTAAACAAAAGGTAAGTTTTGGACTCTACTGCTGTTTACTATTCTGTCCACAATGCAACTTGCATTGCAAAGTAATACAGGAAAAAAGAAAGATTGAATGATAACATCATTCCAAATCAATATTTGTGCTGTGTAAATAAGGTCTAAAAGAGCACACCTCAGCAGTTGTCTTCATTTGCACAGGTATGTACTCTTTCAGATCATCAAGAGCATAGGAGCCAATGACACGCTCTCCAGGAACCTTGCACATTTCAATCAAAAAAACCAATACTAAGCAACCCATAAGCATCTACCGTTATTTTTCTTCAGGGTAAGGAGAACATACCTCAACAGTGAGACGATGGGGAAAACAGGGTTCATCCCATGCATATGCGCAAGAAGTGTAAGGGTGAATGACAGTGTCAAAATTTTCACATTTCTGTTGGTAAACCCGTAACCTCTGCAAAGAAGAAGTGCATTAAAAAACTGGTGCCAGATTATATAACATATGGTTTCTATATATTTTCTTTTCCATAAAAGTTCTATTAAGAAGAAAATGCACAAGGTTGAATTGAAGAATAAAACATTCTCCAAACTTGAATGAAAAATCCAAAATCAACCATCAAAAAAATAAAGCATTTTAATGAAAAGTGGACTGGTAAAGTCAGATAGTAGGTGGAAGAGGTCTGCATATCTGCAGCTATAGAAAACCTAACACTAACTATTGAGTCCTACAATGCAAGCACCACCACAGAAGCCAAAAGAATCTATCAAAATAAACAAGGAAATAAGCAGCTAGACAAATAAAAGATCACATGATAGATAAAAATATATTAGCTCCAGAATTCCTTCCAAATTTTGGAATTGCTCCCACTAATAAAGCTAATGTAATTAATTTTTTGGCTTCTTTCAGTTGCATAAACTTGAAAATTGCACTCATATATTACTTTGCAAAGGCAAGTGCCTTTGGGCCAAACACATATTGCATTTGCTATGGTCAAGATATTAATGAGCCAGCTACCACCCACTAACCTCCTTGGAGAAATTATCAATTCTGTATGGCATAAAACCCGTATCATCATCAGACAAGAGAATCAAGCTTGTCCCAGAATTCCCATGGAGGCTTCCAATGATCTTTTCATCTTTAACAGAAACATTAGCATTCTGTACCTCCACCCTTATCATTCTTAGCACCCCAGCATTATTTCGCATTTTCACTTGTGTATCACCTAGATGATCTGGCAAGAAACTGCCTGACCACTCCCATCCCGGTTCATCAAAACACAAGGAAACTACTAGCTCCCTGCAGCAGGTTGCAAATGGAACAAGTAAAAGGTGAGAGATGGAGAACGAAAACCAATTATATAATATAAAGTAGACATATTTCATATGCAAACTAGCTAAAGAAAGAATCATATATCAAGATTTCAGACTCAAAAAAATCACGAAAGATAGAGACAAACTCAGAATGACTTTATGATACTGGAAAGCTGCTTTTAGAAAATTTCAGAACATAATGCAACCCAAGGCACTGTATTCAATCCATTCGAACATCATTTCTTTATCTCTCTAATTTGCTAAAGTTGCAAACAATATGTTTCCTTCTAGTTCTACTTGGCCTGAAACTCTAGGATATTAAAATGGAAGCTTCTCTCCTCTCCAGCACAGGTTTCTTTCTGTTATCCCATTATTTCCCACTAAACTCAGGAAGCATGCTTTCCATGGATGATCTAATTGACATGGACTAAAATTGGTTATCAGGTATTTTTGTACTACACCTCAAATTATGCTCAATCACTTCACTGAAGTTTACATAATATGAATTAAAGCTTGTTAAATCAGTAGTCTATGCAACCCAAGATTTACCTTTGTTTCATAAATAGATCCATAGCTGCTCATCAGTCATCAAGCATTTTCAATTTTTTTTACCATGTCTAGCAAAAGACCTGTAAATACTTCGAAAATATCTATTTAAAACAGATTTCCCTCTATATGCTAAAAAAGGTAAATTGCTTTTCCATAGTAAAGATGTACTTGATATGTGTCTAGGAATATGATATCGGAAATTTGATTCGTCTTGAAAATAAGAGTTCAATTTCACTAACACATTAGGTATTATTTGAGAAGTATATGCATTGAAAGAAATTATTTGCATGTTATTCTTATACAAAGAAGAAAAATTAATTGAGTGGAAAATGAGTGAAATACTGCTATGATAAAGATAAACCATAAGTTACCCTTGAAGAGGGTATTTGTACCTTAAGAGATTAGGAGTACAAGAAGTTCATGAATAAGGTTCACATATTTTCCACTCAGTTGATTTTTCTTCTTTGCGTATTAAAATTAATTGAGTGATTAAAAAAGGTAAGACTACCTCGTTGTGTCTTTCCAGTGAAGATGGTGATGCTGTCCAATGCCTAAACGAATTGAATAATCAGTTCCTTTCTGCTTATAGCATATTTTTTTGCTGCTGACATTGCTAATGATATATCTGCAGGATGACGAAAATATGAACAGCAGGAATGAGCACCTTAAGGCACGAGTATCTGATTTATGAGCATGTTGTCTTCTTGCAGCAAATGAAAAATTATTACCTGGGCTGGAAAGCAATAGCTTGGGTTCGCCCAGCGAATGATCCAGCAACATCACTAGAAGTCACGGATATTATCAGTGCTGAATTTGATGATGATTGAGGAACAAAAACAGTGCTTGAACCACTTGGTGGAATGAGAAGAAATGGCCTTGACCATGTGGAATGGGAAGCATTTTCCATGACATATTCATGCCTACTTACTCTTACCATAATTTCATCAGCAGAAGAAACGCCATGGGGAGAATACATGCATGCTTTAACCTCTCCGTGTCCAGTATCAATTGAGTCAGTACTTGAACACTTGTCAAAAGAAGCCTTTTGACAAACTAAATCATGCTTGTATGATTGCTCTTGGAAAGGTCCAGAGGAACCAGATAAAATCAGAGGTTTGCTAATACTTCTCCCAAGATGCAAAGTAGTATTCCTTCTGGACAGAAAAATGTTATTTTTAGAGGAAGAACTCCCTGAACCAACAATATGAGGAGCTCTCGAATGTGAATCCTGGTCAAAAGACAAATGGCTAAGACCATCTTTCCTGCCTTTAAGACATTCATCTTCAACCAAAACATAACAAGATGGGATAGTACAATGACTTCCTTTCATTTCTGAATTGCATTCTGAAATATTGAGTGGAAAACCAGTGCAATTATATAACAAAAAGGGAACATAAATATATAGTTCTCGTGCACCAGAGAATGCATCCATAATCTTTTCCACTGTAACACATAGCAGACCTGAAACAGCATTGCACAAATGTGGTTAGAAAAATTGTTCAAACACACAATTCCTCAAGAGTAGACTAAACAGCAAGCATATCCCACCATCAGATGAATCAGAATCAAAGGAAACCATCTCAGTTAAGGAGAACTTGGTTCCACTTAATTTAGCCATTGTACTGAATGTTTCTGCACGTGGAAACTTCAAATTCGAAGGTCTGAATCCATGAATACAGAACTCCATTCCTAAGTCATATGAAGGATCTATATGGTGGAAAGAAGTTTCAACCTGAAAAAGAAGAAAGCAATTATCACATTTTAAGTGATGGCACCACCTTTAGACATCATTAAATCATGAAAATGAACAGAACTCCAAACAACAAGCTTAAGATTTATCCATGGTTTCAAACATCAGCAATTACTATTGCATGGGAGCATCACATAACAGATTCTTAGACCATACAGTTTCTAACCCGTTACACAATGGTTGCTGTAAGTAACAAATTCACACATGCAGCAACCGTGACTGTTACGGCCCTATTTGGCATTGCTTTTCAAAAGCGTTTTTGATAATTTTTATTTTTATTTTTTACTTTAAATTAATTTTTTTTTAGTGTTTTTAGATCATTTTCATGTATTTATGTCAAAAATAATTTTAAAAAAATAAAATAAAAATTAATTTGATGCATTTCTGAACGAAAAGCACTTTAAAACAGCAAAACTCAACCACACTCTCAAATAGGCATCAACAACCAAGATAGCCCATAAACTGAGGCTTCAAATTAAAACCATGGATTCATCTAACTAAAGTAGTCCACAAACCTCTGAAAGCAACACAGTACGAGTAACCCCACCACTCTCAATTGCCAAAGATACTTCATTTGTAAGATAATTGATCACTGCTAATGGAGCACTTAAGGTTACTTGATGAATAAAACGATAACTTGACTTCTTCTGATCACCATCAACACTTTCAACTGATTGCTTGAAAGTGTTATATGATCCTTTCTTCAGCTTTTTCGATGAAGGCAAGCTAAGACTTTGAACAGATATGCAACAGCGAAAGGGATCACTGCTTGGATGAGATGGATAACAAACAAAAGATCTAAGAAATCCAATCTTGCTTTCGTGTGAAAGAATGTTAGAAATGTCATGTACTTCACTCCACAAGTAAGAATTCCCAAGCGGACGCCAGCGCATTCGACCAGCTTCAGCCAAATGCAAAGGCAATGGAAACTCTTGGTCTGGATAAATTGGATCTAAGATCTGTAAAAACAAACATAGCTATGATGTCAAAATTAAAGGAACATGTACATGCCCATGATGAGACTAGTATGCCAAAAAAAATTAAATTGTGTACCTTCGGGGATAGTCCAAAAGGGATGTCAAACCTTAACTCCAGTGGCACTGATGTTACATTAGCAAGTATAACCTAAATCATCAAATGTAAAGGTTGATTGATGAGCACTATTGCTCTGACAAATACGTAAATTAAAAAATATTGGGGTTATATCATTAACTAATTTTTGTACTTACTGTTGAATATAATCGTATTAACTTGGTGTAGCGTTGCACTGAAACATCAAAGACAACGGGAACAACAAAACCACCATCGGTATTGAATCTAGCATTCTCTTCGAGGTTCATATCATATTTTGAAACATTCCCTGGTTTATCGATTTCCGTTCGCTTCAAAACCTTAGTAAAATCAACCTCAAAGTAGGTAAGTCCTACAAGATCCATTGAAATAGGAGGAGAAGGTAGAAACATCCCCTCAAGCTGAATGCTCATGAAGTGATGAACAGCTCCATTTGATTGCTTCTCACTGAGTCTGTCAGAAGACTGAGCAGGGCCACATCGAGACAATTGCTCCTCCGGAGTTTCATTAAGATAAATAGGAACAGAAGAACCAGGTTGGATAGATTTTGCATCTTTCATTTCAGAGAAATCAAACTCATCAGTATTGACCAGCCCTTTGAAAACATGGTATCCAAGAGGCAAGGAAGTCAAATTTTGAAGCACATAAGGAGCATAACTCCCTTCATGTACATTTTCAGATGATAACTGGCTACTTGAGGATCTCTGGTTTTCAAATGGATCATTTGATCCCAAATGCCAGGCATCGTTAACCATCTCAAGTGTCCTGAAAAAACACTTTTAAGGGACAGAAACTCAGTAGGAAAATTTGTGTATTTTCAGAAGAAGAAAAAACTATATTTTGAGACATGTTCAAAGAGAAATTGGTCTAAGTTGCATATAGAAGGAAACATCAACATGATCAAGTAAAAAGATCCATCTAGACATGCTCAAGTATACATTAGGAAAATTAGGTGGTAGACATAAGACTGACTGTCAAGGAAAACTTTTATAAACAATAGCACAGTATTAAATAGAAATATTCATCAAAGCAATCATTATTTCTGAATAAAATAATGCCCCAAATTTCCAAAAACTTCCTAAGATGCTTATTGAGTGTGACCCAAATAGAATATCGAAAATACCACTATATACCTCAATAAGAGATTCTGTACAGTTCAAATTAAGTTGCACAGTTGATGTGACATCGATATCTGTCAAAATGGAACTGTTCAAGTGAGCAGTCATCTCCTGTTTTCTAATCATGTTTATCTGAAACTTCCAAGGCTCAACAAATGGCTCCCACAAAACCTACAGCCAAAATAAGTACAATATTACAGAAAATATTAGTAAGACATCCACGCCAAAAAGAACAATGGTAGTAGTTATGTTTCCATAACTAATATACCTTGTGAATGTTATTGTAGTTCACTTCAAGGTCACTTGCAACTGAACTCTCCATGCTGTTTTCAGTCACAATAGCATGCAACAGAAAGTTCCTCATAGCAATTTCTAGCAGAGGACCACCAAAGCTCCACTACATAAGAAAAGAGAAGAAGACTGATTTGGGTTATTTTTCCCTTAATTTGTAATATTTATAATGGGGAAAATACCTACAACCTTCAAAATAAAACAATAATAAATCTTCATATGGTACCATATGGGAAAACGTTTTCATGCTTGTCAGATGAACAGCTTTTTTAGTTTTAAATAGAAAATGAACTTATAAACAGAAGCTGGTTTGGAAGAAAATTCAAATTTAATACAAAATGAAGACCACCATAAGAACACAACAGTGAATCTTGCAAGACTAAAAGAAACCAAACAAGGTACAAGAAGCAAAATCTTAACATATTTGAAAGTGAATATTGCATTTATAATTATATCAATGAGTAAAGTAATACTTAATAGAAACAACTTAAAATGAAAGGGCATTAAAAGGAGACAGTTGTAAGACTGAAATTATAGTGAAACGCATGCAATAACCATTCATTACTGGAAACAGTTGAATACAATCCGTGACTTTAGATTTCAGTGGAAAACATACCCTTTCATCAGATACAAGAAAGGAAATTTTCCGCAACTGGATTTTAAAATCCATATGACCAAACAAAGAACGAGAAGCTCCTGCTTCAGGAATGTCTAGCCGTACACCATGCCAGAAGCAGAGTACTTGATGGGAAAGCTGCACATCTAACCGGTCACACTGTACCCCTAAATTAAAAGTGACAGATTCCAACTGGCTATTACAAATCTCAGTTGATACAACAACTTGCGATGTCTCAAAGAGAGGCCATTTGGTAATGCTCTCATTGTCACATATTCCAACAGTGCCCAAGGCCTTCTGCAAACTACATTTCAAGGTCACAATTTTACCAACCATGGATAATTTGGTGCTTCTACTATGTGTAGTGACTGTAATAAATTTACTATTTTTCCCTTCTGCTGTATTAGATGCAACATCTTGGGACCTCCTTTCTTGAATTGTGGCTGCCTGTATTTCACCAGGTACAGTTTCTATGGCACAGACAGGAAAATGAACTGTCAGGCCAATATTTTCTGATCTCACAATAAGTGAAACAGAGTCCTGCTTCACATACTTCTGAACATCAGAACTGGGCATGCTGATATTTTGAGGAGAATTTTGAGAAACAGCATATATCACAGTTTCAGTCGGATCAACCAGATCTTTGGATGAACTCACTGATGATGATTGAAGCACTTCATTTTTAGCCCTTCTTTTAGCATAAGAGTTGCAAAGATCAATGATCCCAGTCCAGTCAAAAAGATGTAGCCAAATACTAACAGAAGGAAGAGAAAAATTAAGTTCATTTTCAACTTCAACAGATTTTAAGAAACAAAAATGGAGGGCTGATGAAGCAGAGGAACTGCCAGTGCATTGTGCTAACATCGCAGAACTAGGCAGTGAATATAGTGCCAAAGAAGAAAAACCGAAGTCCAAGACCATACATGTCTCATTTACCAGAGATGCTGAACATTTAAACTTCACATCAATCTTAGCAATTGGTTCTGGCAGAGTTGAACCTTCTCTAGAATGATGCAATTTAACCAACAAGGACTCAACAGAACATCGAACTTCCAAAGACATGGTGCCTGAGGCAGCTGGTGAAACTGCACAATTTTCTTTTTGGCTCCTCTTCCACCGAAGAAAGTGAAAAACATCAGATTCAAAATTTTTGGACTGGCCATCAACTGAAGAAAACTGATCTACGACATCTAGTAGCGCCTCAATTCCATCCAAACTGTAGCAGTCTATCATTAGAGACAAACAACAGATGTATTAATTGGTAAAATAAAATTAACAAACAAAAACACATGGGACGTCATAAATTCAACAGGGCATTTGAAAGCCAAAATATCATACCATCAGCAATAAGTTGACAATCAGTAATCCTTGACATGATGCAAGTGGAAACAGAAGAACTATCAAAACAAGACTTGTCATCACAAGGTAGCCAAACCCAAAGATCAGCACTAAGTGTTGCAATTAAGTTGATATTACCACACCCAGCATCTTGATCAAGCTCTAAGCAGCCATGTTCATCCTCTCTGCTTAACAGGAGCGATAGGGATAAGTCCCTTCCAAACATATTCAAACAGTGATTTGCTTTGGCAACTTTGTGTGCTGGAACCATATAGTCAGGGGGGATATTCATCATTGCATCATTTGGAGCACAGTTATCGATAAAACTACAGTACAGTTGTTGAATGTCTATCTTCAGAAACTGATGGTTATCATGTTCCACAGGAAGAATCAAAGTGGAGTCCAGTATCTCAAATTTATATACTAAATGACTCTTGTTTTCCATTTTCATAGGCTGCTCGCTCATATTTGAACTCCAATCTGGCAATGAAAAGTAACCGATTATAATGGCTAAAAACTCAGGCGGCAACATGCAGTATACATGCTGAATACCGATGCTGACTTCAAGTTCAGAAGGCAATGATCCAAATTTCCCCTTTCTCAAACGTAAATTTAGAATGGGAGACAGATTTGGTAGCGAGGGACCCCAAAGAAACTCTTGAAAATTTTTAGTCCACCAAGATGATGTGAGAACCAATCCCTCAGCAGAACACAGCAAATCCATATAGTCTTCATAAATTGAAAGTGAAGATTTCAAGGTTTGTAGGGCAACAGTTCCAACAATGCAAGAGGAATCATGAAAATGCACTCTGACTCCACAAAGATTTATGTCAATATTAAGTAAATTTGCATCACTAATACTTATTGGTGCAGCAATTGTATTCACCACAGATGTGAACGTCAGTGGTGAAGCAAAAAAAGTTTTCAATCCATTCCTTAAACAGAATTTTGTACTTTTGATTTTTCTTTCCCTTAAATTAAACAATCTCCTCCAGTCAGCAAACGGGTAATGAAGTGAACTCTCTAGGCTGCCAAGAGATGCAGAATTGCAAAGAGTAACAAAGGGATAGTTATCCAAAGAAATGCTAGCATGATCAGAAGACCCAGTTTCAATGAAATTTGAGTACCCGAATCTTTCAAACTCTAAGCCAGCCATTCTTCCAGGACTTTTAGCATCTGTGTCAGGGCTAAATGAGTTATCAGAAGTGAAGGGCGAACCATAAGCAGATAATTTATCATAAAATCCAACTAATAACCCAACTATGTATGGATAGCAATGGAAATCAATATCATTCAAGCAAACAGTACACTTGTTAACAGCTGTATCTGCCCTTCTGTAAACTTCATTGTGCAAAAGTAAGCATACTTCAGTGAGTGAATGATCTAAATTTCCATCCTGATTGCCATGTCGGATGCCCAAGTCTTCATGATTTGCAGAACTGGAAGAAAGATGCTTCCCAGATAAACACAGAATACGGCCATCATTTTCACCTCTCAATGGGGAAGTGGTGATCTTTAATGCTTTTGCACAAACCCAGCACTCATCAAATTGGGTATGAGAAAACCTGCAATTAGAATAGAAGAACCGTAAGCACATTTCTGAGAGTATCAGCAAAAGGCTCAAATGCAGATAACATAAAGGTTCAAATCAAACATAAAACAAATACCACATATTTAATCCTTGAAGAGAGAACATGAGTTCAGAGCTGTTCTCTCCATCATTTGCGAGGTCAAAACAAAAATTGACCAAGTCCAATCTTACAGAAAAAGAGAAACCAAAACCAGAAGCTCCAGGTTGATTTGTGATGACATCAGGTGTGGGTTTTTTTTGCAACAGAGGTTCAGACCTTGAACAAAGATTTTCCATCTGAGTAATAAATGCCACGAATGCCTCATATATTGGTGGGGAAAAGCTTGCATTAAGTGCTGATAAATTGACATAAACCTGAAATGGAAAAATACATCACTAAGTAAAGACAGCTGAAACCCTGAACCCTAAAATAATCTGCCACTCGTATCTTAATTAAAATTTTATCCTTAAAAAATATGCAAAATGATTGCATGATTAGTCTGATATACTTTCAACATATAGAAGTGTTCTGAGATTACAGTAATGCAAGGGCACTAGCAAGTTTACCATAACACCTATTCATCAATAAGCCATTAGCATTTATGCAATCATTTGTCATGATATGCCATTAGCATGCTTACTGTAAACTTATCATGATTCAATTAAACAAATATATCACTTACCAGGATCTGATATATTAAGTTACTACAATCATCAAGTAAAAAGTTCATATCTCAAGCATTACTCTCAAGATTATCACCAAAAGAGGAAATCAGGGAGAGGGAAAGAGCGGGACAATGTCTCCTCCTCCCTCCCTACCTCTACCCCCGTGCATTACCAGTCCTCTTGATATGGTTCCACAGATAGCAAGTCCCGCTTAGATTCAGTTCAAATGATGTTGGCCAGTAAGACCCATTTTTCAAGACATTCTATGAAAGGAAAGAAGACCGGAGGTAATACCAAATGACCACACAAACAGAACAGCTACCAACCCTACTCCAAACCTGATGGTTTTTCCTAATGTTTTTCCTAGTGGTTAATAAGATCTTAAAATGGATATAATATAGGTGATTGCTATGAGCTATATTAGATCCCCTTCTTTCTGTGGGACCACTAGGTCAATTAACAAGAGTTAGCATCTTTCATGCATATTTGAGATTTAGTTTTTGTAGGGACTGGGTTATGTTGACAAGAGCTTCGCCACTTGACTATTCCAGTTCCTTGAAGGCTTTCTTGGTGGAGGGATATAGCTTTTGTTGCTTTGCATTTTGTTATAGAATTAACTGAGAGAAATTAACATAAAAAATCTGTCTATTTAATAGTACTAATGAACAAATAAGATTTTAAATTAATTACCTCCAATTGTTTCAATACTGATTGATCAGAAATGATGCAGGATGCCAGAGTAACAGAAGCACAAAATTTCTCCAAGATAGATATTGCTTGAGCATGTTGAGGGGTAATGAGAATTAACTGCAGCATGTGAATTTCATGTTTAGGCATCCAATAATCAACATGGAATACAGAATGAAACTAAACTAAGATGCCTGACCTCAATGTCATTTAATTTGACCTCAGAGTAATTATAGAGATCTTGAACTTGGAACCCCGTCAAAATATTAGAAGCTGAAATTGAGCTTGAGAACCGTTTTGGGATAGAAGATTGTTCTTCTATAATAGAAGCAATAGAATCCACATCAAATTTAGAGGTATAAAAAAGAGATTCCAATTTCAGGACCTGCCAAATTTAGTAGATCACGGTAAGATAGGCAGAGTAGAAATATTAACACAATCAATAACGCTCTGGTGCAGCAGAGCTGATATTGTAATAATCTGTTCAGATTTTAGGTGAATTCCATATGGACAAGGGGCATAGTTTACTCAAATTCCTATACTTTTAGATGGAAGTTTGAAATCATTAGTTTTCAGTTTTACCAATTAGTTATCGCCTTTTAGACCCTTTTTCCTTGGTGTTCTTTGCTGTCCAAAAAAATAGCTCCAAACAAAGTCCACACTAACACCCTGCACAAGCACTCCCATGATCACAATAGCTAGCAAATCTCCACAATATCATTCTTGTGGCAACCATAGTTGTGATGTTAATAATAATTATCCAACACACAGAAGAGGGCGCAACAATCTCCCCAGTAACTTTAAATAGCAGAAAACTACGCATAGCTACAAAACACAACAAACCACAGAACATGATGTGCAATAGAGCACGATAAAGAGGTATTACCAATTTATATTCTTCTGGCGTTGCTTTACTCCAAGGAACATTAATTATAATATTGATGACATTAACATCCCAACTTAGCTTTTTATGACTTGATAAGATGTATCTGCACATAGAAGACATATAAAAATTATGAGCTTCCACAAGACAGTAATAGAAATGGGACACAAGCACAAGACATGAAAGTGCCATAGATATCAAAGTTCTTATTTAGTACAAGCAAGAACCAAAACTCTAATATTCAATTTATTTGATCAAACAATAATATCCTGTTTTCCACCACAACGAGAGGTTCTTTATATAGGCACCAGAGCCTAAAGTCCAAAACAATTAGGAATACGAATTTTAAACAGGAAAATCACCAAAGTACAGAATGAAAAGGGATGCTAATAAAGCTAGTTCAGAACTTACTCCACTTTTGACAATAAGCGAGTCCTGACATCTTCAATCCCATTTAGTGACCACAGAACCTGCAATAGGATAAACAATAAATCTTTAGCATGGGAATGTCACGTCAAATATTTAAACAAACCAAAGAGTCACATCTAATCTCAGTATGGGTTCGCAGCCCATAATATTGAATTTCAAAATGAAACATCTTACTTGTTTGTCGATAAAGAATGAATATTAATTAATAAAGGCATCAGAGAAGTTTCAGTGTTGCCCATTTACAAAAAAAAAAGACAAAAAAAACTTCATCTATACTTTCTTAGCTACATACAAAGTATATTTATCAAAGTTTACAAATCCTCCAATGATAAAAGACTAACATACCAATTTAAGAAAAAGACTGAGAACTTTCCAATAGCTAAACAAGTGTATTTACAGATAATGCATCTCCTATGTATGTTTGAATTTAATGATCTATTCAAGTTCTTGATCTTCCAAAAAACACTTTACATTATGTCAACCTGTTAAAACAACACTATTAGAGATTAAAAAAATGATAATAAATGCAAGAAATGAAGTAATATAAAATTGCTAGCAGGTGCACCACTTATTATAAGTGCAATACCCAGCTACACGTGTTGATAAAACTAAAGACAAATCATTAATAATTAAAAAAAGGATATTGTAAAGAGTAAAAACTTACCCTTTCCAGCTGAAATTCAAAGGAATTTAACACAGTAAAGAGTTCCCAAAGACTTTGAAAAAACTCTATATCACAAGAAACTTCCAGTGGTTGAAGCATGACCTGCATATGACATGACATGGTTCAGAAACTATACAAGGATATTGAAAAGTACAAAGATCCGGGACTAGAATAATACCTTTACTGACAATTCAATATCCCGCTTTGGTGACATGTCCACTTGAAATCTACATGAAGGAGGTTCATCTTCCCGCACATTGCCATCCGTAAGGGACTAAAAAAGAATCCAGGTTAGGCTAAATGTTGATGTAGTGTCCTTTAAATGTCTTGCAAAACAATGATAAGATGATTTCAAATTCAAACAAATGATTTTCTGAATATCTTACCTTATAGATGACACAAAAAAAAAAAGTTGGAGTCAAGGCTACTGCTAATATCAGAAATAAAATAACAGTCCTACTTATGCCCTAGTACTTTACACAAGGACCTCATGAACAAAGCAAATCCGTAAAAGAAACTAATTTTTGCACATTAAGAAACACATTGCAAGGGGTCAAGCTCAAGAATCTCAAACCACTTCTAGGCCCAGATAACAAAACTCCATCACTTCCAAGTCCATACAAAATAGACGATAATGACAACAATAAGAAATTAGGGTAAAAACTGTATGCCCCATGTGTGAGGTTCTCTCATTTATATAGTAAAAGCTTCCCTAATTACATTGCTAAATAATAGGTAATACATTCAAGATAGGACTCTATACATTAATGCTATTGTAGTCAAGATAGGAAACTAAACAGAATAGGAAACTAATCTGTACAGCAAGAATCGGCAGCAATTAATGGCTGCTGATATGTATTGACAGATAAGACTAATGACTTAGGAAATGCCTGCATTTGAACTATATCTCACAGGCCCATGCTAGTGTTAAAATGCTTCAACTTTAATTGTCAAGAACATAACTAGTTCGCTTATGGAAAATGCACCTTGAGTGAAGCTTTCTTGCCTAAGAACCATAGAAACTTACCATTTTCATCTCCACTATGGCCGAGCTCTAAATTAAATGTGGCAAACTATATTGGATCCCTTTCCTCAATTTCTCTTTTTAGACTGAACTTTCCACAGTTCTCAATCTAAATTACTCATTACACTTCATCCCACAATATAGACAGTTTACTCTTCCTCTTTTTGGGTGCTGGAATTGCAAGCCAATCACTCTCTTGCAAGAGTCCATCCACAAGTCTACTAGCCAAGCCATCATAGACTACCTTCTCTTATGCACAATGGGAGTCCCATCCACCTTGAAACAGATGAGCCACTTTTTTCTGGCCCCTTCTATGTTTCCACATATCCATTTCAACAATGCCATCTCATCCACACTCCACTGATGTAGTGCTCTTAGTTTTCCCAGAACTAACACTAACAATCAAAGAGGCTACCCTAATACTTAAATTGACCCTTAAGCTGATTAGGATTTGACATCCCATAGCATGCTAGTCATGCTTTGATTTCCTCATCAACATCTCCCTCTTTTTCTATGATGAAACCTAGGTAAAGAGCTAGCTATTCAAAGGAAGTATTATGAGCACAAACTTGAAGTGTCTAGGAAAGACAATGAACCTGGAAACTCAAGTAAACAGGTTTTAAGAAGGCATCTTTACACTCCTATAATTATTTACTTGTCCATTATCCTTCCACCATTTTGCAACTAAACTCGCTCTTTCTCCAAGTGCACTACCAACTAAACTTGCTCTTCCACCAAGTGCACCAACAACAACCAACACTAACCATCCAAGTTTCCAAAAGTTGGTGAAACACAATGCTTGTAAAAGTCATCTGGGAATTATGGTATCCTCATCTGACAAACAATAGTTTTAATTGAAACTTAGTTCGACAAGATCCACAAGATCATCCTTGATGCATCACTGGAACTGAAACAGAGACCTAATATGTTCTCTCAAAACCACTGTTGTGAATAACAGTTTAGATGTAGAAAATATGATTGATTAACAAGGGGGGGGGAACCTTATTGAAACAGAAAGAAATATTTTTAAAATAGACATAGCTTGCAGCATGTATAGTTGGGATATAAGAATACAAACCGTTCCTATCTGTAGAATGGCTCTCTTGTTACATGGATCGAACATCTCTCCTGATCTAAAGTGGCAAGCAACCATTGCCAACTCTTCCCAAAGTTTGCATTCAATGACTAACTCATTAAAAATCAGGTCAGCAATTTTTTTAGAGTAACTCCTGTTAAAAAAAAGTAAAAAAATAAAAACAGTAAGTGTGACTGATTGTAAATGGATCACAATAAAAGCAAATAAAAAGCAGTGATATCACAGAGAATATACTATTCAGTCAAAAACCATTGATATATGGCAAGCATCGGTAATATTATAGAATTTGATAACACATGGCATCCACTGGCAATATAGATAAGTAACAATATGCAAACAATCATGGTCCAGCTTAGATACCTGACAATCATTTTGACCCTAAATATGATACAGATATAAACCATTCAAAAATACCACAAATGGAAGTGTCTCCTTCCAGAATCTGTCTGCATGCAAGCGACATTTGGAAAGATTCTAGAAAGGGCTACAAAAAAAATATTTTTTATTTTTTTAAAAATAAAATAAGTGACTACATTGTTAATCTTGAGAGATAACAAAGAACAGTAACCATACTTGCTCTGCAGTGTGGCAGTAATGCAACCTACAGTGAACTTCATTGCACATGTAAACATCTTATAATTTGCATCAACATCCCCACTAGATAAAACAGATGGCTGGAACTCCGTTGCTTCATATATATCCTGAAAACAAAGGAAAATAGATAAATTAAGATCTAGATCTAAATTTTGTTTTACTTTTTTGCTCCAGATTTGAACCATCAAGAACTTGACACACTTACCTTTACAACTTCATCGGAGACAACACCAGAGAACTGAATTGAATCATCAGTTCCACCAGCACCAAGCATGCCTCGGGAGATCCAATTCAACCATCCACGGGACCTGCTTGATGAGCGTTCATCATTTTGTGACTTCTCAATGAAACTATGGGTACCTTTAACTTCCATATTTGAAGATAAAGAGGTTGATAAAATTTCCTGTGGCCAAATAAATAAAACAATATTTATTTAACTATCTGACTAAAACGTTGCTCATGAAGAGCTCTATTTCCTTTGAGAGAGAAAATGCCATTATAAATAAAGAATGCTGCTTTATAGAGCATTTTAAAAAGTAAAAATTATACTCCCCCAGCTCCATAATATTTATGGTATGAAAATCAAGAAAAATCTTAATTCATTTTTAAAAAAATTAAGAGTTTATAACCGATTAAGATATTTTTTTAATAATAACAAATGAATAAAAATTGTATCATTTCATATACCAACTATTATGGAACAAAGGATATTAATAAAGTATAGATAGTAAATGTACCTACTGTCTACTACTTTAAGAAGAAGCTAAATGTCTCATATGAGAACAAACCAAATCCCCATGTGCACAAATGCTTAAGCTTGGAACCGATCCAAATAAATTAATTATAACACTTTGCAGAATAATTTCTGTGAGTTAAGATAACAAATACCTGGAGCTTAAGTTCAGCCACAGACCTATAACTTAGAATATCATCTATATCAGATTCTTTCTCCATTTGCTCCAAGTCCTGAATAATATATTCATCGATTGCCTGAATGACAAAGTTTGAAACATAAACAAAGTAATCAGAGTGGGATAGCAACCAGCCTTGATCTCGGTTGACAAAAAGGCAAACCTCGTAAACAGAGGATAAGAAGAGGAAATTATGTTAATGTGGATAAATCATAATACAGAAAAATTGATTCAACTTGATTTCACACACATCCTTTTTTTTTGGAAAGTTTTGATTTATGTATCATGCATTTCTAATTACTGGATCTATACCAAATTCTTTCTACAGTCATAGGATAAGAGTTGTTATTGGGTGTTTAGAGGATGTGTATCAAAAATTGGAAAGCAAAGGGTATAAATCAGATCACATTTAAATGGGATTTTCATGCATAGCTTAGTTATTTCAACAAATTATATACACATCATCAACAGACTTGATCATATGGTGAGAGACTTCAATCTAAAATGAAGTGAGTTTAGAGAGTGCAAATCAAACTTTGGCCGGATAAAACAAAGTAATGAGAGAGCAAACTAAGATGATCACTGGAGCATTCCTTGGACTTCCATGATTTTAAGATAACTAAGCATCTTAGCAAGCATGTTTCAGCATCTGTTCTCATAATTCAAACACAACTTTCCAATCCACTAACCCATTAAACAAAATTATAATATCTAGAGAGCTTCAAAGCCTGTTTTGGATAATTCAATTGTGTTCATGATAAAGAAACAAGAGAAATCACCTGTTCTTGATGAAGAAACTCTAGTTTAGTCTGGTATAAATTAATATACTTTCGGCGAAAACTCCTGAAATAAGAAATCAAGATAGAGAAAGAAATATTCTCAATAAATAAGTTTTACAGATGTTACATCGAGCATATTACTGAGTCAAAATGTTAGTGCTTGCCAAAATATTTAAGATAATTAACATTGAAAAACAAAGGTAGACTAGCAGAAAGGCATACACATATATGTATAAACTTCAGTAATATTTCAACAAAAATATTCTCAAGAATTATTCTCAAAAAATAAGTTTTACAGAAGTTACAATGAGAATATTGCTGAGCCAAAATGTTAGTGCTTGCCAAAATACTTAAGATAATTAACATTGAAAAACAAAGGTACACTAGCAGAAAGGCATGCATGTATATTTATAAACTTCAATTCATTCAGTAGATGAAAGTAGAACAGAGAACTAATCAAAGCAGTTTACAAATAAGGGACAAACTGCTCGTCTTCAGCCATTATGCACATACATGTTCATCGTTAGACATAAAAAAAAATTAAATTTTCTTTATCTTTTTTTTATGAAAGGGAAAATAAAGTTAAAAGAATTATAAAACAGAGAATAGATTCACATGGAACTTTTAATTACACCCAGGAAGATTGAACTATGAAGCTCGGAAAAAAGAGTCCCATGAAGCTTGGAACAAAAGAGTTCCAATCGCTTTGAATTCCTGACATAGACACAGGAAATCCCACAAAAGGCACATTACATTACAATGAAACCAAGAAAAGTAATCTACTCCACAACAGTTTGTCTGAAAAGAGAGTGATTCAGAAGATTCATAAGTTCCATTCCATCAATGAGGACAAAAAAAATAGAGAGCGATGGGGAGCATTGTATAGTCTCAAAAACAAATATAGACAGCAAGACAAAAGTAATCAGAGGGGGGTATATATTCCCCATCCTTGTGTTCATGCCTGACATCTGGAATTACATAACAGGTTAAATCACAATGGAAAATAAACTTACAGTCTCTGTCCTAAATATCTCCATGAAGTTTTCTTCAACTTCAAGCGAACATCAGCCAAAATGGATTCTTGAGCATACTTCCACCATAATCTTTGCCATCCATCCTGTTTTCTTGATAGAGGACAACCCCAAGGACGGTAGCGTCCATACCTTTACCACTCATAAATGTATCAAATTTACAATCTTTCATTAGAAGTTCGCATTACAAGTTCTTGAAAGTGGTGTAGCAATCTTTCATCAAAACAAAGCCTTTTAGAAGAACAAACTGAATAGTGTCATGGCATTCTTAAGAACATCATGATCAAAAAACTAAATGGAAGGCCATCTATGTCTATATATATATTGACAGGAATATTGTCAGGGCAGCTGATAGTTAAACAATGGATGCAAGACATCACTTCAATTTATGTTATTGTAAGCCTTCCATTTCTTAAAGAAAGAAAGAAGCACACAACACACTGCCCTCTTAAAATGGTTACACCATAACTGTATTTGATTCGAATTCTCAGCAGCTAATAGAGAAATCAGAGAGATCCAATCTACTGTTCAGCAAGCTTTCACAACATTTGCAGTAATTAACAAACACATATGATCCATGTCACAAACAGTAGAGTTAAGACCTACGGATGCCTCCTTATCTTTAACAAATAGCTAGCATTAATTTTACAAAGAATTACAATCCAAATAAATTACTATGCATGCATCATTGAACAATGGGAAGCTTAGAACTAAGCTAAGAAGTTCATAGAAATGTAAGAATACATTTACAAGAGAAATTGTAAGACCCCTCCAAGGTCCAAAAAACCCTTTATAAAGCCTCAACCAAACTCCTCATCTCTAATTAGAGGGCCATATTTTCCCTCTGGTTTAAATTTTCCAATCTAGTTGCATGTGAGATAAAAAAAAACTTGGAAATGTTGTGTTAAATAGTTGTGTATTAAATCTGTCTTACATCACTACAATAAAAGGGATTAGGTAAATATGTAAAAATATTATTAGATTAATTAACACCAGATGAAAAAAAAAAATACTAAACTTACTTTTCCCGTAAACTGCTTGTGCTTATGTAATCTGATAAAACCAATATTCGGTGCAACTGAATCTCATTCAAAGACACGGCCTAATTAAGAAAAAGTTGAGAGACACGATACATAAATACAATGATACTCAGCACAGGTTACATAAGGACATGCAGAAAATGGAGATTTTATATCAATGATATACGCCTCAAAATACTAAACCAACCAAGTCATTTAGGTCAGCCCTGATTGAATACTGGGGCAAATCACTGTCAAGCTTTCCTGCTTTGTTAACCTGCATTTCAGAAACAAACTTCAGTAACCTGCAATTGTTATGACTAGCGGGGTGTTTGGCATTGCGTTTTAAAAACGCTTTTGAAAAATTTTATTTTTATTTTTTACTTTAAATTAAAAAAAAATGGTGTTTTTGAATTATTTTTATGCGCTGATGTCAAAAATAATTTTTTAAAAATAATAAAAAAACATTATTTTGATGCATTTCTGAACAAAAAGCACTTTCAAAAGCAACCTCAACCACACTCCCAAGCAGCCACTAAGAATTCTACAAAGTCCATGCATATTGTTTTCATTCAAGGGGAAAATCGATTTCAATGTACAAGTACACTTGCAACATATATGATTAAAGAACAGATTATTCTGGTGGCAAATGATATTCCCCTTCCATGGCATAAATCATTTTCATGTGTTTAAGGGACACGATATGAATGCATCAACTCCTCATTTTCCTACAAGATTTCTGAGAGTTTAGGTTAAAAGGGAAAATTCTTTAAATTTTACCTTTTTTAACATTGTGCTCTAAAAAGTGTGTTATAGAAAAGATAATTATTTAATAAAATGCATTATGTACAAAGCAAAAAAAATCACTTTTAATCAAGCCTTATACCCCAAGTGACACTGATACATCGAGTGGCTGTAATAAGTAGTCAAACTCATTGCCTCCATGTCTTGCACTGCACCAGGATTTGGAGTCCGCATCATCCAAACCCATTGAATCAATATCTCCTTTTGAAGTGGTACAATAAATTTCCAAACCTTCAATACTCGCAGTTTTGTTTACTTGGCCACCTACCATCTTTGCACCAAATGATCTGATGTGATAAAAATGATAAACATCAGTTGAGAATAAAACAAGAAAAAATGAAATAAAGAATGAAAATCTTATTTTAGATGAATGAAAAAACCAGTATATATGATAAAATTTCAAAAACTTATTTTTTCAAAGAGACACAGAAAGTTGGTGAACAAGAAAATCAAGTAAAATACAGATTTTAATAGACAATGACCTCTGAAATTTTCACAAATGGCATAAGAGCTATCATAAAATCCTCACAGTTTCACATAATAGTTTTCAAACATGTAGAATACAACCTCATTTCTCAACTTGTAGTTACTCACAGATTCACATGAAAGAAAAAAATGTGAGAACTATCATAAACTACAAGAATACCAGGAGTTAACCTAAAAAATTACCCAACCAAATTTTGCTTTACCGTCAAGTTGGAAAACTGTAACCCGAACAGAACCTGTGCCTGGAAAACATGATGGAAAACTGAAGAGTTACAATGTGCACTTCAAGTAGAGGCTTTACAATGAAAAAACAACTCGGCATTGTCTTGTTTCATTCATAATAACAACAACAACAAAGAGGACGAAGAAAAGGAATACTTGGCCCTTTTTGCATTAACAAAAATAGCATATGCATGAAACAAAGAATAAGGATATTTATTCACAACATAAGTGGAAGCAATCCAGAAATCAATAAATGTATTCAAAAAAAAAACTATTAATTACCAATATGACATAGTATGACAAAAGGTGAAGAGGAACAAGGAAAAGTACAAGTAGATTGTGAGGTAAGCTCACCGAGTCAAACTGTCTTTCACCATATTGGACATGAAAATTTCTAATTGAAAGTTGGATGCTATCAAGAACCTGGAAGAAAAACAAGGAACTCAGAGAATAGCAACAGGATTGCAATTGCATCTTCTATGAGGACATATATAAGACGAACAAGGTTTTCAATATTAACTGTTTCATTACATATACATGCATATATATATATATATATATGTGTGTGTGTGTGGTTTTTAGATGCTTGTTACAGCCTGAAACCTAATGGGCTACAATGAGCACAGTAACTAAATGATTTGTGAGCACAATGACTACATAATCTAAAACTCACAAAAGCCAGTATTACAGCAATACAAATGTTTCATGACTGTATAAACCCATAAATAGCAGTGCAATTAAGATATTTATTATTGTTTATACAAACATAATATGTATTTAAATACAACCCAAAACAAAAGGTTTATTGAGTGAAAGCCATAATGGATAGCAAGAGGGTAAATGTTACCTTTGCAGTAATATATGAGATAAATGATTTCCCCGCCTGAATATCTACAGGAAAAAAATGCCAGACATGAATAAGAATCTCCTGAACCAAGCATAAAAAGTCCTCTTACAGAAAGAAAATATATCACAAGTCAAAAAAAACACCAAATCAGATTACACTGCAATATGTGATCAGCCAGCCATGCGCTTCTCTCATAACCATTAAGCTTTGGAATCTTTAAGTTGTCTAACCAACACTTTTTCATGTCTCAAAGTTTCCAGAGATAGAACATCTTCATGCATTATCAAAAGAAAGGGCATACTGTTTGCTGAAACCAAATAAACTACTTATGCTTGAAAGCGGAGTGCAAACAGCTTACCACATATGCGCTTTGACAATTTTGAAAGCTCTGCAGCAGCAAGTTGAGCTTTTTTAGCAGCGAATTCCCGTCTTTCAACTGCGTCCAAATTCCACTACAATAGGCAGGCAGGAAAAAAAAGCAGCAAACATTACATATTTGGAACATGTATGCACATAGCACCAAAGCAAAAGATTTATAATTTCTTTCATTCTACTTTTATTATAATCAAAACTGCAAACTCATATATATAAATAAATGCCATAATTAGTTACTACCTCCTGATCATCCCGTTGGGACAAGCAAATGAACACATCTTCTACAGCGATAATAATGGGGTGATCCCACCCAATCTTTTTCCACGAGAGCTTAATGCTTAACCTCCCAACCCGACCTAAACAAAACAAAAACGAAGATTACAGGCGAAAAAACAAGTTCCAACAAAATCATATAATAAATTCAGCATACCTTGCTTAATCGAAAAGGGTAACTGGAGATAATCGAAAGCTTCCGGAATCAAATCCACATTCTCCAATAGCACTTCCTCTGGAATTATTAATTATTCATCAGAATCACATAAAAAACTGCACCTAAACCCTAAGCCATAAACCCTAAACAAAACTTTTTATTACAATAATACCTATTAGACATCATAAATTTCTATAATAATAAATAAATAAATATACATAAAATTACCGTTCCAGAGGCTGAGCTTGAGCTGTTCTTTTTGGATATTTTTAAAGTATCGGCCGAGATAGCCGACCAGAACGCGATGGACCAGTCCTTCAAACATTCTCCTTTTTTAGTGAACTTTATTTATAATCAACTAATTAAAAAAAAAACAATCGCTTCTTTGACTTCACTGCGATACAAAGACAGATGGAGAGAAATCAAAATTTGAAATGAGGATAAATTTATTAACAGACTACAAAAGAAACCCTGGCTAACAGGACCAAAAAAATATCAAAAGTTAAAAAAATATAGACACAACGATCAGATTTTGAAATTGGAAAAGTGAAAGGAGAGGTTTTAGAAGCAAGTACTTGACCAGTGATAGAGAGAGAGACAGTAGAGAGAGAGAGAGAGAGAGAGAAGGTGACGGTGTGTTGATGGTGTAAGCTCTGTGGATGCAGACGATGAAAGTGAACGGTTCTTTGTTCTCTCATGGCTTGGGCGGGTGGGTCTTACGGTGCCCGCCCTAAATATAAAGTGGACTTGGGCTTCATCTTGATCTTGGGCATGATATTGGGCTTGATCTTGATCTTGGGCTTGATATCGGTGCGGACCGTTGGGTCAGAGCTAGCAGCCTATTGGTCTTCTCCTACTCAATTTTGGAGGGTTTGGAATGTATTTTAAAAGTGTTTTGAAAAAAATTAAAATTTATTGTTATTATTTTAAATTAATTTTTTTAATATTTTTAAATTATTTTAATATACTGATATTAAAAATAATTTTAAAAATAATAATAATTTGACCGTGTTCCTTTTAGCGGAAAGTAGGAAGAGGAGTAGGGTAGTATTTCTGTAATATCAATTGAGTCAAACATCTTGCTTTTATCAGTTCTATCTATGCTGTTTTTTCTTTAATATCAATTAAGTCCTCAAACATTTTTTATTTTATTAATTTCACCCTGAATATTATTGTATTTAGACAATGTCATTGTTTTATTCGGCCAGTAGTGTTGGCAGCTGAAAAATGCTTTTCATTCTACATGGGTTCTTTGATTGTTTCTATTGAAAGTTTTGAAACTCGATATATCATAAGTTTTTTTCTCCTAAAAACATTTTATTTATTTATTCCATTTCAAAGTAATAATTTTAAAAAATAAATCATTAATATAATTATTATATCGGATAGTTTTAATTAAAAATATTTTTTGCTCGTTTTATGAATAGTTACAAAACTCAATCTCAAAGTCTATCCTAGAGATCCAATCACAAAGGATTGACTCTAGAAAAAAAATTAAAAAAACAAATGTTATTTTAATCAAAAAAATTGTATAGTGAATATTTTGTTGTTAGTAATATGTTATCCCTGTGTTATTTTATATGTTTTCTCTACGTATAGCTTGATATATTTTTTGTTGTATTTGTTAAAAATCTTATAACTCAATGTTTACTATGACCAACACCGTTATTTTTATTAATATCATTTAAATTATAATTAGCATTATTATCATTATTAATATCATTATTATAATTTTTTTTGTTATTATTGATATTCTTCATATTATTTTATGAGTTATTATTATTATTATTATCATCAAAGTCAAAAATATAAACATCATAAGCATTATAACTATTACAATAAATTACGATTGTTATTATCACTATGATTAATAATATCACTATTATTACCATGATTATAGCACCTAAAATGATTCTTATTCTTACTACTAAAACAAAAATTATTAAATTATCCCGAGAAATAAAAAAACTTAAAAACATTAACAAAAGAGCAAGTAAGAAAAAAAACTAAAATTATTATTATTATTATTATTATTATTATTATTATTATTATTATTATTATTATTATTATTATTGCGTAAATAATGGAAATAACAAAAATACCCCAAAGAATATAAAAAACCTAAAAAATTTAACGAAAGAGCAAACTAAAAATAAAATAAATGACAAAACAAAAACAAATATGATTAGCTTAGAAAAAATATTTTGACTTGAAGAACAAATAAAAATAACAAAAAAGAAAAAAAGACACAAATAGAAAAAAGAAAAAATTTCAATTTTCAAATGATCATCAATACAAATTAAATTTTAAGGACTGAATTGAATAAAAACACAACCTCAACAAAAGAGAAAATGATAAAATTAAAAACCAAAACTAAAAGTATATACATATAAACATGGGGAAAAAAGTAAACAACTTTTGCAATTAATAGACTTATCATTATTATTGCATAAAGATAAAAAACATGAAATAATATTGAAGAATAAAAAAAATAAAAACATTAGCAAAAGAGCAAAAAACAAAATCAAAATAAATATTATGAGAATAAAAAAAATTATATAATTTGAAGAACAAATAAAAGTAACATAAAAAATAAGAACAAAAGGGGAGAAAAGAAGAAATATCATTTTTAAATTGGTCACCAACATAAATTCAAATTTAGAGACTAAACCAAACAAAAAAAAAAGAAAATGACAGAAATCAAAAACCAAATTTTAAACTATAGACACATAAGTATGGACAAATTATGAAAACTATCTAAGAAGGATCGAAAAAATTAAGAAAATTAAAGTCAAACTAAAAATTATAAGAATAAGAGCCGAAGTGTAAAATAATATAATCATTTTCAATTGAATGACAAAACTGTAACAAATTCAAACCTTAAGACTGAAAAAAATAAATGGAATTTAAAAGAAACATCAACCAAAAGATTAAGGGTTGAAATGAAAAATAATATATATAATCAATTTCAATTGGAGGACAAAATTGAAACAAATGAAAACATGGAGATTGAAAAAATTAAAGGAAAAAAACATCAAAAGAATAAGGATTGAAATAAAAAATAGCATATACGATTAATTTCAATTAAAGGATAAAAAAAAAATCTAAACTCTATAGAAGCAATTAGCGCAAAATATGAAATAAAAAAATAAGGGACTCAAATGTATTTTGATGCTGCAAGAGAGAGAAAAGACACAAAAAAGTAAAACTAACCACTGACAACCGTCCATCCGCCATCTATTGACACGTGCACCATCACATGGAAGAGGACATGACGACGCATTCGAAGACACAACAATCAGGCATTTTCCTCAACCTCCGTAACACAATAGGCGTCGCCTGAAAGACATGTAAAGAAGACAATGGTTGACACGTCTAACTCATCTGCGGGTAAATAAAAAAAATTAAACAAACATGAATACCCCAAAAACGGAGACAATAACAAAAAAAACATGGTATCAAAATACCATTAGTGTTCTATTTTTGTCTTTTTCAAAGGTATTTTAGCAGTTCTACTGTTCACCCAAACATAAAAAAACCAAATATACCCCTTATTGTCAGCGTGCTGTTTTTATCCCATCTGAGGATAAAGAAGTGAATTTACGTCACGGTTAGTGCACAAAACATAAAATACCCTTGAACCTTTTTCATTTTGTTTTTTGCTTCCATGGGTAAATGAATAGTTTTATTATGTAAAAAATATGGAAAAGACAAAAATTATCTCCAACAATTAGATAATGCCAACCTTTCTTTAGAAAAAAAATCTAAAATACCCCTAAAATTAAAAGTTAAATCTCAATATACTCAAAACAATAATTACATTATTACAATTCATATTAATCTGAGTCTACTACTATATTGTTTAAATGACTTAATAAATTTTACCACTGCCATAGTGTTTAAACTTTAAACGACGTAATAAATTTTACCATATCAATATTCTATTTCATCCAACTTAAAAATTCTAAATTTTAGATGTGCGAGATCAACTCGCCATCATCATCATGATAAGTTTAACATCTTTGCGGATGAATTCTTAAATGGAAGATTAGTATCTTGTCCGATAAAATATTCATCAGGAAAAAATAAAAGGATAGTTAACTGTTAGGTTAGGACAAAATTATTCTACATGGGCTCTTTGTTTTTCTCCCCAAGCTTTTGTTTCTTGAAAAGTAAAGGAGAAGGAAGCATCCTCCAATAAGATCAACCACGTTTAGCCATGGACATCACAGAAGAATCGGGACCGGTCTCTCGCGCTTCATCTCCAATGCGGACAAATCATATAAATATCAAAAACCAGCTTTCCTAACGGTAATAGTAGTAGTAACCCATTGAAAGCTTCTTTTCTTTTACGTTGTCTGTCTTCTCTTGTCGTTAAATAAAAACCAATACACCAAACACAGACTCAGCCACCGTCTCTCTCTCTATCTCCCACTCTCCAGATTTGAAGGCTAATACTTTTTTCTTCTTCTCTCTCTATATCTGCATCCCTTTCTATGTTTCTTTTGTATATTTGCTATTGATTGATGCAACTTTTTTTGTGAATTTCTTTTTTGAGTCTGATTTCAATTGAAAGGAGCGATTTTGACTTTCAAGGAGGGATCTTTTGTTGTGGCTTTATGTTTTTTGCGTTTTTATTGATGTTTGTTTTGATTTCAGGGTAGAATTAGATGGTTTAAAGTATGGGTTTTGTGAATTTTGTGTTTTGATAATTGCTGTGAAGGGCAATTGGTAATGGAAGTTAGTCAGGACTGGCCCTTTGGAAAGATTTAGGCAGGATGTGTGTGTTGAAATTAAAATACTACTACCAAATATTGCACACCTGGTTTTGAGATGGAATGAAAAGTTTTGTGTGTGCTAATATGGGAGTCTAGTAGGTTAAACTTGTCAACTCTGGAAACCGGTGATATTTAGTGTTAACTCTGGAAGGACATCAATTAGAAAGCTAAAATAGGTTACTGAGTGAGTGAGTTCTTGTTTGGTTAAAAATTGAGCTAGTTTTCATGAATTGAGCAAGGAACTAATTCGTGATGAGATAAAGGTAAATCTGGTTCCATGACATTGTGCCTTTGGCACTGCCATTCAAAAATGTTTTTGAAAAAAAAATATTTTTTTTGTTTTTAATTATTTTTTTATGTTTTTAGATATTTTGATATGTTAATGTCAAAAATGATTTTTAAAAAATAATAATAAAATATTATTTTGATGTATTTCTAAACGAAAATCACTTCAAAAAGCAACCTTAACCACACACCTAAACAAGCTCAGCTATTAAGCATGTTTTCCCTGTATAATTAATCCTGTTGTAGATTCATAAGTAATGAATTCGATACGGTTGATTATATGACACCCCCTTCAAATGTGTATGGATGATTCTTTTATTTGTACAATCTATGAAGCCGATGCTTATCTGATCTGTTCTCATATGTATCATATGCTGTCATGGTGGCTCAAGCCCTGCCATTTTGAAGTTTACTTAAGCAGCATGCAACATGCCTTTTTTCTTTTCACAGCTGCTATGTTTTATCTCTTAACTTTTGTTCTGTTTTCGCTGTTCTGCCTTTTGATCTCACAGAATTTGCTGATAAAAAATGCAGAATCCAAGGATGGCACCATCAGAAGAAATTCCAAATTCCAAGCCTCTTACAAAGAAAGCTGCTGCCTTAAGAGCTTCCTTGATTCAATTGCAAGGAAACAATGTCAGAGATGTTCATCAAGTGCGGGTGCCTGCATCCTTAAGACCAGGACAGAAACCCTTCAAAAAGAGCTCGAAGAAAGAAGGCCCTCCTTTGTTCCAACAACCAGAGAGGGTGAACTCTGATTCATTGCCAGACTCCTTTGCCCCAGTCGACGGATACCGGCATCTAAGACGAATGTATTTGTTGTTGGAGGAAGATAGCTTAGCTGTGGAGGGAGCTTTGAGCAAGTTTGCGGATGAGGTCAAGACTCTTGAAGATGAGAAATTTGCATTATTAGACCAACTTGTTGTTCTAGAAGGCCTGATTGATCCTTCAGAAGCGCAGTCCAATGGGTTCTAGGTCCGTGTGGTGCTGATATTATCATTGATTGATGCCCTTGTACATTATCATCGGTGTCATAGTCTGTTCTTCTACTTGTCACAAGGGTGATCAATATCCCAATTGCTGGTGTTGAAAGACTATCATATAATTAGAACTGAAAGTAGAAACAAGAATGGATTAGATGATAATCCTATACCAGTGTAATTAGCTTATCTAGTGATAATGGCTGACTTCTGATTTCTTTTATGATTATAACAAAGTCAATGTATGGATTTGATAAGGCAATTTGAATGGCTAGCAAAATTTCTCTGGACTCCATGTTTATGGTTTGGCAATTATGTGTTTGTGGTGTGGAGGTTCCTATTATCTTGATTTAATTTATGAGGCGGTGCAGTGGGAGTGGGAGCACGTCTCGCAATTTAGGAGAAGACAACTTGTCTCCCTGGATTATTTATGGTGATTTGTCTCGTGAACACCCACCAAATTTGGGAAACCAGATAATATTGTGTTTTTTTTATTACATGCCACCTGAAATGATATAAGCCATGTTTGTTTATTGTCGGCCACATTGGCTTTGCCACATGATAATCAGGATTCAGGTCCATGACTTGCATAGAGGTTCATCTGTATTCTGTGGAGAATCCTTGGGATGCTCATATTAACTTCCTAAAGTTGTCAAGTGATTCCCAAATTGGCACGGTGAAAAGAAGGATATGAAAGAGCAATAAATAGCCCTTATCTTTCTGAAAAATCAGCCATAAACCCTAACTGGCTAATGTGATCACACAAGAAAGTTCAATTCAAATGCCCCCTTGAACCCCAGCAAAACAGAGTTTGAACTTCAAATTTTCACAACTATAACCTGTTTCAATAATATTTATGTATGAATGCATGTATATATATATATATATATATATGCATACTGAAAGACTGAAGAAGAACCAGTAAATGAATAGATAAAGAGAGCCAGATTTAGCATTGTACTTCTATATTGCCATTTTTTGAGGCCTGTTCAACAATCTTCACGTCGCCTGCATGATCCAGGCATGTAACAGTAAACTACTGTGGATATATGAACTCAAGTATGTCTCTGCATCTGTATTTGTGTAGAGTTGTCAGGATCTCAAAGTTTCTAAGCTAATATATACAAACTAAGCCAGGCTATCTCATCAACCCCATGGGAGAGGGTGCAGCCCGGACAACTAGGGGGCTGGTGACCCGTGCATCTGCACTCCTCCATGTCAAGAAACCAAATGCATAGCCCTTTGACGGAGCAGCCACCTTGAAATTCACTGTGAATTTGATCTTCTGGCCATACCTGTTGAAGATTAGTTGCTTTGGCACAACGGTAACATTGATTCCCGCTGGATTAGACACTACAGCTTTGTAAACACTTCTCGCTCTCCCAACATTAGTCACAGTTCGAGTCACTGAGAAGCTGTCTTTAAGATTTGGAATGGTGATTGAAGGATAATTCAGGCTGGAAGCTGCTGTAAATGTCTGATCACATGTGCTGTTGTCTCTTGTGACCAGACGCAGTGATTTCTCATCATAACCAATTGAGCAGAGAAAAGCTTTATAATCTACTGAATGTGCGTCATAGACGAGGCCAGGATCAAGAACTCTTTTAGGATCAACAAACCCTGATCCATAATCAAATGCATTGGCCATTCTTCCTTCAGGATCCACTCTGATGGGTTTGTCTCTCTTATCCAGGATGGTAGCTGCATTTTCCATTTGAAATCGATATTCTTGGTCAGATAATTCTCAACAAAAGGTAGCATATTTTAGAGACTTCATCAATCCCATGGACGGAACCTGTCGCGGAGCACCAAGTCGGTTATCAGAATGTTGGTAAGAACTTACCTGTGGTCATGATTGCAGACTTGATGGCAGATGGAGACCAGGACGGGTGAACTGCTTTGATCAAGGTTGCAACTCCTGTTATGTGCGGGCATGACATAGAAGTTCCAGAAAGAATGTTGAATTGCATTTTCCCATCTGCCGGAGACCAGGCTGCGAGGATGTTCAGTCCAGGAGCTGCAACATCAGGCTACAGAGCAGTAATGCCACAAGGAAAGTGGTAGAAACTTAGAATATCATAAACGAATCATGACATGTTGAAAAAAATAATTAAAATAGGCTAGTAGGTCTTCTGAAAAGCTACTTGATCTCAGGTTGAAAAGTTACCTTCAGAATTTCAGGTGTCAGGGAATTGGGTCCTTTGGAAGAAAATGAAGCAATACGAGGTGCTGGTTGAGATCCTAAAACTGTCTTTGCACGGGAAATTTTCGACATTGGTTTTCTGTTCACAATCAGAGTACCCTGAATCAGGAAATTTGAGAAACATGAGTGCTAAACACCCAGTCTCCATGCTGACAATAAAAAGACAAACCGTGTGTTATTTATGTAAGATAGAATCTTTCTTCCCATCTCCCTCCCCACAACAGCTGAAGGGATGGCAAAAGGGATGGCAACATCTTTATCTGCCTCGTCAATAAGAACCATTCCAACCCCACCAGCCTCTTTCACTATCTTGCTCTTTGCCAGCTTAGACTCACTTGAACTCTCAGCATGTCGACAGACGAGAACTTTCCCTCTGGCTTTGGTAACATTTAAGGAACCATCCAAACAGTAACTGCATGAACAAGCAGAAGAACGGAAACTAACTCAGATTTCTCCCATGCAATGGAATATAAATTTCACTCACTTTCAAGTACCTGTTGCTTCACCTGGATTGATAAGGTGTGAAATATCCTGCATGGGCTTCAGATGCATAGATGATCCTTGCAGAGGCATTCATTTCAGAGAGACTCAGACTTTCCCCCTGTTTTTTAGAAATGAGAACTAATAAGGCGCTGCCAATTACTGCAAGCAACACTTAATATAAAGACGGAGTTGTATTACCATGAATTTTGTGGCATTTCCTAAAACAATGTCAGATGCAAAATCTCTATCCATCGAACTAGCACCAACCGTCATCATCCAGGGGGCAAGGTTGGTTGCAGAACCACGGGTTCCTGCATTTCCGACCGAAGCAACTACTAACACTCCACGGCTAGCAGCATGGAATGAACCAATGGAGATGGCATCATTAAAATAATCCCCCTGGGGAGCATCAGGACCCAATGACACCGACAAAATATGAACCCCATCTCTGATTGCATCATCAAAGGCAGCTAACAAGTCAACATCATAGCAACCTGACTCCCAACATGTCTTGTATACTGCAATTCTTGCCATTGGTGCACCTCCTCTAGCACCTCCAGCTGCCAACCCCTTATAATTCATATTTGTAACATAACGACCAGCAGCTATTGAGGCTGTGTGACTGCCATGACCAGAGCTGTCCCTTGGAGATCTAAATGACATTATCCTTGATGAATCTTCTTCAGCTTCGTAGCCACTCATGTAGTATCGTGCTCCAATCACTTTCCTATTAATAGATTTAGATCTCCACCAATAAATTAATGTCCACTGAACCAATCACTGAATAAATTATTGAGCAAGAATGAACCTGTTGCAAGATGAGGCATTGAATGCTTCTCCTAGCTGGCACTTCCCCCTCCATCTGGGTGGCACCGGAGGCATATCGGCATCACTAAAACTTGGAGATTCAGGCCAAATTCCTGACCATAAGAATCAAATCCACTATTTGTTTTTAAAATTTACATGCCAGCCAAATTTAAGCCCCACAGTTGAATAAACAATGAACAGTAACAAACTGCGTAGTAATTTATATATGTTTCCCAAATCTAGAATCAGACACGACACTGAAACGGAGGAACTCAAGAATTTCTTAAGCAATAAGCAATAAGCAAGCAGGGATGGAATTTCAGAACGAATCTCTAATATTAAGGACATCATTCAGTAAAAAGAAAAATACATCAGGAAGATTTGTCTGTATATGCAGCAGCACTTAATCAAAACTCCGGGGAGTATTCAATCAAGAATTAGTACACAGGGAACTAGTTTTAAAGGCAAAAAAAAAGACCCTCACCAGTATCAATGAAACCAATTATAACATTGACTTGGTTCTTGGTTGAATGCCCCGGTATCTCCATGGTCTCTTCACCCACCAGACCCATGAAATCCCATGAGTGAGTGGTATGTAGCTTTCTTTTCAAATTGGGAAACACAGAGACCACTCCAGGCATCTCTGTCCAGAAAGAAAAAAAAACTATCATAAATATCATTCTGATTCCAAAACAAAGCAATAAATTGCTTCTAAAGTTATAAACATACTAGCAATCTGAGAAGCTTGTTCATCAGTCAACTTAGCAGCAAAACCTTCAAAGCCATGTCTATAGCTATAAAGGTGAGAGGCCTGTGCTTGCTCAACACTGTCAACAGCACACCACATTAAACCAGCAAAAAAAAAAAGCGAAGCAAAAAATGACATGAAAGTATTGAAAAGGGCACAAATTTTTTACCTTCCTCCATGTACAGAAGCAAGCATGTGATGGTTTTGGCTCAAAACATCATCTGGGTCATCCCCACTTTTTCCTCCCATATAAACCACATAAACCTACAGATTCAAGAATCAAAACAAAACATCAAATAAAACCCACCAAGAAAGTAGCGAGAAAAAACATATATGATATCAAGAATTAACACAAACCTTAGAAGAGGAGCAAAAACCAACTTGTGCTACAAAAACAGCAAGAAAGAGACAGAAAAGGCAACACCAACTTATAGAAGCCATCAACACAACAAGTATAAGTCACTACTGCTAGTTCTTGAAACAAGGAACAGTTGGAGGAATATATAGGCTGCAGCAGAAAACAAGGAGGGGGGAGAGAGATTATTAATTACTAAAAGGAAAAAACAGAAAGTGGGCAAGGGAGAGAATGTTCACACTTCACAAGAATGCAACCCCGTCCACCATCTTTATATACGCGAGTGCGATGAGAAATAAAGTTTTCAAGACACAATCACCGGTATACCGTGAAAATATACAGTACAGTGGAAACAAAACATTAGTGACCCACTGTGTCCATACATAATAATATACTTTGCTTGTATAAACCTAGCATCAATCCTCTAATCCTGCCATGAATGTCCTTAATTTAACCAAATCGAAAACATTTTTCATTTTAAACCGGTTTGATCATGTTGATCTACCGAACTTGTTTTTTAAATTTTTGTCTAAAATAATGTCGTTATGATTTAAATATAAAAAAAATATGCTGTCTTATTTTGTTTTGAATTCACCTAACGCTAAAATTGAATCTACTCCACCAACAAATTTAATTTCCTAAGTTGAATACATTCGAAAAATCTTCTCTCATTTGGTTGGATATGTTGATTGTTTCATACACTCACATAAATAAGAGCATAGTTATATATCCTCATTTGAAGATCGATGTAATTTAAGACTCGGGTTATATATATATATACTAGATAATTGCCCGCGCGTTGCCGCGGGTAATTTTTTATATATAATTTAACATAATTAAATGTACAACGATAATTTTATATGATATAAGTAAATAAAAATTTTGAGTTGAGTTTGTCACGTAAGCATAGATTATATTTTTTAGAATATAGGTATTACGCCATAAACGATCACAAAAGGGCGCGCACTAACATTAAAAAAAAGAGCAACATATTTGAATAAGAAAAAAAATAAATTACTGAAATCATTATTGTGCAGATAATAAAATTCAAAAAATCAAATTATCGGGAGAAAGAAAAAAAACACAGAACAGTAAGAACAAAAAATAATTAAGTCATTATTATTATTATTATTATTATTATTATTATTATTATTATTATTACTATTACTATTATTATTATTACTATTACTATTACTATTACTATTACTATTATTATTATTATTATTACTATTACTATTACTATTACTATTACTATTATTATTATTATTATTATTATTATTATTATTATTATTATTATTATTATTATTATTATTATTATTATTATTATTATTATTATTATTGTGTTAAATACACTTTTATATAAACATGGACAAAAGTAGGGATTATTCTAGAAATATAAAAAAATAAAAGTAGAAGGACTTAAATGAAAATCAATTATAAAGGGTTGAAATTAAAAAATTAAAAGTCAAAGGGCTGAAATGCAAATTACATTTATTCTCAATTGAAATCAGATGACAAAATTGCAAAAATCGGAACTTTTGTACCGAATTGATTGACTGACATAGAGCCAATCTGGAAATTGAAAGTAGAAGGACCGAAGTGAAACTTTGACATTCAATCAATTCAAATCGAAGGACCCAATCGAACAAAATCAAAACTTATACAACAGAAATGAGGACGAAAAACGAAATTAAAAGTCGAGGGACCGAAGTGCAAAGTACAAATATATGGGGGACTCTCCTGCACATTGACGTGCAGGAGAGAGAGAAACGTGGCCGCCGGCTTCAACCGGCCTCCGCCGCGTCCACGGAAATCTGGTGGCTACACGCACCCCCGCGGGAGGAAGAACACGCGGCGGCGCATCGTTCTGTCTTCAGTTCGACAATTTCCGGCCACCGTAGGAGTCCGCACACGCCACCTGAACAGGGCGTGAGGCGGAAAACCGCCTGGCGCGTGCGCCACACGCCCTGACAGACGCCGAATAAAGAATTCGAAAAATAGGGTCAATTACCGTTTCACCCCTGCACCCAATTCATGGTTTTTATCTTATTAGGGGCTAAAACCGTATTTAGCCATTTCAGAAAATAATAAAAAAAGAAAAAGTTGCGGCGGACCGGACCGGACCGGGCCGGTCCGACCGCGCGCAATTACGCCGGTGCCCCTCAACCGGATGCCCGTTTTTGTCCTATTACCGGGGACGAAATCGTCAATACACTGTTCACAACTGAATATTTGAAAAAAAAAATCAAAAGGAAAACTCGAGAATAGCCCCGCTTCCCAGCCCTTCTTTGCCCGCGCGCCCGAGGCCAAAACCGCCCGTGCACTGCTCGAGTCCACAGTCGCCTGAGTCTGGTGCTACAATGGAAACTCCACGCCTTTTATTGTGTTTGTAATATATATATATATATATATATATATATATATATATATATATATATATATATATAGTGATTGTTTGAGAATGTGATTGATGTTGTTTTTGAAAATGTTTTTTTATTTATAAATATATCAAAATAATATTTTTTATATATAAAAAATCATCTTGACATCAACATATGAAAATGAATTAAAAATACCAAAAACATTTAATTTAAAGTAAAAAATAAAAATATTTATTTTTTTCAAAAACGCTTTTAAATTGCAATGCTAAATTGGATAATAATGAGCTGTGACGACTCATAAATGAGTCGTGAGTGTATTAAATAACAAATTACCATATACTATGATAAATAATAAAAAAATCAACTTAACGAGTTACGTAAGTTAACTTTAATATAAGAATTAGTTCATATTATGACTTTTTTTTAAAAAAAAAGTGGAATAACATTATTTTTTGTATTTTTTATTAATATAGGTGTCCGAACCAGCTTATACGTATCTTTATTAACCTCATGAGCTCTAAAATTAATGACTATATAAATTCTAAATAATTATTATATTAACAACCATAAAAGTTAAAACTGAGACCGTCGAGAAAGCAAACTTCTTAATATTAAGCTCTTATTATCAGTTATTATAACATTGTTATCTTTTTTTATTGGATGTAAAATCTGGTATGAGTTATGGTAGCAGCAATCAAATCACCGGGTTGGCCGACAAGCTATGTCGGGTCTTGTAAGTATGCACAAACAAGAGAGAGAAAGCTTTGCTTTAGGGGCAAAACAACCTGACCAGCCGCGCCGCGCCGTCTACCTCTCTCTCCCCACCCACCAAAAAGCCAGCTTGGCGTTTCATCCTGGAGACCGTTAAATTTAAGGTAAAAAAAAAAGCTGTTGGTTTTCACTTTTGCTAATTTTGAGAAGAAAAGGGAACTTGCCCTTTAGGCTCCAGATAACATATTTGTTTAACAAATTAACACTGTAGTTGAAATTATTATTTTTAAATACATTAATTTTTTTTTAAAAAAAATATTTTTAATATCATCATATAAAAATAATTTAAAGCCACCAAAATAAATTTAATTTAATAAGAGAGGCAAGTGGGCTTTTTGCTTGCTAAAGGGTACTGTGGCTGATATATTGGGATCTTCTCCGTGTTCATCCGAATTATTGTTTTAATATATATATATATATATATATAATTTTAAAAATAAAAAGTCAAATGAGTCTTGAGTATATTTTTATTAGATCGGTCAGATCACGGGTTTGATCGGGTTTAAGTATTTTATCTTGAATAATAACATATTTAAGTTTACTGATGTTTACTTGGCATTGCATTTGCAAAATATTTCTCCTTTTAAAGATCATGAAACTTGTATGTTCAAAGTGTTTTCTTTTATAATTTTGATATGTTTATATTAAAATAGTTTTTAGTTTTAATGATTTTGGTGTAGTGATGAAAAACAGTATGAAAGCGTAATATGATGGTAAATAATTTATGATCTGATAACATGTTTTGAGCTCGAGTTAAAATATATATTTTTTATAAATACATGTAATAGCCAGAATTTTACTCGTAATTTGTAATTAAATTGAAATAAAAAAAATAAAAAAAGAATTTGCATGTCATCAATGTCGTGTCATGGATCATGTCAATCATGAAGCCAAAGTAATGGTGATGCTCTGTATAGCCATTATTGGTCCGCAATATGATTCGTCGGGTGTTTTTTTTACCAGTTTGGTCCTGAAAATGATTTTATTACCATCATTAAGATCATCAAATTTTTCATTACCATGTGATAATACAATGATTACCATTATTATCACTACACTCCATGATAAGACCGTGAGGAGGAGATGCTCCACCCATGGAGCACTCGTGATTCATTTTGTGTTTGTTTCTGTGTCATAATTTGTTTTTAAAAATATTTTTAAATTTTTATTTCAGTTTTTTAAGATATTTCTATATGATTTTAATGCAATAATATAAAAAGCTTATATTATATCAACTCATGAGCTGATTTAGTTAGTGAATGTTTGGAAATATAATTGAGTTTCTTTTCAAAATATTTTCTCGTTTAGAATTGCATTAAAATGATTTTTATTATTATTTTTTATATCAGTATATAAAAATAATCTAAAAATACTATTTTTTATTTGAAAAAAATAAAATTTCAATTTTTTTTTTCAAGAGTGTTTTTGAAAAACAATGACAAACAGGGAGTGTATTTGGTGTTGTAGTTTAAATATTTTTTATTTAAAAATATAGTAAAATATATATTTTTTTTATATAAGAATATCAAAACACGAAAAAAAATCAATTTATTATTGTTGAAATGCGAATAGAAGCGACATGTTTCGTAGTGTGGTAGAAGTTACTTTTCAAAATGTTTTTCGTTTAGAAATGCATCAAAATAATATTTTTTTTATTTTTAAAAAAATATTTTTGATATCAATACATCTAAATAATCTGAAACCATCAAAAAAAAATTATTTTGAAATAAAAATAAAAATAATTGCTTTTTAATTTTAGTCAAAAATATCTTTGAAACAAACAGGCCTAACACAACTTCCAATGGTGAATGCTTTTATTTTTTATATTTTTTCTCCACTTTGGTTAGAATTATATATATGCTTCCTCTATCCTGGTATCCCGGCGCATTTTATTCCAAGCGTTCATGTTTTAATATACTGATTAATCTGTGCTCTAACATGTGCGAATGCAATTAAGCAAGCAACTAGTATTAATTGTTTTCCCATTGGATAAGAGACTGGCTTGGTACCTTGCACGTGTGTGAAAATAATGGCGTGGGGAGGCAACAGTTTCTAATGGTACACGTGGCTGTAGAGCACAAATGGATCATAAGTTCCTAGAGGCAACGTTTTCAATTCTGTTTTGGTTGATATTTTGTTTTTTAATTAAAATAAAATATTTGAGTTTTGAAGTGTTTTGGCAAGTTGTTTTGGGGTTGTACTGTTTATGCATAAATATTAATTAAAAAAATAGTTTAAATCTAAAGATAAAATTATTTAAAATTATGCAATTTAATCTAAAAAAAGACACAATAAAATGATTTTTTTGAATAAAATTATGAACATGTATAATATTACGAGAACATCATCATCAAACTCACAAGGTAATTATATTCTTTGATTGCTTTGAATTTTTCACATATTTTATATGAATATGTCAAGAGATTCATCGTAAAATTTCATCTTAATCTAACAGTCGGATTAAGAGATATAATTGATATTGTAAAATTATTTATTATTTAAAAAAACATTATTTAGCCAAAACGGATCGGGCGGAACAAAATCAAAACGTTTCAGCCGGTATTTGGCGGAAAAATCCTGAATTACCATAATTTAAACCGAGATAAAAATGACACCGTTTTGTCTCGCTTTTTTAACTGGTAGATAAAAACGATATCATTTTCTCTCACTATTTTAACTGGTACGAAATGTTTTGACCGTCTCGCTCAAAACGAAAAGAAATTGACAACCCTGCTTAGAACTTCAGTTGTGATTTGTGTAGATTGAATTTATTGTATTGCATGTGGCAAATTGGATTGGTAAATTGAGCAGCAATGACATGCCAATAGTTAAATGATTTATTGCATTTTTTTTAATTGATGCAAAGCAAAACCCACCCAAACAAAGTTTACAGATTTATTAGAAAGAATTGTAACTATGAAACCCAACCTGTCTCATGAATCAAGTCATGGGCTAGTCGGGTTAATCCAGGTTTATTTGAGTCAATCAAAATCAATTTTGCAATACCAGGTTAACTATTTTTGAAACCAAGCCCAGGCCAGATCTTAAGTTGACTCATCAACTCAGGTTGAATCGTCCCTATTTAGTACTGCATTTTAAGAGTGTGTTTTACTTTTACAAAAATCAATTAATATGCATTTTTAATATTGTTTTATTATTAGTTTCATATGCTGATATTAAAAAAATAATAATAATACGATGAACTCTCTAGTGAGAAATATTTTTAAAAAGCATATCTTACTAAGGGCCTGTTTGGGAGAGCAGTAGCGGTTGCGGTTGTAGTTGAAAAAATAGTTTTAAAAATGGAGTTTTTAAAATGGAGTTTTTAAAAATGGAAAGTGTTTGGTTAAAACTGTGGTTGAGTTGAAGGTTGAAGAAAAAGGAGTTTTGGTGTTTGGTTACCAAACTTTACAAACTGCTTTTAACTTGTGAAATTACTTAAAAGGGTATATATATATATATATATATATATATATATATATATATATATATATAATTTTTTTTAAATATTGTAAATTTAATAATGATAATAATATTATGTAATTAATAATTCATGAAAAAACAAATATTATTTTTTATTCTCCCATCAAACTATTTGCAATTTCATCACGAACATATATTTTAATATGTATTTATATTTTAATTAAGTTTTTAGATTTTTATATTATTATTTTAATATTTTAAAAAATATTTTATTATTATTTTAATAATAATATTATTTTAATATTTTAATATTACTATTTTAATATTAATATTTTAATATTAAAAACTATTAATATTTTAATATTATTATCTTTTAATATTTGTATCTGCTAACAACCCCCAAACCCATTTGCTTTTGCTTCGTCTCCCATCTTCTCCACCCATCTTCGTCTCCCATCTTCTCCACCCATCTGCTCCACACCGGCCTCTCTAAGACCAAGGGCATTCTTTTGTTGTACCAAGTATTCAAGCATATCAACGATCTCTCCTAACTTTGTCTCCATCTCTTCCTTTACTCTCTGAAACGAAAAACGAGTAGATAAAAAGCCTCTCACCTGATCTGCACCAGATTGAGAGCCACCTTCCACCTCCGATCGCAAAGCTTCATAAGACATGGATGGCTATCTCAACTATCTTTCTCTCGAGTATGACTCTATGTGGGACACCAAGCCATCATGGCAATTCTCTTCTTCTTCTTCAATTCATGTTAGTGTTACTTTCTGCTTTTCTTCCCAAAGTGAGAGACGGGAGGAGGCGCAGATGAGAAGGAATATTGATGGTGAGGATATTTTAGGGTTTTTATTTTTAACGGTAATTTTTGTATTTGAAACATTGAATCGGAGTCCCGACCGGCGTTTGAAAAGCACCTCCCAGGTGCTTTTCAAAAAACGCCGTTTGGGTGTTAATTTCGGTGGGTCCCACTACAAAAAAATGGTGTTTGGTTTTTACCAAACACCAAACACACCATCCCGTTTGGCAAACGCCAGACGCACTGGTGCGCCAAACGGGTGCTAAAATATTACACACACAACAACATTGAAAAGGCAGGCTTTTGTACAAATTTCCATGCAAGTCTATTTGTAACATCTAATGGTGATATCCAATGGATGGAGGACCTGATTAGAAACTTATTTTTGTCTGGTTCCCAATTGAGAATTAGGTAATTGTTAAAAATAAATACAACTTTCCCCACCAAAAAAATAAAAATACAAATATGAGATATGTTGGATGACACACCTCGTAAAAATCATGTATTACATGGTTTTTGTAAAATATGCCACGCGACACACTTCATAAATAAATACACTCTAAGTTTTTTTCTTTTCTTTTAGATAGTGTGTTTGATTTCATGGTGCATGATGCTTTTTAAATTTATTTTTTTCTTGATATATATATATATATATATATATATATTAAAATTATAAAAAATATATAAATTAAATAATTTTTCAAAGTAAATAACCTAACAAAGGTATATACGCTCCCAAACGAGTTAGTGCAAATCTCTGTGATTATTAATTGTTTCATAAAAAGCAAGAACCATATAATAATTATGTAAGCTGGAGTATCTATGGTGAAATGATGATCAAAGTTTGACTTAATTGCTTCTTTCCTCTCTCACTACCATTGCCAGCAGAAAAGTTGGGAGAAGAAGAAGTAGTTCGGTGGTTTTTTTTTAAATTATTTTTATATACTGATGTTAAAACTAATTTTTAATAAAAAAAATATTATTTTGATATATTTTTAAATAAAAAATATTTTCAAAAGTATCTTTATTTACACTTCTGTGCATGTTTGAGAATGTGGTTGAGTTTTCTTAAAATACATTAAAATACTTTTTTTATATTTTAAAAATAATTTTTATATCAGAATATTATTTTTAATTTAAAAAAAAAAAATTACAATTTTTTTTTAAAATATTTTCGGCCGCATCTACAAACACCCCTAAACCTGGAAGATGAGAGGAAGTGTTGGTGTGCTGCAGGGCATCAAGTGTGTTAGTTGGCTACAGGAGAATCCTCCATCATTCTTTTCGGTGCAAGGCTGCAAAAGTGTTTTCAACCCCATTTGCAGAATCTCTATAAAGTGTAGGATCATGATTTACTGTCCTTTGATGATTAGGATTATCATCATGATTGTTTTCTTTTTTAAAAAAAAATGATAATTAATTATTTTTATAATCCAAGACTTGCACATGATAAGATTTCTAAATGGGATCTTGTACCTATTTTGTATTTTATAATCAGTTTTTTCATACAGTTTATTTGCACTACAATTAATTCCTATATTCACTAAATACTTTATAAGATAAGACATTACGAGGATGAGAAATATGTACAGAGAAGCTCGAACCGGGCCCGCTAGGCCAAGACTATTTTTTCTTCCTGGCTCTGAAACTGAAACTAAAAATGTTAAAGAGAAAGGGCGAAATTGTTTGGCAAGAAGACGAGGCCGTGAGGTATGAACTGGTTATGATGATGATAAGTGCTAAATGATGTCCAGAATTTACTCAATCCAAACTTTAAATCATTGCTTCCCTTATTTCCCAAGTTAATGATTCTTCGGAAGGCAACCAACCTCGCCATTATCAGTGTGGATAACAATAACAATAACAATAATGTGCGTTTAGATTGATGATGAAGGCAAGGAATGGCCACGGGAGGCTTCTTCTTTTCTTCCATGACCTCTCCGGGAGGCTTCTTCTTTTCTTCCATGACCTCAAAGATTTTATTTTATAGGATGTTTGATACCGCGTTTCAAAAGTATTTTTAGAATAAATTTTGAAAGTTTTTTATTTTTATTTTTTATTTTAAATTAATTTTTTGGTATTTTTAGATTATTTTCATGTGGTGATATCAAAAATATTTTTTTTAAAATTAAATAAAAAATATTTTAATAAATTTCTAAATGAAAAACACTTTTAAAAACAACATTAGTGACAACTCACGTAAAAAACAAGTGATGAATCGGACAAAAACCGATCGAAAATGGTGGTGTTGAGCAAAAAAGAAGGGTTTTTTTGTCGACTTACAATTTCTTTACGGTAGATGACAAATCTTAAGATAAAAAGTTGTGGTGTTGGATTGCTTTTAAAAGACGAAACAGAGTGACATTACAAGCAGTACTTTCATATTGGGTTCTGATTAACTTGGCGATTAAAGAATTATTGTGGGTTGACAATGTTTTTAGGTTTATAAGTTTAACATCTGTTTAGTATTGCTTTTCAAAATTAATTTTTTGGTTTTTGTTTGAATTGATTTTTTAAATCTTTTTAGATTATTTTGATGTGGTTATATTAAAAATAATTTTTCAAAAATAAAAAAAAATCATTTTGAGATATTTCTGAACAAAAAACACTATGAAAAATAATTTCAATCATGCTCCCGAGCAAAGCCTAAGTCAATAAGCTGGTGAGTCAATTAGAATCTATCCCCCCAAAAAACATTTTTTCATTCTTGATTTTCTTGAAAAACTAAAACTTGAATGATATTATTTTAGATATTTTTTTTTATAAAAAAAAACATAGGAACTGACCTAATTGGATTGTATTAGTGTTTACTCGGGTCAATTAGATTATAGAGTTGACATATCAGCTCAACTGGATTGAGAATTAACCATGTGAACTCTCAACTTAATCCAAAAATAAATCTAGAAGAAACCAAGCGTTGTCTAAATAAATATGTTTTTAAATATTCAGTTTTAATGTGTTTTTAGTAATGTAGTAAATTTTACAATTAAAAAAAATATAAATTATGTTTTTTCTTTTTTTAACTAAATAAGATCATAGCAGAATGTAATCAACAAATAACAAACATGGCCTTATTTTGATTCAAAATCTCGCCAGCTTTGAAAATCGAAGTCCGGCCCATGAACATTTGCAGGCCCAATTAAACTACCGACAAACCCAAGAAAAAGAGAAGGCAAAAGGAGTGGAGAAACCATTTGGGTTTTTATGTGTGGCTGAGCTAACTGCAGAGACACCCCTGCTTATCCTCTGCTTCACTTCATCAAACACTTCACTCTTCAACCTCGTGTTCTAACCAAAATTCCAACAGGTATTCCTTCATCACTTCTCATCTTTCGAGTCTCTTTACAGTTGTTCTATAATTAATTATCACCATCCTTAGCAATTTATACTGTGGCCACTAATCAAGAAATACTCAAATATTCATCAAAAATGGCTTAAAAGCAGTTTACATGAAACCAATTGCATGTCAAAGATAAACAGAGTTTCTGCATGATTGTTTCAAGGGTCTTGCTTTTGGCTCTTAGCTTATCATCTGTGAAGTGATGTCACCTAGAAAACGAAAGAACTAAAGTATTTTTGCAGTGAAAACCAAGAATGTTCTTGTTGGACACTGTTGTTAGCAACTTGACATAAAGGTGATTCTAACAAGGTTGTCAATTTTTTAGGTCTACAGTATAAGGAATTGAAAGAAGGGTGAAGAATTTGAAAGGGGGGAGAGAAGGAAACTATGGCTGCTGCAACATTGTTGTGTTGGTGCAATTCAGATTTGATAATTCATGCTTCGTGTTCTAGATTATTTGTTAGAAATAAGGCACTGGATTCGAATCAATCAATAGTGAAAAGTAGAGGGAGTTATTATGCTTATCAGAAGCAAAAGAAGTTTTTTGTGTGTGCTGCAACTAAAGGGTCTTCGAAGTCTAGTAAATCTGAAGAAACTATCCCATCCTGGGCCAAACCGGGTTCTGATGAACCCCCACCATGGGCTAAGGGTGAAGGCAAAGAGAACTCATCAAAGCAGAACTTTGAAGTTCCCTTTTTCGTTTATTTACTTGCCTCTGCAATTACAGCAATTGCTGCAGTGAGTTTCCTGACTTCTTGTTGTTCCTCACCCCCCTTTATAGCTTTATATACTAATAAAGTAGATGGTTTGATTGATTAAAATTCAATGTGTCCAGATTGGTTCCATTTTTGAGTACGTGAATCAGAGGCCGGTTTTCGGAGTTTTGAACTCAGATAGCATTTTTTATGCTCCAGTGCTTGGATTCTTTGCGTTTACCGGCATTCCCTTATCCGTAAGTGTCATTCATATCTCTTTCTGGGTGTTCAAGAATTTGATCCTTGAAATTCAACGGATCTTGACATGATATGATGATGATATAATTGTGATGTTTTTTAAGTTGGCATAATCTTATAGCTCTGGGCATGGATGAAGAAAACGTTTTTGACTCAGTTAACCTGTGACATCCAATTAGTGACAAACTGTCTCGGATGATGAAGTTTTCTAGTCCCATTGTTTAGCTAACTTGACCCTGTCTGCAGGCGTTTTTGTGGTTCAAGTCTGTTCAATCTGCTAACAAGGAAGCTGAGGAACAGGACAGGAGGGATGGCTATTTCTAAAGTCATAATAGCAGCATGAGTTAAATATACTGTTGTTCTTCTATGAAACATGAGTATCTCTCTCTCATTTACCTGAACTCGTGGTCTTTCAATTCAGTTTTGCTTCTATAAGTTATCCTTATTGTACATGCGATGCTCCATCGGTGAAATTTTAGCTCATAATCATGTACATACCTGTGAATATCCAAACTAGCTGAGGGAACAGGAAGAACATAGACCTTGTATTCGAAACATTTTATAATTTTTGTTTGGTATAGGAATGTCCTGAAAGGATGTGCTGATGTGGAAGTGGAAGGTTTGAGGCCATTACCATCACACTGCCTTGATGTATTGAATGATTAAATCTTACAATATTTCAGTCTCTGTTTGTTTTCCTCGGTGAAAGTTTTGATTATTTTCAGCTGTGCCAAACTGATTATATATGTTGGTTTTCTTTTTATTCATTATTCTTTTGATTTTAGGTTTTTTTTTGTTTCTTTAATTTTTTCAGTCTACAGGTTTTAATTTGTATTAATTTTGTCCTCCAATTAAAATTGGTTATATATGCTAATTTTCATTTCGGTCCTTAGTCTTTTAATTTTTTAGCTAAATTACACTGCAATTGTTTTTTAAAAATTCCTTTATTTGTTTTGGTCCCAAGTTTTTATCTGTTTCGATTGAATTTAATTATATATTTTATTTTTCATTTTGGCCTTTATTCTTTGAATTTTTTATTTGGTATTAATTCTTTTAGTTTTCTTTTGTCCTTTTTAAACAATATTTATTTTTTACTCGTATTTATGCATCTATGCTTTTAATTTTTTTCGTTTTATTTTTTGTTATTTTTTTCTGCTCAATCTTGAAATTTTAATTTCAATCCTCAAATTAATATTTCCTCCTTTTTCCCTTTGTTTTTTTTTTTTTTGTTGTTCTTTTATGTTATTTTTATTTGTTCATAGGATCATATGATTTGCTCAATATAATGATAATTTTATTGATTATTTTCTTATATTGTTTTTTTTATAAAAATATTTTGCTTTTTTTTTCTTTGGTTCAATTTAATGATTTTAATTGTTTGTTCAGTAATATTAATAATATTTTTTACTGTTATAATCATGGTAACATAAACAGATTTTCAATGATGTTTTTCTCTTTTTGTAGATAGAAAATAAACTACTTATTTTTGCTATTTAGTTATCACAAGTATTTTCACAACTTATATTTTGTTTGTAATGTTTAATTTAAATTGGATTATAAAATGAATTAATTCTAATACAATGAATTTAATAGTTCAGGTATTAAAATCTTCTTGCTTTTTTTTTAATGATGATGATAATTAAGATAAATTTATATCGATTTAAAATTTATATATTTTATAGGAAACGCACCCCATAAGATTTATGCATGGATTTATTATTTTGCTCAAATTTATATTATAAAAAATCTCACACAATATATATTTTTTTATGTTGAAAAAATATGGTTCCGGCCGCGACGAAGCGTGAGTAAAATAATGAGCTACATGTGAGTTTTCTCTACATTGTTTTCCTTTGCTTATTACTACTAACAACCTTCTATATTGAGAAAAGAAATTGGAGTTTATACTCTTCAATGTATTCTTATAGAAACGATAGTTTAGGCCGGAGATAATTTACCCTCTTTGTCAAGGATGAAATGTGAGAGATATTTGATCCCTTAATTTGGTCGCAAATCATTATACTGGAAAATCCTTTCTTTTGTGTATTTGTCTTTCATATGCTGTTTGTTCTGATTGTCTTTCAAATGTTGACCAACTTAATTGGAGAATATTTTTATCAGATTTAGATTGTAGGTTTCTTAGCAAGGTATAGTGTAAGAATCTTATAAATTCAATCTGTTGTTTTAGAATTCTGCTGAGCTTGAGTTTATGATCATCAAGATGCTTATTTATACATATTATTCAAAACAGAAAAGCCACAAAAGAAGCAACTAAATTTGTTGCACATCATGCAACAAATATGAACAAAATAGCAAAAGAAAATGTCAAGCCTAACACATGTGTTTTATTAAATTTAAATAACAAAAAGCTCCTGAAACATATCTTTCCAATATCAGTCATCTCAAAAACATCCTTCATCCCCCTTTTGAAAGTATTGATATGTTCCATATTGCTTCCTGTCACCAACAGATCATCAACATAAAACGACACCATAAGAATTTCATTATTGATCTTCTTGAGATATAAAGTAAATTCACATAAGCTTTTGGTAAAGCCTAAATCTGTTAAATGTGCATCAATCTTGCTATACCAAGCCGTTGGTGCTTGCTTTAAACCATAGAAAGTTTTTTTCCAGCAAGTACACTTTCTCCTCTTTTCCTTTAATCACAAAGCCTTTAGGTTGTTCTACAAAAAAATATTCCTCCAAGTAACTATTTAGGAAGATAAAATTGACATCCATCTGGTGTATATACCATTCCTTTTGAGCAGCAAATGCCAGCAACATTCGTATTGTATCCAACCTAGCAACTGGAGCAAAAGTCTTTGAAAAATCTATCCCAAACATCTGAGCATAGCCTTTCACGACCAATTTTGCCTTATGTTTGTTTAGAAAACCATCAGGTTTGAGTTTGGTCCTATAAACCCATTTTACACTGATGGCTAACTTATGTGCGGGTTTGCCAATTAGTATCCAAGTTTGGTTTTTTTCCATGATCCTCAGCTCCTCCTCCATTGCATCCATCCAATTTTGATTCGCTACAGCTTCTTCATATCCTGCAGGCTCTATTATAGACACATGCACCTTTGATAGATGTTAGAAAGTAATCTTGTTTCTCTGACAAGTTCATCATCAACACCATCATTCTCCTCTTGAAACTCGGGCTTGTCGTCAATACTCCAGCACCGGCTATCTAATTCAAAGAACTAGACATCTCTCCTCATAATTACTTTGTTGTTTTGTGGTAGATACATCCTGTAGGCTTTTGAAAATGAGTTGTAACCTACAAAGACTCCAAATTCTGCTTTTTTGTCCAATTTATCTCTTTTAACATGAGGAATATAAGAGAAACAAACACAACCAAATGTTTTTAAATTTTGCAGCCCTGGTTTGTGTCATAACCCAATTTCTGGGTTACTCCCTAAAATCTATCCAAAAATAACAAAAATAAAATAAAAGGAGCCACCGTTAGTAGAAAAATACACGTGAAAATTTTGGTTGTTTTCGAGAGCCCGGTAGTACCTCTTTTTTCCTGGAAATGAAGGAAAATATGGATTCAAGGCTAAAGTATTTTATTACTGGATAAATCTGCATAAAAATTAATTCTAAGGCATAATTATATTTTTATAGGCCAATTTGATTTAATCGTGGGCCAATTAAAAGTGTAATTATATTTAGGGTTTAATTGAGAGCCTAGAATCTAGTTAAGCGCAAGGGCTTAATTATATTTTAAATGGGTCAAATTAATTATATTAAAGGCTTAATTGGTGAGAAATTAAGTTTGGAAGTCTAATCTTAGTTAAATTGAGAAGATCAGAATTTTCGGTGACGAAACTTTTTAGGTGAGATCGAAAGCCAAAATTAAAGAGAAAAATATCGTTCTTTATGGTTTTCCATAAAAACTCTTTTTGTAAAGACCCATATTTGTCAATCTATTTTATATTATAAAAAAAAACCAAAAGTGTCCAGACCTTGCTGGAAGCCATGCTACGCCCATACCGGCAGCCATGACTTGCAACCTACCACTGAACATACCATGCTTGCACATTATCGCCTTCGCCGATAAATAGCAGGAGAAAACAAAGCAACAGGGACAGGGAGGATTGAACACAGACGGGGGAGAGACCATCGTTAACGGAGATCATATGGTTAAACTAGGGAAACTTGCAGGAAAAAAGAGAGAACAGAAAGGGAAAAGGCTAAAAAATAACAGAGGCACCAGTGAAAATTATAGCGTAACCACCAACAACCTCCACTTTCATTCTTCCTGGACGCCGACGAGGCCACTCCAACAGCACTATCTCCCTCACGGCCCTGTTGCAGTGTATTAAATATAATACCAGCACCAGCAACCATAAAGATCACCTTGAGTCTGCAACATGGTTAAATAAAGAAGATGAAGATGACTTTCCAGAAATAGAAGAATCATGAAGGGAAAGTCAAGAAGTTGTTGTTCTCTACAAATTTGGAAGCAAATAATCTGCTCTGCTGTATCAAATCCTGGAAATTAGCAATGCAACGGTAACAAAGACACCAAGATAGAAACATCAAATTATGACAAATACGTTACCATGTCTGTAACATTTCCAGTCTTATGTCTTTCCTATGCTGTAAAAATCTATATATACTCTTGTAAACATAAACTCTCTTCTCACGTTGAAGATAATAAAAACAGAGAAGTCTTCTCACATTCTCCAGTCATTCTTTTTCTTTATGGTATCAGAGCTCTTGTGAGACAAGAGAGTTCATATCATTTTTTTTCTCAAATGACTTCCACAATCTCCCTCAATGTTTCAAACTTTGTTACCCTCAAGCTCACACCAGAAAATCACCCTCTATGGCGTGAACAAATGTTGGCTTTAGCTGAAAGCCAAGACATGGTCGGACTCCTCACTGGGGAGAAAACAAAACCTGTCATGTACACTTACAGAAGGACATCCACAACTGATGCATCCTACACAAGTGAAGCAGCAGAGCAACAAATTTCAGAAGAGTTTCTCAAATGGAGAAAGAAAGATCGTCTCCTACGGGGATGGATAATTGGAACACTTACAGAAGAAGCCTTGGGATTAGTCATTGGTCTTGACTCATCTCAGTCAGTTTGGAATGCTTTAAAAGAAGCATATGCTCAAGACTCCCAAGAAAGAGAATTTACTCTCCGTCAACAACTCACATACCTCAAAAAAGAACCAGGCCAATCCTTAGCCGAACATTTGAAGAAATTCAAAAGTATTTGTGACAGCCTAGCAGCAATAGGCAACCCCATACCCGACAAAACTAAAGTCTATTCTTTACTTGCCAACCTTGGACCCAAATATGAATCCTTCACAACCACAATGCTTAAACCCCCAATGCCATCTTACTCAGAAACTATATCACTTTTACAGGGATTTGAACAACGAAATTCATGGAGTGAAGAATCACACTCTCCTTCTTATGCTTTTTATGGGCAACAGAATCTCAGACAGCAGCAGCACAATCGCAGCACTCATAGCCATCAATTCACGTCAAAAGGAACAGGATTTCCTGCAACAAATAATAGTTTTTAGTATTCTAATTTTGCAGGTAACAACTCACAACAATCACCTCAAAGGAACAACAATCGTGCTCCTAGACCACCACCACCTGGTAAGCGACGGATGACACTTACAGAGAGAGAGGTATACAAAAATGAACTCTGTCAACTTTGTGGCAAGCAAGGCCATATAGCCAAGATTTGTTGGAGTCTGCCAGAACAATTAAACAATGATGATCTTCCTCAAGCACTTGCAGCTCTTACAATGGACACTACAATTGCTGATACTAAATGGACCACTGACACTGGTGCTTCGAACCACATGACTGCAAATCCAGGTCTGCTTTCTAATCTCAAAACATATGTTGGTAGTGACTTTGTATTTATTGGTGATGGCTCTCCCTTAACAATTGATGCGATTGGAGATACATTAGTCACTGATGGTAAGAGAAAGCTGATGCTACGTGATGTCCTATTAGTTCCACAGTTAACAAGAAACTTACTTTCCATTAGTCAACTAACACAACAATACCCTGTGAAGTGTGAATTTACTGATGATCTATTTTGTGTTAAGGAATGAGCAACAGGTCGCACCCTCCTAATGGGTCAGCGTAAAGGAGACCTTTATGTATTATCCAAAAAGAAGGAAGCCTACTTCTCAAACAAGCACAACTCAGGAACCGAGGACTTATGGCATCAACGCCTTGGACATCCACAAAACGCTGCCATCAATATATTGCGCACAAAGAAATTAATAAATGTTTCTTCCAATAAACGAGCTGATACTCTTTGTGAGAGTTGTCAACTTGGCAAACTTAGCAGACTACCATTTAAATTATCTCATTCTGTTAGTACTGATGTTATTGAAAAAATTCATTGTGACCTTTGGGGACCAGCCCCTGTCTTATCCCTTGGTAAATTTCGGTTTTATGCATGTTTTATTGATGATTATTCCCATTATATGTGGCTAATCCCTCTACAAACTAAATCTGAATTATTTGATGTTTATTTGACATTTGAAAACTATGTGCAGCGGCAATTTAACAGAAAAATCAAAATTTTCCATACCGATGGCGGGGGAGAATTTGTTAATAATAGACTTAAATCTCATTTGCAGCAACAAGGTATCGTTCATCAGCTCTCATGCCCGTATACTCCTGAACAAACAGGGATCGTCGAACGACGTCATCGCACTATTAGAGAACTTGGGATGACTATGATTTTTCATAGTGGTGTGCCTAAGTTTCTGTGGGTGGAAGCTTTTACTACAACAGTATTTCTTATTAATCGATTGCCCTCCTCTTCAATAGCATTTGATACTCCTTACTATCGATTATATGGCTCCCACCCAAACTATTCACCTTTACGTGTGTTTGGCTCTCGATGTTATCCATATACTTGGAATACAAAGAGAAACAAATTTGATGCCAAAACTGTTCCTTGTGTTTTTGTAGGTTACAGTAATCAACACAAGGGTTATCGATGTCTTGATCTACACACACAAAGGATGTTTATTTCGAGACATGTGGTGTTTGATGAACATCATCTACCCTGTAGGAAGCTGGAGCATCCACCTTCTTCTCTCAGTAGCTCTCCTAAAACTCTCAGTATTTTTCCAACCTCTCCTACGGTTATGAACACAGAGTCTCTAGTATTGTCTCCTCAATACAGTCCTTTACATGATGATGAAATTCTAGTGGTCACCAATGTTTTCCCTTCTGGTCATGACCACTCTCTTGCACCTGCACAAACCATCCCACTTGTTCCAGTGGTCGAGGATGTTCCAAATTCTTCTCCAGTACTGATATGCTCTGCATCTGAAAATTCGACTCCACCTAGTCTAGTGGTCGATGATGTTCCTTATGATTCAACTTCTGGTCATAGTCAACCACCTGCACCTTCACGCATATTAATCAAAAACATCATACCACCTGATGATACTTCGATACCTGCACCATATCCACCACAAGGAGCTGACATTATCTCTGTCACAAATGGTTCCTCACATAGTCCAACTCAACAATCTGACTCTTCTCTGCATTTTGAACAGGTACAACCAACGCAACATTCTATAGTCACCAGATCTCAACATGGCATACATAAACCAAATCCACGTTATGCCTTACTTCTTGACCGAGGAGATATTCCAGCAGAACCACGTAATGTCAAAATGGCCTTGCAACATTATGGTTGGAAACATGCCATGCTTGAGGAACTTGATGCACTACGCCAAAACCAAACATGGACCTTGGTACCTAGAGAATCTTCTATGCACGTAGTAGGTTCAAAGTGGGTGTTTAAAACTAAGCTAAATGCAAATGGGACTCTTGACAGACTAAAAGCCAGGTTAGTCGCGAAAGGCTATCACCAAGTTGATGGCATTGACTACACAGAAACCTTCTCTCCAGTTATCAAACCAGGTACCATTCGTTTAGTTCTTAGTCTTGCCTTAATTCGCAAATGGGAAATACGACAACTTGATGTCAAAAACGCGTTTCTCCATGGCTTTATACGCGAAGATATTTTTATGGAACAACCCCCTGGTATGCACGATAAAACTTTTCCTTCTCATGTTTGTAAACTTCAAAAAGCTTTATATGGACTTAAACAAGCACCACGAGCATGGTTTGATTGTTTTAGCACATTTTTGATTGCACAAGGTTTTTCTTGTAGTTTGGCTGACCCATCACTATTTATCCTACATTCATCACTCGGTACATTAATCTTACTTCTTTACGTTGATGACATGCTTTTGACAGGTTCTAACTTACAATTACTTAATGACTTTATTCAGTTACTGCACCATGAATTTGCAATGAAAGATCTTGGCTCTATACATCATTTTCTTTGCATTGAAATTCAGCGTCATAACAATTCCTTACACCTGTCTCAAACTCATTATGCTTACTCTATTCTAGACAAAACACAAATGCTTGATTGCAAGCCAATGACCACTCCAATGGAATCCAAAACTAAAGGCCTTCATGATAACACACCGTATTCAGACCCTACACTTTATCGTAGCATTGTCGGTGCCTTACAATATCTAACCCTTACGAGACCTGACCTCTCATTTTGTGTCAATTATGTTTCTCAATTTTTACAATCCCCATCTCTTGCTAACATGAAAATGGTTCGTCGTATTTTACGCTATGTTAAAGGTTCCATTCACCTTGGTTTACGATTAACTGATGATTCTACACTTGATCTTTGTGGGTTCTCTGATGCAGATTGGGCAGGATGTCCAACTACTCGCCGATCCACAACTGGTTTTTGCACATTCTTAGGGAGAAACATCATATCATGGTGTGCCAAGAAACAACCAACCGTTTCTCGATCAAGTACCGAGGCCGAATATCGTTCTATGGCCAACACTGCTGTAGAATTAATATGGCTCACCTTTCTCTTGCGTGACCTTCATGTTCCTCAATCACAACCGCCAATATTATTTTGTGATAACTTAAATGCTTTACACATGACCATTAATCCTGTTTTTCATGCTCGCAGTAAGCATATTGAACTGGACTACCATTTCTCGATCAACCGTTTCTCGATCAAGTACCGAGGCCGAATATCGTTCTATGGCCAACACTGCTGTAGAATTAATATGGCTCACCTTTCTCTTGCGTGACCTTCATGTTCCTCAATCACAACCGCCAATATTATTTTGTGATAACTTAAATGCTTTACACATGACCATTAATCCTGTTTTTCATGCTCGCAGTAAGCATATTGAACTGGACTACCATTTTGTTCGTGAACGGGTTTCAAAAGGACTCCTTGTTACTCGACATGTTTCGTCTACACTTCAGATTGCGGATCTTTTTACTAAGCCCTTATGCAAAGCTGCCTTGCACTACTTTCGCACCAAACTATGCCTTCAGCCTCGGCATTGTTTGAGGGAGGATATTAAATATAATACCAGCACCAGCAACCACAAAGATCACCTTGAGTCTGCAACATGGTTAAATAAAGAAGATGAAGATGACTTTCCAGAAATAGAAGAATCATGAAGGGAAAGTCAAGAAGTTGTTGTTCTCTACAAATTTGGAAGCAAATAATCTGCTCTGCTGTATCAAATCCTGGAAATTAGCAATGCAACGGTAACAAAGACACCAAGATAGAAACATCAAATTATGACAGATACGTTACCATGTCTGTAACATTTCCAGTCTTATGTCTTTCCTATGCTGTAAAAATCTATATATACTCTTGTAAACATAAACTCTCTTCTCACGTTGAAGATAATAAAAACAGAGAAGTCTTCTCACATTCTCCAGTCATTCTTTTTCTTTACAGTGATCTCTCTCTCCCTGATGGTGGTTCTCTCTCTCTAAAAAGGTAGCAACATGAAACAACCACTCAGCTCCGACATCACCTGCAACAGAGTCGTGAGGGAGATAGTGTAAGCAATTTCAGTTCAAAAACTAGGGAAACTGTAAGCAATTTCAGTTTCAAAAAATATTATCTGGAATCGGACTCAATGTCACAGCAATGCTAACAAGCATGAATGAAGAAGCAAAGCTCGATGATACCCCTGGAAATATACAGTTTGCCAAGCTCATCTCTGAGCCATCACAGAGAAGGTCACCAACCATGATCCACGAACCAAAGTTGCCTCCGTGTATGAAGGTCTCCTGCAATGAAAGTAATTCAAGAAGACGTGAAGAAAAGTGTTGAGATAATGTTGCCATAACGTCGTCGTAGTGATTAAATTTCTTATATTTTCCATTATCACTTAAGCCTAGATGTGGATGTAGAAAACACATCAAGGTCAAGCTCTTCCACCATTCAAGGACCTGAAAAAATCAACCATGATGAAGTTTCAACCATACTCACTAAAGACGATGAGCAAATGATCATCGCAAACAAAGAGAAGCAAGATAATTCTCTTATAGTCTCTCTACTAGTTAATTGCTCGTAACTTATATTTTTTTATAATTGTTGAGATTAAAATAATTAATAGATTTTGTTAGTTCAAAAATAAAATATAACATTTATACACTCAAGGTTTTATATAATGAAACACATCAACACATCCTATTATAACAACAACAACATCGAAGGCTTAACATCTAAAAATATTATTACTATTATTGCTAAAACACTCAAAAACATCAATAAAAGAGGAAGCAATAAAAAAAATTAAAATTATTATTATTGTGTGAATAATAGGAAAATAAATTCAATAAAAAAATAAAAAAGCCCAAAAACTTTAACAAAAGATCAAACAAAATAAAAATGAATAAAAATAAAAATTATTAGCTAAAAAAATCATTTGACGTTAAAAAAAAAACTAATAAAAAAATCAAAAGAAAAAACAAAGGAAAACAAATAAGAAATATCATAAACACAAACTAAAATTTAAGAACAAAAGTTTTGGAAAAAATGTTATCTCAACAAAAGAGAAAATAATAAAAATTAAAAACCAAAACTAAAGGCATATATATATATATATATATAAAACATAAATAAAAATAGGAACTATTTAAGAACTATAAAAAATTAAAGGAATTAAAATAAAAAAAATCAAAAGTATAAGGTCTGAAAACAAAACCAAATATATTATCAATTTCAATCAAATGTAAAAAATGAAAAAATCAAATAAAGTATAACATCTATACATGTAAGGTTTGATATAACAAAACACATCAACACACTCTATTATAACAACAGAAACATCGAAGCCTTAACATCTAAAAATATCATTACTATTACTGCTAAAACAATAAAAAATATTAAATTACCCCGATGAAAAAAATCAAAAACATTAACAAAAGAGGAAGCAATAAAAAAGAACTAAAATTATTATTCTTATTGCGTTAATAATGGATAAAAAATTCATTCAAAGAAAAAAAAAAGGTCAATAACTTTACAAAAAAAAATGAAAAATAAAATAAAATTATAGGCAAAAAAAAAATGATGTCGAAATAAATAAATAAAAATAATAAAAAAACAATCAAAAGAAAGAAAAATGAAAAAAAAAATCATAAGTAAAAAAACAATTCAAAAAAGAAAACAAAAAATGAAAATAAAATAAAATTATAAGCAAAAATTTTAATGCATAATCCACGCGAACCCTTGCCCTCCTAAGAAACAGGCGAGCCTGTTTTCCACTGACCTACATGCCTTTCATTGTATCTTATTGTGCAAGAATACCTAAATATAAGAAAAACATTGAACCGAACGACCCGAACCGAAAACTGAGCAACACTATTTTAATTCACAGTGATTTGTCTCACATGCTACAGTAACGGAACCCCTGACCTTCTTTAGTATATATTATAATATATATTTGTAAAGATTGCTATCTAGGAGTTCCTTTCTTGGAACAGTATATTGCATGTCATCTATTTTTCTCATCATATTCTTGACATATTCTCTAGCAACCTAAAAACATGTATCTGGCAATTTTGCAGGAGATCACATGTACTGCAGAAACATGTGTAAGAAGTTCATAGGTTTCCCAACAAGGTAGAAGACACAAAATGAGGCACAGGAAATGGCTTGGATGGCTTGCAATGGGATATTGCTGATCATGCTAGCTATCCCCAACAAATTATGCAATCTACTCTTCACCTGTTCTGATTTTACAAGTTCCACATCCTGCAGCTTTCATGAAGCTCTTTGCCCTACTTGTCTGATTCTCCTCAACCTTTTTATGTCTAACCATTGTTTCTATTGGTCTCAAAATGTAATAATCTCTTCTTGATAGTGAGATGTTAAGAATTTCAATTTATAAGAAAGATATAACAAATCAATACCAGGCAAACAATCTTCCTTAGATCCTTAGAAATTCAATTTATGCATTACCAGGTAGCAGGTTGTAAAGCTGCTCTAGTTTACCAAGCTCGATCCTTAGATCCTAGATGTGGCACAAAAGAAATCCAGCTAAAATAAACTTGTTTTAAAACAGTTTAAGAATAAATTTTATTATCTTAAAATAAAAAGAACACGAGAAGAATTTCCATACTCCACAGGTCCCCACAGAAGCTTATACTAGTCCAACCTGGAACCTTTCTTCCACTGACATCAAAAGAAATTCACTGTAGAGTAAATTTCCAAACTACAGTGTCATCAACATGAGTGATAGGAAAACTAAATGAACAAATGGCAATCTCAATGAGTACCATTTGGCCTGATAACATAAGATAGTGTTGCATCTACATCTAGACCATTCTCCAAAATAATTCTTAATCCAAAAGCCTTAATAAAATGAACGTTAGGGTTCAAAATTTGGAACTCACAATATACCTTACTGCAAAAATGAATAAAAAGAGTGTGCATTTGTTCTCGGCGTCTTATGTCCGACATCTTTATCGGTCTTGCAACAAAAACTACTCTCCAAAATGGAAGAATTTTCCAACAAATTTTGAGGTCTATCTATAAAATAAGAATAATAATCAAGCTACGAGCCACATGAAAAGGGTTGACCACAGAGTTAGAAAAATTGATGCCGACCCATATGCCCATAACATTATCACAGAGCATTCACTTTCTCCAGCTCCAAACAACTGAGTGATTGTGCCTGCAAAATTAGACAAACATGGAACAGTTTGAGATATACCCCATCTCCTTCTGTTCCTTTCGCAATTTAACTTAATCAGCATGATCACTTTTATAAAGTGTAGACCGATCATACCTATGTTCAATGCTGGTGGAACTGCAAAGTGTAGCAGAAGGACAAACTGATATAAAGGATCAGAATGGACCAGACCAAAGTGGATTGCACCTTTAACAAAGGCAATGCCTATCAGGGGCAGAAAAACAAACCTAACTGCTAAAATTCCAACTATGAGTGACGACTGAATTCCTGATCCTCTTAAACCTGCATTGCAACAGTTAGAATCTGCTAAAAACCATTCCATGCCATTATGTGAAGTAAGAAACACGATCTGGACTAATTCGAGGGAGGCATGAAGGAACTGAATAAAAATTACCTCTGAGAAGGTTTCCTCCGACTATTAAAGTGACTGTTGGGATGGATGCACCCCTGCAAATTAAATTGAATGAAATGGTGAAAATGTGATTAAAGATGATTTTTATATGGTTGTGCTGTTCGCAATGCCAACAGTTTCTGAATATCAGGATGTATACCCTATCAGAGAAGCAGAATCTGCAACTACATGAAGAGGAGCACTAGCACCAATTAAGGAATTCCGAATTTGAGGAACCACTCCAATTAGAAAGCCAACAATCTTTGCAAGAAATACACATTTAAACTCAGTTCAGAGTGGGAAGAAATACACTACGAAAGTAGTGGCTAAGATGGAAATAGGGGATACCGCTGCGGTAGTTGAAGGTGCCAAGACTGCCTTCAGATTTAGCTTTCTTGATATCATCCCGAAGCATTGCTTAATCTTGTCAGATAAGTGTACCTGCCAGAAGAAACTAGCATATCATGAGCTGCTAATATTACATCTTATTAGTTTAAAAGCAGTAAGGATTTCGCCAGCAAAAGCAATATGATCAAATGAAGTGAAAGATTTACAGACAAAGAGCTTTAACTATAGATACCATACCATGAAGTAAGACTATAGGTGCTAGAGATACTTCTAACAGGGAGAAAAAGAAAGAACCTCAGCAATTCCCTCAGAATTTGTGCAAGGAAGCAGTAACTCGTATTCATCAGAGACTGGGAATTCTTTGGAAGGACGAAAAGCTTCCGAGTAATTCCCTTGGATGAGTTCTGGTTTTTCACCGGCATCCTTCACAGCACTTGAGGAGCCACCATGGCCATCATTATCAGCTTCTTTGGTGACATCCCTAGAGGAAATCCTCACGATGTTGTAAACATAAGACCACATATAAATGGCGCTTACCTGAAGAGTACAGGTTTTTTCATCAGAGTCGGCAGGTTAAGTGTTCGTTTAGCGTGAATTTTGAATGAATGAAGCTAGTTTAACATCATACTGCCATGGAAAGAGAAACATAAGCCATTCCGTATGTAGAGCAAACATCAGGCGATCCAAATGGGCTGCCTTTCTCTCTACAGACTGCTGGGATGATGATAAAAGGTAAACTTCCATTGTTTCCTGTTACACCACTTCAAAATATGAACTTGAAAACAGTAGTAAATACTTGAGGCCTGTTATATGATGATAAAAGAAAAGAAATTCGAAATTGACGCATGGATTCTTCTGAAAAAAGTCTGATGGCGAGTGATGACAAATATCTTGATCTTACCTGCAGCACAGCAACCCAGTATGAGGCCTTTAAGTTGTTTGGCAGGTCTTGTGATTTTTATGAGTATCCATCCTAGTGCTGAGCCAACAATGAACACGCAGAGAATATTGACTGGCATGAACCACCTGTATAACAATTAACAGCAAAATAGTTTGAGCAAAGATCAATTAAGAAAACATAATTCATCTTGAATCAGAACCAGCGAATGCCACGGGACGGCCGATTGATCAAATTGAAACTCACAACGTAACAATGCTTTCATGGGTGATTGTTTTAGCAAGGCTGCTAACCACCAGTGCTGGATTAAACACCAAAAACACTACCTGTTCAACATATGATATCGAAAGAAGATATCCAGTTGTTTAGTATCTCTACGATGAAAAAATCTTATGATGCTCAAACTGTAACTATCAATATATAGCATGGGAGAGAGAGAGATAAAAATTCATAACTAATAATTAATGACCAGTTTACTTACTCGATTTAGTTCTTTCCTCGTACTCTCTCCCAGGACATGTATATTGTCCAGTGCAAGAAATGATCCAAGTGCTGTTAGAATCAGGACTTTCAAAATTGGCACAGAAGCAACATAAAGTAGATCAAGCAGCGGCATGGTGACACTTCTTCTAGAACTTCAGGAATCTACCCTGATCCTGAATCAAAGGAGGGAATAAATAAATAAATAGCCAGAGGTCCTTGAGAAATTCTAAGATACAAAACCATTTCTGGGACAAACATCACAGTTCACACTCCTCCCTTTTTTCGGAAGAGGGTCACCGCTACAAGATTGAAATGAAATGGCAGGGTAGCAACCATTCCATTCCTTTGAGATTCACCTTTTCGATAGTTTATGGATACAGTTTGCTACAAATCTCATTAGCTAAAATGAAATGTGATTTGAAAAGGAGTTTTCAAATAATATATTTGAATTCATGCTTTGATATTAAATAAAAGTATTATTGATGAAAAAGTATTAATTACATTAAAAAATTGGTCACTCAAAGGTTAGTTGAAATTACTAATGATTTCTATTAATATTTAGAAGATCATGGCATGCATGTTAAAAGAAAAAATATTATTTATATATATCTATATATAACACTACTATCATCATCATCATCATCATCATCATCTATTTTTTAGAGTATAATTCCGTTTTCTGGTTAGAAATTAGAACCCTTGCGAGGCACTCTACTAGTTTAATACAGAGCCCTCAGGGACGGCAAAGACCTGCATTAATTATTTAATTCTTTAAAGCCAGTGGGCCAATGCTTTTAATTAATGATTTGCGACCAAATTAAGGGATATCTCTTTGACATTCTATCCTTGACAGAGGGGGGTAATCATCTCCGGCCTAAACTATATATACATGTATATACACCCAATTTTGACAGCTGAAAAGTGAGAGAACAACTGTAACCAGTAAAAACACATGGGTGTAGAATCTAGCAAAGATATTTTAGTACAAATTAGAGGCAAAGTGCAGATTGCTGTAGTCACCTGTTGATTACGAGTTCAGCGTAAGCCCTGGTGTGAATCTGACCACCACAAGTATGCTGCGAGCGTGGAGATCTGGGAAGCGAGAGACCACCTCCCTCCAAATGTTACTTAGATGTTCCAGGTTTCCTCGTCGTCTTGTCTTCCGAGAGTACACCAGATAGATAGAGTTCAGCCATTTCCTTTTCAACCACCGGACCGGACAGATTGTGGGGTTCTCTCCACTTGTCGTTGCCTCCGACGTTCATGTCAGAATATATTGTAATTGAATTGATATTTCTATCCTGCCCGCACAAGTTGTACCCTCCTTGAAACTGCTTTTGTTTTGTTAGGAAAGATTGCCTGAAATCTTGGACACCGCGAACGCAAGTGTCACACTTTTCACCATAGCTATTCAACCTGGAGCGGCCTAGCTGGTGGTTCATCGAGAACCCGACGCGTCTAAGTACCTGTTTGGGAGTACGATTGCGGTAGCTTTTGAAAGTGTTTTTCATGCCGAAATATATCAAAATAATATTTTTTTTTTTTAAAAAAAATCATTTTTGACATCAGCACATCAAAATAATCTAAAAAAACCAAAACATATTCATTTAAAATGCAAAAAAATATATATTTAAATTTCGGCCAAAAACAGGTTGGATCGCACAGCCAAACAGGCAATAAAATCTAGACGGTTTTCAGTGCCTCTTAGGGATGAGTGTGATTGAGTTTTTTATTTTTATTTTTAAAATTTATTTTTGACATCAACATATATAAAAATAATTTTAAAATTATCTAATTTAAAATAAAAAATAAAAATTGTCAATATTTTTCAAAAGCGTTTTTGAAATATAGTGTCAAACACCTCCTAAGTGTCTGTTTGAAAGTGTGGTCGAAGTTGCTTACGAAAATATTTTTTGTTTAAAAATATATCAAAATAATGTTTTATTTATTAAAAATTATTTTGACATTAACATATCAAAATAATCTAAAACCATCAAAAAAATTTATTTAAAATAAAAATATTTTTTTTTTCAAAAATATTTTTGAAACAAAATTAAAAAAAAAAAAGTTTAGGTGAGTGTGCTTATATTGCTTGGTGTCCAAGAAAATTTTATATTTAGCAGCATCATTAGATATCATAGGAAACTAAGATTAGATATCACAACAATAATATTAAAGTAATTATTAAAAAAATAATTTTTTATTAAGATTAAATTTAATTATAACTCAAATAATTATTAATTGAATAAAAAATAAAACAAAATGGTCTCTTTTTTCTACAATTTTATTATTATTATACAAGTAACTAAAAGGAAATTTATTTTTATATAAATCTTGAAGAAATTATTTCGTAAATGACTTAATTAGATAAATTACCATGTCTTTATCTCTCAACTGAATAAATTAAGTGGAAGACGACTGTGTGATTGTGATGTCTTGGATAGGCTGAGTGAAATACACCTCACGATTTAATATTAATTTATGAGAATAAAATAACTTTTAAATCCCTTCACTCTAATAAAATGACAAGTTTCAAAAACTATAAATACATATTGAAAATATTTTCAAAATATCTCTTTAAAATCATCATCTTCTTTTTATAAAAAAAAATATTAAAAAGTCCTCTAACCTATATATATAAAAAACTTTTTATAGGATCAACCTACATTTATTGACTATGAACTATTTGAGAGTGTGATTAAAATTATTTTTGAAAATATTTTTTGTTAAAATATATATAAAAATGATGTTTTTTAATTTTTGAAAAATATATTTGACATCAAAACATGAAAATGATCTAAAAACACTAAAAAATTATAATTTAAAATAAAATAAAAAATTATTTTTTTAAAAAAATACTTTTAAAACGTAATAACAAATATAAACACAGCGAAGAGGAGGGCGGATTACAAGCACCTTGAGATATTTTTGGACATTATCTGAATTGAATACTTTTGATTGAGCAAGCTAAGTTGCATGGTGCAGTGTTCCTAATCATTGGAGGGTCCATTTGCGCAAAATAAAAAGACTTAATCTCCCTTAATTCCCACCTACCATTTTGTAATTACTTGAAGATTGAAGGATCAGATTTCCAAAAACAATATGTTTAATTATTTGTACTTTTTACTTCAAAGTCCAGTCTTATGATTGTCCTACAGCGTGTGATTTGTCGAAAACTTATTAATTAATTATTTTATTTTTTTATTTTCTTCCTGTCTCCCAGATACTATTCTTTCCCTTTAAAAACTCTTAAATTTGAGCTTTTTCTTTGTAAGAAAAAAGTGTTCTATGAATAAATTGAAAATTTTAACAAATATGAAGGATGATGTTGCTAAAATTGAAGAGATCATTCCATGAACCTCTGCTAGCTATATTAGTTAGAGGTGAGTATGAAGGTAATGGGATTTAAACATATTAAGGGATGAAATTGAAAGAAAATGGAAACTTTGTGGAGGTAAGAAGGGAAATTGACACAACAGACAAGAACACAGATCATCCCAGAAGCCACATGAAAAAGGTTGACCAAAGGGTGAGAGAAAATGCAGCCAGAACATAACACCACAGCATAATAACAGAGCATTCACTCTGACCAGCCTTGAAAAGTTGAGCCATGACCCCTGTCAAATCACGAAAACAGAAAACATTTTACTGCAAAATGATTTCTGATAAGAACCACTGAACAAATTTTCAGGAAGTTAAAATGTAAGATTGGAAAACAACTGTGCAGGGTGAATGGGTTGAAAATGGCAGGTCTCCAAAATTGCAGAGACTAACATATCCAGAGATTAAAGAAGTTCTCATACCTATAGCCATTGCAGGTGGAAGTGCATATTGAAGCAAAAGAATGAACTGGTATAAAGAATCCGAGCCAACCAAGCCGAAATGGTGTGCTGCTTTAACAATACCAACGCCTATAAGTGGCAAGAAAAAATTCCTCACTGCTACTATCCCAGCAATGACTGATACACTTATTTCTGATCTTTTTAAACCTGAAAGGGAAGAAATGTGGAGCTTGATGAGTATCATGAGGTGTCGATATCGTCAAGAAATCATCTCGTTTAAAAGTTTAAGCTGTTTGGTGAGGTGTCGGGATATGATTTATATTATTTTCTAACACACCTCCTTGAATGAAAATCATTTGGGCTTGAAACCAGCAGGAAACCAGAACCAGGCTAGATATCTCAAGGAAAAAAGGCATGAGACAATCGAGATATGTTTAGGAAACTACCTTTAAGAAGGTTTGATCCCATTATCAGGGCCATGCATGGAATTGATGCCTGCCTGCGGATCAGAAAAATGATAAAAACAAAGATCAGTGAGAATATTTCAGTGAGCTCGTTCCTGAAAAACGAAATCTTAGTCGAATAACACAAGTCAAAACACCAATCCTTGATAACAAGAAGAAAGGATTTCGATCTTCTTAAGCTAAACAAATTCCATTTTAGGAATTATTACCCTAGCAAAGATGCAGAGCTTTCAAGCACTCGAAGAGGAGCACTATCACCAATCATCAGTTTTCGGATTGGAGAGACTATCCCAATGATAAACCCACAAATCTGAAGAAAAAGAAACACTGTCACTGACAAAATTAAGAGCTAATACATAATGCAGATAGTATGAATTTCTAACCTACCGCAGCAATTGTAGCTGGTGCAAACACCTTCTTGAGGTTGGTGTTTGCTGCGAATTTCTTAAAACGCCCAAAAGTCCTCTCCATAAACGTCACCTTCTGTCATTATAATAATTAAGGTGCTAAGAAAAGAGTTTCTGCCCAAAAAATCACAAGTAGCTTCTGTAATAAAATGCTAGGAAATCTCACTTTTCCATCAGACACGGTCTCAGGAAGTTCACCATGAGCAGAATGATCATGGCAGCTGGACTTTTCACTTGAAGGAAGCAAGGCTTCAGTGTAACTTTCAGAATCGGCTGTCGATACATTTTCACTGTTTCCTGCACTATTATCAGCATATATCCGCATGATAATAAACACATACGTCCATATATAGATAGCCCCAACCTGTTGAATCAGAATTCACAGCAGCAAAAATGAAATCAACTTTAGAGTCACATCTCGAATCCAGTGACTGAAAACATCTTCTGAAAGTGGGTTTGATCAGTCAGATAAGGGTTTTTCTCCGGTGACATAATGAAGATAAAGTCTTACAGCCATAGAAAGAGAAGCATAAGCCATTCCATAGGAAGCGCAGACAGTTGAATCTCCAAAAGGGCTGTTTGACTCGCTGCAGACTGCAGGAACAATAATGAGAAGCAGGTTTCCTAAATTTCCAGCAGAACAGCAGCCAATGACAAGGCCCTGGAGGTGCGGTGGAGTTCTGGTGATTTTAATGAGAATCCAAGCAAGCGCAGAGCCGATTATGAAAGTCAGAAGGATATTCACCGGCATGAACCATCTACACCACCACCACCACCACCACATCGAATTAAACGCCAAAAGTCAGTGGAAGAAAAGCATTAGGATGAGTAGGTGAAAGAAAAAACTGAAAATTTAGTAAAATCACTCACAGGGTAGCCAAACTTTGAAGAGTAATGGTTCCAGCAAGCTGGCTAGACACGAGCGCCGGACTGAACACATAGAATATAAGCTGCAGAGAATTTGCCAGTTATGGTGAGAAGGAACGCAGAGAATTCTATAAAACATAGAATCCTGTAAACATGTATTGAACTCACGTTATTTAAATAGGGTCTTGCCGTCGATCCCAGGAGATCGATACGATCAAGCGCAAGAAACAAGCCAACTAAAGTAATCAAGAGCACTTTCAGAACTGGAACTACTGCCACCACAAAAAGATCGAGAAATCCCATTTCAGAACTTCTCTGCAAAGCTCGCAAGAACTCTCTCTTCAAAGTTGACGCTCCTGCAGCTCTTTCAGAACATTTGTTAGAGGCTCATAAAATTACTGTCAGATATACAGAAGAAAATCAACCTTGAACAAATTCTGGATATTGACCCAACATGGGAGGGGCAATATTCGACACCACACATTGGTTGGACGTTGATGTGATAGAAAAATTTTCAGGAACTTGAATTCAACACGAAAATGACCTCAATTAGCCTTTTCAGAAACGAATCTGCCCGTAGAGATTTTTATATATATTATTATTAAATGCTTATCAGGGGTGCTTAAACTCGGACGCATGCATGTGTCTGTCTTCGACATTTCGAAAAGAAAACACAAATACCTCGTTGCAAGATTCGATCTACGCAGGCTCAAGCTTCCACTGATGTTCCTGGAGTCAAGAATGCCAGCAGCTTGCTGTTTCTAAACGTGTTTGCTGACAACACTGATAGAATCCAAGTCAATATACGGCAACTGGGATATCTTTTACTTTCGGAAATAAAAAAATAATTTCGGCAAGATCATCTTCAACTTGAACTCTTTTATCTCTTGAAGAAAGACATCAAAATCAACGGTTTCGATTGAGGAGAACTTGCTAAATGATAGCGGTTTTGTATTTTGTGTGAGGGCGGTAACGTCATTGCCATTCGCACGATATCTATAAACTTCACCTACTCTTCAATCTTCTCAAGTCTGACTTGCATAATATGTTTGTATACTATGCACGCACCTGTCATAATCAATGAACCTTGCTTCGTAACCACACTCCAACACTAAAATTAACCGGATTAATAAAAATCCAAGCTCCAAGTTTAATAAATCCTATTAAATTTAACTAAAACCCAACTCAGATAAAATTAACCGGATTAATAAAAATCCAAGCTCCAAGTTTGATAAATCCTATTAAATTTAACTAAAACCCAACTCAAATAAAGATTTGAGATTTCAAGTCAGTTGGTCAGATTTAGTTTTTTTTCTTTTTCAGTAGAAACGTTTTTTTTTAAATTAAATTTATTTTGTTAAAATTAAAAAAACTTTTAAGGAACAAAAAAAGAAGCAAAAAAAATATGATTTGGAATAATGGACACAGACGGAGTGTGAAAAAAGGAAAATCTTGTCATGAATGCATGACAATTCATTACATAGTCTCTGGTTAATGTCTAGTTGAGATTATTTTTTAAAGTGTTTTTTATTTATAAATATATTAAAATGATATTTTTTATTTTTAAAAATTTATTTTTAATATTAGAACATCAAAATAATTTAAAAATATCAAAAAAAGTAATTTTTAATTTTTTTAAAAAAAAAACACTTTTCTAATGCATTCTCAGACACCATTTAATTTTAATTAGTAAGGAAAAAAGAAGGCTAGAAATCGAGAGACGAGTGATATTTTCTTCGAAGCCAACAAGTGTTTGCAGGCAGTGTTCCCAACTAGGGCAACATACGGGCATGCAGAGGATCGATGACAACGTTTTTACATGTGATACCACTTTCTATCCTAATTTTTTTAATATATACTATAATTCTCACATGACATTTTATAGTTTAATTCTATTTTCGTTTAAGAAGTGTTAATCAAAGTCAAAGTAGCCTGGGACAGCCGGAGATTTATGCATGCTCTGGGCCCACAAAATACGCTTTCCAGGTCATGTGGTTCCCCCGTTCCGCAAGGATATCCAAAAAAAAAAAGTGTTAATCAAAGTCAAAGGATAACATTTTAATTTATTTATTTTTAATATATACTATATAACTCTCACATGACATTTTATAGTTTAATTCTATTTTCGTTTAAGAAGTGTTAATCAAAGTCAAAGGATAACATTTTAATTTATTTATTTTCTTAATTTATTTATTTTCTCTTTATACCTTTTGTTTTGAAAAGCTACTATTCAAAATTTTTGAAATATGACACTACCGGAGTGTGAAAAAAGGAAGTTTTTGCCATGAATGCATCAACTCAAGTATGAATGATTGATTTAAAACTTAATTAGCAAGGAAATCGAAAGCTATTAATCTACACACAAATAATAATGGACTGTCATCTTTTTCAGGCTTGTTTAAAACTATAGTTGAGATTGTTTTTTGTTCGGAAAAATATCAGAATGATATTTTTTTATTTTTTAAAAATTATTTTTGACATCAACATATTAAAATCATCTAAAAACATACAAAAAAGCATTTTTTGCCATGAATGCATCAAGTCAAGTATGAATGATTGATTTAAAACTTAATTGGCTATTAATCTACGCACAAATAATAATGGACCGTCATCTTTTTTAGGCTTGTTTGGGAGTGTAGTTAAAAAAAATATATTTTTGATATCAGCATATCAAAATTATCTAAAAACATCAAAAATTTAATTTAAAATAAAAAAAACATTTTTCAATTTTTTTTCAAAACGCTTTTGACACGCAGTGACAAACAAACACCTTAAGACATATAAAATAAAAAAAATGCTATGGTGATTATAGAATCATAAAAATTCATAGAATCATGAAAATTCATGTGAAGTTAACAATTAAATTAAAAAAATAACTAAACACCCTCTAACTCCCCTCTTCTCTTGAATGTCAACAAGCAATTTTCACACAATTCCATGAAAATGTTTGTTTTTAATAGTCTAAGGGAATAGAATATAACAATAGAATACTAATAAACGTGAGCAAATTGAGGAGGAGAACCTCCAACGCACGAGAGAAAATAAAGGGTCTCATGGTGCTGAAAATCTCATAGTAATATGATTTGACAGATATATTAGGTTTTAGGTCTTAACTTATTATGATTTCAGAAAAGAAAATATAAATATAGTGAATAAAAATTGATTTTATCTTTTTTTTAAAGAAGATGGGGTTGACCTAGTGATTTAGTTGACTGGTCAAAACAAGGTTGCAATTCGTTGATTATTTATTTATTTATTTTAACAAAAATAATATTGTTTTAATTTATATAAAAAAAATAGATTTGACCTGGGATCTTGTAAAAAACCCATGAATCAAGCCTTGAGCGAAATTTATCAAGAGATCGATTTAGCAACTGTTTGGCAACGTGGTGCGTTCTATATTTGTCAAACAGGATGGGATTTTGGTGTTTGGTAAAAGCCAAACACTGTTTTGTTTTAATGAATCCCATCCCATTTATACTGCCAAACGGCGTTTCAAAAAAAGCACCTCCGTTCGAAACGGCGACTGGGTCCCGTTTCTCTTCTCAAAAAATTCACCCAAAAAATCCCGATCTGCACTCCTCTCATCTTCTCCCTTCCTCCCAAAAAATCCCGATCTGCACTCCTCTCATCTTCTCCCTTTCCCTATCATCTCTGCACTCCTCTCCTCTCGGCCCTTCATCTCTGCCCGTCTCTCCCTTTCTCTTCTCTGCACTCTTCTCCTCCTCTCATCTTCTCCCTTTCTCCTCATCTTCTCACTTCTGCACATCCCTCTCTCAAAAAACCCTCACGGGTTGCCATTCACCATGAAAATCAACGTGAGAACTAATGAGATTAAATCCAAAATGTTATGCTAATACAATGCTATGATGCGATATGAATGTTATATGATTCATACAGGAAATGAACGAGGAAGAGGTGGCAAGTCCAGCCAGGAAAAAGAAGCAACTGAGATAACACCATGTATTAAAATTACTAGCCATGCTTTTCCTTTTCTTTTAGCTTCGTTTTTTTAATTTAAAAAAAAGAGTTTTTCTGGAGATCTAAATTGATCTCCAACCCTCCTTAGACCTGAAATGATCCTCCTTTCTTTTCTTTTCGCTGCCAAAAAAAAGTCTTATCCTAATTTCTCTGTTTTGCTATTTTTAGCCGGGAAGAACATTTGCACGAGTGGTGGTGAAAGAGTTTAGACAAACAACCATGAACTTGTCATGGTGGCAAGCAACCAGCAGCTTCCTAAAAGTAAAACAGGCATATTGCTTAAATTGTTATTATAAATCATTAAATTTAACATGGAATTTTATTAATTCAAGTAGTAATAAATTCAACATCCCCTTTATATTATTCAAGTACCATTAAATTTCCTTTTTCTCTGGACACTAGTAATACAGTTTACTGATCTCAAATGGAAGCAAAAAAACCTGAAGGAGGATGACAAATATTTCCATATTACCAGATGTTGTAGCATGTGAAACTAGTCAGAGTTCGGGCAGAAATTCCCGTGTGGATATTGTGCGCGAGAGCATTGCAAATAGTTTGATGGGAGAATGAAATTATGTTTCCATTTTATTTGAAGTATTCACATTATTAATATAAATTGTTATTTATTTTTAAATTTATTTGTAGAAGTTACATATATATATATATATATATATGGATGGATGGATGGATGGATGGATGGATGGATGTATGTGTGTGTATATTTCCATGCCCTTTTAAGTAATTTTACAAGTTAAAAGCAATTTGTAAAGTTTGGAAACCAAACACCAAAACTGCTTTTTCTTTAACCTTCAACTCAACCACAGTTTTAACCAAACACTTAACTGTTTTTTTTTAACCACAGTAAAAAGCGCTTTTTTTGAAACTCCATTTTTTCAACCTCAACCGCAACAGCAACCGCAATACCAAACAGGCCCTTAAAAGCTCTAGTTTTAAAATAAGTTTTTATACATTCGGGTGTTTGTGAGTGCTTTTCAAGCGTGCTTTTAAAAAAAATTGAATTTTTTTTTTATTATTTTTAAGTTTAAATTAATAAAGTTTGATGTTTTTAGATTATTTTGATATGCTGATATCAAAAATGATCTAAAAAAAATATAATTTTAATGTATTTTTGAACGAAAAACACTTTCAAAAGCAACCACAACCACACTCCCAAACAGGCATTTAGTGTAAAAATATATAAAAAAGCATCTGAATATTTTAATATTCATGGTAATCTAATTACAAAATATTGATTTTATTTCATTTAGATTATAAATGGTAATGAAATAGTTAAAAAAATTAACAAAACAATATTTATATTAAATTTATAATAAAAAATAAATTTACGACACCTAACTAAATATAAAAGTTATAATAAGATAATCTTAATGTGTTATATTTTTATAATAAGATAAACCATTTTTTAATATTTTACATTTCTAAAAAGTAATTGTATATAAGAGAGAGAGAAAATGCTCATATTGTTTTTTCATTTAGAAAACGGTGAAAAACTTACATTAAAAAAACTATAGAGAGCTTTTAAAATTTGTTTTCCAATCTCGAAACAAATTTAAAAAGATGAAAAACTAGTTTTCTAGATGGAATTTTTTTTCATATAAACAATAAATTTCTTTTTTTATTTTTTATTAATATTACTCTATTATTTGCTAGTTTCCTCTGTTTTCTCACTAAGAAATTACAATCCATCTAATTCCTGTGGCGTTTTTCCTGTGCAATGCACTGTGGACTTAGAGTATTTCCATTATGGATTGTGGCAGTGTCGGGACGATTTTGGGCTTCATGATCCGGCGTGTTTTTTTTTGTTTTTTTTTCTGGGGGTTTTTTCGGTTTTTGCCTTTTGTTTTCTTTCACCTTTCCGCTTTTGTACAGTGCATTAACAAATCTGCCCCTCGAAAAAGATAAAATTGTGCACAGGGACGAGGGGCTCCGTCGGCTTTTCACACATTAAGTGCATAGTGCACCGAAGGAAAAAACCCTCGATAACGACAAAATACTGCACAGTGAACGGGGACACATGCATATTTTTCTCACCGTTTTTTTCGTGAATCTCGGTAGGGTCAAGGGCGTCTCGGTAATTAGCCTATATTTTATTATTTTTCCGTCTGCACGGCCGGCGCGTCGTCAGGACGCGACAACGGCACTCAGCGCCAACACGCCATGGAATCGGCATGTGCGGTTCCATGCGGCGGTCAAAAATTTCATGCCGCCGTTGCATACGGTGTGCCTCCAGGTCCTCTGTCTCCCGTCGCGGCGTGTGGTCGTCAGGGATGTCGGGGTAAACGGCAAGGGACGGTTTTGTGATGGTTGTACGTTTTCTCTCTCCTGCAGGCCTAATTTCAGGTCTGGTCCCTCATGTATATAAGAAGTTCATTTCGGTACCTGAGGTTTGGATTTCGATTTTATTGCCGATTTCTTTAATTGAAAGTTTGATTGTTTTCAATTGTGCCCTTCAATGAAAACTAATTATATAAAGCATTTTTAATTTCAGTCCCTAAACTTTTGATTTTCGATTTCTTTTTTGTTCCTGTAATTTTTTTGGTCCGGATGTTTTGATTTCTTTAATTTGGTCCTCCAATTGAAATTCTGAATATATACAACTTTTCATTTCAGTCCCACTTCTTCTAATTTTTTGATCTAATAACATCAATTACCATTATTATTATTTCATTATTTATTTTGGTCCCAAGATTTAATTTTTTTTCAGTTTTATCCTTCAATTGGAATTAATTATATATGTTATTTTTCATTTCGGTCCTTATTCTTTGAATATTTTATTTTATATTAATTCATTTTTTTTTAATTCTTTGATAATGTTAATTTTTAATTCATATTTATGCATTTATGCTCTTAGTTTTTTTTTTTAGTTTTTTTTTTTAACCGGTTCAATCCTTAAATTTCAATTTATGTTGATATTCATTTGAAAATTAATATTGCATATTTTTTCCCTTTATTCTTTTTTTTATTTTTTCTTTGGATTAGATGATTTTTATGATTTTGCTATTTACACAATGATATTGATAATTTCATCGATTATTTTTTATTTGTTTTTTTATACAAATCTTTTGCTCTTTTTTTTAATGATTTTTTAGGGCAATTTAATTGTTTGGTTATTTTGACAGTAATGTTAATAATCATTTTAACTGTTATAGTAACAATAATGACAATAACATAAAGATAGATTTTCAATTTATGTTTTCGTCTTTTTGTTGATAGAGAATTAATTACTTATTTTTGTTATTTATTTATTGGAGGTTTTTTTTTTTAATAATTCATTTAGTGTCTTCTTTTAATTCTTAGACAATGCTTATTTTTAATTCGTATTTATGCATTTATGCTTTTATTTTTTATTTTTTCCCTCGGATGTCGGTTCAATCCTGAAATTTTATTTTATATTGGTTATCATTTTAGAATTAATATTGCTCCCTTTTTCCCTTTGTTTTTTTTTTCCTTTTGTTTTTATTCCTTCTTTAGATTAGATTATTTTTATGATCTCAGTATTTACGCAATAATAATGATAATTTTGGTTATTGGTTTTTGTATCGTTTTTTTATGAAAACTCTTTTCCTTTTTTTTTATGATTTTCCTGGGCAATTTAATTATTTTAATAGTAATGTTGATAAGAATTTTAGATGTTATAGCTATGATAATAAAAATAACATCAGGATGGATTTTCAATTGATGTTTCTGTCTTTTTGTCAACAAAAAATTAACTATTTATTTTTGTTATTTGATTATTACAGGTGTTTTCATAATTTATATTTTTTCTTAATCTTAATTCATTCATTCATTTATTCTTTCATAATAATAATAATAATAATAATAATAATAATGATAATAATAATAATAATGTTTTAATTGTTTTTCTTGCTTCCTATTTTGTTCATGCTTTTTATTTTTTTCCATCGGTATAATTTGATAATTTTTATTATTTTAATAGTAACAACAATAATAGGTTTAGATTTTAAGACTCCGATGCGCTCTTTTGTGATCTTTCATGCCATAATATCTACATTCTAAAAGATATAATCTATGCTTGCACAATAAACTCAACTTAACTTTTTTTACATTTTATCTCTTAATTTATAACTTTTATTTAGTTATATCATATAAATTTATCGTTATAAATTTAATTATGTTAAATTATATATACAAGAATGCCAGCGACAACACGCGGACAATATAACTAGTTTGATATACAATAAAAAATGAAGACGTGCCCTGGGTATCACTTTCCAAACTAAAAGCAGGCCAGGGTCCTTCGTCTCTATTAGCAGGCTATCTACAAAGCAGAAAACTAGACTCCCACATCTGCTTAGGGCCATTCTTGAGAGTTGAGGCCATTGTTTCTATGAGAAGCGATACAGAGCAGATAACAAGACACCCCCACTTGTGTTCAGGGCCATTCTTGAGAGTTGAGGCCATTGTTTCTATGAGATAAGCGATACAAAGCAGATAACAAGACACCCCCACTTGTGTTCAGGGCCATTTTTGGAGACCCAATTGACAGAAGTATCATGAACACAAACCCAACATCATAATTTAGAAGGAATCTTGAAAAACTTGAACAAAAGTACACGTGTGGTATTATCTGTTTAAGGTAACTCATGTTGTTCTGTTCTGTCAAAGAGACAAACAAAACGCACAAAGAGAGAGAGAGAGATTTTTTTATTATTATTATTAGAGAGGGTTCTGTTACTCATAAATACGTTGCCAAAAGCACACAAATGCTTTCAGTATCAGCAGATAAGGCTGAATAGAGCATTCAAGATTTAGGGTTAACAATCTTGTGTTTGTTTCTTTGGTGTATAAGACTACAAGAATCACTAGACAGCAATTTCACCTCTTCTTGGTTTTGTTGCTCAGCCATTCCTTTCCTTTGCATAGCTGGTAAGTTTCTCTCTCTCTTTTTTTATTTTTTTTCCCTTTTTGTTGTTAAAGTCTTGTTTTTTTAAGCTATGGTTAAATGGGGAATGGAAAGAATATTAGGGTTAACAACCGCCCTTACCTGTAGATTCAACGATTTTAAATTTTGTTTATGAGTGTTTTTTATGCATGTGGATTGTTAGGAGGGGAACTACGGGAAAAAAGAGAATATTAGGGTTTGAAATTTGGAAGAACGGAGAAAATGTAGGTTAGGGTGTTTGAATTTGTGATTTTAAGTTATAAAGCACCACTCTTGCTCTTTTCACTGTGATGTTGAACTTTTTGGCGCTTTAAAAAGGTGCGGTCTTTTTGTTAGGATTTTATTTGAGAATGGAGTTTTATGGAGTTTTTTTTTTTGGTATGCTGTATGTGTTATGCTTAGAATCAGAGATGAGTGATAACAAGGACAACGAGGATGGATCAGCACAGGAAGTGCCTGGTACTTTAGAGACAGAGCAGCTGGTTGATGCACAAGAAGCCCCTGTGGAACAAGCTGATAATGCTTCTCCTCCTCCCAATGCTGAAGCAATTGATATCCCTTTGGAGTTGAATTCCAGTCCACATCAACCCCACCAAGATTCTGCTCTGCCAACCCCATTAGATGATAAAAGAAGCTTAGTCATGCCTAAAGTTGAATCTGTGAAAGATGTCAAAGCCGATGGAACTGATAATTCGAAACCTGAAACATGCGCCGTCAACGGGATTGCTATTTCAAGTAGTCATGTTGAAACTGCTATACCCACTGTAGAAGCTGAAATCAAACTCTCTGACATACAGGGTGCAACTGGTCATGATGCAGTTCTTAAAAAGAGCAATGAACCAGCTACTCCTCAGGCCGGATCTTCAGATGTTGAAGCTAAAGGTGACAACCAGAGAGGATCAAATGATGCAAATAACGAAATAGATACGCCTACTCCCAAAAGTAATGGAAACTCAACACCTAGGCAGATGTTTCTTTTGGATGAAAATAGTAATGGCAGTGAATCGGGTACAGAAGAGGAGCAAAAGGATTTTCTGAGCGAGCTTCATAGTTTCTTTAGCGAGAAGAGCATGGAGTTCAAACCACCTAAGTTCTACGGAGATCTCCTAAACTGTCTTAAGTAAGTTTCTAATGACGAATGAATTTCATGTTGTTCATTTGAGAATAATGTTACTCAGGGACACATTTTCTAAGATGCACCTTCTTATGGTGATAAGGTTGTGGAGATCTGTGATGAGATTGGGTGGTTATGACAAGGTACACATTGTCTTATCCATGATTCAAAACCATTTCCATTTTTGCGTGCATCTTTGATTAATTTCTTGTTAGTTAGTTGTGTTTGGTTTTTGTTGATGAATTTAATAAACTCAATTATAGTAGGGCCAGGGCTAAACACAATAACCCACGGAGCCATGCAAGCACATTTCTGTGCTTTTGTGTACACATAAGTTTGAAAGTTAATTTTATGGAAGCAGAGTCTTGCTTTGATGCTTTTATGTTACAAATTTTAAAAATTGTTGTCAGCTACTGGGTGAATCTTATAAGCGAGTGGTGTTTCTCATTATCATGTTTTATCAAAATATCTTACTTAAAAGCAATTTTGCTAGGGTTTGTCATGCAATTTTAGCTGATCTCTATTGTTATAATCGATGAAGATTGTTTCCCTGGTGTTTTTTATTTTCTCGGAGTCTATTTTTATTTCTATTGATCATGTCTGGCTTCTTTCTGATTGGCAGGTGACCTCATGTAAGCTGTGGAGGCAAGTAGGAGAATCCTTTAAACCCCCAAAGTAAGGAACAGTACATGTTGCCATATGTAATTAGTAGTTCAAGCTAGTTATCTATTGTTGCAAGATCAAGCATTTTTCTTCTGTTTAAATTGAAAAGCATCTTGCATTTATTTTCTAGTAGCTTTCTTAAATTAGCATGTGGAGTAAAGTCATGAAAATGTGGATTCAAAAAGTATGGCACACTTGCAATGTTGGTGATAGTGAGGAACCTATCCAATTCCATGAAGCAGTTACTCGGATTTGAAAATCTAACAATAATAGATCATATTAGCTGAGTGAAAACATTAAAATAATTATTAAAGAATACTTGGTGCTTTCCAACCGACATATCTTTATTGTCGAGTTGTAAGTAAAAAAGTTCATGGAGGCATTTAAATATAAGATTAGAAGATCAAAATCATTGTTTACACACTTGTTCTGTTAACTTAAGCCAATTTAAGTTTGTTTTAATTAGTAAGCAATGATAGGATAGTGCTTGTATGAAAAATGATTGGATATATTTGTTAAGACTGTACGTCTAAAGCCATTGCCCAGTAAGTGTTTCAATGTGAGGGATAATCTAGGACATCTGAAATTTCAGGGATAAGGTATTTGAATAAACAAATGCCTTGGTGTATCTTAGGTGAAAAACACTTAACATGAAAAGGCATTAGTTATATTGACATGTTGTGCAAAGTCAGGAATTCTGGAAACTTGGATTGATTTTCATGACCTTAATAAGACTCGCAATCTAACCATGTATCAATTGATACCCCCACATGGTTATCCTGTTCCCTTTGTTTCCAGAACAAGTGGTCCTTATATTGTTTGTCTATATTTTAAAGTCTTTTCCCGTCCTTTTTTCTGCTGCTTTTACAGGACATGCACTACAATTTCATGGACATTTCGAGGGTTTTATGAGAAGGTGATTATATGGTGATAAAATGTACATATATCACTTAACCCTGTCATTCTTTGTGCATTTTATTTTGTTAATTGCTACTTGGTACATAGTTTGAATTTTCCGTAGATTTGCCTGTGTGTGTATAAATATAACTATATATGCATGTTTTATGTTTTTGGTATATGATCATGGAGAATGTCACAAAAGGGTCCATATAACCAACCCCAACAAGTTTGGGATTGGAGTTTGGTTGGTATTGTTTATATGTTTGTAGTTTATTGTATAAGCCAAGCATTAAGTTCCTATTCATTGAGTTGGTGTTTTTGAGTATGTATACTAAATATACTAAAAGAAGTGGATTTTCTTATGGTGCTTCACTATTCATATGGACAATCAAGTTCCTCTCTCTTTTTTGTCCTTTTTTTAAAAAAAACAATTTTTCACCTTTTTATTTTATCATTTTATGGTTTAATCCTGTGAGATAAAATTTTCAATTATAGTAGAAAGACAATTTAAACTGAGAGGAACACAATGTAAAATATAGAGAAAATCCATGGTCAATCTCAAAGTTCTTACAATTTTTATTTTAGTCCAAAAGCTTATTTTATTAATTTGTTTAGTCTTTAGGTTTGGAAGAGGAGATAAACTTGTTGGACAATGATAGAGGAGAGAGAGTTGTTAGGCCACAATCTAACCACCAAAAACAGAGACTTTTAGGCCAATGGATTCCATTTGATTAGATGAATTCAATGAAGGTGGTTTCGAGGTGTCATTAGATGAAAATGAGTGAAAAAAATGGATTTCTAGGCCAACAACCGGATTTTCTGCGGTGGCCCAGTTGGTGACCCGTCACTTTGTTTTTTTAAAAGAAAAAAGGTGTGTTGTCTACCCCTAAGAAGAAATAAAAAAATAGTCGCCGTCTTCCAGGCTAAGTCATGCTTGACCTGTTTTTGTTTTTCTTTAATTTAAATTTATTTTTTTAAAAAAATATTAAAATATTATAAATATACTAAATTATTAAATTAATTAAGAATACATTAAAGATAATATTTTATCAAATACCATTCAATTTTTACTGTTTTTGAGCAAGAGCATAGTAGTCTTTTTATAATATTAGCAATTTTTTCTTAGCTCATTCTTTTTATCGGGTTGCTTTTGTTAGTCAGGGGATCTTTTTAATCTGATTTAAATATAGCCTGATGGTTGATTTAAGCCTCTCTAGATGACTGAGAAAGTAGAGGCCATGTGTACAGAACACAACTTATTATTTTCTTTTTAAAATAGTAAAAGAACAAGGCAATGTCATTATTGTGGGGCATAAGCACCTAGAGTGCGAATGTACTGCTGGAATCTAAGTCACGGGATTGACAAGTTTCACAAGTAGATCAACTTACCTGCTATATAACTTGAACATCGTTCAAAAGCTTGAAGTAAGATCTCTGTTTTCTTCATTTTGTTGGTTATCCTCCTTCGGCCATAGCTTTTTGCTGTTATTTTGTGTTTTGCTTGTGTAATGAAGTTTCTGTTTAAATTATGTGTATATTACGGTGCATGTGCTTCATCAGGTACTGCTTGATTATGAAAGACACGTAACAAATGCTGGTGAGCCTGACATCCCCGTTGCTTCCAAGTCTGTGCCCAAGCAGCTGAAGCCACCCAAGCTGTCCAAGTCAGAGCCTATGCATGTTGACAATCAGGTAAATAACAAAACTTCTGTATGGGATTGTATTTTCAACAGATTGTGATATTATTTACTGTTTGTTGGTGTTATTTTGTTACTACCTTGTTAAACTGATTATAGATCAAGGTGAGTGGAGAAACATTTGTGATGTTTTATTTGATAAAATGAGATATTTTTATGAAACACGGGGCATTCTTTTAAGAAAAAGATCAACCTTCTGAACTGATTTATGTAGAAGTAATGTGAACTAAATTTTACTGGTGGCTGATCATTCTGAGAGTTCATTTTTCAATGGGCCATTAAATACAAAGTTATAATATTGATGAAATCAGATGAATATCTGGCTCTATGATTCGTGACTTTTTGTGAACATGAATTTCTTTTCCAGGCTGGCATGATGGCGCCTTGCATGTCATACCCTTTTATTTACTTATTTTACAAAAATGTATTAAATGTTATTGATATACAGTTCAGTGTTAAGTTCATGTGAGAGTCTAAATGAAGAAGGGACTTTCCTAACTTGTAACAGAAGTTTAAGAATCAGTTTCCAACTCAATTTATCTTACTCAAACTCCCAAATACTACTTCAGGGCATTGGAAAACCTATTTAATGGGGACTCTCCCAGCACTGTTAGCCATTCAACTTTACAAGCGGCAGGATATACCTGGTTCTGAAGTGGGTGCAGTCGACGTGAACCCTGCTTGCCTGCCTAACCTTCTTTGTTTTTTGAAGTTTTACCCCAATAATAAACTTAGAGCTTTTGCTCATTCAAGATGCTATTTTCTTTCTTCTTTTTTCAAGGCTTTGAGCACCCTTTTTTCTTCGTTGTTGTCCTCTTGCCTACATTCTCTCTGCTTGGTGATATTCAGGCTTCTGGATCGGGTAGAACTCGTAGGGATGCTGCTGCACGAGCAATGCAGGGTTGGCACTCACTTCGTTTTCTTGGTAATGGCGAAGTTAGTAGCCCTATCATTAAGGTCTGTTGAAATCATATTGAGCATTTCTCTATTTATTTATTTTTCTAATGTATGCTCATGTAACTAGTGTTTACAGTGATGTATCTGTATTTTGTAGGACAAGAATACTATACCTGTGCCAAAGCGTGAGAAGGAGCTAAAAAACATTGGTAAGAAATGGGTTATATCGATTTCTCAATTTGTTACTTCTTAATTTGTTTGCAGCTTAAACAATTTTCCAAATTTGGACCTCTTGGCTCAGGTTTACTGAAACGCAAGAAACCATCTTATGTGGAACATGCTGTCAAGTCTCCACGAACCAAAAGTGCAAGGTTAAGATTCTTGTTACTTAGTTTATTGCATTTACCCATTGGTATCAAATATTTTCCTTGATTCGAAACTATAGTGGCATTGATTCGAATTCGAATGGCTTGATTTTTTTACTAGATTGGATGTGGAGGTGAGTGATATTGGAGCCCCAGCTGATTGGGTGAAGATCAATGTACAGAAAACAGTAAGCTTTTGCAAAAAAAAATTCCGTTAGAAGGCAATGCAGAAATCTGTACTATTACTAACTTGGAATGAACAATTATGTCTACAGAAAGATAGTTATGACGTGTATGCATTAGTTCCAGGTCTTCTCCGTGAAGAAGTGAGTACTTAAATTCTTGTTTCTCTATGTTCTTTCCTACTTTGCTCATTCACATGTTTACTCATTTTATCATCGAAACATTCTTATGTCATTTAGGAGCGTATTTAGAAAATTCTTGCTAGGCAGAACCTGGAGGTGCCAAGGCCATTTCTATATCATTGGTGAACTGCTTTACATTATTTATAGATTGTGGGTTCCTAGTTTCTTGTACTGCCACCTTAACGATAACCCTTAAGTTGCCCCTGAATTGATGAAGATTCCAACTTCTCATTATACACAATTTCATAGATATAAGAATGTATCGCAAGATTGGACGTGAAAGGATAATTTTTGTCATGACTTCATGAAATTGGTTTTGGTTCAACTCATCTTTGTAGTCAATATTTAATTCTTTTTTGCTGTGCTTGATAAGAAATTGGTTTCGATTCAACGCATTGCAAAATCAGGTTCGGGTTCAATCAGATCCAGCAGGGCGCTTGGTTATCAGTGGTGAACCTGAGCAGGAGGATAATCCTTGGGGTGTTGCACCATTCAAAAAGGTACGTGCTCCTTTTCTTTTTGTAATGCCTGTTATTTTCCATACTAGGTTATATTATATGAAACAATCCTTGCAGCATGTCTCATGGATCAGCAAACATTTGATTGCTGTACTCATTTAAGACTATTTCCATTTCTTTATGAAATCACTAAGATTAGCATCTTTTTTCTTCAGGTTGTCAACTTACCCTCGAGGATTGATCCACATCAGACAACAGCTGTGGTCACCTTGCATGGACAATTGTACGTCCGTGTCCCATTTGAGGAGTCAGACTAATCAGTTGAAAAACGTCCATATCTGTTAAAGCCACAAGAGAATTGCCATTAGGGCAACGAAGCTAATTGTTGGAGCTGGATGGATTTCAGACATGGCTGTAATTGTCTTCTGTTAGATCATTACTCAACCGTGTTCATCTTATCTAGGTAGGATTTTTTTTTTTTTTTTGATATGGGACTTGTTATATGTTTTTGCTTTTGAGCTTTATCCACATCGAACTTGCATATTTTCATAATGCTTTTTGCTAGTCGCCCCCAGATCTCTTTGTAAAACTTTTACTGTGATCATACAAATTGGAATATTGAACTGCCCAGGCCCCTCGTGTTGTTTCTATAAACAGGATTAGGATTATTGGTTACTCTTTAAAACTTTTACCTCCAGCTTTTCTTCTTGATTTATGTTTTTTGCATTTTATTTCAAGCTCATGTCCCCTAATGGCAAGACATGTCGTTTCCTTGTTCTTTTCGTGGGTTTTGGCCATCCTAGCCGTCTCAACAACTTTACTTTAGAGGTTTAGAGCTCATCACCGTCGCGGACGGTGCTACATGGCAGAGCATTGACAGAGTAGGATGAAGACAGGAAATGGACAAAAAATATACAACAAAAAACATTGCACTATAATCACTCTGTTTGAGGTTACATGTAATTTATACAGGTGTAAAGGGCACCAAAAGGAGAACCCTGGTACAACGAAGAAATAAATAACACTGCAAAAATTCATGGAGAAAATACTTGTAACCACAGATGGGTTAGATTTTGAAAAGAAAAAAAGGGCTGGGGCTGTAAGTTGAGGTCACCATTGATGCCAAATCTATTTCTTCGTCAGAGTCGCGTACATCTTCGTAATCATAGTGAGTTTATAGGTGAAATTCATACCGCTGGTCTTGGAGTAATTGCTTCGAAACTATGGAACTCGGGATCATCAAAACATGGGGATTTTAGGACAATATATGCTCCTTTATTCTTGTATCTATCCTCGGTTGCCTTCAAAACAACATGATTTGTTACAAAAAAAAAAAAATATGAAAAGAAGCAAAGTGAAGTTAAATTTTCATTGGAATATCAAATGATATCCATTAGTTTCATCTGGCTACACGATTCCTTGAACGTTTAGGAACTTCATTCAAGTCTTCCGCACGTCACTGACATCCAACAAAGTTAAAAGTGTTGGAGGGACTGTTTTACTTAAAGATGAATTCGACCCTTTTAAAGACTGGGCCAGATTGATTGTCTAATGTAGATAATGTCATTTCAAGAATACCTAAAATGATTCACACAAATAAAGAAAGAAGAGTTTAACAGTTGCCCAGTATGCAGTGTTTCCTTGTTTCAAGATGTTCAAAATATCAAAACCAGTCAATCAAAAAGTCAGGTTTGGAAATCATTTCTACCAACACAGCAGACACTTTCTATATGAAAGCCAGGCAAAGATCATGTACGAAAGCTTAACATCTCCAAACACGTTAATCATTGCAAGATTAGGATACCAATGCGGAACCCGCAATCAACCCTAAATCTATCAGAAATCTGATGCCAGAGGACGCAAAACTGTCTTTCCAGTATAAGAGTTGAGATGTTGTGTGAAATTTGAAAAGAGACCAGGATAGGAAAGAAAGATTAAAAAAAAACCTGAAATTGTGGGTAGTCTGGAGCACTAAAGAGAGTAATAAGCTTTCCTGACGGTACAACATGATCTATGGTGTAACCTTCATCCATTCCTCCAAGACCAGGCCTCTTGTCCCTTGCATCAGGCCCTTCATGTGATCTGATGATTAGCTAAGGCAACAAGATGAAACATTAACTACAATGTCATTTTTTCATGTGATCTGTAATTGAGCATTTGAGTTGGTAGCAAAATTTCTCAGCAACATGCCAATAGAGAGAATTAAAAATGCAATGAAGATTTTTAAATGAGAGTTTGAATTTGCACGACCTTCAGTTGGAACTTCTTTAAAAAAGCTTCAGTACAATCAGGTCCAAATAACAAACCAATGCCTCTCTTTGTATTTGGTGAGAGTCCAGATTTCATTGTTGGATCTGACCATAACACATCTCCAGGAATTAGGTTCAGACCTTCCCATGGAGGGTCAAGAACTGATCTTCGAGCTTTGGATAACTCGTCCAAAGAACCAAGACGTAATGGTTTGGTTTGAGAATTTAAAATTATCCTCTGATTTTTCTTTCCCTTTGATCTCTTTGATGGGGTGATGGGCAAACTGCGGAAAAGTCCTCCATGAGTAGTATATACATTTCCAGCAATAATAGAGGCCAAGGGAAGACCTTCAAAGCATCCCAAACACTTCCGATAGACATGCTTACCTTTAACACCATACTTTGCCAAAACTTCTTTCTCAAAACCATAAACAGATGTACAATACTTGGATTCATGATTGCCGCGAAGGAGAAATACCCTTTGTGGCAAAAATACCTAAGAAATACGAATTCATAAACATTACTCAATTAACAAAAAAAAAAGATCGAGTTTTAAGTGAGAAATTAAAAGTTATATCCTTAAGAAAGAAAGGAGAGAGCGTGATAAAAATTAGTGCATGGAACTTGGACATTTAGCAAACAAAGAAATGGCTATTTAAATGAAGCAAGCAGCACCAGCCCACAACATCTTTAGTAGCTTAGCAATATGAAGTTGATACACAAATTGAATTTTTTTCCTGCAGATGTTGAATATAAGGTCTAAAAATTAATATATACCTTATTTAAGCTATCAAGATCAATACTTTCTCTATGTGTGTGTGAGTACAACATAGAAAAAGACTATACAATGACAAAACAATTCAAACAGCAAACTCTGCTGTGTCCTAGAAATTCTTTTTTATCAAAAGAAAATGTATCATCCAAATCAACCTTAAATTATCTTAAGATTGCACAAATAGTCCATAAATATTAGAAACTTAATGTTATAACTAGGACTAGGTCATATACTGTGTCCTAGCAATTTGAAGTTTGGACTGTTGTGATTAAAAAAAAAACCCATATGATGGTCTTTATACAGTGGTTCTGGCAACCTTTGCTTGAGCTGCAATATTCATATCTGCTTATGATTCCCAACATTGATGTGTTTTATGTGATATTAAGAAGATATTCTCCTAAAATGCCTAGATTCTCATGTGGGCTTTGCTTACTTGATACAAACTCATGATATTCATAGAGAACAATGGATGTGAGGAGAACCACACAACACTGCTTGAAAGATCTTACAAACTAAATTGCCACATTTCTCCGAATTCGAGTACCTTCCAATCTCCCTTCTGCTTCTTATTATAGAATAATATAAATCATATTCTGGAACCTCACCTAATAGCTTATATTTTTAGATGAGATAGTTTCTTGATATGGTATCAGAGCCTTGTTGACCCAACGGTCAGTGTGGGTCTGTGTGCAAGTTTCAAGTCTAAAAGGCTTTCACTTGAGGAGATGTGTTAGAGAATAATATAAATCATATTCTAGGTCTCACTTAACAACTTAAGCTTTTAAGCGAGATGGCTCATTGACATTTCCCATAATCAATTATTTTTACATTTATCTAGTCATATACCGCCATAGATAACTAGCTTAAGTATCAGAACAGTCACATTTCTCAGAATTCAATAACCTTCAAGCACTCTTTAGCTTCAAATTCATGAAAAGAAACTAATACGAGAAAGAAAAACTTTCCATTACTATGTGTGTGTGAACAGAATTCTTGAATTACAATGAGAAGTGGTGTTTTAAAGAAAATTACCTTCCAAGCTAACAAGAGCAAGAAAGTCTCAAGGCCCCAAGCTCCTCGATCAACATAATCTCCATTAAACACAAAAAAACGATCTTCACAAGGAAATCCAGCATCTTGCAACAAAAACATAACATCATGAAGTTGCCCGTGAATATCTCCTACAACAACCACTCTAGAATTTTCATTACAGTCATCAATTCTAACACAATTAGGCTCTCTGTGCAGAATTTCCGAGGCGGTGAGGACTAAAGCGTCAAAGACGGGAACAGGGAGGACTGAAGGGAGTTCAGATGGAGGGAGGTTTTTGGAAGACCAATCAAAGGCGGAAATGAGGTTTTTGATCCAGTCGAGAGTGACGGAAGAGTTTGAAGGCCATGATAGAGGGATCTGAATAGGTGGTGGTGGTGGACCTTCTGGGGTGGACGAGATTGTTGTGGTAGAGGTGGCGGTGGCGGTGGCGGCTTCTTCTGGTGAATTGGTGGCGGGTTCTTGATCTGACGTTGACTCAAATGGCATTGAATCTGACATGGTCTCTTTTTTTTCGGCTTTCGAAAGTGTAGTTAGTGAATAATTTGCTAACACCACTGGTCTATACTCTACAGATTTGCTACCTCTGGTCAAAGCTAAGAAATTATTGTCAACGTTATTTTTAGTTTTTATACATATGTTGGATTGTTTTCGGATTGTTTTTTTCAAAGAAATATAATTTGAAATCAATTTTTATATTAATTAATTTTTTTTAAAAAAATATATCTATAAAATATATTTTTATATTGATTTGATATGTTTATATGTTAGATTTCAAGATTTAAACTCAATAAATTATATCAGGACGTGTATTTATGTTTTGGTATCCATAACATTTTTATATACCAATGTTTGGTGTTATTTATGTTTTGAAATTATTACAAATCTGAAAATACAATTTATATACATCTGAAGAAATCCTATCGCATCTATGTTAAAACAAAAAATTTAAATGTTTTAACAAAACTAATTATATATATATATATATATATATATATGTTATTTTTATTTGAAAAATCAATAATAAACAAAGGCTTATGGTTTGGCACACCAAATTGGAATCCCATGAAATTGAACCTATTGGTTTGCAATTTAGTATTATACATTATCATCACTGTAATTATCATCAATAATAACCATTATCATCATTATAATTACTATTATTATTGTTGTTGTTGTTGTTGTTGTTGTTATAATCATTGCAAAAAATAAAAACCATGAACTTAATTTGAAAGATAGAATTCAAAACTATAAGAACTTAGATAAAGAAAAAAAATCAAAAAAGGGATCAAATTCTAATCATTACTGTTGTTATTGTTATAATCATTGCAAAAAATAAAAATCATGAACTTAATTTGAAAGGTAGTTTCAAAACTATAAGAACTTAGACAAAGAAAAAAAATCAAAAAAGGGATCAAATTCTAATCATTATTACCATTCAAAAAATAAAAACCATAAATTTGATTTGATAGAAAAAATTAAAGGACGTAAAACCTTGACAAAAGACAAATAAAATAAAATAAAATAAAATAAAATAAAATAAGAACGACCGAATCGAAACATCTTAGATATACAAATTAAAAATCAAGGGTTCAATTGAAAAAAAAACTTCAACAAAAGGGAAAATGAAAAAAAAATAGCTAAAAGGTTTGAATTTGAAAAAAAATATAATAATGAAGACCATAGTGTATTTACAGGGTAGGAGAAAGAAAAAAAATGTTAATCGGTGATACACTGACCATATTTAGAGTACACGTGCCACTAAAAGGGCCTGTTTGGGAGGGCGGTAGCGGTTGCGGTTGTGGTTGAAAAAATGGAGTTTTAAAAATGAAGTTTTAAACTGTGGTTCAAAAAAAGCAGTTTAGTGTTTGGTTAAAACTGTGGTTGAGTTGAAGGTTGAAGAAAAAGGAGTTTTGGTGTTTGGTTTCCAAACTTTCCAAACTGCTTTTAACTTGTGAAATTACTTAAAAGGGTATATATATATATATATATATATATATATATATATATATATATATATATATATATATATATATATATGTATATATATATGTATATGTATATATTTGTATATAAATTTAAATACAATATAGTGTGATATATTTTAATATATTTATTTATATTTTAATATATATATATATATATATATTTTAATATATTTTTTAATTATTTAAATATAACTTTAATTATTATTTTGGCTGCACATATATATTTTATCAGCTTCATTTATCATATGTGCATCTTGCCCCGTTCCAGCCCTCACTCTCATTCCAGCCCCTCACTCTCATTCATTCCAGCATCTCCGTTCCAGCCCCTCCCCTCCATCTCCTCCCCTCTCTATCTCCATCTCCATCTCCTTTCAGCCCCTCACCTCCCATCTCAAAAACAACTCCCTCCTCCAGTAGCGAGACCCCCGAGAGAGAGAGATGATCGATTGCGCTGCGGGTATCATTTATTTTTTTTCCTCTCGCTTCTCTTTTCTTTGGTCAATACTGGTATGGGAGATGATCAATTTGAGGGTTTCTTTGGTCAATACACGGTAATATTGTTGTTGGAATTGATTTATTTATGATGATTTTGCCCTAATGGTGGGGCTCGCTTCAAAGGGATCGTTGTTGGTTCCGCTATAATTAAGAGCTTGATTTTTGTGCTTGTTGTTGCAAGTTTGTGCTCTTGTGGGTCTGTCGCAGAGGAGAGAAAGGTGCGAGACAGAGGAGACCTAGGTGCAGATGAGAAGGAATTGAGAGGATTTTTTGGGCAGATAAGGCAATATATTTTCAACGGTAATATTTACTTCAAACGGCAGTTTTATAAATACAAACCGCGTTTCGAAAAGCACCATTTATCAGCTTCTCAAAAAATGCCGTTTCAGATGATTTTAACCGTGGGTCCCACACTTTGAAACACAGTTTGGGTGTTCACCAAACATCAAAATGGCATCCCAAACGGCAAAAGTTAAACGCGCTGGTGCGCCAAACGGGTGCAAAGAGAAATCGACTAAGATGATAAAATATATTTTTTGACCTTTGAAAACCATCACACGCACTTGAAGCGTGCAATGATATCAACGTGTTGGTACACAACTAAAAACGAATTACATTAACATCCCTTACCAAAGTACCCCTAACACCAACAAACTAAATATCTTGCATCAAGGAATGTATATGTAACTCTATTGTGTATAAAAAATAAAAAAAAATATTTAAATATATTTACCCAAGACCACTGTTTGTTTTTACTTTTAAAGGTATTCTAGTTATTTTAATGTTTAAATACATATACATAAATACCCTTAATGAAAATACCAAAAATAACCATGGTATAAAGGAATGTAATTTTTTCATGAAGAAACAAGACAACAATATGGTGGTAAACAATAAACTATAAGAGAAGCTACAGTGTGTGCTCCCTAGTTGTTTGTTAATTTTTAACAAAAGGCCACCGATATAAATAAAGAAGAACCCGGTAGCCGGTGGCTACCTACCCTGCCTTTTGTGGGCTTGAATGAGCTGGGCCGTGTTGTTTTCATCCCATTGGCTGTTGACACTTGACAGAGCACGGCTGGGGAATAAACCACAGAGAATGTCACCCAAACCAGAGGCAAATGTACCACGATCCAAGTTAGCTTTAGCTTTGTCGTGCACACTTCTAGGGTCGGTTAGGGATGGTGTACTGTTTTGGATTGTTTTTTATTCAAAAATATATTATAATAATATTTTTTTAAAATATATATTTTTAATATACACATCAAAATAATTTAAAAACAATAATAAAATAAATTAAAAATAAATAATTTTAATATTTTTTAAAATCACTATTAAAATAAAATGTCAATCAGCCTAACAGATTAATCTAAGTTGACTACTTCTTTAGAGCTTAACTCAAGCTGTCGTTTATTTCGAAATAGCTTGAAGGTTAGATTAAATATAAACTAATACCTGACCAAAACAATTAATTAATTTATTTAAAATAATATTATCTTTTTTTTTTGAAATAATAATGTGATTTTACAGTTTACCTGTATTGATTGGTTCGAGTTTATCCGGTAATCATGGTGAACAAACTGCGGCTTGTCATTCAAATTCCAATGCACATGGAATCAATTTAATTACATTTTCCATAAATTAATGCAATAAGATCCTTGCCTTGCCGGTCCACTAGGAATTGCGAGGAAGAAAACGAAATTAATATTTATTTCATACGACAAGCGATCCACGCGTTTTCATCTCTTTGTCTTCTTATCAAACTGTGATCCTGGTCGGTGAGTTCTAAAACCATCGAGGAATACGAATCTGTCGAGTTCATGTACAGTTCGTCATTCCCAATTTCTAAAAATAAAATATAAAAATGGTTCACCATATAAACTACCTAAAATAATACTCAAATGTTTTGTCGTCATCAAAAGACATGGAAATTTAAAAATCAATCCTTCAACCCATCAAAGAACTTCAAGTATTTAAAATAATATATATATATATATATATATATATATATATATATATATATATATATTTCTGTATTTGTTTTTAAAAAAACAATTCTTGTATTTATTTTTGGTAAAATATTTTGCAGGAAAATTTGCCAATACAATATATTTTATTATTAATTTTTAAACTTAGTTAATTTGCTGTCAAATATATATTTTATATTAATGTAATTTCATAAATTATTTTATAAATATTAATTCTTTATATGATCATTTTCTAACAACAAATGTTACTTCTACTAAAAACACACATGAAGCTCTTAAAACATGTATTTAAATAATAATAAAAAATCATTATATATATATATATATATATATTTAAGTCTTGATTTTGACTTTTAAATAAGATGTTATGATGTGTGTGTGTATAATTAGTTGCACTAAAAAAATATTTTAAACTTCAATCACAATATGAATAAAATAATATTTTTTTAATAACATGTACGGACATTATAATTCTTCTCCTGTGCATGACTATCTTATCCAGATAATATTTTGTTTTTTTGGGGGGGAAAGAGTGAAATTAGAGGGCACGAGCAATGTGAAAATGGGAGGAGGCTAATAGGTGGGGAGGCTGGGGGGCAGATCTCTTCACACGTGTCAGAATTGTCCAGATGATGCCTCATGGGACATGGACAGTATGTCAGTGCAGGTTTTCTCGGCTCCCTGTTCCACGAAACACTTTACAGCGATTCAAACGTTGTAGACTACTAAATTAATAGCAGTTTGTTTTTTTATTTTGAAAATATATTTTTTAGAAAAATTAAATTGAATCCTGTTTAACTCTCCATGTCTTGATTTGGTCTTCAATTTATTTTTATTTTTTTAAAAATCTCAAATACAATCCATAGATCTACAAAATTCACAATTGAATCCTCTTGTTCGTATTGATTTATGCATTAAGATAAAAATAACTTTGAGGATTTGATTAAAATTTGGATTATAGTCTATCTACCTTTTTGTAGATCACTCGTTCTAAACGGTTTGGGATTGAATTTCTTTCCTAGAAATTACTCTATCGTTTTCCAATCAAAGACTTTACTCTTTTAAATATAAAAAGAAAGGAAACATCAAACTATATATATTTTTTATCTTTAGATTATGTTTACGTGTTGGCATAAAAAATAAAATTTAAAAATAAAATAATATTGATTTAATATATTTTCAAGTGAAAAATAATCGCTATCATAATACCAAATAAACTCTAAAAAGCTTAGGGATAAAAGACAAAGCAAATAAAAAGGTTAGTGACGGTATAAAAGTGTAGTTGAGGATGTTTTTGAAAGTGGTTTTTGTTCAGAAATGCATAAAATATTTTTTTTAGAAAAAATTATTTTTGACATTGACACAGACATCAACACATGAAAATGATATAAAAACACCATTTTTTTTAATTTAAAGTAAAAAATTAAAAAAAAATCATTTTTTTTCAAAAACGTTTTTGAAACGCATTGTCAAACAAAACCTTAATCACATGCAAGTGGTGGTAGATATTGTTTTTAAAGTGAATTTTGCTTGAAAATATTTCAAAATAATATATATAATTTTGATTTTTTTCAAAATTATTTTGACATTAAAAAGATCCAAAAATACTAGAAAAATCATTTTAAGAAAAAATATTTTTTAAAAGCATGACCACACCACGAAAACAAAGGAACCCTATGGAGAAATGTTATCAGGTGTTTTTTAAAATGCATTTTCATTTTATTTTTTATATTATTACATTAAAATCATCAAAAATATATATATTAAAAAAAATTAATTTATGTTTTTTCATGAGAGAAGTACATCTTTTAAAGCATATCAATAGCAATTTCAAACACAAGAAGAAAACGAAGACATTTTACAAGTCAAACGTTGTTAGACTAAAAGTTTTTTGCTTAAAAAATCAATATGGTCATCTACCAGTAGCGTTGTGTCTCCCACAATTGCTCTCTCCGGATTTCACTCACTGATTCCGATTTTTTTTTTAATCTTATCAATGGAAGGCTATGCTTTTGTAACCTACTCATTTGAAACGGGACACTTCCATTTTCTTTTCTTTATCCTTTTCCCTCTGGCCCTACCATACTAAATTACTAATCATATCATACTTAAATTATTATTATTATTTTTTATGACCGGGTGTCCGGGCCCGCTTATGTGTACCTTAACTATTCCCCGGGTCCACTGAATATCCTGCAAGCTCAGTAAGCATGTAAAGCATGACGGGGTGACAGGCGTACCACGTAAGGATGGACCCAGGGGGACATGAGGGGAAGAGCCCTCCAGCCCCACTCCCACTGGGACTCGAACTAATGTTCGAAAGAAAGAGGACGCTCCCCAACAAGCACTGAGCCACGACCCTGCAGGTATTATTATTATTAATAATACGTTTAGTGTAGGATAAAGATATAATTATTAATATAATAATCACTCAAAACTTATTTAATTATTAATTTTAAAAAATAAAAAATAATCAAGAGAACCACTCTGATAATAAAAAAAAAACCATCATTTTCCAAGTCCTTTCGTACCTCGTCATTACAACTCACTTTCCAAAAAGTCCTCCTTCAATCAAATTCATATAAAAAACTGAGGCATCGGTTTTGATTTTGTTGCATAAGCATCAAAGAATGCGTCATATGATAGACACCGAGGCTGGGAGGAGGAGTCGTCTTCATCATCAGCAATATCACCATGGATCCACCTGCACCAGAGGTTTCAGGCTAAAGTATCCCAGAAAATTTTCAGTTCAGAGATTCAGAGCAAGATTTCTCTACCTGTTCAGGTTTTTGAGCAGATGGAGATCTTCTTACGGACAGGCAGTGCAGTCTCTGAAGAAAGGGATGGGTAGAAACAGCAGCAGGAAGAGGGTGCTGGTGATGGAGGCAGCCAGCTGCCACTACATCGGCGGAGGCGGCGATGAACACTGCAGTTTCAGATCGTTTGGAAGATCAAATTCTTTCTACTCTGAAGCCATTGCAGACTGCCTGGAGTTCATCAAGAGGTCATCCATTTCTGTTGAACAAAAACAAGTTAGCCCAAGATAATCATATATATATATATATATATGCATCCACTGTATGTTCTTGTATACAAAATTGCAGTATTTTTCGTGTTCTTCACCTGCAGTGCCCTGTGCTGTGTTAGATTAATTCTGATTTTTTTTCCCGCCTCTTCAAGAGTGCTTGAAAGTTCGTGTAATCCAGAAATTTGGGTTGCCATGAATTTTTCTGTGGCAGAAGCAAGAGAAGTTCGGAGAAATTAATGAGAAAAGTACTTGTTAAACCTCGTACTTGTTTTATTCTCTTTTGTTCTTGTCGTGTTGTCGAAAAATACCAGAACAATATCAAGAACAGAGTTGATAAACCATTTCTATTTTAAAGTTTAAACCCAGATAGATCACTATTAAGAGGAAAACAAATCGATATTCCAGTAAAAATAGTTGACTCAGTATCGACCCAATAAACTAATAATTTAATTCCTTTTCAAATCTATTTTTAAATTAAGTTTCGCATCTACATTATAACTTGTTTGGTAGTGTGTTTACGGTTTATTTTGAAACTGAAAGTGTTTTTTGTTAAATATTTTTGAAATGCAGTATCAAACACAAAGTAATTTCTCAAATTTTCTCACAGCTCCAAAACAACCTTTAAACATTATGTTTTTACGTGAATTTGAGTTTATTTTAAAAGTATATTTTATATAGTAAAATAAAATATGAAATTAATTTTTTAATATTTTTCAATGATCCTAACTTGATATCAAAATTATTATTTAAAAAAAAAAACAATTTCCACCGCAATAACAAACCCACCATTAGATATTATTATCAAGTGATGATGATATTGATGGTAGGTATGAAAGGAAGAATTTAATAAAAGTTAGTATAATTAGCACCTAACACCTCGCCATTATTTGACTAAACATAGTTATGTTCTTGACAGAAGGCCAAGCTTTTGTTGAAATTTAGGACTTGGTGCCACTGTTTTTTGGACTTTTTAAAAAGTTTGCAAGTTTAATTATGCTGTTATTAATCCCTTAATTATTTACTTAAAAAGAAGGGTATCTCTATGATAACCAATCATGGTGCCGCTGCCACCCTCTATTAGGCGTTGACTATGGGCTACTAGTCACTTCATGTATGGGCCGGGCTTATTATCTCGAACCTGTTGTTAATGGGCCGAACTTGAGGAGTACTAAAACGGCCGCGCATTCCAAGCATTCAATGTGATGGACTTTGATGATTTCCAATCAGTTTTGAAGTATCTTTCTTGACCTTGTTGTGGGAAATAAATAAATAAATTAATTACGGAAAAGCTATGATCAAACCTTTATAAATTAATATTCTTTGTATTATAAAACAATATTTTTTAATTTAATTTTATTTAAACCTTAAATTTAAATAAATATCAAACAAACTGAAATCCAGATCAAACAAAAATATATCTATTAATTTATGAAGATTTTAATGCATTTAATTGTAAAATACGATTATCATTCATTTTTTAAAAAAATATTTGTATCTCCTAACTTGATATATATATATATATATATATATATATATTTAGTAGGGTTTAGGAAAAATATATTCTTAAACCTAAACCATAAATGATGAACAAAGGCATCAAATCCTCACTCCATAATGCAAAAATGATACCATTCCTTGGCAACGTTAGCAAATCCTCGTTCATATGGAGGTAAAACCCTAAAAATCTCAATGGCTAAGGAAATATACAAAATAAAAAAGAAATGAAAAATAAAAAAATTTACATAAAGAGATGAATCAAACACGCAACAGACTAAAGTCCCTCTTTAAAGCCCGCAATTTCCTTGGCTTAGCCACCACGTCTATCGTCGCCGCTTCCTTCTCCACCACCGCAACTCCTAAACTAGCCACAGGATCATTCACCGCCATGGAAGAGCTCAACACCCGTGTCTGCATAATCGGAAGCGGACCCGCGGCACACACTGCAGCAATCTATGCCTCTCGAGCAGAGCTAAAACCCATCTTGTTTGAAGGTTGGATGGCAAATGATATCGCCCCCGGCGGCCAGCTTACGACCACAACTGATGTTGAAAACTTTCCTGGTTTTCCTGAAGGAATAATGGGGGGTGATCTGACTGAGAAGTTTCGGGCTCAATCTGTTCGTTTTGGGACCCAAGTCTATACTGAAACGGTTACTAAAGTGAATTTTTCGAAAGCCCCATTTGAGATTTTCACCGATTCTAAACGTGTCGTTGCTGATTCGGTTATTGTTGCTACTGGGGCGGTCGCGAAGAAGCTGAATTTTGCAGGGTCGGATACGTTTTGGAATAGAGGAATATCGGCTTGCGCGGTGTGTGACGGGGCTGCGCCTATTTTCAGGGAGAAGCCATTGGCTGTGATTGGAGGAGGGGATTCCGCAATGGAAGAAGCGAATTTTTTGACTAAGTATGGATCTAAGGTTTACATTATTCACAGGAGGGATTCATTTAGGGCTTCTAAGATAATGCAAAGCAGGGCACTGTCGAATCCGAAGATCGAGGTCATTTGGAATTCTGCAGTGGAGGAGGCCTATGGAGAGAGGGTTGTAGGCGGGCTTAGGGTGAAGAATGTGGTTACCGGGGAGGTTTCGGATTTGAAGGTTAATGGGTTGTTTTTTGCTATTGGACACGAGCCTGCCACTAGGTTTTTGGATGGGCAGTTGGAGTTGGATTCTGATGGCTATGTTGTGACTACACCGGGGACCACAAAGACTAGTGTTCGTGGGGTTTTTGCTGCTGGTGATGTTCAGGATAAGAAATATAGACAGGCTATTACTGCTGCTGGCACTGGTTTGTTTCATTTACCCGCATTTTTATGTTCTATGATTAATTTTATTGTTTGGTTTTTAGAGTCGTATATGATTTTTTCTCGGCACTGTCAATATGATGTTTTAATTAATAGTTTAAAGGGCAGGCATAAACCTAGAGTGTAAGTTATGATCCTGAATCCTTCAGGAAGGGTTAATAAATGCACCATCAGTGTGAAAGGAGCTGCCATTGTACTTGATGGTATCGTATCAAAGCATCTCTGTATAAGTTGTAGGCCTTACCAATGTCAAGAACACTCTCTGTATAAGTTGTAGGCTTTACCAATGTCAAGTACATGAATTATCCACACCTAGTCATGTTGTTCAATTGATAAACCATCCTGGAATTGACAGTGAGATTGAGGTTAGATAGTCTTGAAAATGTGAATAATTTGACAGTGAGATTGAGGATAGATAGTCTTGAAAATGTGAATAATTTGATCGATCTTGCTGAAATAGCGTTCTCTGTCATTGGTTTGAATGTTTGTTTCAGATAGAGTGTCAAATGGCAGACATAAGACTCTCAAAATAACTCTAACCCTGAACCCTTGACAGAGGTGTATAAAGGATTAATATGTGATTAATGCTGTCAGATTAGTCTTATAAACCCCTCTCTGCCTGAACCAATCTGAAGAAAAAAATTACCTCTTACCTGCCTGTGGGGTCATAAATAAGTTTCTCTTTAGCTGACATTGAGGTTCGGATCGAGGGGTCTTGAAATTCGAAGAAACCTCATGCAAAGAGTGAAGTTGGTTTCTGTCTTTGGTTGCTGGTGGACTAAGAATCAAGTAATAGTAACCTGACTTGTTTGGAAGCAAGATTGTCAACTTTAGGTAGAAGAACACTCTAATAGTTGCATAATGGTGTGCTCTCTGCAATTGTGGTTGTCTCAGCTTGTTATGGCTGCATGCAGCATAGTTTATCTAGGACCCAGTATTTACAATATTAGGTCTGTACGGATAGTTAGGCTCATAAATAACTTCTCAAAAACGTGTTTTTGAACAGGAAAAGCTCCTACCGAGAGCTCCTTGGACAGAACACCTATGTTAGATTTGGAAACAAATTCACTTTGATGGTTAAACTAACATCTGCTTTTATTGCACTGGCGATCCATTTTGGACCATACCTGGTTAATTTTGACAAAGCAAGAGTGCATTCAAAGAATGCTCCTTGGTTATCTAGGACCCAGTATTTACAATATTTGGTCTGTATGGATAGTTAGCTCATAAATAACTTCTCAAAAACGTGTTTTTGAACAGGAAAAGCTCCTACTAAGAGCTCCTTGGACAGAACACCTATGTTAGATTTGCAAACAAATTCACTTTGAGGGTTAAACTAACATCTGCTTTTATTGCACTGATGATCCATTTCTTACCATACCTGGTTAACTTTGACTAAGCAAGAGTACATTCAAGGAATAGCTTTGTTTCATCCACCCTGCCTGGTTTTGTGCTCTCATTCTGATTGACTAAAAACCTGTTGTTTCATGATGATGCAGGCTGCATGGCAGCGCTGGATGCAGAGCATTACTTGCAAGAGATTGGAGCCCAAGAGGGCAAAAGTGATTGACTATCTAGGATATGAGAGGGTGCTCGGGAATCTGAATAACAGAGCTATCCGGATGTGTTGTGCAGACTTCGATTGTATCGTAGCATGTATACAACATTGGCACAATATCATCAGTTCCTTCAGTACTCGATTTGTAAGTGGAATTTGTTGGCATGATTTATGTCTCCACCTTTTCTTCCGTCTGATATTCTTAATTGAATATCATAATCGAATTGGAATGAGGCCGATTAAAGCTTCCAAATGATGCTTCGCCGATGCCTTTTGTTTGTCACTGATGCCGATTGTTTGTTTGAAAGTATGGATGAGATTGTTTTTTAAAGTGTTTTTTGTTTAGAAATGAATCAAATTGATGTTACTTTTTTTATCAGCACATGAAAATGATTTAAAAACATTTTTTTTTTTTAATTTCAAGTAAAAAATAAAAATAATTTTTTTATTTTTTTTCAAAAATATTTTTGAAGTTAAACATATGAATGTCTTCACTTCTATGCAGGTGAGTTTTCCCATTCTGAATCAAGGGCTGAACTAATATTTTCCTTAAAAAAAAGATAAAACTATTTTAGATAAGGATTAAAACAAAAATCGTTTCTGAGGTCTAAACATACCATAACTCTTTTCACAAGCAAAAATACATGCCATCTTTTCCGGTGGGCTGATATGCAAAATACATTGTCGAGGTCTAAACCGTGCACACTGCAACATGTACTGTATCGCAGTGAAGAACTGATAACCATTCACCACCATGAAACATTAAGGTAAAATTACACTACATTTCAAAAACCCTGCAATTTTATGATCAACCTTTTAGGTTTCGAAGAAAATTTCTCCCATTATATTCCATTGATATAAGCTTTGAATAAGATAGTTTAACATATGGTTGTGAATTCCGTTTCGTTTCGGCCAAAACGTTTCGTGCCAGTAAAAAAACAAGACAAAACAGTGTAGTTTTTATTTCGGTTTAAATTCTGTCCCGTATCAGATATTTCAGATAAATAATGGCTGAAACGAGGCGGTATTATACTAGCAGTGCCATTTTGGCTACAGAAAATAAATTCATCTCCCGCTTATTGCTTTTCATCTCCTGCCGCTGCTTTTCATCAATTGGTGACTGCACAAACTCTCTCTCTCTCTCTCTCTCTTTCTCTCTCTCTCTCTCTATAATAATAATAATAATAATAATAATAATAATAATAATAGTTAGCATAAAAAAATAATTATGCAAAATTGGTAAATTAAGAATTTTTTGGTCAGTTAGCTTAATTAGATGTTTTAAATTTACTGTTAGATTTATAAACTGTTTCAATTTTATGTTTAGAGCTGTTGTGCATTTATTCGTAATTTGTATGTTGATAATGATGTTATTTTCCTTGTATTAAATAGATGTTTTTATAAGTTTATTAATACACTGTAAGTTTGATAGAATTTGAGTTTATTAATATTGTATTTCAAATTTAAAATATCGCGGGCATTTTATTTTAAATTCATTTTTTTTATTTAAATATAATTAAAAAAATAATAATTTTATTGTTTAAGGGTTTTTTAAAAGCAATTATTTAATTATACAACTTACTCCTATTAATTGTATAATTAAATTATATACTAAATAATTGTACTATATTTAAAATAATATAAAAAATAGCTTTTCTAAATGGTTTTTATCATTGGAATATATATTAACAAAAAAACTCTATATACACTATTTAAAAAGATATTTTAGAGATTTAACTCTTTAAAATAGCTTTTGACATTGGACTTGCTTTTAACTCTAGGGAAAAAACAAATTTATTTGGTGTAGATGCGTTTTCATTAGTTTCCATCAATTTTACATAAAACGGATTTAGGAATATTAAATAAATAAGTTGAGCAAGCGAGCCGTCTTAGCTCAGCTGGTAGAGCGCATGGCTTTTAACCATGTGGTCGTGGGTTCGATTCCCACAGACGGCGCAAGGAAGCCCAATCATTTTTTCCTCGTTTTTAATCCAGAAAATTAAAAAATATTAATTGAGAAAAACTGAATAATTAAAAGAAAATATATAATTAAAAAATTTCAATTTGATTTTTTAAGGTTAAAATTGATAAAACAAAAGCAAACCGAAACAGTTTAAATTAAAAAACTATACTTAATTTTGTTTCCTGGTTCAATTAAATATTTTTGTTCTGATTCTATTTTGGAGATATGAGAACAGAAAAAGACTTGGATAAAATAAAATAAAAAAACAAAAAAAATATTTTTCAATTTTTTAGTTAAAAACACCGAACAAAATCAAAATCAGACGATTTAGACCAATTTAGCTTTTGTTTTGATTTTTTTTTAATTTAGTTGTTTTTATAATTAATATCCTAACCGAATTTAAACAAAAAAGTATCTCCGTATCACCCATAATTCACTTGAAGCTCTAGATATTCAAATTCTATAATTAATTATTACATGTACCGTCCTGAAACAAGTTGACTAATTAATTATTTAGGTATCTCTTTAGGGCTAGCAAGGGACTTTTATAATATAGTAATGAAAAACTAATGTGAATACTACCTCGAATTGAATGAAAGGCTGAATGCAAATACAGTAAGTGGTTTTTCCGTCGTCTTCCAAACAAAAACTATAAATGACAGAATGCAAATCTATAATCAGACTCAAAACTAATAAAACAGCTAATTGGTGTCCCTTAAACATGTTTAAGGCCATCAACAAACAAATTCTTAAATATCCCCATCACGTCTTTCTTCAAAACCAATCCGATCTCAACGCCACCACTGTCAGCTTTGCTCTCCGCCATAGAAATAGCTCCAGTCCTATCTATGCTGGTGACCTCCACGTTCTTCGGCCTCCCCCACCCGAAATCTACCCCATAAACCTCGAACCGGGCTGACCCGGCAACCCCAACCAGTGGTGCATCTTGATCGTTAGGCATACGCTTTTCAATCTTTTCCCTTTCTACTTCAAGAGCTGCTTTCTGTGCTCCTTTGATCTTCTCACTAACCTTTCGTGCAACAACAAGAATCCCATCATCTTGCATCGCTGGTCCTGCTATTAAAACATCTGGATGAAGAGAAACACAATTGCCAAAATAATTTGTAGGAATGGGAGGGTCCAGACGTGTCCTACTGTCTGATCCAAATCCAAACATCATCTTTTCATCACTCTTTAGACCTCTAGCCTTCACAAGGCAAACTAATGCATAAGAAAGTGTGATCACAAAAGATGATAAATGGATTGGTTCTGCGTCGTTTTTATCAGAGACCTTGTCAAGTTGAGAGAGGATCCTTTCCCTCAATTTCCTTATGTCTTCTCGGGAGAAACTGAACGTTGCTCGTGCCGAGTTTGGCTCGACTTTCATAGGTGGAAGTGGTTTCAAGCTTCTAGCATTGGAATCTGAACCTCCATCTGCCTGATTCATGCTTGACCACTTGTTCAAGCATTCAATGGCAATCCCCTGTGGATCTTGAACAACTGTTCTATCACAAAAAGGGATTAGCTCAGCTGGCAACAAGCATGAGCTGTTCTTGCATAGGTGAGCCCATGCTTTCATGAACATGATCGAGGACTTCCCATCGAGAGCAGCGTGGTGAGCGGCGCAACCAATGCTAAACCCTTTATTCGGGAACAAAGTGATCTGCAATGCAAGGACAGGTACTTTTTCATCAGATGATGATAATCTGGGCACATAAGGGTGTGACACGATAGCATCATGCATTTCATTGCTTGATAGATCATCAAAGTCAGCAACATTATTGGACTCAGCAACAGTCAACGAAACACCATCTTGTGGAGTGTACAGAATGATGGGTGTGGCCGACTGTGAAGGCCAAGTAATGTTGCCAGCGACAGGGAGGAAGCGAAGGAGAGTAAGAGAGAGGGAGTTTTTCAGTTTGGGAAGGATATCTGAGTTGAACAGAGTAGGGGTTAAATCAGTGAGCTCATAGGAGAAGATGCGCTCAACTGGATGAAATTTAAGCCATAAAATGTCATAAAAAGTGAGAGGGAGAGAAACTTCAACGGCGGAATACGGCGAGTCGTAGGGTGGCGTGACCTGACATACCTCAACTATTTTTACTGGGGTTGTTGATGCCATGATTTCTTTCTTCTTCGTAGGGAGAGATTGGTTCTAGCTCGATGAAACAGCATGGTTTTCAAGTCAGCTGGGGCTTAAATACATGGTCATTACATTTTATTTTAATTAACCCCCCTTTGCTTCTTATTTTTATTTTTAAATAATCATAACGTGTCAAAAAAAAAAATCTAAACTAACATCATTTGGTTTTTATAGTTTATATTGATCCATAATTTATCTCATCTATGTTTTTAACGTTTAATAACTTGTTTTTTAAAATACTAAATACTTTTTAAATTGTTATTTAAAAAAAACATTGAAATGTTATTGCAGGCCTGTGAAAGGGTTGACTTTAATTATTAAAAAATAAATTAGATTAACTAAGTTGATATTTGATTTGATCTGATTCAATTAAAAATTCGACTTAAACAAATTTTAAATCCTTGGATTATGGAAGGCGCGATGAGTTCTGGGTTTAATAATTACATCGTACTGTTGGGGATAAAGACTTGCACGTGTGACACGTCGCCAAATACCTTTGTAGCGTTGACAAGCGTGGAGGTCACGATCACAAATATCATGACCAATCTGAGAAATCCGGTTGGGCTGAACCGGTAAAGGCTGGGAAATATAAAAGAAGAAAAGAACCCACTTCGATCAAAACCGGGCCTTCATGCGCTGATTTGTTTTAGCTCGAACTAGTCAAATGCCCGCACTACGTTGCGGGCGTAGTGCAGACGGAACAAATAATTTTTATTATTATTGAAATTAAAATATAATATTTAAACATGTAAAATTTGATAATATTTAAATTATTAAAATATAATATTTAAACAACAACCAGTTATTAAAAAACAAAAGACCCTTAACTTCTAAAATTATCATCACTATTACTGTCAAAACAATAAACATTATTAAACAAACCTGAGAAAAAAAATCAATAAAAAAAACATGTAAGAACAAAAACTAAAATTATTATTTTTATTCTTAATATTAATATTATTATTGCTTTAATAACGTGAAAAAAACGAAATTAAATCAAAGGTTGAAAAGAAGCCTAAAAACATTAAAAAAAGAGCAAATAAAAAAATATAATAAATGATAAATACAACAAAAATTATTGATTGAAAAAAAAATATACATGGGAAGAAAAAATCGTAGTGCGCGTAAACTGACTCGGACACCTCGATTAAGAAAAAAAATATAAGTGGCAAAACAAAATAGGAAAAAAATATATAAAAAAAATGGATCCGGAGATTAGTCGTGGTGCGCGTAAGTTGGCCCGGACACCTCAGTTATTAATTTTTTTTTTGTAACAAAAAACAACAACCAATTATTTTTTTTTAAAAAAACCATTCATTATTTTTTTAAAGAAAATGGTTCTTGAAAGAAAAAAAAAACAAACCAAATCAGAAACAACAACCAGTTATTAAAAAACAAAAGACCTTTTTTTTGAAAAAAAAACAGTTCTTTATATTAAAAAAAAAAAACACAAATCCAAATCAGTTTTGCGGCCGGAGCGGTTCGAACTCGCGCGCGCCAATGCTGGCAGCGCGCGGACAACCGCTCGGCCACAACCTTTGCTTTGTCTTTTCCACCATAAAAAATACAAAAAGAAGGCCTATCTAAAAAAAAAAAAAAGGCAGACGAACGCCTGCGAAGCACGGAGAAAAAAAGCCAGTCTACAGTGCTGACGTCAGATCCTCCTTTAGTATATGTTAACTAGTTTGATTGCCCGTACTTTGTTGTGATTGTGGACGGAGCAAATAATTTTTATAATTATTTAGATAAAAATATAATACTTTTATATGTAAAATTTGATATAATGAAACAGATCAAAATATCTTATCAAAACAACAGTAACATCAAAGCCTTAACTTCTAAAATTATCATCACTATTACTGTCAAAGAAATAAAAATTATTAAACTATCCCGAGAAAAAAACACAAAAAAATTAACAAAAAAACAAGTAAGAACAAAAAATAAAATTATCATTATTATTATTAATATTATTATTGCATTAATAACAAAAAAAATAAAATTAAATCAAAGAATAAAAGAAGTCTTTTACTCCAAGTAGGTTCAAGCAAGCTGACTGAGATGCTAGTTGGGTTCCACCACCAACTGTGCCCACCTGAACCAAATAGTTGATGCATTAAAAGAGAGAGTTAGGTTGGCTATTGATGTCTGAAATCAAATCATAATATTATTTTTTGATCGCACGGCTGTCAATTTACACGTGGCCTTCTTTATATATCCTGATATAGGCCCGGGACCCCTGTACTTATGAATATTGAGTCAACATACCTTAAGGTTTTCTTCCCCCCTCCCCTTTTTCTCTTTGCCAGAAATTACGAACAGAAACAATTATATTTGAAACATCTTCTCAAAGCTGCAATTGACCATTACCAATCCAATTCAACATGTTTTTTAAATTATTTTTTTAAAATATTAAATTTATATTTTTTATATTTGTTTTTAATTACCAAACACGCTTAAATTCCTTGATATTAAACCAGCATGACAATGACCAAGACCCTCAATTGAGCTAGGTCAATAAAAAAAAGGTTGCCCTGAAGTTATTTCACAGCATCCAGTAATATCTCCATGGCAATTCCATTTCAGTAGAGCATTCATCTGCTAGAATTTCAGTAGAGTAATCAAAACATGGTGGACAAATTGTAATCAAAAGTTAAAATAGAATTCGAATTCCACTTGTGGAAGCAAACTATCATAATTCATGAACAGATTGTTGCCTTCTCCAGTCTAGGAAATAGCCTGGACTCGTTAAACAAGTTTTATGATGAAAACAGGTATAATTTTTTACCTGAATTAGAGCTAGAACAAGCTGAGATTTTATCAAAGCATTCTAAAAACCATGTTTCCTGTAAGAGTCGACATTTGTCTGCGCTATAGCAGGCAACACCAGCAAATCAATGATGCCTCCTAACGCCAAAGCCGATCTTACCAGCAAAATTGTTGCCGCTGGAAAGGAGGTTAGTGATGCAATTTGATCAAAAAAGAAATCTCCCTGATGGGAATTTTTTTAGGTTCAAAATTAGTGATCACAGTGCTGAGTGTGTGATATATATATATATATATATATATATATATATATATATATATATATATATATATATATATATATATATATATATATATTTGTGTTTAATAACTCGTTTCATATTAAAAAAAAAACTATTTGCTTTTAATTTTATTTTAATCAACCCCCCTTTGCTTTTTATTTTCTTAAAATAATCATAACTTGTGTCAATAAAATCTAAACAAATATCATCTGTTTTTGAAATTATAGTTTATATCGATCCATGATTTATCTCATCTATGTTTTTAACGTTTAACTTGTTTTTTAAAATATTGTTTTCTTAAAAAAAAACATTAAACTGTTTTTTTTTCAGGTGTTTTTATAGTTTTGATATATTTGATGCTAAAATATTAAAAAGAATTACTTAGGGGCTAGTTACTATGATGTATACTATCTCGAATATAATGTGTAAAATATGAATATTGTTAGATCCGATCGGAAGCTCATTCGAACTTAATATTGATATAAAAAATATATATAAATAATATTTATCATTATATATAATATGTACACTTCAAATATATTAACTATTTTATTTTTTATTAATTAATAAATAACCATGCATAATAAATATTTTTTGTTGATTTTTAACGGGATATGTTTTGCTGGTGGAGAAATCTTGCTGTTAATTGGGCTGAGTGTGGAATCAGGGCATTGCGTGCACAGAGAATGACCCCGGAGCACCAAAACACTCGGCGAGAAATACTAATTCCTCTTAATTTTTTGTTTGCATCTGTACATCTCTATGTTTAGTTTAGATTTTTTATTTTTATTTATATTTGTATTAAATGCATTTTGCATTAAAAAACATAGTAAATTTAGTTTTGATGGTATAAAATAAGAATAAAACTCTCTCTTATACATGTATACAAAGATTATTTTGTATTTCTGCTAGCTAGGCTCAGAGAAAGGAATTTAGCTCTCACATGACGGTACAATTGAATGAAAGGCAGAACGCAAATACAGGAGGGATTTTAAGTGATTTTTTCGTCGTCTTCCAAACAAAAATAATAAAGATAGAATGCAAATCTATAATCAGACTCAAAACTAGTAAAACACCTAATTAGTGTACCTTAATCATGTTTAAGGCCATCAACAAACAAATTCTTAAATATCCCCATCACGTCTTTCTTCAAAACCAATCCGATCTCAACGCCACCACTGTCAGCTTTGCTCTCCGCCATAGAAATAGCTCCAGTTCTATCTATGCTGGTGACCTCCACGTTCTTCGGCCTCCCCCACCCGAAATCTACCCCATAAACCTCGAACCGGGCTGACCCGGCAACCCCAACCGGTGGTGCATTTAGATCAGGAACCATGAACTTTTCAACCTTGTCCTTTTCTACCTCAAGAGCTGTTTTCTCTATTCCTTTGATCAGCTCACTAACCTTTCGTGCAACAAAAAGAATCCCATCATCTTGCATCGCTGGTCCTGCTATTAAAACATCAGCACAAAAAGAAATACAATTGCCAGAATAATTTGTAGGAATGGGAGGGTCCAAACGTGCCCTACAGTCTGCTGCAAATCCAAACATCATCTTTTCATCACTTTTTAGACCTCTAGCCTTCACAAGGCAAACTAATGCATAAGAAAGTGTGATCGCAAAAGATGATAAATGGATTGGTTCTGCGTCTTTTCTATCAGAGACCTTGTCCAGTTGAGAGAGGATCCTTTCCCTCAATTTCTTTATGTCTTCTCGGGAAAAATTGAACGTTGCTCGTACCGAGTTTGGCTCAAATTCTGTAGGTGGAAATGGTTTCAAGCTTCTAGCATTGGAATCTGAACCTCCATCTGCCTGATTCATGCTTGATGACCGGCTGTTCACGCATTCAATGGCAATCCCCTCTGGATCTTGAAAAGCTGTTCTATCAAAAAAAGGGATTAGCTCAGCTGGCAACAAGCATGAACTGTTCTTGCATAGGTGAGCCCATGCTTTCATGAACAAGATCGAGGATTTCCCATCGAGAGCAGCGTGGTGAACGGCGCAACCAATGCTAAACCCTTTATTCGGGAACAAAGTGATCTGCAATGCGAGGACAGGTACTTTTTCATCGGATGCTGATAATCTGGGCACATAAGGGTGTGACACGATAGCATCATGCATTTCATTGCTTGAGAGATCATCAAAGTCAGCGGCATTATTGGACTCCGCAACAGTCAACGAAACACCATCTTGTGGAGTGTACAGAATGATGGGTTTGGCAGAGTGTGAAGGCCAAGTAATGTTGCCAGCGACAGGGAGGAAGCGAAGGAGAGTCAGAGAGAGGGAGTTTTTGAGTTTGGGAAGGATCTCTGAGTTGAACACGGTAGGGGTTAAATCAGTGAGCTCATAGGAGAAGATGCGCTCAAGTGGATGAAATTTAAGCCATACAATGTCAAGAAAAGTGAGAGGGAGAGAAACTTCTACGGCTGAATACGGCGATTCGTAGGGTGGCGAGACTTGACATACCTCCACTACTTTTACTGGGATTGTTGATGCCATGATTTCTTTCTTCTTCTTACGGAGAGGTTGCTTCTATCTCGAAAAAACGCTAGCATATATATAGTTTTCAGGTGTTTGTTTTTATAGTTTTGATACATTTAATGTTAAAAATTAAAGAAAATAATATTGTTTTTAATTAGAAGATATTTTTTAAAGAAAACATTGACATAGTACACACAATTTATTGAAGTCGAAGCGATCAGTGTTACCCGTGAGGCAGACGAGGATCCATTAATTGCCAGTCATATGGACAGACGTGGCAAAAGCACCACCACGGAGGTCACCTACCAGATACAAGGTACAAGTAACAGGATGTATTAACTTTAATAGAACACAGTTTGGCACAGAGAGGTGAAAACAATTGATGGTTCTACTATCCCTTTCGTAAAATAAATTAAAAACTCACAATTGGAAGCATCCTAGTAAATCTTGGAAAGAGACCTGCCAGAGTCACGTGATTACAGCAATGTGAACTGGCTTTGTTTATTTTTCTAAGTAACTAGTAGCTCCACATGGCCATCCTCTTCGCTAGCCAGCAAGCAGTTTAGATTCTTAATATTTCCCACATCTTTTTGTGGAGATTTATTTCTGATTCTTCATTATATGATACCTTGTCATATAATTTAGTTCAGAGATTTAGGAGGGTATCTTCGACACATCTTTGCTTGATCTGTTGTATTTCATGTGGCTCCTCACAAGCTGACCAGCTGCAATTGCAGACATGAGGGACAGCTCTCCTGCCAAAACAGAACCAGCAACAATGGAAGCCAAGAGTCTTGAGTTTGATCCTGGAGAATCTTTGCTCGCACCCTTTACTCCAAGCAGGTTCAAGCAAGCTGACTGAGAAGCTAGTTGGGTGCCACCTCCAACTGTGCCCACCTGAACCAGATAGTTGATGCATTAAAAAAGAGAGTTAGGGGTTGGCTATTGATGTCTGAAATCAAATCATAATACTATTTTTTGATCGCACGGCTGTTAATTTACACATGGCCTTCTTTATATATCCTGTTAATTTACACATTTTACCTCAATGGAAGGCATGGTGACTGAGATATGAAGGTCCTTGCCATCATTGACGGATTCCATCATAGTAATGCAGTGAGAGCTCTCAACATTCTGAGCAGGATCCTGCCCTGTGGCTATGAAAACTGCACTGACAATATTGCTGGCATGGGCATTGAACCCACCAAGAGCACCAGCCATGGCTGAGCCTGTAAGGTTCTTGAGCATGTTGAGCTCCACCAAGGTATCTATATTGGTCTTCAGTACCTTCTTTACCTGCATATCATCCACCTCATCAAGTATCTCTGCTCGTGTGAAATTAAAAAACTTAAACATAATTTTCCTTTCGGAATATAAAATTCTTCCTGATAATCTGGGCACATAAGGGCGTGAGATGAGAGCATCATGCATTTCATTGCTTGATAGATCATCAAAGTTAGATGATTTTTTTTTGCAATTTTGATTTTATTTTTTTGTTGATCTTTTGTTAAAGTTATTATGATTTTTTTAGTCTTTCATTTATTTCTATTTTTTATTCATTATTAACATAATAATAATAATAATAATAATAATAATAATAATAATAATAATAATAATAATAATAATTTTAATTATTTTTCTTGCTTACTCTTTTGTTAATGTTTTTGAGTATTTTTTCTCTCGGGATAATTTGATAATTTTAATTGTTTTGGCAGTAATAGCAATGATAATTTTAGATTTAAAACTTCAATGTTGCTATTTTTATAATAGGGTGTGGTGATTTGTTTTATTATATTAAATTTTGCATATATAGATATTATATTTTAATTTTGGACCAACAAGTCTTATTAATTTCTTTAATCCCAACAATCATAAAATTGTTTGCTCAGCCCGCAACGTAGTGCAGTCAATTTTTTAAAATTTTCAAGTCAAATGATATTTTTTTTGGTAATCATTTTTATTTATGTTTTATCATTTATTTTATTTTGTATTTGCTCTTTTTTTAATGTTTTTAGACTTCTTTTAGTCTTTGATTTTTTTTGTTATTAACACAATAATAATATTAATATTAATATTAAGAATAATAATAATAATTTTAGTTTTTGTTCTTACTTGCTTTTTCTTAATTTTTTCCGTGTTTCTTTCTCGGGGTAGTTTAATAATTTTTATTTTTTTGATAGTAATAGTGATGATAATTTTAGAAGTTAACACTTCGATGTTACTGTTGTTATGATATGTTATTTTGATCTGTTTCATTATATCAAACTTTACATGTAGAAATATTATATTTTAATCTGAACAGTTGTAAAAATTGTTTGCTCCTCCCGCAACGAAGTGCGGTCCATCAAACTAGTATTAACTAAAGTATAATTGGCGTGCTGGTTTCATTGTAATGTTTTTCATTGTGCACACATATATAAATTACTGTGGATTATGATAATAAAATTATCATTTTACCTCAAGGCTGAAAAACAATTGTCCGTGTTTCAGGAGTGTATTTTCAGGATTTTCACCTACGGGTTTTTGTCCGTGAACCAGGGGCATTTCAGAATTTTCACCACCGGTTTTTTCGTAGATATAGCCAGGTTCAGGGGTGTATGGAGAATTGATCATTTTTTTTTGGAACACTGAAGGCGCATTGTATGGACACGCCAGTAGTGTTCCATTCGAACTTGTCTTTCGGGTGGCGCGTGCGGTGTCTTTAGGCGGCGGAAACTTGGCTACTACCGTTACATCTGGTTCGTTGCCATGTCCTCTACCTCCACACATGACACATGTCATTCTAATGTGATCGTGCAATCGTCGGTGAATGGTTTTCTTCCCCCCTCCTCCTTTTCTCTCTCCTGATGCCGGAAAGTACGGTGCAACCCTTCATATTTTCGGAAGTTTTACTTCCGTCCCTGATCTTTTGATTTTGTTTTCTTACTGATTTTTCAATGGAAATTTCGATTATTTTCAATTATGCCCTTCAATTGAAATTGATTATATGTGGTATTTTTCAATTCAGTCCTTAATCTTCTGATTTTTTTGTTTGTTTTAGGTTCTTTTAAGAATATTGGTATGAAAGGTTTAATTTTTTCTAATTTTGTTCTCCAATTGAAATTTATCATATATGCTACTTTTCATTTCAGTCCTTATTCTTTTATTTTTTTCAACAATTACACTCTATTATTGTTTTTTAAATCCCTTTATTGTTTTTCGGTCCTAAAGTTTTGATTTGTTTCATTTTTGTCCTTCAAGTGAAAGTAATTATATGTTTTGTTTTTTATTTTGGCAACTATTCTTTTAATTTTTTTATTTGGTTTTAATTCCTTTGGTTATTTGGTCCTTCATGAACAATGTTTATTTCTTATCCATATTTATGTTTTTGGTTTTTGTCTTAAATTTTTGTCGTTTTAGTTTTTTATTGAGGTTTTATTTTTATTCGATTCGGTTATGAATTTTATGTTTAAGTTGGTTACAATGCATTTTGTTTTAAAAAATCTCTTTATTGTTTTTTAGTCTCAAGATTTTGATTTGTTTCCGTTTTGTCATTCAAGTGTAATTAATTATATATTTTGCTTTTCATTTGACACTAATTCTTTTAATTTTTTTTATTTAGTATTAATTCCTTTGATTTTTTTGGTCCTTCTTGGACAGCGTTTAATTTTTTGTCCATGTTTATTCATTTATACTTTTAGATTTTGTTTTGATTTTTTTCGTTTCATTTTTTGTCGGGGTTTTATTTTTATTGGGTTCTGTTTTGAAATTTTAATTTATGGTGGTTACACTATATTTTTTTTAAAAAAAAATTCCTCTATTATTTTTCGGTCCCAGAATTTTGATTTGTTGCAGTTTTGTCATTCAATTGGAATTAATTATATATATATATTATATATATATTGTTTTTCATTTTGGCACTTATTCTTTTAATCTTTTATTTAGTATGTTTAATGCGTGTGTAGATCACCGTCACCACCGTCAAGTTTCGAATTAAGTGATTGTTCGATAGTGCAGTTGAAGTTGATTTTAGAAGTATTTTTTATTTAAAAATATATTAAAATTATATTTCTAAAAAAATTATTTTTGACATCAACACATAAAAATGATCTAAAAGCACCTAAATTTTTTAATTTAAAATAAAAATTTTCAAATATTTTCAAAAGTACTTTTGAAACATAGTGTCAAACACTCCTGAAATGGAGTTGTCACGCTTGAATCCATCAATCTCATGTGATCTAATGACCATTGAAAATATGGGATAGTTTTTTAAAACAAAATTAAGATAATAACTTGAATTACTTCGGGGCTAGTTACTATGATGTATACTAACTCGAATATAATGTATATAAAGGTTTTTAGTTATGATGACTAATGTGTAAGATATGAATATTGTTAATTTAATTTGAGATATATATTTTAATTTTTAACACATATCTTAATATTGATATAAAAGACAGAATGCAAATCTATCATCACACTCAAAACTAGTAAAACAGCTAATTAGTGTACCTTAAACATGTTTAAGGCCATCAACAAACAAATTCTTAAATATCCCCATCACGTCTTTCTTCAAAACCAATCCGGTCTCAACGCCGCCACTGTCAGCCTTGCTCTCCGCCATAGAAATAGCTCCAGTCCTATCTATGCTGGTGACCTCCACGTTCTTCGGCCTCCCCCACCCGGAATCTACCCCATAAACCTCGAACCGGGCTGACCCGGCAACCCCAACCGGTATTGCATCTCGATCGGTAGACATACGCTTTTCAACCTTGTCCTTTTCTACTTCAAGAGCTGTTTTCTGTGCTCCTTTGATCAGCTCACTAACCTTTCGTGCAACAAAAAGAATCCCATCATCTTGCATCGCTGGTCCTGCTATTAAAACATCAGCACAAAAAGAAATACAATTGCCAGAATAATTTGTAGGAATGGGAGGGTCCAAACGTGCCCTACAGTCTGCTGCAAATCCAAACATTATCTTTTCATCACTTTTTAGACCTCTAGCCTTCACAAGGCAAACTAATGCATAAGAAAGTGTGATCGCAAAAGATGATAAATGGATTGGTTCTGCGTCTTTTCTATCAGGGACCTTGTCAAGTTGAGAGAGGATCCTTTCCCTCAATTTCTTTATGTCTTCTCGGGAGAAACTGAACGTTGCTCGTACCGAGTTTGGCTCAACTTTGGTAGCTGGAAATGGTTTCAAGCTTCTAGCATTGGAATCTGAACCTCTATCTGCCTGATTCATGCTTGACCGGCTGTTCAAGCAGTCAATGGCAATCCCCTCTGGATCTTGAAAAACTGCTCTATCAAAAACAGGGATTAGCTCAGCTGGCAACAAGCATGAACTGTTCTTGCATAGGTGAGCCCATGCTTTCATGAACAAGTTAAAGGATTTCCCATCGAGAGCAGCGTGGTGACCGGTGCAGCCGATGCTGAACCCTTTATTCGGGAGCAAAGTGATCTGCAATGCAAGGACAGGTACTTTTTCATCAGATGCTGATAATCTGGGCACATAAGGGTGTGACACGATAGCATCATGCATTTCATTGCTTGAGAGATCATCAAAGTCAGCGGCATTATTGGACTCCGCAACAGTCAACGAAACACCATCTTGTGGAGTGTACAGAATGATGGGTTTGGCAGAGTGTGAAGGCCAAGTAATGTTGCCAGCGACAGGGAGGAAGCGAAGGAGAGTAAGAGAGAGGGAGTTTTTCAGTTTGGGAAGGATCTCTGAGTTGAACACGGTATGGGTTAAATCAGTGAGTTCATAGGAGAAGATGCGCTCAACTGGATGAAATTTAAGCCATAAAATGTCAAAAAAAGTGAGAGGGAGAGAAACTTCAACGGCGGAATACGGCGAGTCGTAGGGTGGCGTGACCTGACATACCTCAACTATTTTTACTGGGATTGTTGATGCCATGATTTCTTTCTTCTTCGTAGGGAGAGATTGGCTAAATTAAGAGCTGCGGGCTTAAATACATCGTCATCACATTTTATTATAACTAACCTCCCCTTTGCTTCTTATTTTTTATTTTTTAAATAATGATAACGTGTTAAAAAAAATCTGAACTAACATCATTTGGTTTTGATAGTTTATATTGGTCCACAATTTATCTCATCTATGTTTTTAACGTTTAACTTGTTTTTTAAAATACTTTTTAAATTATTATTTTTTTAAATCATTGAACTGTTATCACAGGCCCGTGAAAGGGTTGTCTTTAATTTTTAAAAATTAAATTAGATTAAGTTGATATTTGATTCGATTTGATTCAATTAAAAATTCAACTTAAACAAGTTTTTGGTTTAATAATGATATCGTATACCGTAGGGGAAAAAGAATAAAAGAATTGCACGCAGGAACGCGGCTTAACCTTTTCAAATAGTAATGAACATTGAAAATTACTTTTTATTTTGGAAAAACAAACGTGGTGTGCGTAAGCTAACACGGACACCCCAGTTATAAAAAAACCAAAAAAATGAACAAGTGGAGAAAAAAATGTAAAAAAAAAAAAAAAAGAGTGGGCCCAGAGATTAGTCGTTGTGCGCATAAGCTGCCCCGGACACCTTGGTTAGAGAAAAAAAAAGCGTGTTTAAGAAGAAAAAAAAGGAAATTATATTTTCACCTGCTGGAATTCCAGCTTCGGACTCCCGTGTACAAACACAGACATTAACCACTCGACCAAATCAACTTCTTTGTTCAACTTAGTATACAAATTATACATAAAGCAATTACTAATATTAAAAATCCAAAACCATTTTGTCGCCTGGGAGATTTGAACTCCCGTTTACTTGGTAGGAATGCGGCTTAACCACTCGGCCAAAGCAACGTCTTTACGCAGTCTTACTATACAAATAGTACTTATATTATTATGTAATTCACTATTTCAATCCATATTGTATTTGAGTGTAGATGAACAGTGCTAAATATTGATCAAAACACCATTCTGTTTTAGCTTATAGTGTAGTGTAATAATAAGCGTGGAGGTCATGATCACAAATATCGACCAATCTCAGAAATCCAGATGGGCTGAATCAACGGCTGGGAAATATAAAAGAAGAAAAGAACCCACTTTGATCAAAACCGGGCCTTCATGCGCTTATTGTTTTAGCTAGAATAACACTCGTTATTTTTTTAATATTAACTAAAAATATAATTGGCGTGCCGGTTTCACTGTAATGTTTTTCATTGTGCACATATATATAAATTATCGTGGATTATGATAATAAAATTATCTTTTACCTCAAGGCTGAAAAAAAAATTTGTCCGTGTTTTAGGAGTGTATTTTCAGGATTTTCACCCCCGGTTTTTTGTCCGTGAACTAGGGGCATTTCATAATTTTCACCCCTGATTTTTTCATACATATAGCCAGGTCCAGCGGTGTATGGATAATTGATCAATTTTTTAATATTTCATTTTTTGTAACACTGCAGACGCATCGTATGGACATGCTAGCAGTGTTCCATTCACACGTGTCTTTCGGGTGGCGCGTGCGGCGTCTTCAGGCGGCAGAAACTTGGATACTACCGTTACATCTGGTTCATTGCATGTCCTCTACCTCTACACGCAACACGTGTCATTCTCATGTGATCATGTAATCATCGGTGGATTGTTTTCTTCCCCCTCCCCCTTTTTTCTCTCCCTGCTCGCTGGAAAATACGGTGCCACCCTTCATATTTTTGGAAGTTTCACTTCAGTCCCTGGTCTTTTGATTTTGTTTTTCTTACTGATTTTTCAATGGAAATTTTGATTATTTTCAATTATGCCCTTCAATTGAAATTGATTATATATTGTATGTTTCATTTCAGTCCTTAATCTTCTGATTTTTTGTTTGTTTTAGGTTCCTTTAAGAATTTTGGTATGCAAGGTTTAATTTGTTCTAATTTTGTTCTCCAGTTGAAATTGGTCATATATGCTACTTTTCATTTCAGTCCTTATTCTTTTAATTTTTTCAACAATTACACTCTATTGTTTTTTTTAAATCGCTTTATTGTTTTTTTTTTAAATCCCTTTATTGTTTTTTGGTCCTAAAGTTTTGATTTGTTTCATTTTTTCCTTCAATTGGAAGTAATTATATGTTTTTTTTCTTCATTTTGGCACTTATTCTTTTAATTTTTTATTTGGTATTAATTCCTTTGATTTTTTGGTGCTTCATGGACAATGTTTATTTTTTTATCCATATTTATGTATTTATGTTTTTAGTTTTTGTTTTAATTTTTTGTCGTTTTATTTTTTATTGAGGTTTTATTTTTATTCGAATCGGTTATGAATTTTTTGTTTAAGTTGGTTACAATGCATTTTGTTTTTAAAAATCTCTTTATTGTTTTTCGGTCTCAAGGTTTTGATTTGGTTGTAGTTTTGTCATTCAAGTGTAATTAATTATATATTTTTCTTTTCATTTGACACTAATTATTTTAAATTTTTATTTAGTATTAATTTATTTGATTTTTTCGGTCCTTTAATTTTTTGTCCGTGTTTATTCATTTAGACTTTTAGATTTTGTTTTGATTTTTTTGTCATTTTATTTTTTTGTCGGGGTTTTTATTTTTTATTAGGTTCTATTTTGAAATTTAAATTTATGTTGGTTACAGTACTTTGTTTTTAAGAAAATCCCTTTATTGTTTTTCGGTCCCAAGATTTTAATTTGTTGTAGTTTTGTCATTCAATTGGAATTAATTATATATATTGTTTTTCATTTTGGCACTTATTCTTTTAATCTTTTATTTAGTATTGATTTTTTTTGGTTTTTTTTTTTCCTTCTTGAACAATATTTTTTTTGTCCGTATTTATTCAATTATACTTTTGTTTTTGTTTTCTTGGATCAAATGGTTTTATGATTTTATTGTTTGCGCACTAATAATGATAGTTTTAGTGACTATTTTTTTTATTCTTTTTTGTAAAAAATATTTTACTTTTTTTTTAATTCTTCCGGGCAATTTAATGATTTTAATTGTTTGAGCATTAATGTTGATAATACTTTTAATTATTATAGAATGATAATGACGGTAACGTAATGATAGATTTTCAATTTATGTTTTCTTCTTTTTGGAGATAGAAAATTAACTATTTATTTTTGTTATTTGATTATTGCAGGGTGTTTTCACAATTTATATTTTGTTTATTGTGTTTAATTTAAATTGAATTATAAAATAAACTAATCTTAATACAGTAAATTCAATAATTCAGATATCTGAATCTTCTTGATTTTTCAATGATAATAATAATTTTATATTGGTTATTTCATTAGAACCTACTATTCAGATAAATTTATATCAATTTAAAATTAATATATTTTATAGAAAACTTGCACTTCATAGGATTTTTGCACAGATTTATTATTTTGTCCAAATTTATATTATAATAAAAAATCTCACATAATTAATATTTTTTGCGTTGAAAAAAATATGGTTTCGACTGCGATGAGGCGCAGGTGCAATAATTGGTATATACGTATACATAGAGAGAGAAAGATGAACATGAGCTAACCGTATTTTATTAATAATAATCCAGTGATTTAAATCTCATCTTGAATTTACTTTTGAGTGATATTTAAAAAATACACAAAATAATTGCATGCGTGACATGATGCCTTGTCTTTTGTATGTTTAATGCGTGTAGAGATCACCATCACCACCGCCATGTTTCGAATTAAATGATTGTTTGGTAGTACAATTGAAGTTGATTTTGTAAGTATTTTTCATTTAAAAATAATATATAAAAATAATTTAAAAGCATTTATATAAATAATATTTATCATTATATATATGTACACTTCAAATATATATTTAATATTTTATTTTTTATTAATTAATAAATAACCATGCATAATAAATATTTTTTGTTGATTTTTAACAGGATATGGTTTGCTGTTGGAGAAATCTTGCTGTTAATTGGGCTGAGTGTGGAATCAGGGCATTGCGTGCACAGAGAATGACCCCGGAGCACGAAAATACTCGGCGAGAAATACTAATTCCTCTTAATTTTTTGTTTGTATCTATACACCTTTATTTTTAGTTTAGATTTTTTATTTTTATTTTTATTTTTATTTGTATTTGTATTTGTGTTAAATGTAATTTGCGTTAAAAAACATAGTAAATTTAGTTTTGATGGTGTAAAATAAGAGTGGAATTCTCTTTTATACATGTATACAAAGATTATTTTGTATTTGTATTTTATATATAAAAAAAAAAAAAACATGTTCAATATCCTTAATGGCCCCAGATTTAACTGTTGATTTCTCTCTTATAGAGAATATTATGATTATTTTACATGTTTGTCCCCCTGTAATGTCTTACCTAGATTATAGGATATTCAGTAAATCCGGGTATTAGTCATAATTCGTATATGATTTACGTACCACCCATTAATTCACTTGAAGCTCTAGATATTCATATTCTATAATCAATTATTTCCTGTACCAAGTTGACTAATTAATTATTAGCTATCCCTTTGGGGCTAGTGAGGGCCTTTTATAATATAGTAATATGAATGCTAACTCGAATTGAATGAATAACAAATAGAGGGGGCAGACACTCTCCATCTTAACTTCATAAGTGAATTCTTCTTCGTCTTCCAAACAAAAATAATAAAAGACAGAATGCAAATCTATAATCAGACTCAAAACTAGTAAAACAGCTAATTAGTGTACCTCAATCATGTTTAAGGCCATCAACAAACAAATTCTTAAATATCCCCATCACGTCTTTCTTCAAAACCAATCCGATCTCAACGCCGCCACTGTCAGCTTTGCTCTCCGCCATAGAAATAGCTCCAGTCCTATCTATGCTGGTGACCTCCACGTTCTTCGGCCTCCCCCACCCGAAATCTACCCCATAAACCTCGAACCGGGCTGACCCGGCAACCCCAACCGGTATTGCATCTCGATTGGTAGACATACGCTTTTCAACCTTGTCCTTTTCTACTTCAAGAGTTGCTTTCTGTGCTCCTTTGATCAACTCACTAACCTTTCGTGCAACAAAAAGAATCCCATCATCTTGCATCGCTGGTCCTGCTATTAAAACATCTAGAGGAATAGAAATACAATTGCCAAAATAATTTGTAGGAATGGGAGGGTCCAAACGTGCCCTACAGTCTGCTGCAAATCCAAACATTATCTTTTCATCACTTTTTAGACCTCTAGCCTTCACAAGGCAAACTAATGCATAAGAAAGTGTGATCGCAAAAGATGATAAATGGATTGGTTCTGCGTCTTTTTTATCAGAGACCTTGTCAAGTTGAGAGAGGATCCTTTCCCTCATTTTCTTTATGTCTTCTCGGGAAAAAGTGAACGTTGCTCGTGCCGAGTTTGGCTCAACTTCGGTAGCTGGAAATGGTTTCAAGCTTCTAGCATTGGAATCTGAACCTCTATCTGCCTGATTCATGCTTGACCGGCTGTTCAAGCAGTCAATGGCAATCCCCTCTGGATCTTGAAAAACTGCTCTATCAAAAAACAGGGATTAGCTCAGCTGGCAACAAGCATGAACTGTTCTTGCATAGGTGAGCCCATGCTTTCATGAACAAGTTAAAGGATTTCCCATCGAGAGCAGCGTGGTGAGCGGCGCAGCCGATGCTGAACCCTTTATTCGGGAACAAAGTGACCTGCAATGCAAGGACAGGTACTTTTTCATCAGATGCTGATAATCTGGGCACATAAGGGTGTGACACGATAGCATCATGCATTTCATTGCTTGAGAGATCATCGAAGTCAGCGGCATTATTGGACTCCGCAACAGTCAACGAAACACCATCTTGTGGAGTGTACAGAATGATGGGGTTGGCAGAGTGTGAAGGCCAAGTAATGTTGCCAGCGACAGGGAGGAAGCGAAGGAGAGTAAGAGAGAGGGAGTTTTTGAGTTTGGGAAGGATCTCTGAGTTGAACACGGTAGGGGTTAAATCAGTGAGCTCATAGGAGAAGATGTGCTCAAGTGGATGAAATTTAAGCCATAAAATGTCAAAAAAAGTGAGAGGGAGAGAAACTTCAACGGCTGAAGACGGCGATTCGTAGGGTGGCGTGACTTGACATACCTCAACTACTTTTACTGGGATTGTTGATACCATGATTTCGTTCTTCTTCTTCTTCAGGGAGAGGTTGCTTCTATCTCGAAAAAACGCTAGCATATATATAGTACACACAGTTTATTGAAGTCGAAGCGATCAGTGTAACCGGTGACCGGTATTAGTGTTACCCGTCAGGCAGACGAGGATCCATTAATTGCCAATCATATGGACAGGCGTGGCAAAAGCACCACCACGGAGGTCACCTACCAGGAAACTACCGCTTCCAGTACTGTCAGTCGAAGGTGCTTCTTTTTTTTTTAATGTTTGAGTATTTTTTTCTTACATGCTTCACTGTCAATATTAATTATGCATGCTGGTCATTCACTTCAAATCTTTTTTATATTTTTAGTAATTTGAAAATATATTAAATTAAATCATTTGAAACCACATATTTTTCACCAATAATTGTTGATGAATAGTAAGTGAAAGTCTTCTGTGGTCAAGAAAATCTGAACCACAAAGCTAGACTCTAATAAATTTCATTTCACCCGACAGTCAAGACTCAAGACCTACTTTCTCAATTACTTTTTTTTTTTTTTTTAATATTATCACAATAAAAATATTAACTTTATATTTTCTGCAAGAATGTAGCAGAATAAATAAAGTGGTTGACAACTTTGATCTCCACGCCAACATTGCCTTTATGATAAGGTCTCTTATTGCTCCCTGAGAATGATGGGCGTCATGTGGTCACTGTCAAAATTTATTTGCTAATTATTTGGAGAAAAAAGTTATATATTTTTTAAATTAATTTAAAAATCTCTATATTTTTATTTATTTTATCTTTCTTTTTCGTATTACCGTGCAGTCTTACATAATTGAAAAGAAACAGAAATGCCATGTCAGCTTCAAAGAGCGGGCCATTGCACTGACCACAGACCTTTCGATGTTATTGTACCAGCCCTTCAGTGTGGCTCTGCCAGATGCAATAAAATAAAAAAAATAAAATAAAAAAATAAAATAAAATTGTGGCTTGCTTTCACAAGACTATACTTTCAAATCTTATGTCATGCAAAATTACTGATTGCCCGGAAAATCTCTAGATTTGAATGACTTTAACATAATTTACTGTTTTTTTAAAGACTGAGAAACTATTATTGTATATATATATATATATAATTATTATTTTTTTGAATGCGAGGAAATCATACCTCTGAAAAATATAATTTGTAGATTTAGATTAAAAAATAAAATCACAAATATATTATAAGAAATATACATTCTAACTCGAATTCAAGACCTATTGTATAACTTATAAGCCCATTTATTTTCATACCATACACGGTTGGTGAATATAAAAGCATTCATATGAACATAAACAATTATATTTGAAACATCTTCTCAAAGCTGCGATTGACCCTTACCAATCCAATTCAACATGTTTTTTAAATTATTTTTAAAAAATATTAAATTTATATTTTTTATATTTGTTTTTAATTACCAAACACACTTAGTGGATGTTTGGCGCCGCGGTTCGACCTGCGTTTATGTTGAACCGCGGCTCCAACCTCACCCGTAACCAAACAGGACCCAACTTTTGACTGTGGTCCCACTATAATAATGAATTCACGCTGCACCCCCACGTGATTTCACAACACCCACACACTCATCATCTGCGTCTCCCTCATCTCTTCTTCTCTTCTCCCTCATCTCTGCACCTGCATCTCTTCTCCCTCATCTCTGCACAGGCATCGTCTTCTCCCTCATCTCTGCACCTGCATCTCTTCTCCCTCATCTCTGCACAGGCATCGTCTTCTCCCTCACCTCCCACACAGCTCGAGACTCCTCCGATGTATATGTCTGCCTCACCCTGTGAATCAAGAAGTTAAGGAGCCTCCATTTAAAATTTGAGGCTGTATTCTGAACAAGAAATCACCATGATGAAGCCAAAGATCCCCAACATCCCACATGGCTTACATAAACTGACAATGATTTGTAGAAGCGTCACTTGTTAGCCCATGGGAGGATTTGTAGAGAACAGCACAAAGTCAGGCAAACTTATTTTTGTCTTCGTAGAACAATGAAGCATAGGGAGTAGATAGCAGAGAATTTGATGTTGGATCATTTCCCATCTCAAGAAACAGAGAATTTAATGGGAGATTACGGGATCTAATCATCTCTGTGTGGATCACAAGTGGGTGAATTCTTTTTCATTTTTTAACTCAAATGGAACAATTTTGTCTAAGAAAAAAAATATACAATAGAAAATTGCTATTTTTTATTTTATTTTTCAAATGAATAATTAATGCTTTTTATTTTATGTTTTTAGTTGATACGAGCCGTATACCCGCGCGATGCAGCGGGTTTTTTTTTTATCTATGTAGAAAATTGATTGCTTTTATATGTATTGTATTTTATTATTTTGATATTTAGTTAGTATAATTATATTTAAGAACACTGATATGAATTTTTGTCCTTCAAAAAATCAAAAGTCATTTTTCCTCTCTCTCAATATATTTTTAGGCGATAATATTCAATAAATATCAGACATATTCGAAATAAAAATATTATGAATTGTTTTTAAAACATAAACTTGATTTTTTTGTGTGCTATAATTATTTATTTACCGTCTAAAAAGAACAATCTAATAGAAACGAGAAGTGACTTGTATATTTTTTAATTTGACTTGTAGATAATGCAGGTAAATTTGTCAACATATTTTTTTTTTGAGATGTTTTTTTTTCCCGTAAATATTAGATCTAAAAAATTAAAAATTAAAACATTGGAAATTCTTGTAAAGAAATAAACTTAAATAAAAGAGCACAAAATTAAATTTTGAAGTAATTTTTTTTAAATAAGATTTATTAATCATATTATTATATGAAATATATTTAAGAAAACATGATATGAATTTCTGTCCTTCAAAAAATCCTAGGTCATTTTTCCTCTCTCTCAATAAATTTTTAGGCGACAATATTCAATAAATATTCAAACATATAATTAGTTTTACATATTTTAATTTGACATAAATATACAAATATATAATTAATTTGACATAATTTTCATAATATATTTAATTTAAAAGATAATCTTAGGCTATTTTGTTCTCTCTATATATATTCTTAGTCCATAAATATTAGAACATATAATTGGTTTCATATATTTTAATTTGATATAAATACACAAATATATATTATTAAAAAGTCAAAACATTGCAAATTTATTTCAAGAAATAAACTTAAACAAAAGAGAACAAAATTTAATTTTGAAGCCAATATTTTTTTAATTTATAAGATTTATTCATTTTATTATTATATTAAATGTAGTTCAGAATACTGATATGAATTTCTGTCCTTAAAAAAATCCTAGGTCATTTTTCCTCTCCCTCTATATATTTTTCTTGAGTTCCATTTTCTCCCTAGCAATATTAAATCTGATACATTAAAAATAAAAATATTTAATTTTTTTTTCAGAAATGAACTTAATTTTTTTACGTGCTATAATGACTTATTTGCCGTCTAAAAAGAACATGAATTGAAACGGGAAGTGACACGTATATTTTTTAATTTTAGATAACCTAAGAAAATTTGTAATATTTTTTTTAGTTTAATTTCCCCCCTGGTAATATTATATTTAAAATATTAAAAATGAAAATATTGCAAATTTGTTTTTAAGAAATAAAATTAAACAAAAGAGTTCCAAATTTAAATTCAAAGGCAAAAGTTTTTTGTAAGATTTATTAATTATATTATTATATTAAATGTATTTAAGAATATTGATATTAATTTTTTTTTAAGGAAAAAATCCTAGGTCATTTTTTTCCTCTCTCTATATATTTATAGGCGATAAAATTCAATAATTTTTTGTTTATGTAATTCGATTAATTCATTATATTATTATATAAAATGTATTTAAGAATACTGATATTAAGTTTTTTTTATTCAAAAAATCCTAGGTCATGTTTTCTTCTCCCTATATATATTCCTATGCGATAATATTCAATAAATATTAGAACATATAATTAATGATAGACTAAAAATATTCAAGAAACTTTAACAAAAGATAAAACATAAAAATAAAAATTAGCATTGCTATTATTATTATTATTATTATTATTGTTAGTCGAATTCCCGTACTACGTTGCGGGTGTAGTGCAGGCGAAAAAAATAATTTTTACAGCTGTTTAGATTAAAATATAATATCTTAATATATAAAATTTGTTATACTCAAAGATATCAACATGGTCTATTATAATAACAATAATATCGAAGTCTCAACTTCTAAAATTATCATTACTATTATTGTCAAAAAATTAAACACTATTGAACAAATCTAAGAGGAAAAAAAACATATTAATAAAAAAGCACGTCCGAACAAATACTAAAACTATTATTATTATTATTATTATTAATATTAATATTATTATTAATATTAATATTATTATTGCTTTAATAACAGGAAGAAAATGAAATTACATCAAAGGCTAAAAAAAAGCTTAAACCATTAACAAAATAGCAAATAAAAAAATAAAATAAATGATAAAAAATAAAATAAAAGATAAAAAAAAAAAATTATTTGAAAATTTAAAAGATTAAATCATCATCATCATCATCATCATCATCATCATCATCATTATTATTATTATTATTATTATTATTATATTTTTTTTATAATGAAAGAAAAAAAATGAAAGAGCAAAAAAATCCTAAAAACCTCAACAAAAGATCAAACAATTTTTTTTTTATCATTGTTCTCACTGTTAAAACAATAAAAATTATCAAATTATCATGAGAGAAAAAACATAAACACATTAACAAAAGAGTAAAGAAAAATATTATTATTATTATTATTATTATTATTATTATTATTATTATTATTATTATTATTATTATTATTATCATTATTATTATTATTATTATTATTATTATTATTATTATTATTATTATTATTATTATTATTATTATTATTATTATTATTATTATTATTATTATTATGTTAATAATGGAAAATAAAACACAAATATCAATTTATCAAGGGATTAAAATCAAAAATTAAAACTATAAGGGCCAAAATGAAAATTCAATATATTATCAATTTAAATAAAAGGATCCAATTGAAGAAATCGAAACTTCTGTACTGTATTTATTGAATAATTTAAACCGAATCCGAAAATTAAAAGAAGGAGGACCGAACTGAAACATTGACATTCAATCAATTCTAATCGGAGGACCCAATCGAACTAAATCAAAACTTATCCAACCAAAATCAGGACAAAAAACAAAATCAAAAGTCAAAAGTGGGAGACTCTCCTGCACTTTTACGTGCAGAAGAGAGAGAGAAACGTGGCCGGCGGCTTTAACCGGTCCCCAACGCGTCCACGGACATTTTGATGGTACACGCGCCACTGCGAGAGGAAGACCACGCCCAGAAGAACCGCTCTAGACGTCGGCCGCTCGTCTCCGTCCACCGTATGATGCCGCACGCGCCACCTAAACAGGGCGTGGGGCGTGAAACAGGTAGGCGTGTGTTAGACACGCACTGACAATAACCGAGAAAAAAAATAAAATTTTTTGATCAATTACCAGACAGCCCCTGGACCGAAATCAATGTTTTTGTCTTATGCGGGGCTAGAACCGTAATTAGCCATTTTAAATATATTAAAAAAAAACCTGCGGTGGACCGGACAGGTCCGATCCATACGCGTACAATTACATGACTGACCCTTACCCTCAGCCCTTTTTACCCTCAGCCCGAGCTCTATTTTGTCTTATTACCGGGGCTAAAATCGTCAAAATACTGTTCATTGAAGAAAAAAAAGAAAAAAAAAAGGCGGACGAACAACCGCAACGCACGGCCAAAAAATGGCCAATCCACAATGCAATTGTCTCTGTGGCTACAGTACTGAGGCCGAGCTCTTTTAGCTCTTTTGTTAATATGACTTTTGATCCGAATGTGCTAATATCACTGTTTTGCTAAAGTAATGGTGTTGTTTATTTTTATGTTATTTTATTTTGAACTAATTGTTTTTTTATCATGAAAATGAGGTAATTCATCCCCATTTATCTAAACTATTAGAAAACAAACAAACAAATATATATATATATATATATATATATATATATATATATTAATTAATTTTACAAATCGATATCTCAATCCAATAAAAATAAAAATAAAATCTTCACTTATAGGTATTTATATATTTGTATTTTTAATTAATTTTATAAATTGACAGTAATATGAAAAGCATGGTAATCAAACACACAAAACTACTTTTCATTAAACTCAACATCAACTACAGTTTTAACCAAACACAAATTTCAGTTACAAACCGCAGCTAAAAACGCTTTTCATAAACCTGTTTTTTTTCAATCTCAACCACAACAGCAACAGTTGTGCCAAACATGCCCTTAAATTCCTTGATATTAAACCAGCATGACAATGACCAAGACCCTCAATTGAGCTAGGTCAATAAAAAAAGGTTGCCCTGAAGTTATTTCACAACATCCAGTAATATCTCCATGGCAATTCCATTTCAGTAGAGTATTCATCTGCTACAATTTCAGTAGAGTAATCAAAACATGGTGGACAAATTGTAATCAAAAGTTAAAATAGAATTCGAATTCCACTTGTGGAAGCAAACTATCATAATTCATGAACAGATTGTTGCCTTCTCCAGTCTTCATCACTGCTTGACTTCTGTCACTCCATTAAAACTTCCAACAAATCTTTAAGCACAAGGTTCTCATCCATCAAATGGAGATGACTGAACATGAAACAAACCTCATTTAACAAAAAAAAAAAAAAAAAAACAATTCCAGCAGTATGAAACATTCTGATTATCTCCTTCGAAATACAAAATTGGGACATGCTTAGATATTCGAATGAAGCTCCATCCATCCACTAGATTGTAAAATGTATAGCCAAAAGGATCAAGATGGAAGATACAAAACATGAATACAGATCTTTCCATAAATTGCTTCTACAAATGATTATGAATATAGATACAACAGAACTAAGGCAAAAGTAACTAAGTGAACTACAACACAACTTTCTTTTTAGATTCAAGAATAGGAGGATCTACATCGATCCCCATGTTAGCTGCAGTGCCTGCTATGATTCTCATTTCTGATTCAATGGTTGTGCAATTCAAGTCTGGAAGGTTTTCAGTAGCTATGGTGCGTAATTGGTCAATCGTGACCTTGCCCACTTTCTCCATCTGTGGATCTATTTGAAGGAGCCAGTCGATGTATAATTCTTGTTCTTTCAAACTATGAGATTCTTAATATATTCAAAAATCTAACCCGACGCAACCCCCCCGTGGCGGACCCCAACCGAAGCAATTCTTAATATATTCAATAACTATGTTGAAGCCCTAAGCATGAAACATGCATATTTCCTCACATAATGCTAGTATTTCCTCAGCAGATATATGGCAGCACAAGTATGAGTTTTTAAGACCTAATAGGGAGTCTAATTGTTTATTAAAACATCAACAAGGATTAGTAGTCAGAATTCTATTCTAACCAGGATAAAGAAAAAACAGCAGTAAATATTATGCACATCAATTGGGCACAAATTATATATATGCGTCCATTTTCAGAGTCAAGCATTTGTTACTCAAGTCAGAGAGAGAGAGAGAGAGAGAAGTGGCTTCATAATACAAAGAAACACAAATTTTGGTTTCACTTCAGCAAGGACTGGTTGAACACAAGAAGAGTTTCAGTTAAATTCTTCTCTGAGTGAACACCTAATGATAAACATTGAAGCACAACGAAGACAACTCTGGCGTCAGCAGCAGTTATATAGAAGTTACATGGGTTAAGGATGAAAAAGAATTGCTATGGATCATATAGGATGAATGGTGAAGTGAAATTTCGATTATTGTTATAAACACTGAGAATCATGTATTACTAGTCACCAAAAGGGGGGAAACATGGAGTCTTTGATGTAACAATTTTAGGATTTCCCTTCCAAAGCTCACTTTACTACAAAGTAATTGATCAAAAAAATCATTTAAGCTCTGATTGTTATGAGTCTCTTTACAATAGCTTCCAAAATAGACTCGGGTAGTTTGGTCAAATATACAATCCCTCCATCAAATACCTAATAGAGCATAACGAGTTGGCTAGCCCGCGCGTTGCGCTAGGCTTTTTTGATATAGCAAATTGATTAATTATTCGGTCTGCAAAGAATTATTTAGTTGATAGATAATAAATTGTAATCGTTAAATTCTGTTGTATTTTATTTTTTCTGTATCGAATTAGTTGGTTGTTGTTATCAGTTTAAGTGATCGGATAATAATTTAGTTGACAACTCTCAAAATTATAATCGATAAAATCTATTAAAGATGAGTAGATTGTATTTTATAGCCAATTCATTAATGGGTGAACTTGCTCAAATATTTTATCGATTTATGTAATTTCCATATTGAAAAACTATAATTGATTAATTGTTAGACTTGTTTTAATTGTTTTGACAGTTATTTAATTGGTGGATGTAAATTTGTAATTTATAAAATAAAAAAAAAGATGAATTATGTTTTTCTTGTATCGAACTTCTTGATGATTGGGTTTATTTTAACAGCAACGAACGATTTAACCAGTAGATAGCAAAATTGCAACCGCTAAAATCTATCAGAGATGGATTATTTCTGGTTGATTGCTATTTTGTGTTGATTTATTTAATTCATAGATTGCAAAACTACAATTGATTGATTGTTTGGTGTGTCTTAATTGTTTTCACAATTATATAATCGGTTGATGAAAAAAATGCAATCGATGAAATCAATTAGAGATGAATTACTTTATTTTTTGTAGTCAATTAGGCATTCATTGGCGGTTGGGTGTTTCGTAATGGTTCGACTTATTATTCTCTTTTTTCTTTTTTATTTATTTTTCAAGTAAAATAATTTTTTAAAATCTAATAATATTTTTGTTTTTTTTTTTAATTTTTTTAACTTTTTAATTTTTTTAAAATATTATTAGGTGTTGAAAATTTTAATTATTGTAGATAAGGCATTCCAAATAATGACAATAATTATTCATAATTTTTTTCTTTATAAATATGTTAGACTAATTATAGATTTTGCTATTTATTTCATATTAGCGCCTTAAAAATAATGATAATAACTATATGTGATTTTTTCTCTGATAAATATGTTAGACTAATTATATATTTTGCTATTTATTTCATATCAGCGCCTTAAAATATATATATTTATCACTTTTTGGAAATGTGATCTCCTTTAGGTATTCTATAAAATAATAATAGTCGTGGTGCGTGTAAGCTGACCCGGACACCCTGATTATATAAAAAAATATATAAGTGGGAGAAAAATAGGAAAAAATGAGTCCAGAGATTATTCGTGGCGCGCTCAGTTGACCAGGAACAAAAAAAATATATACGTATCGTGGTGCGCATTAGCTGACCCGAACACCTCGGTTGGAGAAAAAAACTAAAAAAATTGTATAAGTGGAAAAACAAAACAGGGAAAAAATGTATAAAAAAAGTGGATCCGAAGATTAGTTGTGGCGCGCGTAACCTGGCATGAACACCTTAGTTATTAAAAAATCCAGTTTTTTCTAAAAAAAAAAAGAAAACCAAAACCAGTTTTATTGTCTGAGCGGCTCGAACTCTCGTGCACCGAATCTGCCAACGCACAGACAACAACTTAGCAACAGCTACTCCTTTGTCATTTCTACTATACAAATAAAAAAAATAAAAAGCCCTAACTAAAAAATAAAACCGAGCTCATGTAGGCGAGAAGCAGGAAACCAATTGTTCAGTCCACAGTAACAAACAGTGAACGACCGATCTCCTTTAGCTCTTTAGCGAGCGAACTTGCCCGCGCATTGTGCTGGGTTCTATTATGTAGAAAACTTATTGATTTTATGTGTGTTATAATTGGTGATTTTAATATTTAATCTGTAAAATTATTGTATCGAACATGATGGTTGAGTTTATTTTAACGGCAACAAACTATTTAACCGGCAAATAGCAAAATTGCAACCACTAAAATCTATCAAAGATGAATTATTTCTGGTTGATTGCTATTGTGTGTTGATTTATTTAATTCATAGATTGCAAAACTGCAATTGATTGATTGTTTGGTGTGTCTTAATTGTTTTGATAATTATATAATCGGTTGATTAAAGAAATGCATTCGACAAAATCAATTAGAGATGAATTACTTTTTTCTTGTAGTTAATTGGGCATTCGATGGCGGTTGGGTGTGTCATAATTGTTCGGCTTATTATTCTCTTTTTTCTTTTTATTTATTCTTCAAGTCAAATAATTTTTTAAGATCTATTTTTTTTTTGTTTTGTCATTTATTTTATTTTTTAATTGGTTTTTTTAAAAAATATTATTAGGTGTTGGAATTTCTAATTATTGTAGATAAGGCATTCATAATAATAATAATAATAATTATTCGTCAATTTTTTCTTATAAATATGTTAGACTAATTATATATTTTGCTATTTATTTCATATTAGCGCCTTAAAAATAATGATAATAATTAGTTGTAATTTTTTCTCTGATAAATATGTTAGAATAATTATATATTTTGCTATTTATTTCATATTAGCGCCTTAAAATATATATATATATATATTCATAACTTTTTGGAATTGCGAACTCCTTTAGGTATTCTATAAAATAATAATAGTCATAGTGCGTGTAAGTTGATCTGGATACCCTGATTATATATAAAAGATGTATAAGTAGGAAAAACAAACAGGAAAAAATGAGTCCAGAGATTATTCGCGACGCGCTCAGTTGGCCAGGAAAAAAAATACTTAGGAAAAAAACATCATGGTGCGCGTAAGTTGACTTGGACACCTCGGTTAAGAAAAAAATGCATAAGTGACAAAGCAAAATAGGGAAAAAATGTATAAAAGAAATGAAATCAGTTTTGCTGTCTGAGCGGTTCGAACTCGCGCGCGCCGATGCTGGCAGCGCGCGGACAACCGCTCGGCCACAACCACTCCTTTGTCATTTCCACCATAAAAATTACAAAAAGCATCCCTATGCAAAAAAAAAAAGAGCACATACGAGCGCGAAGCAGGGGAGTAAATGGTCAGTCCACAGTGCACATGAGTTTGCGTGAACAGTGGTTGACCGAGCTACTTTAGGTTATTTATAACAAGGGGGGTCCAAAACAAGGGAGCAATTCATGTCCCTGATATTTGAAAAATCTTCACAAAGAGTTAAGCACTCTTGCGCTGCAAAATGATAGACTTTTTGTAGCTCTAGAGTCCCAAATCCAAATTCATCAAATTTCACAAGTATTAATACTGCGAGTCTGGAACTCCTTTTGGTATTAAGTAATCGAAGAGAAACACAACTCTGTCAAATATGAATGACTTCACTCAAGTGCACAGAGAATGAGTCACAACATCACAAATTGAATCATATGCAAGTATAACAAATTTTACATATATAAATATTATATTTTAATTTTGATCCAGCAAATCCTATAAAAATTGTTTGCTCAGCCCGCAACGTAGAACATATATATTTTTTTAATTTTCAAATTAAATGATTTTTTCAGCTAATAATTTTTATTTTTGTTTTGTCATCTATTATTTTTTTTTTATTTGCTCTTTCTTTTAGTTTTTTTGTTCCTTTTTATTATTATTATTTTCAAGTTAGATGATTTTTTTTTGCAATTTTTATTTTATTTTTTGTTGCTCTTTTGTTAAAGTTATTAGGATTTTTTTAGTCTTTCATTTATTTCTATTTTTTATTCATTATTAACATAATAATAATAATAATAATAATAATAATAATAACAATAATAATAATAATAATAATAATAATAATAATAATAATAATAATAATAATAATAATAATAATAATAATAATAATAATAAATTTAATTATTTTTCTTGCTTACTCTTTTGTTAATGTTTTTGTGTTTTTTCTCTCAGGATAATTTGATAATTTTAATTGTTTTGGCAGTAATAGCAATGATAATTTTAGATGTTAAAACTTCGATGTTGCTATTTTTATAATAGGGTGTGGTAATCTGTTTTATTATATTAAATTTCGCATACATAGATATTATATTTTAATTTTGGACCAACAAATCCTATTAATTTCTTTAATCCCAACAACCATAAAATTGTTTGCTCAGCCCGCAATGTAGTGCAGTCAATTTTTTAAAATTTTCAAGTCAAATGATATTTTTTTTGGTAATCATTTTTATTTATGTTTTATCATTTATTTTATTTTTTATTTGCTCTTTTGTTAATGTTTTTAGACTTCTTTTAGTCTTTGATTTTTTTTTGTTACTAACACAATAATAATATTAATATTAAGAATAATAATAATAATTTTAGTTTTTGTTCTTACTTGCTTTTTCTTAATTTTTTCTGTATTTCTTTCTCGAGGTAGTTTAATAATTTTTATTTTTTTGACATTAATAGTTATGATAATTTTAGAAGTTAACACTTCGATGTTACTGTTGTTATGATATGTTATTTTGATCTGTTTCATTATATCAAACTTTACATGTAGAAATATTATATTTTAATCTGAACAGTTGTAAAAATTGTTTGCTCCTCCCGCAACGAAGTGCGGTCCATCAAACTAGTATTAACTAAAGTATAATTGGCGTGTTGGTTTCATTGTAATGCTTTTCATTGTGCACACATATATAAATTACTGTGGATTACGATAATAAAATTATCATTTTACCTCAAGGTTGGAAAAAAATTTGTCCGTGTTTCAGGAGTGTATTTTGAGGATTTTCACCCTCAGGTTTTTGTCCGTGAACTAAGGGCATTTCAGAATTTTCACCTCCGGTTTTTTCATAGATATAGCCAGGTTCAGGGATGTATGGAGAATTGATCATTTTTTTTTGGAACACTGAAGGCGCATTGTATGGACGCGCCAGTAGTGTTCCATTCGCACGTGTCTTTCGGGTGGGGCGTGCGGCGTCTTTAGGCGGCGAAAACTTGGCTACTGCCGTTACATCTGGTTCGTTGCCATGTCCTCTACCTCCACACACGACACATGTCATTCTAATGTGATCGTGCAATCGTCAGTGGATGGTTTTCTTCCCCCTCCCCCTTTTCTCTCTCCTGATACCGGAAAGTACGGTGCAACCCTTCATATTTTTGTAAGTTTTACTTCAGTCCTTGATCTTTTGATTTCGTTTTCTTACTGATTTTTCAATGGAAATTTCGATTATTTTCAATTATGCCCTTCATCTGAAATTGATTATATGTGGTATTTTTTATTTCAGTCCTTAATCTTTTGATTTTTTTGTTTGTTTTAGGTTCCTTTAAGAATATTGTTTAATTTTTTCTAATTTTGTTCTCCAATTGAAATTTATCATATATGCTACTTTTCATTTCAATCCTTATTCTTTTATTTTTTTCAACAATTACACTCTATTATTGTTTTTTAAATCCCTTTATTGTTTTTCGGTCCTAAAGTTTTGATTTGTTTCATTTTTGTCCTTCAAGTGAAAGTAATTATATGTTTTGTTTTTTATTTTGGCAACTATTCTTTTAATTTTTTTATTTGGTTTTAATTCCTTTGGTTATTTGGTCCTTCATGAACAATGTTTATTTCTTATCCATATTTATGTTTTTGGTTTTTGTCTTAATTTTTTGTCGTTTTAGCTTTTTATTGAGGTTTTATTTTTATTCGATTCGGTTATGAATTTTATGTTTAAGTTGGTTACAATGCATTTTGTTTTAAAAAATCTCTTTATTGTTTTTCAGTCTCAAGATTTTGATTTGTTTCCGTTTTGTCATTCAAGTGTAATTAATTATATATTTTGCTTTTCATTTGACACTAATTCTTTTAATTTTTTATTTAGTATTAATTCCTTTGATTTTTTTGGTCCTTCTTGGACAGCGTTTAATTTTTTGTCCATGTTTATTCATTTATACTTTTAGATTTTGTTTTGATTTTTTTCGTTTCATTTTTTGTTGGGGTTTTATTTTTATTAGGTTCTGTTTTGAAATTTTAATTTATGGTGGTTACACTACATTTTTTTTAAAAAAATTCCTCTATTATTTTTCGGTCCCAGAATTTTGATTTGTTGCAGTTTTGTCATTCAATTGGAATTAATTATATATATATTGTTTTTCATTTTGGCACTTATTCTTTTAATCTTTTATTTAGTATGTTTAATGCGTGTGTAGATCACCGTCACCACCGTCAAGTTTCGAATTAAGTGATTGTTCGATAGTGCAGTTGAAGTTGATTTTAGAAGTATTTTTTATTTAAAAATATATTAAAATTATATTTTTTTAAAAAATATTTTTGACATCAACACATAAAAATGATCTAAAAGTACCTAAATTTTTTAATTTAAAATAAAAATTTTCAAATATTTTCAAAAGTACTTTTGAAACATAGTGTCAAACACTCCTGAAATGGAGTTGTCACGCTTGAATCCATCAATCACATGTGATCTAATGACCATTGAAAATATGGGATAGTTTTTTAAAACAAAATTAAGATAATAACTTGAATTACTTCGGGGCTAGTTACTATGATGTATACTAACTCGAATATAATGTATATAAAGGTTTTTAGTTATGATGACTAATGTGTAAGATATGAATATTGTTAATTTAATTTGAGATATATATTTTAATTTTTAACACATATCTTAATATTGATATAAAAGACAGAATGCAAATCTATCATCACACTCAAAACTAGTAAAACAGCTAATTAGTGTACCTTAAACATGTTTAAGGCCATCAACAAACAAATTCTTAAATATCCCCATCACGTCTTTCTTCAAAACCAATCCGGTCTCAACGCCGCCACTGTCAGCCTTGCTCTCCGCCATAGAAATAGCTCCAGTCCTATCTATGCTGGTGACCTCCACGTTCTTCGGCCTCCCCACCCGGAATCTACCCCCATAAACCTCGAACCGGGCTGACCCGGCAACCCCAACCGGTATTGCATCTCGATCGGTAGACATACGCTTTTCAACCTTGTCCTTTTCTACTTCAAGAGCTGTTTTCTGTGCTCCTTTGATCAGCTCACTAACCTTTCGTGCAACAAAAAGAATCCCATCATCTTGCATCGCTGGTCCTGCTATTAAAACATCAGCACAAAAAGAAATACAATTGCCAGAATAATTTGTAGGAATGGGAGGGTCCAAACGTGCCCTACAGTCTGCTGCAAATCCAAACATCATCTTTTCATCACTTTTTAGACCTCTAGCCTTCACAAGGCAAACTAATGCATAAGAAAGTGTGATCGCAAAAGATGATAAATGGATTGGTTCTGCGTCGTTTTTATCAGAGACCTTGTCAAGTTGAGAGAGGATCCTTTCCCTCAATTTCTTTATGTCTTCTCGGGAAAAAGTGAACGTTGCTCGTGCCGAGTTTGGCTCAACTTTGGTAGCTGGAAATGGTTTCAAGCTTCTAGCATTGGAATCTGAACCTCTATCTGCCTGATTCATGCTTGACCGGCTGTTCAAGCAGTCAATGGCAATCCCCTCTGGATCTTGAAAAACTGCTCTATCAAAAACAGGGATTAGCTCAGCTGGCAACAAGCATGAACTGTTCTTGCATAGGTGAGCCCATGCTTTCATGAACAAGTTAAAGGATTTCCCATCGAGAGCAGCGTGGTGACCGGTGCAGCCGATGCTGAACCCTTTATTCGGGAACAAAGTGATCTGCAATGCAAGGACAGGTACTTTTTCATCAGATGCTGATAATCTGGGCACATAAGGGTGTGACACGATAGCATCATGCATTTCATTGCTTGAGAGATCATCGAAGTCAGCGGCATTATTGGACTCCGCAACAGTCAACGAAACACCATCTTGTGGAGTGTACAGAATGATGGGTTTGGCAGAGTGTGAAGGCCAAGTAATGTTGCCAGCGACAGGGAGGAAGCGAGGAGAGTAAGAGAGAGGGAGTTTTTCAGTTTGGGAAGGATCTCTGAGTTGAACACGGTATGGGTTAAATCAGTGAGTTCATAGGAGAAGATGCGCTCAACTGGATGAAATTTAAGCCATAAAATGTCAAAAAAAGTGAGAGGGAGAGAAACTTCAACGGCGGAATACGGCGAGTCGTAGGGTGGCGTGACCTGACATACCTCAACTATTTTTACTGGGATTGTTGATGCCATGATTTCTTTCTTCTTCGTAGGGAGAGATTGGCTAAATTAAGAGCTGCGGGCTTAAATACATCGTCATCACATTTTATTATAACTAACCTCCCCTTTGCTTCTTATTTTTATTTTTAAATAATGATAACGTGTTAAAAAAATCTGAACTAACATCATTTGGTTTTGATAGTTTATATTGGTCCACAATTTATCTCATCTATGTTTTTAACGTTTAACTTGTTTTTTAAAATACTTTTTAAATTATTATTTTTTTAAATCATTGAACTGTTATCACAGGCCCGTGAAAGGGTTGTCTTTAATTTTTAAAAATTAAATTAGATTAAGTTGATATTTGATTCGATTTGATTCAATTAAAAATTCAACTTAAACAAGTTTTTGGTTTAATAATGATATCGTATACCGTAGGGGAAAAAGAATAAAAGAATTGCACGCAGGAACGCGGCTTAACCTTTTCAAATAGTAATGAACATTGAAAATTACTTTTTATTTTGGAAAAACAAACGTGGTGTGCGTAAGCTAACACGGACACCCCAGTTATAAAAAAACCAAAAAAATGAACAAGTGGAGAAAAAAATGTAAAAAAAAAAAAAAAAGAGTGGGCCCAGAGATTAGTCGTTGTGCGCATAAGCTGCCCCGGACACCTTGGTTAGAGAAAAAAAAAGCGTGTTTAAGAAGAAAAAAAAGGAAATTATATTTTCACCTGCTGGAATTCCAGCTTCGGACTCCCGTGTACAAACACAGACATTAACCACTCGACCAAATCAACTTCTTTGTTCAACTTAGTATACAAATTATACATAAAGCAATTACTAATATTAAAAATCCAAAACCATTTTGTCGCCTGGGAGATTTGAACTCCCGTTTACTTGGTAGGAATGCGGCTTAACCACTCGGCCAAAGCAACGTCTTTACGCAGTCTTACTATACAAATAGTACTTATATTATTATGTAATTCACTATTTCAATCCATATTGTATTTGAGTGTAGATGAACAGTGCTAAATATTGATCAAAACACCATTCTGTTTTAGCTTATAGTGTAGTGTAATAATAAGCGTGGAGGTCATGATCACAAATATCGACCAATCTCAGAAATCCAGATGGGCTGAATCAACGGCTGGGAAATATAAAAGAAGAAAAGAACCCACTTTGATCAAAACCGGGCCTTCATGCGCTTATTGTTTTAGCTAGAATAACACTGTTATTTTTTAATATTAACTAAAATATAATTGGCGTGCCGGTTTCACTGTAATGTTTTTCATTGTGCACATATATATAAATTATCGTGGATTATGATAATAAAATTATCTTTTACCTCAAGGCTGAAAAAAAAATTTGTCCGTGTTTTAGGAGTGTATTTTCAGGATTTTCACCCCCGGTTTTTTGTCCGTGAACTAGGGGCATTTCATAATTTTCACCCCTGATTTTTTCATACATATAGCCAGGTCCAGCGGTGTATGGATAATTGATCAATTTTTTAATATTTCATTTTTTGTAACACTGCAGACGCATCGTATGGACATGCTAGCAGTGTTCCATTCACACGTGTCTTTCGGGTGGCGCGTGCGGCGTCTTCAGGCGGCAGAAACTTGGATACTACCGTTACATCTGGTTCATTGCATGTCCTCTACCTCTACACGCAACACGTGTCATTCTCATGTGATCATGTAATCATCGGTGGATTGTTTTCTTCCCCCTCCCCTTTTTCTCTCTCCTGCTGCCGGAAAATACGGTGCCACCCTTCATATTTTTGGAAGTTTCACTTCAGTCCCTGGTCTTTTGATTTTGTTTTTCTTACTGATTTTTCAATGGAAATTTTGATTATTTTCAATTATGCCCTTCAATTGAAATTGATTATATATTGTATGTTTCATTTCAGTCCTTAATCTTCTGATTTTTTGTTTGTTTTAGGTTCCTTTAAGAATTTTGGTATGCAAGGTTTAATTTGTTCTAATTTTGTTCTCCAGTTGAAATTGGTCATATATGCTACTTTTCATTTCAGTCCTTATTCTTTTAATTTTTTCAACAATTACACTCTATTGTTTTTTTTAAATCGCTTTATTGTTTTTTTTTTAAATCCCTTTATTGTTTTTTGGTCCTAAAGTTTTGATTTGTTTCATTTTTTCCTTCAATTGGAAGTAATTATATGTTTTTTTTCTTCATTTTGGCACTTATTCTTTTAATTTTTTATTTGGTATTAATTCCTTTGATTTTTTGGTGCTTCATGGACAATGTTTATTTTTTATCCATATTTATGTATTTATGTTTTTAGTTTTTGTTTTAATTTTTTGTCGTTTTATTTTTTATTGAGGTTTTATTTTTATTCGAATCGGTTATGAATTTTTTGTTTAAGTTGGTTACAATGCATTTTGTTTTTAAAAATCTCTTTATTGTTTTTCGGTCTCAAGGTTTTGATTTGGTTGTAGTTTTGTCATTCAAGTGTAATTAATTATATATTTTTCTTTTCATTTGACACTAATTATTTTAAATTTTTATTTAGTATTAATTTATTTGATTTTTTCGGTCCTTTAATTTTTTGTCCGTGTTTATTCATTTAGACTTTTAGATTTTGTTTTGATTTTTTGTCATTTTATTTTTTGTCGGGGTTTTATTTTTATTAGGTTCTATTTTGAAATTTAAATTTATGTTGGTTACAGTACTTTGTTTTTAAGAAAATCCCTTTATTGTTTTTCGGTCCCAAGATTTTAATTTGTTGTAGTTTTGTCATTCAATTGGAATTAATTATATATATTGTTTTTCATTTTGGCACTTATTCTTTTAATCTTTTATTTAGTATTGATTTTTTTTGGTTTTTTTTTTTCCTTCTTGAACAATATTTTTTTTGTCCGTATTTATTCAATTATACTTTTGTTTTTGTTTTCTTGGATCAAATGGTTTTATGATTTTATTGTTTGCGCACTAATAATGATAGTTTTAGTGACTATTTTTTTATTCTTTTTTGTAAAAATATTTTACTTTTTTTTAATTCTTCTGGGCAATTTAATGATTTTAATTGTTTGAGCATTAATGTTGATAATACTTTTAATTATTATAGAATGATAATGACGGTAACGTAATGATAGATTTTCAATTTATGTTTTCTTCTTTTTGGAGATAGAAAATTAACTATTTATTTTTGTTATTTGATTATTGCAGGTGTTTTCACAATTTATATTTTGTTTATTGTGTTTAATTTAAATTGAATTATAAAATAAACTAATCTTAATACAGTAAATTCAATAATTCAGATATCTGAATCTTCTTGATTTTTCAATGATAATAATAATTTTATATTGGTTATTTCATTAGAACCTACTATTCAGATAAATTTATATCAATTTAAAATTAATATATTTTATAGAAAACTTGCACTTCATAGGATTTTTGCACAGATTTATTATTTTGTCCAAATTTATATTATAATAAAAAATCTCACATAATTAATATTTTTTGCGTTGAAAAAATGTGGTTTCGACTGCGATGAGGCGCAGGTGCAATAATTGGTATATACGTATACATAGAGAGAGAAAGATGAACATGAGCTAACCGTATTTTATTAATAATAATCCAGTGATTTAAATCTCATCTTGAATTTACTTTTGAGTGATATTTAAAAAATACACAAAATAATTGCATGCGTGACATGATGCCTTGTCTTTTGTATGTTTAATGCGTGTAGAGATCACCATCACCACCGCCATGTTTCGAATTAAATGATTGTTTGGTAGTACAATTGAAGTTGATTTTGTAAGTATTTTTCATTTAAAAATAATATATAAAAATAATTTAAAAGCATTTATATAAATAATATTTATCATTATATATATGTACACTTCAAATATATATTTAATATTTTATTTTTTATTAATTAATAAATAACCATGCATAATAAATATTTTTTGTTGATTTTTAACAGGATATGGTTTGCTGTTGGAGAAATCTTGCTGTTAATTGGGCTGAGTGTGGAATCAGGGCATTGCGTGCACAGAGAATGACCCCGGAGCACGAAAATACTCGGCGAGAAATACTAATTCCTCTTAATTTTTTGTTTGTATCTATACACCTTTATTTTTAGTTTAGATTTTTTATTTTTATTTTTATTTTTATTTGTATTTGTATTTGTGTTAAATGGAATTTGCGTTAAAAAACATAGTAAATTTAGTTTTGATGGTGTAAAATAAGAGTGGAATTCTCTTTTATACATGTATACAAAGATTATTTTGTATTTGTATTTTATATAAAAAAAAAAAAAACATGTTCAATATCCTTAATGGCCCCAGATTTAACTGTTGATTTCTCTCTTATAGAGAATATTATGATTATTTTACATGTTTGTCCCCCTGTAATGTCTTACCTAGATTATAGGATATTCAGTAAATCCGGGTATTAGTCATAATTCGTATATGATTTACGTACCACCCATTAATTCACTTGAAGCTCTAGATATTCATATTCTATAATCAATTATTTCCTGTACCAAGTTGACTAATTAATTATTAGCTATCCCTTTGGGGCTAGTGAGGGCCTTTTATAATATAGTAATATGAATGCTAACTCGAATTGAATGAATAACAAATAGAGGGGGCAGACACTCTCCATCTTAACTTCATAAGTGAATTCTTCTTCGTCTTCCAAACAAAAATAATAAAAGACAGAATGCAAATCTATAATCAGACTCAAAACTAGTAAAACAGCTAATTAGTGTACCTCAATCATGTTTAAGGCCATCAACAAACAAATTCTTAAATATCCCCATCACGTCTTTCTTCAAACCAATCCGATCTCAACGCCGCCACTGTCAGCTTTGCTCTCCGCCATAGAAATAGCTCCAGTCCTATCTATGCTGGTGACCTCCACGTTCTTCGGCCTCCCCCACCCGAAATCTACCCCATAAACCTCGAACCGGGCTGACCCGGCAACCCCAACCGGTATTGCATCTCGATTGGTAGACATACGCTTTTCAACCTTGTCCTTTTCTACTTCAAGAGTTGCTTTCTGTGCTCCTTTGATCAACTCACTAACCTTTCGTGCAACAAAAAGAATCCCATCATCTTGCATCGCTGGTCCTGCTATTAAAACATCTAGAGGAATAGAAATACAATTGCCAAAATAATTTGTAGGAATGGGAGGGTCCAAACGTGCCCTACAGTCTGCTGCAAATCCAAACATTATCTTTTCATCACTTTTTAGACCTCTAGCCTTCACAAGGCAAACTAATGCATAAGAAAGTGTGATCGCAAAAGATGATAAATGGATTGGTTCTGCGTCTTTTTTATCAGAGACCTTGTCAAGTTGAGAGAGGATCCTTTCCCTCATTTTCTTTATGTCTTCTCGGGAAAAAGTGAACGTTGCTCGTGCCGAGTTTGGCTCAACTTCGGTAGCTGGAAATGGTTTCAAGCTTCTAGCATTGGAATCTGAACCTCTATCTGCCTGATTCATGCTTGACCGGCTGTTCAAGCAGTCAATGGCAATCCCCTTTGGATCTTGAAAAACTGCTCTATCAAAAACAGGGATTAGCTCAGCTGGCAACAAGCATGAACTGTTCTTGCATAGGTGAGCCCATGCTTTCATGAACAAGTTAAAGGATTTCCCATCGAGAGCAGCGTGGTGAGCGGCGCAGCCGATGCTGAACCCTTTATTCGGGAACAAAGTGACCTGCAATGCAAGGACAGGTACTTTTTCATCAGATGCTGATAATCTGGGCACATAAGGGTGTGACACGATAGCATCATGCATTTCATTGCTTGAGAGATCATCGAAGTCAGCGGCATTATTGGACTCCGCAACAGTCAACGAAACACCATCTTGTGGAGTGTACAGAATGATGGGGTTGGCAGAGTGTGAAGGCCAAGTAATGTTGCCAGCGACAGGGAGGAAGCGAAGGAGAGTAAGAGAGAGGGAGTTTTTGAGTTTGGGAAGGATCTCTGAGTTGAACACGGTAGGGGTTAAATCAGTGAGCTCATAGGAGAAGATGTGCTCAAGTGGATGAAATTTAAGCCATAAAATGTCAAAAAAAGTGAGAGGGAGAGAAACTTCAACGGCTGAAGACGGCGATTCGTAGGGTGGCGTGACTTGACATACCTCTACTACTTTTACTGGGATTCTTGATGCCATGATTTATTTTTTCTTCTAACGGAGAGGTTGCATATATATAGTACACACAATTTATTGAAGTCGAGGCGATCAGTGTAACCGTCAGGCAGACGAGGATCCATTAATTGCCAGTCATATGGACAGACGTGGCAAAAGCACCGCCACGGAGGTCACCTACCAGGAAACTACCGCTTCCAGTACCGTCGGTGGACGCCGTAGTTGTGTTGTGCTGGGCCTTGGTTTCCCCTTTCCTTGACTTCTTTCACTCCATTAAAACTTCCAACAAATCTTTAAGAACAAGGTTCCCATCCATCAAATGAAGATGACTGAACATGAAACAAACCTCATTTAACACAAAAAAAAAACATGTTAAAACCAATTCCAGCAGTATGAAACAGTCTGATTATCTCCTTCGAAATACAAACTTCGGACATGCTTAGATTTTCGAATGAAGCTCGATCCAACCACTAGATTGTAAAATGTATAGCCAAAAGGATCAAGATGGAAGATACAAAACATGAATACAGATCTTTCCATAAATTGCTTCTACAAATGATTATGAATACAGATACAACAAAACCAAGGCAAAAGTAACTAAGTGAACTACAAGACAACTTTCTTTTTAGGTTCAAGAATAGGAGGATCTACATCGATCACCATGTTAGCTGCAGTGCCTGCTATGATTCTCATTGCTGATTCAATGGTTGTGCAATTCAAGTCTGGAAGCTTTTCAATAGCTATGGTGCGTAATTGGTCAATCGTGACCTTGCCCACTTTCTCCATCTGTGGATCTTTAAATGAAAATACCCTACACTCACTTTATGCATGCAACACCTATTTGAAGGAGCCAGTCAATGTATAATTCTTGTTCTTTCAAACTATGAGATTCTTAATATATTCAAAAATATAACCCGACGCAACCCCCCGTGGCGGAAATTATATAAGTGTCCATTTTCAATTGGGCACAAATTATATAGGTGTCCATTTTCAGAGTCAAGCATTTTTTTTATTTTTTTTTTATAATCAGGGTGTCCGGGTCAGCTTACGCGCACCACAACTAATCCCCGGATTCACTGAACATCCTGCAAACTCAGTGAGCATGTAAGACACCGCGGGGGTGACAGACGTGCATGGTGGGACTTGAACCCTGGTGCAGAGGAAGGAAACAAGTTCCTTCATCCACTAGGTCAAGACCCCACTTGCGAGTCAAGCATTTGTTACTCGAGTCACAGAGAGAGAGAGAGAGAGTGGCTTCATAATACAAAGAAACACAAATTTTGGTTTCACTTCAGCAAGGACTGGTTGAACACAAGAAGAGTTTCAGTTAAATTCTTCTCTGAGTGAACACCTAATGATAAACATTGAAGCACAACAGAGACAACTCTGGCATCAGCAGAAGTTACATGGGTTAAGGATGAAAAAGAATTGCTATATATGGATCAGATAGGATGAATGGTAAAGTGAAATTTCGATGAGAGAAACACAACTCTGTCAAATATGAATGACTTCACTCAAGTGCACAGAGAATGAGTCACAACATCACAAAATATTAACCTAAATCCAAGAAGCTTATAATGAGAATATTAGCAAAGTGTATTTTCTGCACAAGGCTGCCACCAACTCTCACATGGTTATTACAGCCTTATGTGTGCATGCTACACCCATACCTGTTTCTCTTTCAATGGTTTGATCATTGAACTATCTGCATACAATATTCACATTATATAATTTGTTTTAAAGTATCATAAAATGACTCTCGCCATATAGAACTTGTAAAGACATTGTTGGGAATTCAATAATTACTGTTAATCATTCATATATTAGCACACCATTAAAATATTCTAGATTCTATCTACGCATCAAGCACAACACCCATGAAACATCAATTGACCTCAAGCTTTAGGCATAATAATCCAAACACTTGGTCCATTGAATCATATGCAAGTATAACAAATTTTACATATATAAATATTATATTTTAATTTTAATGCAGCAAATCCTATAAAAATTGTTTGCTCAACCCGCAACGTAGAACATATATATTTTTTAATTTTCAAATTAAATGATTTTTTTCAGCTAATAATTTTTATTTTTGTTTTATTATCTATTATAATTTTTTATTTGCTCTTTCTATTAGTTTTTTTGTTCCTTTTTTTATTATTATTTTCAAGTTAGATGATTTTTTTTTGCAATTTTGATTTTATTTTTTTGTTGATCTTTTGTTAAAGTTATTAGGATTTTTTTAGTCTTTCATTTATTTCTATTTTTTATTCATTATTAACATAATAATAATAATAATAATAATAATAATAATAATAATAATAATAATAATAATAATAATAATAATAATAATAGCAATAAATTTAATTATTTTTCTTGCTTACTCTTTTGTTAATGTTTTTGAGTGTTTTTTCTCTTAGTATAATTTGATAATTTTAATTGTTTTGGCAGTAATAGCAATGATAATTTTAGATGTTAAAACTTCGATGTTGCTATTTTTATAATAGGGTGTGCGAATCTGTTTTATTATATTAAATTTAACATATATAGATATTATATTTTAATTTTGGATCAACAAATCCTATTAATTTCTTTAATCCCAACAATCATAAAATTGTTTGCTCAGCCTGCAACGTAGTGCAGTCAATTTTTTAAAATTTTCAAGTCAAATGATATTTTTTTGGTAATCATTTTTATTTATGTTTTATCATTTATTTTATTTTTTATTTGCTCTTTTGTTAATGTTTTTAGACTTCTTTTAGTCTTTGATTTTTTTTTGTTATTAACACAATAATAATATTAATATTAAGAATAATAATAATAATTTTAGTTTTTGTTCTTACATGCTTTTTCTTAATTTTTTCTGTGTTTCTTTCTCGAGTTAGTTTAATAATTTTTATTTTTTTTACAGTAATAGTGATGATAATTTTAGAAGTTAACACTTCGATGTTACTGTTGTTATGATATGTTATTTTGATCTGTTTTATTATATCAAACTTTATATGTAGAAATATTATATTTTAATCTGAACAGTTGTAAAAATTGTTTGTTCCTCCCGCAACGAAGTGCGGTCCATCAAACTAGTATTAACTAAAGTATAATTGGCGTGCTGGTTTCATTGTGCACACATATATAAATTACTGTGGATTACGATAATAAAATTATCATTTTACCTCAAGGCTGAAAAAAATTTGTCCGTGTTTCAGGAGTGTATTTTCAGGATTTTCACCCCCGGGTTTTTGTCCGTGAACCAGGGGCATTTCAGAATTTTCACCACCGGTTTTTTCGTAGATATAGCCAGGTTCAGGGGTGTATGGAGAATTGATCATTTTTTTTGGAACACTGAAGGCGCATTGTATGGACACGCCAGTAGTGTTCCATTCGAACTTGTCTTTCGGGTGGCGCGTGCGGCGTCTTTAGGCGGCGGAAACTTGGCTACTACCGTTACATCTGGTTTGTTGCCATGTCCTCTACCTCCACACATGACACATGTCATTCTAATGTGGTTGTGCAATCGTCGGTGGATGATTTTCTTCCCCACTCCCCCTTTTCTCTCTCCTAATGCCGGAAAGTACAGTGCAACCCTTCATATTTTCAGAAGTTTTACTTCAGTCCCTGATCTTTTGATTTCATTTTCTTACTGATTTTTCAATGGAAATTTCAATTATTTTCAATTATGCCCTTAAATTGAAATTGATTATATGTGGTATTTTTCAATTCAGTCCTTAATCTTCTGATTTTTTTGTTTGTTTTAGGTTCCTTTAAGAATATTGGTATGAAAGGTTTAATTTGTTCTAGTTTTGTTCTCCAATTGAAATTTATCATATATGATATTTTTCATTTCAGTCCTTATTCTTTTATTTTTTTCAACAATTACACTCTATTATTTTTTTTTAAATCCCTTTATTGTTTTTCGATCCTAAAGTTTTGATTTGTTTCATTTTTGTCCTTCAAGTGAAAGTAATTATATGTTTTGTTTTTTATTTTGGCAGTTATTCTTTTAATTTTTTTATTTGGTTTTAATTCCCTTGGTTTTTTTGTCCTTCATGAACAATGTTTATTTCTTATCCATATTTATGTTTTTGGTTTTTGTTTTAAATTTTTGTTGTTTTATTTTTTATTGAGGTTTTATTTTTATTCGATTCGGTTATGAATTTTATGTTTAAGGTTGTTACAATGCATTTTGTTTTAAAAAATCTCTTTATTGTTTTTCAGTCTCAAGATTTTGATTTGTTTCCGTTCTGTCATTCAAGTGTAATTAATTATATATTTTGCTTTTCATTTGACACTAATTCTTTTAATTTTTTATTTAGTATTAATTCCTTTGATTTTTTTGGTCCTTCTTGGACAACGTTTAATTTTTTGTCCATGTTTATTCATTTATACTTTTAGATTTTGTTTTGATTTTTTGTCGTTTCATTTTTTGTCGAGGGTTTTATTTTTATTAGGTTCTGTTTTGAAATTTTAATTTATGGTTGTTACACTACATTTTTTTAAATCTCTTTATTGTTTTTCGGTCCCAAGATTTTGATTTGTTGCAGTTTTGTCATTCAATTGGAATTAATTATATATATATTGTTTTTCATTTTGGCACTTATTCTTTTAATCTTTTATTTAGTATTGATTTTTTTTTGGTTCTTTTTGTCCTTCTTGAACAATATTTTTTTTTGTTCATATTTATTCATTTATACTTTTAGTTTTTGTTTTTAATTTTTTATCATTTTATTTTTTATTAGGGTTTTATTTTTATTCGGTTGAGTTCTGAATTTTTTATCATTTTAAAATTAGTATTGGTCTCTTTGTTCTTTTTTTTTTATCTGTTTTTTGGATGAAATGGTTTTATGATTTTATTGTTTGCACACTAATAATGATAATTTTAGTGACAAATTTTTATTCTTTTTTTGTAAAAATATTTTACTTTTTTTTAAATTCTTTGGGGCAATTTAATGATTTTAACTGTTTGAGCATTAATGTTGATAATAGTTTTAATTATTATCGTAATGATAATGACGGTAACATAATGATAGATTTTCAATTTATATTTTCTTCTTTTTAGAGATAGAAAATTAACTATTTATTTTTGTTATTTCATTATTCCATGATTTCTTGATTGTTGATGCCATGATTTCTTTCTTCTTCGTAGGGAGAGATTGGTTCTAGCTCGACGAAATAGCATAGTTTTCACTTTTCACTTTTCAGGCCAGCTGGGGGCTTAAATACATGGTCATTACATTTTATTTTAATTAACCCCCCTTTGCTTCTTATTTTTATTTTTAAATAATCATAACGTGTCAAAAAAATCTAAACTAACGTCATATGGTTTTTATAGTTTATATTGATCCATAATTGATCTCATCTATGTTTTTAACGTTTAATAACTTGTTTTTTTAAAATACTTTTTAAATTGTTATTTTTTTTTAAAAAAAAACATTGAACTGTTATCACAGGCCTGTGAAAGAGTTGACTTTAATTATTAAAAATTAAATTAGATTAATTAAGTATTTGATTTGATCTGATTCAATTAAAAATTCGACTTAAGCAAATTTTAAATCCTTGTATTATGGAAGGCGCGATGAGTTCTGGGTTTAATAATTACATCGTACCGGTGGGGAAAAAGAATTGCACGCGTGACACGTCGCCATATACCTTTGTAGCGTTGACAAGCGTGGAGGTCACGATCACAAATATCATGACCAATCTGAGAAATCCGGTTGGGCTGAACCGGTAAAGGCTGGGAAATATAAAAGAAGAAAAGAACCCACTTCGATCAAAACCGGGCCTTCATGCGCTGATTTGTTTTAGCGGAGAACGAGCGATTTGCCCGCTGATTTTTTTATCTACTTACAAAATTACAAAATTACAAAATTTTATATGTATTGTATTTTGTTATTTTAATATTTAATTAGTAAAATTATAATTGTTAAATTCTGTTAGAAACAAGTTTTTTTTCCCATCAAAAAATGATTGAATGTTGCTACTGCCAAAATTCTTTTGATAAAATCTGTTAGAATTTTTTTTTCTATGTAGAAAATTGATTGCAAAATTTATTGCTGATATTATTATATTAAAAATATTTTAGAATAATAATAATAAATAGGTTATATATATATATGAAGGTGTTGATATTAAATAAATATCAAAATATATAATTAGTCTCACATATTAATAAGGAAAAAAATATTACAAATAATTGTTATTATTATTTTGAATGTCTTATCTATAATAATAAAAAAAATTTAAGATCTAACAATATTACCAAAAAAACAACTAAAAACCTAAATAAATGACAAAATTTTAAAAAATTATTTGAGCGGAAGAATAAAAAAAAATAGAAAATATCATTTTTGAAATGATCATGAACAAAAATTAAAATGTAATTATTAAAAAAATATAACCTTAATAACAATGAAAATAATAAAAATTGGTGAGACCATAATTATTGTTAGAGAAAAAAAAATCCATAATTTTTTTTACTTTCATATTATTATATTAAAAGTATTCCAGAACAATAATATTAATTTTTTTTTTCAAAAAAACTTTGGTCATTTATATATATCAAAGCTATAATATTAAATAAATATCAAAATATATAATCAGTGTGATATATTTAAAAGAAAATAAAACTTACAAATAATCATTATTATTATTTTGAATGTTTTATCTGTAATAATTAGAAAATTTAATACCTAACAATAATAACAAAAAATAAATATTATTATATTTAAAGAAATTACTTACTTTAAAAAAACCGTTTGGAGCTGGAGGTATTGTGGTACTTTCATCACCTGTTTTTTCATCGTTATCGTTGGGTCGAAGAGTGTATAAGTAATTTATCATTTTTATTATTATTTCTTTTTCAGAAACACTACAGGCGTCGTAAGGACACACTAAGAGTGTTTCACGCGCTCGCGTCATTCAGGCGGCGCATGCTGCTTCATTTGGCGGTGTAAACTGACCGTTGACCGTGTCCCCTGGTGCGCCACCATGTCCTTTACCTCCCAGTGCGGCACGTGTCGGTGTCCGATGGTCGGTGAATCGCCAGTGAATGGTTTTTAGTTTTTTCTCCCTTTTCTCTCTCGTGCCATTGTATATTACATGTAAGTCCTTCATGTTTGTGATTGTTTTATTTTAGTCCCTGCTATTTTGATTTCGGTTTTATTCCTGATTTCTTCAATCAAAATTGTGAGTTTTTTTCAATTGTGCCTTTCAATTGAAACTTATTATATATGTTAGTTTTCATTTCATTCCTTTTTTTTTTGGGTTTGTGTTTGGTTTCTTTAATTATTTCAGCCATTCAATTGGTCATATATGCTACTTTCATTTTGGTCCTTATTCTTTTAATTTTTGAACAAAATTACACTGTATTTTTTTTAAAATGTCTTCATTTGTTTCTGTCCCAAGATTTTTATTTATTTCTTATTTCACCCTTTATTCTTTGAATTTTTTATTTGTTATTAATTCCTTTTGTTTTTTCAGTCCTTCTTGGACAATGTTTATTTTTTACTTATATTTATGCACCTATACTTTTAGTTCTTGTTTTTAATTTTTGTCATTTTATTTTTATTGGGGTTTTATTTTTATTCGATTCAATCCTGAAATTTTAATTTATGTTGGTGATCATTTTAAAATTAATATTTCTCCTTTTTTCCTTTGTTCTTTTTTTTTTATTTTATCTGTTTTTTGGATGAGATGATTTTATGATTTCATTTTTGCGCAATAATAATGATAATTTTAGTGATTATTTATTATTATTTTAAAAAAAAAATGTTTTGCTTTTTTTTATTATTTGGGGCAATATAATAATGTTGATAATAATTTGAACTGTTATAGTTATGATAATGATAGTAACGTAGGGATGAATTTTCAATGATGTTTTCTTCTTTTTGTATATAGAAAATTAACTATTTATTTTTGTTATTTGATTATTGCAGGTATTTTCACAATTTATATTTTATATTTTAATTTAATTTAAATTGGATTATAAAATGAATTAATCCTAATATTGCGAATTCGATAATTCAAGTATCCAAATCTTCTTGCTTTTTTGATGATGATAATTTTATACTGGTGATTTCGTTGAAACTTACTAAAAAATAAATTTATATCGATTTAAAATTCATATATTTTATAATAAAATTGCACTTCATAAGAATTCTGCACATATTTATTATTTTTCTCAAATTTATATTATTATAAAAAAATCTCATATAATTAGTATTTTTGCTTTGAAAAAAATGTGGTTTTGGTCGTGATGAGGCGTGATTTAGTGGCTACTATATATATATATATATACTAGCTATATTATCCGCGCGTTGCCGCGGGCATTCTTCTGTATATAATTTAATATAATTAAATCAACAACGATAAATTTATATGATATAACTAAATAAAATATATAGATTAGGAGATAAAATGTATAAATTTTTAAGTAGACTTTGTTGCTCAAGCATAGATTCCATATTTTAGAATGTAGGTATTGCGTCATAAAAGATCACAAAAGAGAACGAACTAACATTAAAAAAAAGAGCAAAATATTTTTATAAGAAAAAAATAAAAAAATAATCACTAAAATCATCGTTATTATTGTGCAGATAGTAAAATTATAACAATCATTTAATACAAAGAGCAAATAAAAATAAAATAAAAAAAAATAAAGGGGAAAAGGAAGCAATATTAATTTAAAATATTATAACAATAGCAACATCGGAGTCTTAACATCTAAAATTATTATTGTTGTTACTATCAAAATAATAAAAATTATCAAATTATACCGAGGGAAAAAAATAAAAAGCATGAACAAAATAGCAAGCAAGAAAAACAATTAAAATATTATTATTATTATTATTATTATTATTATTATTATTATTATTATTATGAAAGAATAAATAAATGAATGAAAGATTAAAAAAATTGTAAAAACTACAAAAAAAGCTCAAACAAAAAAATACAATAAAAACTAAAAATTATCATTGTTATCATTGTCAACACAATAAAAATTATCAAATTGTTCTGAGGGAAAAAAACCCTCAAAAACATTAACAAAAGAGTAAGCAAGAAAAATAATTAAATTATTATTATTATTATTATTATTATTATTATTATTATTATTATTATTATTATTATTATTATTATTATTATTATTATTATTTTCATTTATTTATTTTATTTTGTGTTAATAATGAAAGGGGAAAAATGGAAGAAAAAAAAATCTAAAAACTTCAACAAAAGATCAAACAAAAGAATAAAACAAAAATAAAAACTATCGTTTCTATCACTGCCAAAACAATAAAAATTATCAAATTATCCCGAGGAAGAAAACTAAAAAACATTAACAAAAGAGTAAGCAAGAAAAACAATTAAATTATTATTATTATTATTATTATTATTATTATTATTATTATTATTATTATTATTATTATTATTATTATTATTATTATTGTGTTAATAATGAAAAAAATTAAATAAATGAAAGACTAAAAAAACCATAAAAACTTTAAGAAAATTAAAATCATAAAAAGAAATCAATGGATTAAAAAAAAACATTAAAAGTATAAGGTCCGAAAGGAAAATCAAATATAAAGGGATTAAAATCCAAAATTAAAAGTATAAGGGCCGAAATGAAAATCAAATTTATTATCAATTTCAATCAAAGGACAAAATTGAAATAATTGAAACTGCTGTACCGAATTTATTGAGTTATTTAAACCCAACCCAGAAATTAAAAGAAGGAGGATCGAAGTGAAAATTGCACATTCAATTAATTTCAATCGAAAGACCGAATCGAACTAAATGAAAATTATATAACAAAAATCAGGACCATAAACAAAATTAAAAGTACAGGGACCGAAATGAAAAGGCATTAAAAACGGGGGACTCTCGTGCACTTTGACGTGCAGGAGAGAGAGAAACGGCTGCAGCGGCTTTAACCGGCCACCGCCGCGTCCACGGACGTCGGAGGACAAAACCCGCCGCACCATGAGGAAGATCAAGTGGAGGCGCATCGACTAAGACGCCGGTAGACCATCTCCGGCGACTCCATCACCACTCACGCGCCACTTAAAGAGGGCGTAAGGCGGAATACTGTCGGCTGCGCGTAACACACGCGCCGACAGTATAAAGAAAAAAAATAAAAAAAGTATGGTCAATTACCGGTGTACCCCTGTGCCTAAGTCAACAATTTTGTCTTATTAGGGGCTATACCTGTAATTAGCCATTTCCGAAAAAATATAAAATAATCAAAAGGTAGGCGGACCGGATCGGACCGGACCGGTCCGAATTTGTGCAATTACCGCGGAGCCCCTCCACCCATAACCGGTTTTTTTGTCTTTTTCGAGGGCTAAAAGCGCTATTTGAATGTGCAAAAAATGATAAAAAAAATAGAAAAACCGGCAAACCAACTGAACCGAATGAACCGAGAGCCGACCCGACCAAAAAATACACTATTACAATCCACAGTGTCTACACTCACAGTCTACAGTGCAACACAGTGAATACTCCACGCTTATTATATATTAAGTAATATATATATATATATATATATATATATGAGAGAGAGAGAGAGAGAGAGAGAGAGAGAGAGAGAGATGAACATCAGTTGACCTTAATTTATTAAAATAATCCAGTGATTTAAATCTCATCTTGAATATGATGCCTTGTCTTTTGTATGTTTAATGCGTGTGGAGATCACCGTCACCACCATCAAGTTTCAAATTAAATGTTTGTTTGATAACGTGATTAATGTTAATTTTAAAAGTGTTTTCATTTAGAAATATATCAAAATAATGTTTTTAAAATAATTTTTGATATTAACACATAAAAATAATCTAAAAACACGTAAATTTGTTAATTTAAAATAAAAATAAAAATAAATTATTTTTAAAAAAAATACTATTGAAACCAGTGTGAAATACTCCCGAGATGGAGTTGTCACACATGAATCCATCAATCTCATGTGATCCAAGGACCATTGAAAATATGGGTTAGTTTTTTTAAAACAAAAATTAAGATAATAACATTTTAAAAATATCATTATAATACACACACACACACACACACACACACATATATATATATATATATATATATTATTGTCTTTAATAACTCGTTTCATATTAAAAAAAACTATTTGCTTTTAATTTTATTTTAATCAACCCCCCTTTGCTTTTTATTTTTTTTACAATAATCATAACTTGTGTCAATAAAATCTAAACAAATATCATCTGTTTTTGAAATTATAGTTTATATCGATCCATGATTTATCTCATCTATGTTTTTAACGTTTAACTTGTTTTTTAAAATATTGTTTTCTTAAAAAAAACACATTAAATTGTCTTTTTCAGGTGTTTTTATAGTTTTGATATATTTGATGCTAAAAAATTTAAAAGAATTACTTAGGGGCTAGTTACTATGATGTATACTAACTCGATATAATGTATATAAAGGTTTTTAGTTATGATGACTAATGTGTAAGATATGAATATTGTTAGATCCGATCCGAAGCTCATTCCAATTTAATTTGAGATATATATTTTTATTTTTAACACATATCTTAATATTGATATAAAACATATATATAAATAATATTTATCATTATATATATATATATATATATATATGTACACTTCAAATATATATTAACTATTTTATTTTTTATTAATTAATAAATAATCATGCATAATAAATATTTTTGTGGATTTTTAACAGGATATGTTTTGCTGTTCGAGAAATCTTGCTGTTAATTGGGCTGAGTGTGGAATCAGGGCATTGCGTGCTCAGAGAATGACCCCGGAGCACCAAAACACTCGGCGAGAAATACTAATTCCTCCTAATTTTTTGTTTGTATCGATTACAAAGAAACTAAACCGTGTGCGGAATTAACTGTAGCTCCCCACACAAAGTACTGTGGATTTCCACAGTGTTTCTTTTTCTTTTTTTTTTTTTTTTGCTTTTTGTTTATTTTTTATTACGTTTCATTTTTATTTTTTTTTATTATTTTTTTTCTTTCTTTTTTTGTTTCTTTTTTTTTGTTCTTTTTTTTTCGTTTTTTTTTCTTTTTTTTTCATGAAATATTTTTTTTACTGGTTATAATTTTTTTCTTTTTCTACTTATATGTAATTTCATTTGTTTTTTTATAATCGGGATGTTTGGGCTAACTTAAGCACACCATAATAATCCTCGGATCTAATTTTTTTTATAGTTTTTTTTTCCCATTTTTCTCTGATTATATTTTTTTCCATTTTTTTCCATGAAATAGTTTTTTTTGTTGGTTATACTTTTTTTAATTTTTTTTCTTTTTCCACTTATATATATTTTTTTTGTTTTTTATGATCGGGGTGTCCGGACTAGCTTAAGCGCACCATAATTAATCCCCGGATCCAAATTTTTTTTTATAAGCAGGGTGTCTAGACCAGCTTATGCGTACCATGACTAATCCTTGGACCTATTTTTTTTGTTAAAGTGCTTTCCCGTTGATACATTTTTTTCCTTTTTTTTTATACTTTTGTTTTGTTCACTTATACATTTTTTTTTACAACCGGGGTCTACGTGCCAGCTTAAGTACACCACGACTAATTCCCGGAACGAATTTATTTTTAAAACAATATGGATTGCTACAGTAGTTTTCACGCTTATTTTTTTTTCTCTTTAACTTATATATTTTTTTATAACAATGGTCTCTGAGCCAGCTTAAGCTTTTTATTATTATTATTTTTTGCTTATATATTCTTTTTATAACCAGGATCTATGGGTCACCTTAAGCGCACCACGACTAATCCCCGGACTAAATTGTTTTTTGATAATTATGGTGTTCAGGCCAGCTTGCACGTATCACGACTAATCCCTGTACCAGTTTATTATTTTTTTAATTTTTGTTCCTTATACTTTTTTTTTTCACTTATTCATTTTTTTTCCTTATGCTCAGACCAAATTTTTTTTTATAACTGGGGTCTCCGGGTCAGTTTAAGCACACCACGACTAATTCCTGGACCGATTTGTTTTAGAAAAAAACAATATGGGTTGTAAATAGTGTGTGGAAAGCATTGTAGCTCCCCACACATAGCATTGTTGATTGCAACAACGCTTTTCCCGCTACAATGTTTTTTCCTGTTTTTTGCTTCTTCTTTTTTTGCCTTTTTTTTTCCCTTATTATGTTTCTTTTTTTTTTCTTATTATATTTTTTTTCGCTTTTTTCCCAAAATATTTTTTTTTCCTGTTATACTTTTTTATATTTTTTTTCTTTTTCCACTTATATTTATTTTTTTCTTTTTTTATAATTAGGGTGTCCAAGCTAGCTTAAGAGCACCACAATTAATCCCCAGATCTATTTTTTTTTTATGACCAGGGTTTCCATGCCAACTTATGCATACCACGACAATCCCTAGACCCACTTTTTTTTTCTTAAGTGCTTTCTCGCTGATACATTTTTTTTCCTTTTTTTTTCTTATACTTTTGTTTTGTTCACTTATATATTTTTTTTATAATCGGGCTCTTCGGGTCAGCTTAAGCACACCATGACTAATTCCTGAAGCGAATTTTTTAAAAAACAATATGGATTGCTACAGTTCTTTCACACTTATACTTTTTTTTTCACTTATATATTTTTTCTATAACCAGGATCTCCAGGCAAGCTTAAGTGCACCACCGCCACACCCCGGACCAAATTTGTTTTTTGATAATCAAGGTGTCCAGATCAGCTTGGACGCACCACGACTAATCCCCAGACCAATTTATTATTTTTTTCCTTATACTTTTTTATGTTCACTTATATATTTTTTTGTGACCGGGGTCTCCGATCCAGCTTAAGAGCACCACGACTAATTCCCGGACTGATTTAAAAAAAAACAATATGGATTGCTACAGTGCTTTCATGCTTATACTTTTTTTTTCACTTATATATTTTTTTTATAACCAGTGTCTCTGGGCCAACTTAAGCTTTTGTTTTTTTGTTTTTTTTTCACTTATATATTTTTTTAATAACCGGGGTCTCTGGGTGAGCTTAAGCGTACCATGACTAATCCTCTGACCCTTTTTTTATAATCGGGGTGTCCGGGTCAGTTGATGCGCACCATGAGTTGTATAAGAACGTATATACCCCCTATAAGACAAAATCCAAGAGTTGGTTATAGGGGTGTATTGGTAATTTACCAATTTTTAATTATATTTTCTGTCGGGTGTTGTGGGCACGACATAAATTTCAGAGCTCATGTACATTTCGGATGACGCGTGTGGCGTCGTAGAACTTTTTAAAATGTATATTAGTTTTTTATATAGTTATTTTATTATGTAAAATGTGTTTAAATAATGTCATGGTATCAAAGGTATTTTTATTTTTTTTCATTTCTGTGCATAACACAATAATCATAATACCTTCAAATAAGACAAAAACCAAGAATTGTTAGTGGCGTATCTCAGTAATTTTACTTTTTTAGAAACTAAACTAAAAAATAAAAAAATAAAAACCAAAATACAAAATAAAAAACTTATATGTATTAAAACTAGACAAAAAAAAATTTAATCCCTGCGGCAGAGCGCGGGTTTATGGCTCGTACATCTCTATTCTTAGTTTATATTTTTTTTATTTTTATTAAATGCAGTTTGCGTTAAAAAACATAGTAAATTTAGCTTTGATGATGTAAAATAAGAGTGGAACTCTCTCTTATGCATGTATACAAAGATTATTTTGTATTTGTATTTTATAAAAAAAAACATGTTCAATATCCTTAATGGCCCCAAATTTAACTGTTGATTTTTATCTTATTAAAGAATATTATAGTTACTTTATATGTCTGTTACTCCCGCAATGTCTTACCTATTCATTGAGCTTGCAGGGTATTTAGTGGTCCGGGTGTTGCGTATGATTTATGTATCACCCATTAATTCACTTGAAGCTCTAGATATTATAAATATAACTAAAAGAGATCAGGAAAACACTGTGCATTGTTAGTGAAAACACTGTGGATTTCAATAGTGCTTTTTTTTTTTTTTTAACAGTGTTTTAACGATTTTAACACTGGTAATATGACAAAAAAATGGTTTCGTCTGAGGGTCACGGACGTAATTGCGCGCGTCCGGACCGGCCCGGTTCGGTCCGGTCCGCTGCAACCTTTTTTTTTAAATATTTTTTAAAATGGCTAAATACGGTTATAGCCCCTAATAAGACAAAATTAGTGACTTAAGCACAGGGGTGTACCGGTAATTGACCATTATTAGTTTTTTTTTTCGAAATACTGTCGGCGCGTGCGTGACACGCGACCGACAGTATTCCGCCTCACGCCCATATCAGGTGGCGCATGACTGCTGTTAGGGTGGCCGGATATGGGCTACCGGCATCTATTTCGGTGCGCCTCCTCATGGTCTTCCTCCCGTGGCGGCACGTGTTATCCCAAGGTGGCCGTGGACGCGGCGGTGGCCGGTTAAAGCCGTTTTGACCTCTTCTCTCTCTCCTGCACGTAAAAGTGCAGAAGAGGCCCCCGATTTTCGTGGCTTTTAAATTTGGTCCCTTGACTTTTAATTTTGTCTATGGTCCTGATTTCTGTTATATAAGTTTTGATTTAGTTCAATTGGGTCATTCGATTGCAATTAATTCAATATTAATGTTTCACTTCGGTCCTCCTTTTAATTTCCGAATTGGGTTGAAAAAGCTTAATATATTCGGTACAAAAGTTTCAATTGTTTCAGCTTTGTCCTTTAATTGAAAATGTTAATAAATGTGATTTTCATTTCAGCCCTTAAACTTTTAATTTTTTCTTTTAATCCCTTTATAGTTTTCATTTCAGCTCTTATACTTTTATTTTTTAATATTTCTAGAATAATCTCTATTTTTGTCCATGTATATATAAGTATGTTTAACACAATAATAATAATAATAATAATAATAATAATAATAATAATAATAATAATAATAATAATAATAATAATAATAATAATTTAATTTTTTTTCTTACCTACTCTTTTGTTAATGTTTTTTTGTGTTTTTTTCTCCGGATGATTTGATAATTTTTATTGTTTTGACAAAATAGCAATGATAATTTTTATTTTTATTTTATTTTTTGTTTTATCTTTTGTTAAAGTTTCTAGCATGTTTTTTAGTCTTTCATTTATTTTTGTTTCTTTCATTATTAACATAATAATAATAATAATAATAATAATAATAATAATAATAATAATAATAATAATAATAATAATAATAATAATAATTTAATTGTTTCTCTTACTTACTCTTTTGTTAAAGTTTTTGAGTGTTTTTTTTCAGGATAATTTGATAATTTTTATTCTTTTAATAGTAAGAGCAATGATAATTTTATATTTTAAGACTTTGATTTTGCTATTGTTATAATAGAGTGTGTTGAGCTATTTTATTATATTAAATTTCACATATATAAATATTATATTTTAATTTTGATCCAGCAAATCCTATAAAAATTATTTGCTCAGCCCGCAACATAGAACATATATTTTTTAAAATTTCAAATTAAATTATTTTTTTCAGCTAATAATTTTTATTTTTGTTTTATCATCTATTATATTTTTTTATTTGCTCTGTCTTTTAGTTTTTTATTGGTTTTTTTTATATATATTTTCAAGTTAGGTTAAGTTTTTTGCCAAATAATTTTGATTTTATTTTTTTGTTTCATCTTTTGTTAAAGTTATTACAATTTTTTTTTGTCTTTCATTTATTTCTGGTTTTTTATTCATTATTAACACAATAATAATAATAATAATAATAATAATAATAATAATAATAATAATAATAATAATAATTTTAATTATTTTTCTTACTTACTCTTTTGTGAATGTTTTTGAATGTTTTTTCTCTCAGGATAATTTGATAATTTTAATTGTTTTGACAGTAATGGCAATGAGAATTTTTTATGTTAAAACTTTGATTTTGCTATTTTTATGATAAGGCGTGGTAATCTGTTTTATTATATTATATTTCGTATATATAGATATTATATTTTAATTTTAGACCAACAAATCCTATTAATTTTTTTAATCCCAATAATCATAAAAATTGTTTGCTGAGCCCGCAACATAGTGCAGTCAATTTTTTTAATTTTCATGTGAAATGATTTTTTTTCAATTAATAATTTTTATTTTTGTTTTATCATTTATTTTATTTTTTTTATTTGTTATTTTGTTAATGTTTTTAGACTTCTTTTAGTCTTTGATCTATTTTTTTTTGTTATTACGGAATAATAATATTAATATTAAGAATAATAATAAAATTTAAGTTTTTGTTCTTACTTGCTTTTTTTTTCTTTCTCTTGAGGTATTTTGATAATTGTTATTGTTTTGACAGTAAGAGTGATGATAATTTTGGAAGTTAACACTTCGATGTTACTGTTGTTATAACAGAGTATTTAGATTTGTTTTATTATATCAAACTTTACATTAAAAAATATTATATTTTAATCTAAACAATTGTATAAATTATTTTCTTCGCCCGCAACGAAGTGCGGGCCATCAAACTAGTTCATATTCTATAATCAATTATTTCCTGTACCGTCCCGAACCAAGTTGACTAATTAATTATTTAGCTATCTCTTTGGGGCGAGTGAGGGACTTTTAAAATATAGTAATGTGAATGCTAACTCGAATTGAATGAATAACAAATAGAGGGGGCAGACACTCTCAATCTTAAGTGAATTTTTCTTCGTCTTCCAAACAACAATTATAAAAGACAGAATGCAAATCTGTAATCAGACTCAAAACTAGTAAAACAGCTAATTAGTGTACCTTAATCATGTTTAAGGCCATCAACAAACAAATTCTTAAATATCCCCATCACGTCTTTCTTCAAAACCAACCCGATCTCTACGCCGCCACTCTCAGCTTTGCTCTCCGACATAGAAATAGCTCCAGTCCTATCTATGCTGGTGACCTCCACGTTCTTCGGCCTCCCCCACCCGAAATCTACCCCATAAACCTCGAACCGGGCTGACCCGGCAACCGTAACCGGTATTGCATCTAGACCAGTAGCCATAAACTTTTCAACCTTGTCCTTTTCTACTTCAAGAGCTGTTTTCTCTATTCCTTTGATCAGCTCACTAACCTTTCGTGCAACAAAAAGAATCCCATCATCTTGCATCGCTGGTCCTGCTATTAAAACATCAGCACAAAAAGAAATACAATTGCCAGAATAATTTGTAGGAATGGGAGGGTCCAAACGTGCCCTACAGTCTGCTGCAAATCCAAACATTATCTTTTCATCACTTTTTAGACCTCTAGCCTTCACAAGGCAAACTAATGCATAAGAAAGTGTAATCGCAAAAGATGATAAATGGATTGGTTCTGCGTCTTTTCTATCAGAGACCTTGTCAAGTTGAGAGAGGATCCTTTCCCTCAATTTCTTTATGTCTTCTCGGGAGAAACTGAACGTTGCTCGTACCGAGTTTGGCTCAACTTCCATAGGTGGAAATGGTTTCAAGCTTCTAGCATTGGAATCTGAACCTCCATCTGCCTGATTCATGCTTGACCGGCTGTTCAAGCAGTCAATGGCAATCCCCTCTGGATCTTGAAAAGCTGTTCTATCAAAAAAAGGGCTTAGCTCAGCTGGCAACAAGCATGAACTGTTCTTGCATAGGTGAGCCCATGCTTTCATGAACAAGTTAAAGGATTTCCCATCGAGAGCAGCGTGGTGAGCGGCGCAGCCGATGCTAAACCCTTTATTCGGGAACAAAGTGACCTGCAATGCGAGGACAGGTACTTTTTCATCAGATGCTGATAATCTGGGCACATAAGGGTGTGACACGATAGCATCATGCATTTCATTGCTTGAGAGATCATCAAAGTCAGCGGCATTATTGGACTCCGCAACAGTCAACGAAACACCATCTTGTGGAGTGTACAGAATGATGGGTTTGGCCGACTTTGAAGGCCAAGTAATGTTTCCAGCGACAGGGAGGAAGCGAAGGAGAGTCAGAGAGAGGGAGTTTTTGAGTTTGGGAAGGATCTCTGAGTTGAACACGGTAGGGGTTAAATCAGTGAGCTCATAGGAGAAGATGTGCTCAAGTGGATGAAATTTAAGCCATACAATGTCAAAAAAAGTGAGAGGGATAGAAACTTCAACGGCTGAATACGGCGATTCGTAGGGTGGCGAGACTTGAAATACCTCAACTACTTTTACTGGGATTGTTGATGCCATGATTTCGTTCTTCTTCTTAGGGAGAGGTTGCTTCTATCTCGAAAAACACTAGCATAGTTTCAGGTCAGCTGCGGGCTTAAATACCATTAAAAGATGATCTTGTGCTTGCATGTAGAGGGAAGAACAGTTGATTCAACAAAGTACTCAGCTCCATCTTCATTTGATCAAAAAAGAAATCTCCCTGATGGGAATTTTTTTAGGTTCAAAATCAGTGATCACAGTGCTGAGAATATATTTTGGGAGTTTGTGGACAAGCTAGGACTCATTTCCCGATTCACAACACCATGTGCTTAGCCTGATATATCAAGTGAAAAAACAGACAACAGACACTTAAAACAGATCTAAATCTCATTAAGAGATGCTCTTACCTAAAGTTAATACAGATACAAGGTACAATTAACAGGATGTATTAACTTTAATAGAACACAGTTTGGCACAGAGAGGTGAAAACAATTGATGGTTCCACTATCCCTTTCGTAAAATAAATTAAAAACTCACAATTGGAAGCATCCTAGTAAATCTTGGAAAGAGACCTGCCAGAGTCACGTGATTACAGCAATGTGAACTGGCTTTGTTTATTTTTCTAAGTAACTAGTAGCTCCACATGGCCATCCTCTTCGCTAGCCAGCAAGCAGTTTAGATTTTTAATATTTCCCACATCTTTTTGTGGAGATTTATTTCTGATTCTTCATTATATGATATCTTGTCATATAATTTAGTTCAGAGATTTAGGAGGGTATCTTCGACACATCTTTGCTTGATCTGTTGTATTTCATGTGGCTCCTCACAAGCTGACCAGCTGCAATTGCAGACATGAGGGACAGCTCTCCTGCCAAAACAGAACCAGCAACAATGGAAGCCAAGAGTCTTGAGTTTGATCCTGGAGAATCTTTGCTCGCACCCTTTACTCCAAGTAGGTTCAAGCAAGCTGACTGAGATGCTAGTTGGGTGCCACCTCCAACTGTGCCCACCTGAACCAAATAGTTGATGCATTAAAAAAGAGAGTTAGAGGTTGGCTATTGATGTCTGAAATCAAATCATAATACTATTTTTTGATCGCACGGCTGTTAATTTACACATGGCCTTCTTTATATATCCTGTTAATTTACACATTTTACCTCAATGGAAGGCATGGTGACTGAGATATGAAGGTCCTTGCCATCATTGACGGATTCCATCATAGTAATGCAGTGAGAGCCCTCGACATTCTGAGCAGGATCCTGCCCTGTGGCTATGAAAACTGCACTGACAATATTGCTGGCATGGGCATTTAACATATTTTACTGTTTTTTTAAAGACTGGGAAACTATTATTTTATATATATATATATATATATATATATATATATATATAATTATTATTATTTTTGAATACGAGGAAATTACACCCCTGAAAAATATACTTTATAGATTTAGGTTAAAAAGTAAAGTCTCGACTATCTTATAAGAAATATACATTCTAATTCGAATTCGAGACCTGTTGTATAGTGTATAAGCCCTTTGTCTTCATACCATACACGGTTGATGAATATAAAAGCATTCATACAAACAGAAACAATTATATTTGAAACATCCTCTCAAAGCTGCAATTGACCCTTACCAATCCAATTCAACATGTTTTTTAAATTATTTTTAAAAAATATTAAATTTATATTTTTATATTTGTTTTTAATTACCAAACACACTTAAATTCCTTGATATTAAACCAGCATGACAATGACCAAGACCCTCAATTGAGCTAGGTCAATAAAAAAAGGTTGCCCTGAAGCTATTTCACAGCATCCAGTAATATCTCCATGGCAATTCCATTTCAGTAGAGTATTTATCTGCTAGAATTTCAGTAGAGTAATCAAAACATGGTGGACAAATTGTAATCAAAAGTTAAAATAGAATTCGAATTCCACTTGTGGTATCATAATTCATGAACAGATTGCTACCTTCTCCAGTCTTCATCACTGCTTGACTTCTGTCACTCCATTAAAACTTCCAACAAATCTTTAAGCACAAGGTTCCCATCCATCAAATGGAGATGACTGAACATGAAACAAACCGCATTTAACACACAAAAAAAAACATGTTAAAACCAACTCCAGCAGTATGAAACAGTCTGATTATCTCCTTCGAAATACAAAATTGGGACATGCTTAGATTTTTGAATGAAGCTCTATCCATCCACTAGATTGTATAGCCAAAAGGATCAAGATGGAAGATACAAAACATGAATACAGATCTTTCCATAAATTGCTTCTACAAATGATTATGAATACATATACAACAGAACCAAGGCAAAAGTAACTAAGTGAACCACAACACAACTTTCTTTTTAGGTTCAAGAATAGGAGGATCTACATCGATCACCATGTTAGCTGCAGTGCCTGCTATGATTCTCATTGCTGATTCAATGGTTGTGCAATTCAAGTCTGGAAACTTTTCAGTAGCTATGGTGCGTAATTGGTCAATCGTGACCTTGCCCACTTTCTCCATCTGTGGATCTATTTGAAGGAGCCAGTCGATGTATAATTCTTGTTCTTTCAAACTATGAGATTCTTAATATATTCAAAAATCTAACCCGACGCAACCCCCGTGGCGGACCCCAACCGAAGCAATTCTTAATATATTCAATAACTATGTTGAAGCCCTAAGCATGAAACCTGCATATTTCCTCACATAATGCTAGTATTTCCTCAGCAGATATATGGCAACACAGGTCTGAGTTTTTAAGGCCTAATAGGGAGTCTAATTGTTTATTAAAACAGCAACTAGGATTTGTAGTCAGAATTCAATTCTAACCAGGATAAAGAAAAAACAGCAGTAAATATTATACACATCAATTGGGCACAAATTATATACATGCGTCCATTTTCAGAGTCAAGCATTTGTTACTCAAGTCAGAGAGAGAGAGAGAGAGAGAGAGAGAGAGAGAGAGAGAGAAGTGGCTTCATAATACAAAGAAACACAAATTTTGGTTTCACTTCAGCAAGGACTGGTTGAACACAAGAAGAGTTTCAGTTAAATTCTTCTCTGAGTGAACACCTAATGATAAACATTGAAGCACAACGAAGACAACTCTAGCATCAGCAGCAGTTATATAGAAGTTACATGGGTTAAGGATGAAAAAGAATTGCTATGGATCAGATAGGATGAATGGTAAAGTGAAATTTCGATGAGAGAAACACAACTCTGTCAAATATGAATGACTTCACTCAAGTGCACAGAGAATGAGTCACAACATCACAAAATATTAACCTAAAACCAAGAAGCTTATAATGAGAATATTAGCGAGTGTATTTTCTGCACAAGGCTGCCACCAACTCTCACATGGTTAATACAGCCTTATGTGTGCATGCTACACCCATGCCTGCTTCTCTTTCAATGGTTTGATCATTTAACTATCTGCATACAACTTGTCCATTCTACTATTCACATTATATAATTTGTTTTAAAGTATCATAAAATGACTCTCGCCATATAGAACTTGTAAAGACATTGTTGGGAATTCAATAATTACTGTTAATCATTCATATATTAGCACACCATTATAATATTCTAGATTCTATCTACGCATCAAGCACAACACCCATGAAACATCAATCGACCTCAAGCTTTAGGCATAATAATAACTTTTAAAGTAGGAAATCAGAACAGAAACAGAACAAGAACATGATTAGAGGAGAAGAAAAACCCAAACAGTTGGTCCATTGAATCATATGCAAGTATACCTGCAGCCTTGAGCAACAAAACTGAAGCAGGAGGTGTCTTCAAAATAAATAAAAATGCCTTTATTGTTTTGATAACAATTGCAAGCCGATGTTTTGGTGGCGACGCCTGCGCCAAAAAGTCCAAATAACACAGTAAGAATCTTTTCAAAGATTTTCGGTCTTTTTTATTTTACTTTTTCTATTTCCTCTGCTAAAATATGATACACTGACCTCAAACTTTTTTTCAAGGGCTGTTTGTTGGAGATTCTTCTCCATGGATAACTGGATAAGTAGTATTATAAAATAAACTAGAAAATCAAGAATTCTTGGTAGATTCTGAGATAAAATATTGTGGATTATAATAGTATGTTTTTGGGTCGGGTCATTTTTTTGGTCGGTCAGTTTATTGGTTTGTTGACTTTTTATTATTATTTGCACAGTAAAATAATTGTTTTAACCCTCAAAAAAGACAAAAAAAAAAAACATTGTTTCCGGGAGGGGTTTCATGGGGATTTCACAATTTTTGAAAACGACTAAATACTAATCTGTCACTATATAAGACAAAAACCGTATCTGGCAAGGACGAGTACCACGAGGATTTCCTATTTTTTAAAAAAATAATTAAATACTAATTGCCCCCCATTAAGACAAAATTGAATAATTAGCTGTAAGGGTGTTCCGATAATTGACCAATTTTTGAAAATGATTTCCGATAGTGTTTGGCCCCTCGCCTACTTCTGGTGGCGCACGCGGCGTCCTTCGGTAGGGGAAAATGAGCTTCTGGCATCTCCAACGATACGCCGCCGTGTGGTCTTCCTCATGGTGTTTCGTATTTTGGCAAAGGGTGGTCGTCACCGTGACGATGGCTAGTTAATTTTTTTTTCTGTTCTCTCTCCTGCACGCTAAAATGCAAGAGAGGCCCCCGGTTTTATGGTTTGTTTACTTTCATCCCTGTACTTTAAATTTTTTGTATGATCCTGATTTTTGTTATATAAGTTTTGATTTATTTCAATTGGGTCCTTCAATTAAAATTAATTATATATTAAGGTTTCACTTTGGTCCTCCTTTCAAATTCCGGATTGGGTACTATAATATATTCGGTACAAAAGTTTTGATTTTTTCACTTTTTTCCTTTGATTGAAATTGATAATGTATTTGATTTTCATTTCGGCCCTTATACTTTTAATTTTTTATTTTAATCCCTTTATTTTTGTTATATTTCTCGTATAGTCTCTATTTTTGTCCATGTATATATAAGTGTGCTCTTAGCTTTGGTTTTTAATTTTTATTATTTTCTTATCTGTTGAGGTGATATTTTTTATAAAAAAAATAGCTCTTAAATTTTATTTTGTGTCTATGATCATTTAAAAATTGATATTTCTATTTTTTCTCTCTCTCTCTTTTCTTTCTTTTATTTTTTTATTCTTTTTTTATTTTTATTTTGATTTTCAAGTCAAATGAATTTTTTTTCACCTGATAATTTTTATTTTTATTTTATCATTTATTTATTTTTTTGTTTGATATTTTGTTAAGGTTTTTAGGATTTTTTTATTCTTTCATTTATTTTTGTTCCTTTTTCATTATTAACACAACAACAACAACTAAACAATAATATTTTTTTTTCTTGCTTACTCTTTTGTTAATGTTGTTGAGTTTTTTTTTCACGTGATAATCAAATAATTTTTATTATTTTCTCTTTTGTTGAGGTAGTATTTTTTTGAAAAATTTAGTTCTTAAATTTTTTTTCCTCTGTGTTATTTCATTTTGTTTTTTTTTTATTTTCAAGTTAAATGATTTTTTTCACCTGATAATTTTTATTATTTATTATATTTTTTTATTTGTTTTTTTGTTAATTTTTTTAGGCTTTGATTTAATTTTGTTGTTTTCATTAGTAACATAATAATAATAATAATAATAATAATAATAATAATAATAATAATAATTTTAGTTTTTGTTCTTACTTATTTTTTGTTAATTGTTTTGTGTCTTTTTTTAGGGATAATTTAATAATTTTTATTATTTCAGCAATAACAGTGGTTGTAATTTTAGATGTTAAGACTTCGATGTTACTATTTTTATAATAGAGCATGTTGATCTGTTTAATTATATCAAATTATATATATATATATATATATATATATATATATATATATATATATATTATATTTTAATATCAATAATTATAAAAATTATTTACTCGACCCGCAACGTATAGAAACATTTAACTAGTTCATATTCTATAATCAATTATTTCCTCTACCGTCCTGTACCAAGTTGACTAATTAATTATTAGCTATCCCTTTGGGGCGAGTGAGGGACTTTTATAATATAGTAATGTGAATGCTAACTCGAATTGAATGAATAACAAATAGAGGGGCCAGACACTCTCAATCTTACGTGAATTTTCTTCGTCTTCCAAACAAAAATAATAAAGACAGAATGCAAATCTATAATCAGACTCAAACTAGTAAAACAGCTAATTGGTGTCCCTTAAACATGTTTAAGGCCATCAACAAACAAATTCTTAAATATCCCCATCACGTCTTTCTTCAAAACCAATCCCATCTCAACGCCGCCACTGTCAGCCTTGCTCTCCGCCATAGAAATAGCTCCAGTCCTATCTATGCTGGTGACCTCCACGTTCTTCGGCCTCCCCCACCCGAAATCTACCCCATAAGCCATACAATGTCAAGAAAAGTGAGAGGGAGAGAAACTTCTACGGCTGAATACGGCGATTCGTACGGTGGCGTGACTTGACATACCTCTACTACTTTTACTGGGATTGTTGATGCCATGATTTCGTTCTTCTTCTTAGGGAGAGGTTGCTTCTATCTCGAAAAAACACTAGCATAGCTTTCAGGTCAGCTGCGGGCTTAAATGCCATATATATATATATATATATATATATATATATATATATATATATATATATATATATATAACTATTTTATTTTTTATTAATTAATAAATAAGCATGCATAATAAATATTTATTAAATATCCAAAAAATTATAAATAGTATGAAATTTTTTACTTGATAAATAAAATAAAAACATTTACCGACAGCTACCTAGTACTATCCCTATTCATATATATCTAGTTAATTGGAGATGTGGGGGTAGCCCTATTGCCTCCATCCCAGCAGCCCTAACACCCATGTATATGCCTAACACCCACCCAATCTCACAAATGTCAATCCTGCAATCCTCTTGATGATATTTTCTTTTATGAGATCCTGTACGAGTTAAGCTATGGAATTGATGGTGGTGAGCTGCGTAGAATGGCTGATGGGTAAAAATTTATAGGCTAGATGAACAAAACCAGGTCTAGGAAATAGCCTGGACTCGTTAAACAAGTTTTATGATGAAAACAGGTATAATTTTTTACCTGAATTACAGCTAGAACAAGCTGAGATTTTATCAAAGCATTCTAAAAACCATGTTTCCTGTAAGAGTCGACATTAGTCTGCGCTATAGCAGGCAACACCAGCAAATCAATGATGCCTCCTAACGCCAAAGCCGATCTTACCAGCAAAATTGTTGCCGCTGGAATGGAGGTAAGTGATGCAATTTGATCAAAAAAGAAATCTCCCTGATGGGATTTTTTTGGGGTTCGAAATTTGATCACAGTGCTGAGAATATACACAATCAAGAGTTTTCGGACAAGCTAGGACTCATTTCCCGATTCACAACACCATGTGCTTAGCCTGATATATCAAGTGAAAAAACAGACAACAGACACTTAAAACAGATCTAAATCTCATTAAGAGATGCTCTTACCTAAAGTTAATACAGATACAAGGTACAATTAACAGGATGTATTAACTTTAATAGAACACAGTTTGGCACAGAGAGGTGAAAACAATTGATGGTTCCACTATCCCTTTCGTAAAATAAATTAAAAACTCACAATTGGAAGCATCCTAGTAAATCTTGGAAAGAGACCTGCCAGAGTCACGTGATTACAGCAATGTGAACTGGCTTTGTTTATTTTTCTAAGTAACTAGTAGCTCCACATGGCCATCCTCTTCGCTAGCCAGCAAGCAGTTTAGATTTTTAATATTTCCCACATCTTTTTGTGGAGATTTATTTCTGATTCTTCATTATATGATATCTTGTCATATAATTTAATTCAGAGATTTAGGAGGGTATCTTCGACACATCTTTGCTTGATCTGTTGTATTTCATGTGGCTCCTCACAAGCTGACCAGCTGCAATTGCAGACATGAGGGACAGCTCTCCTGCCAAAACAGAACCAGCAACAATGGAAGCCAAGAGTCTTGAGTTTGATCCTGGAGAATCTTTGCTCGCACCCTTTACTCCAAGCAGGTTCAAGCAAGCTGACTGAGATGCTAGTTGGGTGCCACCTCCAACTGTGCCCACCTGAACCAGATAGTTGATGCATTAAAAAAGAGAGTTAGGGGTTGGCTATTGATGTCTGAAATCAAATCATAATACTATTTTTTGATCGCACGGCTGTTAATTTACACATGGCCTTCTTTATATATCCTGTTAATTTACACATTTTACCTCAATGGAAGGCATGGTGACTGAGATATGAAGGTCCTTTCCATCATTGACGGATTCCATCATAGTAATGCAGTGAGAGCTCTCGACATTCTGAGCAGGATCCTGCCCTGTGGCTATGAAAACTGCACTGACAATATTGCTGGCATGGGCATTAAACCCACCAAGAGCACCAGCCATGGCTGAGCCTGTAAGGTTCTTGAGCATGTTGAGCTCCACCAAGGTATCTATATTGGTCTTCAGTACCTTCTTTACCACCTCTTCATTTATGATTGCCTCACATACAACTGACTTTCCTCGCCCTTCAATCCAGTTCACAGCTGCAGGTTTCTTGTCTGAACAGAAGTTGCCTGAGGAATCAAAACACAGATTGAAAATAATGAATCATTAACTATACACTTCACCTGATAATGAATCCAAAAACGGAAATTAAGAAGCATGGAGGGTTTACCAGAGATGCCAATGATCTCCATGTCAGGAAAATCTGGTTGGAGATAATCGAGAACATTTTGGACTCCTTTGGAGACCATGTTCATTCCCATAGCATCGCCCGTGCTGCAACCAAACCTCATGTACAAATTCTTTCCTGCTACTGTACATTTAATGTTTTGTAGCCTTCCAAATCTGCTAGACCTGCATATCATCCACCTCATCAAGTATCTTTGCTCGTGTGAAATTAAAAAACTTAAACATAATTTTCCTTTCGGAATATAAAATTCTTCCTGACAGAGACAAGAACATTAGAAAAGCAAAACTTGTTGTAGTAGATAAATATACAATAGGCAGATAATGTAACACCATGCAAAACAATAGTGAAGAAAATTAGAACCCATCGCCAGCAATAAGTTTCCATCCACCAATAACAAAATATTGCCAAAACAACAAGAAAAGTTCTTCCAAGACACTCTTTAAAAAAAGAAAAACTAGATCAACCAGAAAAACTTTGCTAGTATATCCAAAATCATATGGTACCAACTTTCTATCTCCTTGGATGGATAGCCTCGGAGTTGAAAATTTTCCATTTCAAGAAATCAAGAAATAAATCATTGTAGGCCGAAGAAGACTAAAAAGAGAAGGATTAAATTTCAAAAGGGAAGATTGATCAATTAGTCTAATATCCACTTTCTTAAAATCAAATAGGAAAAAGTGGAGAAAATCAAAACCTGTTGAAAGCAACAGAAAGGGTGTCGAAATTAGCAGGATCCTCAACAAAGAACTTCAACTCGGCAGCCCTTTTTGAAGTCCCGAACCTGACAACAGGAGCTCTAGTCATGGCATCTTTAAGCAAAACAGAACTAGCCCCACCTGATGCATAAATAGCCTTGCACCCTCTATTTGTAGAGGCCACCAAGCACCCCTCCGTCGTGGCCATTGGGACCATATACTCCTTCCCATTAAGCAACAATGGCCCAGCAATTCCCACAGGAATCTGCACAAACCCAACAGGCATCTCACAGCACTGCCCCAATATTGATTCATAATCAAACCCTTCTAATGGCAATCCCTCCATAGACCTCCCTGTCATCCTCTGAAGCGCTTCACGCCTAATAGCAGCTGCCCTTTTGCAATCTCCAAGCTTTGATTCGAGAGAATACGAAGGGATAGTCCCAGATACCACTCCTTTGATAACCTCGTCGTCGTCACCTGATAAAAATGGTTCTTGAATCGTCGGTGCAACAACTTTTGCCCTCGAAATAGGAGCAAGAGTGCATGTAGGTGGTTCTTCAGGACTACAACCGCCACCATTATCTTCCTCAACATCCCAAGAATCATGGGACCCTCGAGAGATACAAGATTGAACAAATCCAATCCCAAAGAAACCAAGAAGATAAATAATCGAAGCAGCCAAACAAACTATCCCAACGATTTCAGGGAAAGTGATGATATGAAGGGGAGTGGAATTTCTGATCTTTTCGCGCCAGCGATGGAGAAGGAAGTAGGCTACAGAGAAAAATAGCCCGAAGAATAAACCATTTGTTAAGTAAAGAGGTAATGGGAGTGCATCCGATGCCTTTACAGGGGTCGGTGAATTATGATGATCATGGTGATGACGATGGTATGGTTTCAGGATGGGTTCGCTGGCATCTGTGTCCATACTGACGTCGGGTTTGGCTGGACGCCGGCGGACCTCGTGCAAGAAGTCCGGCGAAAAGGGTGAAGATATTGATAAGAAAGAAACAAACGTCAGGGATAGAGGGAGGAGGAGGAGAGGCTTGAGAGGAGCAGCGGAGAGATAGGAATGTTATTTTTTTTATAGTACAAAGAGTAGAGGTTGGCGCGCTGTATCGCAGCTCACATGTACGGCATGCCTCTGTATTATCATTATCATCATTATTATTATTATTATTATTATTATTACTCCATTAAAATAATATTTTTTTTATCAAAATAATTTAAAAATATAATATTCAAATTTTTTCAAAAATATTTTCTAAGTGGTTTCCAAAAACCATCTAAATTTGAATGATATAAATTTTTATATATATAAAAACAATTATGATGGATTTTGATTGAGTTTTTTTTGTTTAGATCCCTAGTTGTTACAAATAAATCTTTCAGATTAAATTGATTTTTTTATTTAACTTTTTTAATAAAACTTATTATAAGATTATTACTATGAAACGACCAATAGTAGAAGGACTTAACATCTGTCTAGATATTTTAGGAAATTAGGGCTGCATGTATATATTATTCATCTATTAAATAATATTTTGTTTATGAACTTTTATATAAGTAAATATTTTTCACATTTAAAAAATAATTAATTTCATGTTTGATAAACTTTGATATAGTTTTAAAATTTTATATTTTCTAATATTACTGATCCCCCCCCCCCTCTTTTTAATCATTCTAGAGTTTTTATTCCTAAAGTAAAGTGCTAATAATACACTATGTGATTGTTTGAGAGGTTGTTTTTGAAAATATTTTTCGTTCAGAAATGTATCAAAATAATATTTTTAATTTTAAAAAATATTTTTTGACATCAGTACATGAAAATAATATAAAAACATTCAAAAAATTTAATTTAAAGTAAAAAATAAAAATAAATTTTTTTATATTGGTTTGGATAAGAAGATTTTATTTTTTCAGATTTTTCTCTCCTTTTATAAGGGAAAGTGTGGATAAATTATAGGGGTGTGGATAAAAAAAAAAAAAAAAAACAAGTTCTGTGACCTCCCTTAAACCGAGCCCTTTTTTTTTCTTTTTTTTTATTATTATTTTGATAGAAGGTTGCATGGATGTGAGGTTACATAATAAAATATTTAAATTTTTATATTTTCTAAACATAAAGTATAGAGAGAAACATGCCCTCACTGTCCTCGTGTCTATGAGATTATCACTCTCCAACGATAAATTCGCATATCTCAAAGTGTTTGACCAAGTGTTGGATATATCAGAGACCCGTGATTTTTGTGTTGGAGAATTTCATACTTCTTTTTTTCTTTTTTAGGAAATAAGTGATTATTTATTAGTTCATGTTTGATACTGTATTTTAAAAATATTTTTAAAAAACTTAATTTATTTTTTAAATTAAAAAAATTAGTGTTTTTTTATTATTTTCATGTGCTGATGTCAAAAATAATTTTTAGAGAAAAAAATATCATTTGATTCATTTCTGAACCAAAAGCACTTTCAAAAACAACATCAACCACATTTCTAAATAGACACTAAGAATGACAAACATTCACAACCCCGACAAAAAAGAAAAAAGGCGAAATGCCTTTTTTTTTATTTACATATTTTTTTGAAAAAAAATTAAATGTCAAATAATCATTTCATCTAAAAAATTAAGTTGTTGAATGTGATTAAAAATATAGTTTATATTATTCTCTAATACACTCTCTTAAATAAAAATGTTTTATGTTTGAAATTTGTACAAACTTATAATAATGAGATTCGAACTCGTGACTGTTTAGTAAACTATTTATTTTAAAATAAAAAAAAAAGATAATGAAAATGAAAAAGACTATATATTCCAGATTTACTTCAAAGTTATTGTCGTTTTTTTTAATAAAATATATTTTTTATCTTTTATGATCTAGAATACTAACCGAACATAACTTTAAATCGGGTTTTTATTATCTTTTGTTTTTAATTATATTAGACTTTAATTTATGATGGTATAATTAATTCATATTCTCTAATATATTTTAATAATAAACAAGCATGTAAATGAATAAAGTTATACAATATTAAAAAATATTCTAATTTAATATTAATTGTTATTTATCATCAAAAGGCAAAAAAAAGAATAAAATAATAATAATTATTATATTATTAATAATTTCAACCCAATATATAAATTAAAATATAAAAATAATATATAATTGCTTAACAATATTAAAGATTAAATCTACACGTATTAAGATTTTTTATTTATTTATTAGATTGTTTCAAAATCATCTAAACATAATTCAAAACAACCACTTTTTTTATAAAATTATTGAATGCACGTGTGCCTCGATTATTTGATCTTATCAAAGTGTTAATCCAATTGCAGACAACAATTATTCACAGGTACACTGCTATATCTCAATTGAATGCTGTGTTCTATGCATGAACCCTGGCAATAAGGCAATAAGCTGACTTTCGCATTGCCTTAATGGCAACTAGGAACGCTCAACAACTCGCAATTTATGTACATCTATCTTTGCACCAGCACAATAAAGAACCAATAATATATATATATATATATATATATATATATATATACAATAAAGAACCAATAATATATATATATATATATATATATATATTGAAATTTAAAAGGGTACTATATATATATATATATATATATATATATATATATATATATATATATATTTATTGAAATTTAAAAGGGTACTATTGCACTAAACACCAATTGATAAGTGTGTGCTTATATGAAAATCAATAATCTTTAAGTAGTAACGCGTACGATCTAAAAAGGAAACTATATAGTATGTAAGAGACGAATTAATCTAATTTCACTTCTTTTTTTATATTTGAAAGCAATTTGTGAGTGAAATACATGACATTTACGAAATCTGTCACAAACTTTATTTGTGATAGGATACAAAATGGTTCATAAAGTCTTTTATGTAATTTGTTTTTTGGATTTGAAGAAATTTCATCTTTTTTTAGGTAGTTTTTATAGGTCTGGGTTAAACGAGTAAGACTCTGGCTATCCCAGACTCTTACAACACTTGACTCGAACGTCATCATTTGGGATCAAATTAGAGATAAATAAGCTTAAAAATTGAATGAGATGTAGACTTTCTTTCACATGTTCACGCTAAATATATAGGTTGCCATAATCGTTTGGCCCTTTTACTTTCTCATCAAATTTAATATATAGTATTCTTTTTTAATATATATTTGGCCATAATAAACTTGCTATTTTGGCTGTGTATGAGATGGGCATGGTTAAGCTTTTTTCTACACTAATCATGACTTCTTAATGATCATCAACATGGTTAAGTTAGAAAGTATATTAATTATAGGCAATACAAGTATATAAAAAAATGGCATTGGTATCATTTGTGATGTAGGCAAAAACTATGAAAACAACAAAAACATCAACATAAAAAAATACAAATTTAATCAAAATAGTAAACTTTTGTTCAAATAAATGATAAAACAATCTCACATGGGAAACAATACCACGATTTCTAGATTAACTTAAAAGAGTTTTCTACTGGTATTTATACTTTAAGTCTGTCAGCATGAAATTTAATAATGGGCTCACAAATAGAAATATTTTGTCGAAAAAGCTTTTGTCATTGATTTGTGGTATATTGGTAATAAGATTATCAATGGATTTATTGACGGCAAAAAAAACCTATTTGCTTCATTTAACTGGTATTTCCATTGGTGAATAGAACATATCACCGATAAAAATATTGTATGTAATTTCATCAGTGAATTTTTCATTCATCAATATTTTCCTCAATAAACTTGACAAATAATCGACAAAACACTATATACAATTTCATCGATATACAATTAATTAATACATGTTGTCATCAATATTCTATATAGGTTTGATTTAAGTAATTAATGATTGTTCATATATGTATTGAGTTTCACTTAAAAAGTTACCTATGATGATTTATTGCAATGGAGTTTAGAGTTTTATAAATTCCACAATATGTAATCCAAGAGATATTAATGGAGGTAGTATTATATGTCCATGTAAGAGATGTAAAACAAAAAATCAACCCAAATGTTGTAACAATGTATCTTCTACAAAATAAAAGTTTAATGGAGAAATACATGTGTTTGTTTGCACACAGAGAATCATATGTTCCTCATGAGACTATGGTAGAAAACATGCTTAGATCAACTTTTAGTTTTAGTAATATGTGTGGAGTTATAGATGACAATCATAATCCTTATAAGAATATAATTATAAATGAAATGAGAATGAATCATGGTTTTGTTAGTAAATGCCCAATCATTAAAAAACTTAATACATGCGTGACTATTTGTTTATCTTTTAAAAGATTCTAATAAACCATTATGAGATGGCTGTACAAATTATGGTAAATTATTGGAGGTTGCAGAAGTGTTCCCCATTAAGTTAGATCATAGGTTGAGTGAGATCGATTATGACATAATTGTCAAATAGGCAAAAATTATTTTACCTAAAGGAAATAGGCTGAAAGATAATTTTATGTTGCTAAATTCATGATGAGATCCCTTATCCTAAGATACCATAAAATTGATATGACCATACTTTTACAAGTTGTAATGTATTGAAAATAAAAGTTGGACCCAGTACAAAACATGTAGGCATTCTCGTTAAAAACTCAGAACAGGCAGGGGAAAGACTATTGTCTTATGTAGACTATAAATATTATTCAAGTCATAAAATATTATGGAACACGTAACATGATACCATTCATATGATACGGTGGATAAATTAATTATGTATCTTTCTATGGTGAAGTCTAAAAAACATTTTAGTAGGGTTCATCTATAGTCTTCCACATAATCAATGAACGTGTGTATTGGATCATGCACCATTTCTAATGACCATAAGTACTTAAATATTAACCAAGAATAAACACTTGAGACATAGGTATCCATTCATGATATAGGCTTGTTGAGTGTGATGTCGCCATATCTAGAGAGAAGCCCATCATAGTGGGATCCATTTGCCCTAAGAAAATAGGTCTAATGGAAGAACAACCTTTTACTGTAAATTTGTTTTTCTTTAAAACAACATGTTAATAATTCTTGAAAAGATAATTTCAATCAACGAATATGATTTCAAATTTGCAAGTATTGAGACTGCCAGAACCATAACATTGAAACTTAAATCATCAATAAAAAATTTATTGTTCCAAAAGAGTCAGGTTTCTAAACATTTTGAATGAGAACATATAATTCATACATCGTTTGGAAGGTTTAATATTAGTAATAACTTAAATATTTTTTAATATGTTAATTTACCTTGTTTATTAATACTAATTAAAAAAAATACAAATTTTAAATACAAGGAAAAATATGAATGAAATAGACCTGACAATGTTAATGGAAGAAGGGTTTAAGATAATCACACTACAACTAAGTCAAATTGAAATCATGATAAAAGATTTAATCCAAATGTTAATTTTTTTTTATTTAATAAATAAATATTACATTTTTACCATAGAGGTTTCATGATTTTTAGTATGATACACAAAAAAGAACAAAAAAAATTATACAAAAGAAAGAAAGCATAAAGGTTAGAAGGATATGACAGATTGAAAGGATTTTAGACAATCGTATATCATAGAGGCTATATGGGCAAAATATATTCAATATGTGATGTCCAAGTGTTTCATGTAACGATTATAGTTTAGCGCGGAAAACTAAAATCGATGTGATCATGATTCCATTACCATGTATACTAATTGTTTTATTTGTTTAGCATGTGAAGTATATGGTAATATTGTTTTTAATTACATCCACTTTTTTATTTTTTTTATAAACATGTTTAACTAATAACAATTTTATCTTGTAGGCTACATTTTTTTGACACAATCCAAGTTCAATGGAGTTTTTTATGGAATTACACATGCAAAGTGATGACAATTAAAACGAGTGTTACAACTCATGGATAACCAAGCTTAGTACTTTTTAGATGTTGGTTTTCAACCATTTTTTTTAAGTTATTATTTGTTTTTTCAAGACACATTTAACACCTTGTTGAGTGAGAGATACAAGGATGATCTTTCAACCCATAACATGTGTTTGACCAAGTGTATAGTCTCTATAGACAAGATTTGTTTTTTCAAGACACATTTAACACTTTGTTGAGTGAGAGATACAAGGATGATCTTTGAACCCATAACATGTGTTTGACCAAGTGTATAGTCTCTATAGACAAGATCATCTAGTAAACCCGATAGAAATCAAGTGTACAGTTTCTATATCACTATGACCGATAACATGCAAATGACCATCAATGTTTTAACCATTATATTCCTGCAATCAATTTCACGCACTGAAAGTCCAGAGTTTAAGATGATTTTAAATGACTCAAACAAATTATCTTATTATTGAGATGACTAAAATCCACCAATTGTACATGGAATTGAAATCACAAATGAGTGGCCCATATGCTCTCTTGTATTGGTCACATGGTCTTGGAAAAGTCTTAACTCCCTCTTTTCCTCTTCTCATCTTGGTCGCTGATCTTGGGAAAGACCTATTTTCCTTTCCTCTTCCTTTTTTCCCCGTCTCTTCCTCTAGTGCTTCTATTATAGATTAATTGTATTGAAACTTATAAATTATTAAATTGTAATAAATATTTGATTTTTAATTTAATATAATTATTTATACTTTTGTTTAATATATTTTCTTAAAAAAATTATTGACAGTCTTACTGATGGATAACTTCATTAATGTACAAACAAATATATTTTTATAAAATCTCAAATAAACCCTAACATATACAAATCATAAATTCATACAACAAATTTTTATATAAAACACCCTATGAAACTAGTAAACACCCAAATAAAATACATATACTATATAAATATACAATAAAAATTAACATTTAAAAAATGAGTTCAAATAAAAACGGATAGTTCTATTTACTTGAAGTGGGGAATTCTAAATTAAACTTGAATTAGAATAACAATGATGACAAATTGAGTGTTAGAATGAATGTATATGTAGTGGGAGGTTTTATTTGCAAAAATGACATATCATCGTATTTTATTCTTTTTTTTAATTCTTTCTTTTCCCACTATAATTCCCTCAATATACACCAAAGAAAAGTTTCTATCTTTAATATTCATAAAATATTATACTAATGAATATGTCTTGTAGCTAATCGAATATGTGGATATGTTATTTTAATATGTTTTGTAGCAAATCGATTGGTTACGCACAATATTATTTATATTCATGTAAATACATATTTATTTTTAATAAAAAAATAATTTATATTTAATATTCATATAATATTATATTAATGAATCTACAATAAAGATAAAATTCATAAGACAAAAATGTTTTTAAAAGAAAATTATAATGTTGTTATAATTATAGGAATTCTTATTGTATTAAAACATTGTTCATAAAATATTCTTGGTCGTTGCTCTTTTATATACTGGACATTCATTAAAGCTGAAAAGATTGATATATATTATGTTATTTTATTTATGAGAAAATAATTACTCTCATAAATTGAGGTATAAAGAATACCGCAAAGTAATATATAGGTGTTTTTCATAAGACATATATACTAAATTGATCTGGATAAGAATTTCATATGGAGAGATCACCCATGTCTAAGAGAAGGTTTACATGACAATTGTGTAAGTTATCTTAGACTTGAAATCACAAAGTCATTTTATATAAAGAATATTACTTTTTGATTATGTTACAAGTTATCTTAATTGAGATAAGGAAATGACATATATTGGGTATAACATGAACTATATGAGGGTACTTAAGTAATCAAGAGAGAACAACACATTGGATATAACATGAACTATATGAAGGTACTTGAGTCATCACTTTAGGTGACTTAGGAGAAATATTTCATGTGTTCTTAAATAGTATTGATCGATAAATTCTTGACCAATGTGATTTGAAAAGATTTTTATATTTTATTTAAACAATCAATGATTATCATATAAAGAAGAAATATGATTTAACATGATAGATGTACTTCATGCTTTAATGTTAAATTGAAATATTATTGAGAAACTAATCATGAAAGATTAAATGATACCATTTATTACTTTTATAATATTTGGGGGATCATGACACATTACTAAACGATGTATTTGATCTTCAAATAGAAATTAATCAATTATTTAATTAATAATAAATTAAATTTCTTAATTTATTTAATTCTATTAATTCAACATATTAGGAATCCAATGGGTCAAGTACATTAATGTGTCATTAGTCAGAAATTAAACCGGGATGATTAATATAGTATGATCTTATTAAAATATATTTTAGAAATTAAGAACTAGAATATAATTAATTCATAGATTATATTTCTAGATCTAGAAAAATCAAGCAAGGACTTGATTAAGTTAATTTTTAAAATTATTTTGAATTAATATATGGATATTATTCAAGGGGAACCAATTTATAGGGTTTTTTTTCAAAATTCCTTATATATATGAAGTTATTACTCTTATTTTTCTCAAGAGTTGTTATTTGTTAGACAAAAAGAATTACGTAAACACAAAATTAAAGGTAACACTTTAGTCATAAAAATCTCTCTCTCTCTCTCTCTCTCTCTCTCTCATAAATGGGGATTTAAGAGATTTTTCAAGTGTGATTGGTGTGAATTACTTTTAGAAGTCAGACAATTGAATGACTTATAAATTGCGATAACCCAATTTTTAAAAAATTATTTAAAATCAAAGAAGATTATAGCTTCAGATAATAAATTCTAAACAACTCTAAATCTATGTAACAAGATTCTAGAAACTCCCAAATAAATTTGTTTTATAATTTCCATTGCGTGTATAACATCTAGGAAACCTAGAAGAATTCTCATCTGAACACTCAAAAACTTCAATGTTCACAAGTATGGCATCATCAATTAGTGAATAACATTATATAAAAGGATGTTTTTGTTTTTTCATTAAAATTCGAATACATTTTTGATGTGATATGTAAAGAGTAATTATTGAAAAACAGTGGGAAATTTTATCGGGTTTGAATTTTGAAAGAGTTAGAGTAATTTTTTCTAATCAAAATAATGCCAATGATGAAATTTTATTGCATTTTAAAAACTTTGATGTTTTTTTTATTGGGACTCCAATCCATTTTCTTTTTTTAACCAAAAATATCAATAGAGGTATTTGACACTGCATTTCAAAAGCGATGTAAAAAATAATTCTGAAAAAAATTAAAAAAACATTATTTTGATGTATTTTTGAACAAAAAAAACTTTAAAAAACAATTTTAATCATACTCTCAACAAGACTCTAATATCATATCAAAAAACTATATCTCATTTTAAAACTGAAGGTTGATGAAGCTATTTATATTATAATTAAAGAAAAAAAGAAATATAAAAATGTTAAAATGAGGTTGTCATCTGCTGGGAAAGACAAGGAAATTATATATTTAGTCGAGAGATACATGCTTGTCTATCTTTAGGGATCGTCGACCTCGTTCGTCTGCTAGTTCAAGGAGACAGGTTTTTCAAACTTCACCAACCCCAGCATTAGAAATGTTAACTTCACTGCCATTTAGCCCTGTGATGTCTTTGTTACACACAGCACTTCCTCTAGAAATATCTCCCATAAAAACACAATTATGAAATAGTTTTAGTTGGTAGAAATAGTTTTTAAAAATTATTTTTGTTTGAAATATATTAAAATAATATTTTTTATTTTTAAAACTAATTTTTAACTTCAACACATAAACTTAATTTAAAAACATCAAAAAATATTAATTAAAATAAAATAAAATAAAATCAATGAAATGAAATTCATTTTTTTTAAAATATTTTTGAAATGTAGTGTCAAACACCCCCTAAAACTAATCACAAGAGAATACAAAAAAAAGATATGGATAGGGAGGATCGAGCCATTAAAAATCTGGGTGATTGACCGATTGGATCGAACCGGGTAAAAAATCAACGGGTTAAAAAATTAGATTTTGATCAGATTATATGTCCAGATCGGTCGGACCGGTAGATCACACTTGGGTTTTCAGTAAAATTAGCTGTTTTATTTTTTATTATATTGGACTGATTAGATCAATATTTAAAGGATGAAACCTGCATGGCACCACATAGTCGGTACCACATGTCAATATTTAAAGGTGTTAAATGCTACATTTTAAAAGTATTTAAAAAAAAAAAACAATTCTTTACTTTGAATTAATTTTTTTTTCTTCTAGTTTTAGATCATTTTCATGTACTTGTACTGATATTAAAAATAATTAAAAAAAATAAAAAATTATTTTAATATATTTCCAAACAAAAATTATTTTTAAAAACAACCTCAACTACATACTACATGAGACACGAGCATGTCCAGGTGCTAATTAAATCCTAGCCGCTCTTTTGCTCTCAAAAACATAGCTTAATTTTTACCCAAATTGCATGGGAGAAATCCCACCGGAATTTGAATTCCAAATGGTGGTCAAAGTGGAGGATGTTATAAGAATTATTATTTGGACGATAAAATGAATTGGTCTACCTTTTAATAATATGATATTGTTTCTTCTTTGACTTTCTAATTGTTTCTGAATATATTATTAAATCTTTAAAATTATTAGAGAAGATGATTTAATTCAGTCTACAGTGTAAAAATACATTTTCTATACGGGCGGGGTTAACCAAGACGTGTGGTCATTAATTACTTCGGACCACAACAAAACTAGGCTGACTCCACAAGGGACAAACACATTTATTTTAATCCAAAGTCAAATTCTAAATATTATTAATAAATACCCAGCAATTCCATGTTTTATTTTATTATTATTTTATCAATTCTTGGTGGTTTTCCTTTTCGAATTTTATGGTCAGGCCAAGACTTGCTCGATCACATGTTGAGTATTACAATCCTTTTTACAACTTTTCTGCTTGCTCTTTAGTCAGAATATTGTTGAGCAAGGAATGATTTTATCCCAATTTAACAAGCAACTTGTGCTCCTTGTCGTTTCAAGAGATATTCTGAATTATTTGACACGACGTTTTAGGTATACAAATCAGGAAATTGACTTCTTCCCTCCCCCCCCTTTTGATGTGTACAAGTAAAGTTGTTGAGTCCGATTTGATTTATAGATGAAGACGAGACTCACCTGCTCAGTATTTTAATCGTGTGATTCAATGTTTGGGAAAAATTAACTCCAAGTTAACTCGTTGAAAACGTTTGCTGACTTTAAGAAAAATTCAAACCATCAATATTTTGATTTTAAAAATTAATATAAAGCTGTTTTGATTCAAACTGGATTTGATTACTGTGGGTGCTAGAGGGTTTTTTTTTTAGTTTAGATCATCATGATCCTAGTTAAATTTAATTTATTTTTAATATTAATACATCACGATCATGTAAAAATACTAAAAAGGACATCAAATTAATGTTTTCTTGAGGTAAATAAACTTTTGAAAAGCACTTTGAAATAATAGAAGTTATCATATTTTCAAACAACATCTTTACAAATCAGAAGCTTGCTCAAGGTAAAACAAGTCATGGAAAATCACATACAAATGAAAGAGACTAGTTTGATATGATATGAGCCTCCTTATTTTTACAAAAACAACTAACATGAATGAATTTTTGGATGAAATCATTCTCCTAGTAAAAATGAAACCCCGGGAAGGAATCGTAAAGGATCAAATCATAGTCATTTGATATATCTTAAGGATCACTCATTTGAAGTTACGAGAATAGTTCAAAGCAAACACCTTGACGTTACCTTCAAGTCATGTTACTCATAAGAACCTCTTTCATACCTATCACCCGAATCACCTCGAGATATGTAATCCTTAATGTAAATTTAAGTTTATTTTTAAAGTAAAAGAACGTATGTCTAACATATATTTTTTATTTGCAGATCTTCAGTAATGACTTTTTGATACTTTTTAGGAAATGATTGACTTGTTCTTTTTAAAGAAATAACCCTATAATCTTCATAGGTTTACCTTGGATACCTTATTCTTCACTTTAGTCTTAGATTGATATATTCTTCAGGTGTTGTCTAAGGCCTCTCACCAATTCATTAAGGGTTGATGTTGGGTGTTATATACTCCAATATACTATAGGATTGATATATTAAAAATGCACTTACCAACTCAACAAGGATTGATCTTGGATCTCTTACCTCTCCAATACAATCTCAAACTAACACAACTTTATTGTAGGGCTCCAAAGTTTTATATTATCTCTCGAAATAATCTAAGGTCTTTTATTTCTAGGTACAACCTCTCTTGAATGGAGTCTCTCATGCTTCATTCCATTTTATATAGATCATATACCCTTCATACTCTATTAATCACTCTTTAATGAGGGATCTCATACCTCATACCATCCTACAGAGGTCACATACCTTTCAAATTCCAATACTACCATTTCTTGAAGGGATAGACTTGGTCTTTTTGGTGCAATAAAACCACTCTCCATTGATTCATCCTTTCCACCCCCTTTATATGTTTTTATAAGTATAGACATCAACATGGGTTCACTCCTCTTTTTCTTTTAAACGTGTCATACCAAACAAGAGTTTAGGTGCTTGTAAAGATTTGATAGTAATTTAAAAATATAACAAATATAATTAATTATGTACGTAGGGATACATATGTTAAAAAAAAAAAATTGTGTGGGGAGACATTTGTAGATGACTCCGGAAATATGATGACAGATTTAGCTATTTAAGTATTTTTTTTTGTGGTGACATTTTACAAAATTAATATTATTTATTTTATTTTTGTAGCAGTGATATTTTTGAAGGAAGCAGATTAAAAATCTGAATACTGAGAAAGATCTTCAAGAGATTTGATAGTAATTTAAAAATGTGTTTGACACCTAAAATATAATGACAAATTAAGTATTTCTGTAGTCGTAGTTTAAAAAATTAATAATTTTTATTTTTCATTGAAGTGATATATAGTTTTGTAACCCCAGGGGTTGGCCTGATGGTGGAGGCCCTGGGCTCGTGGGTGTGCTTCCCATGAGGTCTCAGGTTCGAATCCGTTCAGGTGTAAACAATTTTTTGGGGCCATCGGACTTGGGCGAAGCCCTTGACTTAATCGTGGTGCACTTGTGGGAAACATGCTTGCCGAGACCTTGTGCATCCCGGGATTAGTCAGGCCCAGCGGCCTGGATACCCGTAGTTAGCTTCGGCTTATCCAAAAAAGATATATAGTTTTGTACAAAGAAGTTTAGAAATCACGAGCTCCATGTCGTTAAAAACATTCGTATAAAGTTAGCACTGCTAATTGCAGTTATGGTTGAAGATTAATAATAGCAATAAGTTATTTTATTAGCTGATATCAAATATAAATTTAAAAATTTTAGAAAAAAAAATAATATTTTTTTTAAAAAAATAATATTTTCATTTTTTAATCATTGTATCTTTTGGTTTTACGGGCCTTAATGGTTAATCTCGATGATTTATATTAATTTTTTTCCTAATTAAATTAAAATAAAGAAATTTCCCAGACATGTTTTTATTTTATCCACTACTAATATCATGCTTTTTTATTGAAGATTTCGTTATATACTATATAATATTACAATTAGTATGTTTTGGAGAATTCATTATTTACTTAAATAAAATATTACAACAACTATGTTACATAAAAAATTTCTTAAACCCCAAGCAATAGAAATGCGATATAGTGCGTGTTTAAGAGTTTAGTTGAATTGTTTTTAAAAATATTTTTCATTCAAAAATATATTAAGATGATAATTTTTTATTTTTAAAAAAATATTCTTGACATCAACTCATCAAAATGATCTTAAAATATTAAAAATATTTAATTTAAAACAAAAAAATAAAAAAATCATTTTTTTTTAAATACAACGTCAAACAAGACAATATTAGATTTGAAAAGTAAGTTCTTAAAGTAATATAGAAGTATTTTCCCATCAATTTGTTTGACTTTAACAATATTAAAATTAAAAATTAATAAAGTTTAAATATGGGTGGCTTGAAAAGATCACAAGAACTTCATTTGACGTTACCTTTCACTTGCCCATTCGCTGATCAAAATACAAATAAAGAAGACAAACTCAAATAATGAAAACTTCATGGGTGCAAAAATTGAACCATCACAGGCAACTAACTGGCTTTTATATCACTGAATTGTTTACTGTGATAGGGTTAAATCCTTTTTTAATATAAAAAATACTCAAATATTATTAATGATTTTTTTTTTCTATTGCCAGTGTTTTATTTTTTTTTCTAGTGAAAAAAAAATAGTGTGAGGATTAATTTGATATAACTCAGCTAACTTTGCAGGCTCAAAAGTAACCCAAACAACCTATAAAAACATATATCAATTCAAAAAAAAACTTTTAAGATGATTTTTTTTAATATTAAGATAAATAAAATACCAAAAATGATATGGATTAACCTATTATACTCATGATCTACGTTATAAGACCAAAATAATCTTATAAAAGCAAATCTAAACAAATTAAAAAAATCAAGTCCTAATAAAATCAATCTTATAAAAGCAAAACTATAAAAAATGACCCAAGTCAATCCAGTAAACTTATGATTTGGGTCATGAGATGAAGATAGTCTCGCAAAAAAAATAAAAAAACATACACAAAAAAGTCATAGGTCAAATTCATGACTCGGGTCATGAGACTAAAATGAACATTTATAATCAATTTCAATTGAAGGGAACAATTAAAAACAATCAAAATATTTATTGAAGAAATCATGAATAAAATCGAAATCAAAAGAACAGGTACTAAAATAAAACAATCACAAACATGAATGAATGACATGTATTTTCCAGCAGCAGGAAAGAGGAAAGGGAAAAAAAACTAAAAAATGTTCACTGTCGATTCACCGACCATTGTCACACGACATGCGTCGCACCGGGAGGCCTAGGACATAGCGGCGCAACCGGTGACCGAACAGTTTCCATGGTAAAATTATGTTGCACCTGTCACATGAAAAAAGTATGTGAGTAAAATACTATTGGCGCGTTTGTACGACACACCTGCAATGTTTCCGAAAAGAAATAATAATAAAAATGTCAAATTACCTATACACCTCTAGACCTAGCAATAATCATGAAAAACCTGGGGATGAAAGTACTACAATGCCCCAAGCTCCAGACCTTTGTTTTTGTCTTTTCTAGGGGTATAAATGTAGAAAACAAAAATTACCCCCCACTGTTTCGCGTCTTTTTGTCAGCTCATAGGAATAAAATGGTAGTTTCACTATGCAATTTAAAACAAAAAATACCAGAAAACCTCAAACTCTTTGAAAATACTACACATGTCCCCTAGAAAATCTCCAAAATATCCCTAGGTCCGAGGGTTAAAATTTTCAACCTGAGAGATTATTAAATAATAATTTTACTATTGGAATCCATGCCTTTTAGTTTTTTTTTTTAATACAAGTTAGTGTTTACGCTACCGCTTTATATTTCTAGTAAAATATTTAAATGTCAGAAGCACATTATTATTTTTAGGAAAAAGATATATTGGTTAAAAAGATGTCATAATTTCTTAGATATATTTTTTTTTTACCACAACACATCAATACCATAAAAAAGTAAAAAACTATATTTTTAAAGTGATATATACTTTTAAACATATATAAAAGCAGAAATCAATGCCGTCCCTAACACTTATTTAAGATTATTTTAAATTAAAAAACTATTATATTCTAAACATCACCACATATTTTATATAGAGCTATTTCTCTAGAGAGATTGTTTTTTTATTATTTCAATAGAAAAAGAAAACAGACACACACACGCACATATAATTACTTGAAAAACAATACAAACGTATTTATTTGAAATATAATTATTTTCTCTCATTTAACATAAAAATACTCCACAAAGTGAATTATCGAAAAAGGAAAAAATATATTTGAAATAAAATATAATGGGTCGTTTGACTCCAAAGTCCAAACCCATTTTTATAAGCCTGTCTAGGCCAGCCCGAGTCTGAAACGCTATAAAAACGCGAACGCGCTCATCACGTTGTTTAATTAGCAAAACTCAAAAACCCTAAAACTTGACGAACCCTCTCTCCTGAGCCATGGATCCTCAACCAGAACCTGTCAGCTACATCTGTGGAGGCAAGGGTTTTCATGTTCTGTCATCGATAGTGAAATAAAATCGTGGGTTGCTTTTCATTTTTATTTATGGATTTCTTAATTTTTGTAGATTGTGGAATGGAGAATACGTTGAAGCCAGGAGATGTTATTCAGTGCAGAGAGTGCGGTTACCGTATTCTTTATAAGAAGCGTACTCGCCGAAGTACGTTTTTTCTTTCTTGATGTTTTTGTTTTGGGTTTCTTTTGTAATCTATATTTTGGTGGCGGTGAGATTATGTTCTTGCTTTTTGGATGGGTATTTAGCGTTTTGATTGCTTTGTTTGGTGTTTTGGGCTTCCCAATTGGTTAAGCATCCTTAATGTTTTTTCACCGTTGAATATTGAATCTAGGTAGCTGCATGGATTCACGTTTCAGTGTAGAAATTAAGTTTAGTTGTTTCAGTTCATTTTCACACAAGGAAGCGATATTCTTGTTAAGAATCTAAGTGTTTGTTTTCATTTCAATGGTTATTGTGCGTGATATACTCGTTGACTTCTGTTGGTCTAAGAAAGATCCTCATGGTAGAATTTAAAGATGTTGCTTATATGTTGTTTCAAGAAATTAATGATAGAAGTTCAAAGTCAAAATCTGTGACTGGTGCGAATGAAGAGCAAAGGTAACGAGTGACTTCAAAAGCCGTGTGCTAGGCCGAATTAGTTGGTTTGTCCGCGAAGCATTTGTGTCTGTGTGAATGATGCATTTATGTATATTCTGCTTTGGTTGAAAAGCTTTGGAAACCCTGCTTAAGACTTTCCCTAAATTCAATGCAGTGAAACATACACATTTTGTGGCCAGGAGACATCTCATTGGTTGCCCTAGGACTTGTGTTTTTCTTGAGTAATATTCATGTGTGGATGCTAAATATTTGTCTGTTAAATGTTTTTGTTACTCTCTTGAGTTTTTTTCCGTCAATGCTTTGATCGTTGAATTCGGCAATCCTGCACGGTACAATTTTAAGCTACTGGTGCTTAAGTATATGTTTAACATGGAAACTTTTCTTCTTGCAGTTGTGCAATACGAGGCACGCTGAAGTAATTAGCGCTGGAGCTTGGGTGCCCCTGCTTATCGCAACTGGTAGATGTGTTAGTTTCGAAAGACCACCAGGAACATAGCTGATTTTTGTAATCATATGATACTTGTATGATGTGAAGTGCCTCTATCAAACCTTCAAACTGTTAGTGGATAAAGACATAAAAGTTTGTGTTTGTGAGATTGTGATACAATGAAATGTTAATCCTCTGCTCTTTGTGTTTAGAGTTGTGTCAATTGTCAAATGGTAAGTTGTTTTGAAACAAGAGAATAGGGGGATTCCATGTTATAATTTTTTTTTTTTTGGTGTATTAGAGATGAGATGCATGAAATTCCCAGCCTTAGATGGAAAAGGTAGTCCCAGCAGCCATTGCCCCCATCTTGAACTGAGATAGCTGAAAGCCGAGCAACCCATGTAAATAGCTGCCTGGCCATATATTATGTGTGGATACAGGGTTGTAAGAAATGGTGGCAGGATGATGAATAAGAGGATGCGAACTCTGTGTTTGTGAGTGAGTTCTTTCTCCTACTTGCCTGGAGGTTCATGGGAGTTTATGCAAACACGCTGTTGAGTGAAGTGATATTTTTAGTGACTATTGGGTGGAGTGTGATTTTGATTGCTTGTAAAAGTGTTTTTCATTTAGAAATGGATTGAAATAATATTATTTTTTTAAATAAATTTTGATATCATTATCATATGAAAATAATAACTTACATCTAAAATAAAATAAAAAAATAATTTATTTTTTTTCAAATCATTTTAAAAACTCAATGTTTAACATTTTCTTAAGCTTGTTTGGTACAAGAATTGTGGTCCGTTTAGTAATTTTTATTTGAAAATATTTTTAAAAAATTCTCCTAATGGACTATGCCTCGGGGAACACGAGGACCTGTTTTGATTAAAAGTTTGGGTTTAAATATGGGCAAAGGCTGTTTAGACTACACCAATCAATAACAAGATAAGGAAAATGAACCAGATGGCCCAATGGGCTTGGCAGCAATTACACCGCCCAGCCCACTAAATATACGAATAGAGGAAGAAAAAAAAAAAACTTTGAAATCAGAGCTGCGAAATCATCAGCAGGGAGGAGTTTGAAAACATTCCCTCCGTCTTCTCTTCCTCTGATCCTCCATTCACTGCCAAGGAGAATTGAGATTGGAAGCAGTAATGGAAGAATATCCAGAAGAATTACGCACGCCGCCGGTAGCACTGGTATCACTAGTAGGCTGCGCGGAGCACCACGCGCTAATCTCCTCTTATCTCAACGCAGAACGACCACCGATAAACACGCTAGCCTTACCTGATCTCTCCAAAATCGTTCTCCTACTCTCTAAACCGATCAAATCTGATCCATTATCAGGAGATAATGTAGGAATATTGAAGAAAGATTGGTTACTTAAGCATCGCACTAGAGTTCCTGCTATTGCCGCCGCTTTTTTTAATTCTGACCGTGTCTCTGGCGATCCTGCTCAGTGGCTTCAAGTTTGTTCTGACATTGAAAATCTCAAGTTAATAGAATTACTTTATAATTATTTCCTTATATATATATATATATATATATATATAATTTCGCTTCGTTTTGTTAATTTTTGTTTTGTAAGCAGAAATGTGATTCGGCCGAAGAATATTAAATTGATTGTTGCTGTTGTGCAATCGTCTGCTAATGGTAATCTTTTGTTACGCTATAATTCTTTAGTTAACTAAGATAGTAATTTATGATTTTTTGCTGATAATGTAGATGAGATAAGTGAGGATCGTATGACTTTGATGCGCAAGCGAGCTGAAATTGATACCAAATATCTTGTTGTTTTCAATGCTAGTGATGATTTGCATCTAAAACAATCACTTGACAGGCATGTTGTGGTGTTATTTATTTAAAATGTCTGTGATTTATGTATTTTTGTGGTCAATGTGAACGTTTAGTGTGGATTTTGCAGGCTGGGCAGCACGTTTGCTGAATTAGCAAATGTGTATTACAAAGAAGAAGGGATGAAGGTTAAAACTCGTGTTGAAAAGAAAAGTTTCAATTCGCATGAGTTGAATGTTCGCTATTGCTTCAAAGTAAGGGTTTTTGTTTTCCTTGGGTTTATGAGATTCAAACTTGTTGTCATACCAGTGAACCCTTTCTTGAGTAATGATGAATGCTTCGATTCTGCTCAACAGTGAATTCGATGTAAATCTTAGATGAACTGACCAAATTGGAATGAGCTTGTGGTGTTTTGTTGCTTCTTATTATGAATTTGTGTAGTTGTAGATAATCTATGCGATCTAGAACTTTAATGAAAGACTCAAACATTAGTCAATGTGTAGTAAAATGCTCATTTCATGTGTCTTGAATTACTAGGTTGCTGTATATGCAGAGTTCCGGAGAGACTGGGTTGAAGCTTTGAGGTTTTATGATGATGCATATCATATATTGCGGGAGGTAGATTCATGTACCCGTATAATTCCAACTCGAGTTCTACTTCAAACTTTTTTTTTTTTTTATCTATGTTCATTCACTTGATGTTGTTGCAAATATCATTCATTTACTTGGACTTATGAATTTTTCATCAGATGGCTGGGACTACAAAGAAGTTGCCGTTGATTCAATGCTTGGTTCAGATAAAAACTGTTGCAGAGCAATTGCACTTCAAAACATCAACACTGTTATTGCATGGTGGAAAGGTGGTAGAAGCAATTACATGGTTCCGCCAGCATATTGTTTCATACAGGAGGCTTGTAGGACCTGCAGATGTTGCATTTCTTCACTGGGAATGGATGAGCAGACAATTTCTGGTATTTGCTGAATTGCTTGAGACAAGCTCGAAAGCTATCCCTGGCAATTCAAATATAGCCTTAGGCGCTGCAGACCTGGCCTTGAGTGAGTGGGAATTTCAACCAGCTTATTATTATCAGGTGCGTAACCTTCTAAAACTCCTTAGCATTTTAACTTCTTATCATGTATGGGAGAAAATGGTGTTTGACTGTTTAACGGTTGAACTATAAATGTTTTAACCCCCATCTTTTAATTAAAGAAGAGCAGCAAGAGGAATGATTAGAAATGACTTGAACCAAAATGATTACCATCCTCATTTGAAATCTTAAGGCAATAAGTTACTGTAGTAAAAAACTTGACCGATGCTGAAGTGTTCTTAACCACTCCACCATGCAGAACCAGGAAAACATGGTCATTCATGCCATCATTGCATTCATTCAGCTATGAGCTTCAATGCCACTGGTTGGGGTGATCATGGAGTTTCTTGTGTCACCATATATTAGAGCCTTGATGAAGTGTTTGGATACTATCTTAAACCCTAAATTTAAGCAAATGTTTCATGGATTCAATTAACCTATTTTCTTGATTTTGTTCTGAAGTTATATTTTAGCCCTCTCTTGTCACCATAACAATCTAATGACATGGCTAGATTGTCAGTGTATTGTAATTACATCTTCCCAGGACTTGGGCAGACAGGCAGTGATGTTTGTTTGTATATCTTGTCAGTATTTTTATTTTTTACAAATGCACCTCACATAAAGGCTCAGTCCATATTTTAATGGATTCTGTTTTCAATCCAATCTTTGGGCATTGATGTCGTTTTAGTATATCTTATCTTGTGAGGATTGCACCTGAAGATTCTAGTGGCAAAACTTGCAAATTAAATGTATGAACCAACATAATCTCATCCTGCTTTATTTATTTATTTATTTTCTCACATGTTCATTAACAATTTAGAAACTCATACTTTTAGCTGTGTTCTTTTTAACTGAGTTGAGCACAACATTTGATCTCAAAACAGTTTGCTGCACACTACTTGAAGGAGAAGAGAACTTCTTTGGATCTTTCACTGACAATGTCAGAAACTGCTGATGAAATTGATAGAAATGCTGAATCTGTAGTACCTTCTATCTATGTGGGTCAGTTTGCTCGGTTACTTGAGCTAGGGGATTCCTTAATTATGCAATCGTAAGTTTGACTGACTAGTCCTCAAAATGTTTGCTTTGCACTACCTAATTTTACTTACTCTGTGTTGTTCTTTCAACTTGCAGCCTTACTGATGAAGAGTACACTCGTTATGCTTTTTCTGAAAGGAAAAGATTTCAAGATTCCTCTGAAATTACTGCTTTTCTTAAAAAAGCTTATGAGACATTCACTAATCTAAAAGCCCAGAGGATGGCCTGCTTCTGTGGGTTCCACATGGCAAAGGAATACTTTGTTGCGGGTGATTTAAGTAATGCAAAACAATTACTTGATGGTGTTGTGCTTCTGTACAGACAAGAGGGTTGGGTCACTTTACTGTGGGAGGTCCTGGGTTATCTGCGAGAGTGCTCAAGGAAATGTGGTACGGTGAAAGAGTTTGTTGAGTACTCTCTTGAATTGGCAGCATTGCCTGTGTCATCTGATTCTGGGATCCAGTCTTTCAGGCGCAACGAATGTGGTCCGGCTGGTCCCGCAAGTCTTGCACAGAGAGAAATCATACACAAGGAGATTTTTGAGCTTGTTAGTGGAGAAACCAGGTTAGCATCAGTTGAAGGTAATACTGATCACAAAGTGAATGAAGAAACTCCTCTGCATCTTGATATTGATCTCGTCAGTCCCCTTAGATTGGTACTTCTTGCTTCAGTTGCTTTTCATGAACCAATGATTAAGCCTGGAGTATCCACCTTGATTACAGTGTCACTTCTATCCCAATTACCTCTTACTGTTGACATTGATGAATTAGAAATACAGTTTAATCAATCAGAGTGTAACTTTATAATCACAAATTCTGAAAGACCATCAGCTGCAATATCCAGTGGCCAAAAAGGTTGTCGGGTTGAAAGTGCTCCTTTGGCACTTAATACAAACAGATGGCTATACTTAACGTATGCCATCAAACCAGGTCAGTTCATTTCTTATATGCAATATTTAATTTATATAGTGTCGTAACAATTTACACAAGACACCTCTCATGCAAATGAGAAATGGTTTATGAATTGACTATTTGATGATTTGCATTGGATTTTTGTTATTTGATATTTTAAATTTCGTTTTATTTCTTATTTAGTGTTTGAAGTAGGTATCAAATAGGAGTTTATTCCATTTCATAGCTAGGATTTCCTATATCTATTTTGTTTTAAATCTGTAGTGTGTTAGGTACTTAAGGTTTACTAAATAAGAGAATCTATCATATCTTTTGAAGCAGCAGCCTTGTGGTTGCAGTGTAAGCATTATGATTGAGATTAAAATTCTTATCAATCTTTAATGATAATCCCATTTTCCTACCACCCTTTCTTCTTCTTCTCTCAGTTTCCTTCTTTCTTCACCCCAAAACTCTAAATTCATTTCCTATATCGAGTGGTACACTGGGGTAATGCATTCCATACTCTTGATCTGGTCCTTGCCTTATATTGATAATGCCTTCACAAGGTGGTGGTGAACATCTTTAATACTTGGTATCAATTCATTTTCAATTTTGGACATAACTGGCCTTATAAAATATCTCCATATGAGTGTGCTGATGCAACTGTGTTCTTTTTCCTATGAAACATCAAATCCCATTGTAGTTCATCTAGCAATTTGACTGGGTCAAATTGGCACCACCTTTCCCTAGTCGTCAAAGATGAGTGATCCTGTTGAAGGATTGAACATTTGGAACTTTCTATCATGCCTCCTCCTCTTGTATGATCACTGAGCTCATATGCTAGTAATGTCAATATTTGGTTTAACGCAGAACAAAGTGGGAAGCTGGAGTGCACATATGTTATTGCAAAAATGAGATCCCACTTCACAATTTGCTGTGGAGCTGAAAGTCCTGCTTCAATGGAGGATTTACCTCTTTGGAAGTTTGAAGACCGTGTTGAAACTTTTCCAACCAGGGATCCTGCTCTTGCATTTTCTGGTCAGAAGGCTGCCCAGGTTGAAGAACCAGAACCACAAGTGGATCTTATTTTAGGAGCTGCTGGGCCAGCATTAGTTGGTGAATGCTTCACATTTCCTGTTACCGTGGCCTCCAAGGATCATGCCATATTCTCCGGCGAGTTAAAGATCAATCTGCTCGATGTAAAAGGAGGTGGGCTGTTTAGTCCAAGGGAAGCAGAATTATTCTCTACAGACAGCCATCATGTTGAACTTCTTGGAGTTACTGGGCCAGAAGGAGAGGATGAATCTCTTATGGGTCCTGACAAAATCAAGAAAATTCAGCAGTCATTTGGTTTGGTTTCTGTTCCAACTTTAAGAGATGGCGAATCATGGTCCTGCAAACTACAAATTAAGTGGCATCGACCCAAACCAGCTATGCTCTTTGTATCATTAGGCTATTTTCCAGATAGCAATGAATCAACTTCACAAAGAATCCATCTCCACAAGAGCTTGCAAATTGAAGGAAAGACTGCTGTTGTGTTTAGCCATCAGTTTATGCTGCCATTCCACCAGGATCCACTTCTGCTCTCAAGAATAAAGTCTGTTCCTGGCTCTGATGATTTGGCATCACTTCCTCTGAATGAAACCAGTATTCTAGTTATTAGTGCCAAGAACTGCAGTGAGGTGCCATTGCTGTTGCAGTCAATGTCTATTGAAGTGGATGGTGGCATTGAAAGGCCATGTACCCTGGAACACAGTGCCATGGATATTTTATTCCCTGCCCATCTTGTTCCAGGAGAAGAGTTTAAAAAGGTTTTCACTGTCATTCCTGAAGTGGAGTCTTCAAGTGTTGATTTGGGGTCAGTGTCTCTGAGATGGAGGAGAGATTCTGAAATGGAAGTTCTATCTACTTCTGCTGCCACACAAGAGTGGGTTTTGACCAAACATAAACTTCCAGATGTAAAAGTAGAGTTGCCACCATTGGTATTGAATCGGGAGGTACCTCCTTATGCTGTTCTTGGAGATCCCTTAATGTACTTGATTAAAATTCGGAATCAAACACAGTTGCTTCAAGAGGTCAAGTTCTCACTAGGAGACGCGCAGGGTTTTGTGTTATCTGGGTGTCACAGTTACACAGTTTTTGTTCTTCCAAAATCTGAGCACACACTTGGCTACAAGCTTGTGCCATTGGCTTCAGGTCCACAGCAATTGCCTCAAGTTACAGCGATCTCAGCAAGATATTCTGCTGCATTTCAACCTTCCATTGCTGCATCTACTGTTTTTGTCTTCCCTTCTAAACCTCAATTCAAGACAACTGATATCGGAGATAATAAATTGGAACCCGTTGCTGCGGAGTAAATACTTCCCCTTGGTAGTAAAAAAATTGCATTGAAGGATGCAGTTGCTAATCAGTGTGTGTTCATTGCTCTCTGTCTATGTGAGAATGGTTAATTGTTAATTGGACCTCATTTGCCTGGTGGCTTGAAGAGGCAAATCCAGTAAAATTCTACTATTTGGATGAATTCTCCCATGCACTCTCTTCCATCCCGGTAAGTCATTTTTTTGTCAATCTGTTGTGGTTAATAAGGATGATGATTTGCATGTTTAGGAAGATTGGTTTCCTGGTAGGAAATTCTTATATTTCAAATGAAATACGATACAATGTGTAACCTTAGGTGATAAAATTGAAAGACAATACAGTCCTGCTTGCTAGGTGTCAATTTACAGATTTTATATATTTTAAAATAAAATAATATTTTAAAAATACTTCACGTCTCAGTACTAAACACGCACAAGAATGCACTCGCTGAATAGACAAATTAGTCATGCTGTTGAGAACTGTAAATTACAATGTTTTCTCGGGATAAAAATGTGAAGGGCATTGGTTCAACTGGGTGATGAATTAGGGGTGATTTTCTTCTTCATTTAACAGTCTTCAAGCAGTCCACTAGTTGTGGGTGTGCAAAATGGTTCAAGCAGTAGAAGCAAGTATCAGATATATGAACTGTCAATCACCATTAAGCATCAAAGAGAAGATGCTTGTAAGACTGGGGCGACAACGAATATCATCATTTTCTTCCTTTTCAAAATCCCATTACAGAATTGTAATAAAAGAAAACGGATAGAACGACATTGTTGATCTAGCAGAAACAGAGAGAGATGAGCTGCCGTGAAGTATTTGCGGCAGAATAATAGAACGAGGGTTTGTTTAAATAGGGATTTTAGAGGTTTCATGGGTTTCTCATGCCCAAGTGTAGAATCTCTATTAGGTGAATGGGTTATATAATTCATTGGGTTAGCAGCAGGATCGCTATGGGCTATAGCAGTATGGTTGACCTTTGAAGCTTTGTTGGGTGATCGGTCCTAGAAATGGAAAAGGACAGGCGTTATTGGGTTAGTAGATCAATTCGTGGTTTATTATATTAATTTAAATTATTTTTTTTTAATTAAAATGCTGTTGATTCCTGATTCTTTTTTTAAAAAAAAAATCTTAATGTGATCCGACCAGATTTAGCTTGATTAACCGGGAAACTAAGTTTCACCTAGTGAATATCTTTTTCTAATTCAATTTAAAACCTGTCCCGAGTAAGATTTTGAAACACGGTTTCCCATATTTGATGATGAAAATAATAACATAAAATAAATTTATCTTAGAACAGTGTTGAATTTCTAAATTGATCGCATGCATTTCTCCAACAAAAGAAAAAAAATACTTTGGAAACAAAAACCCATCAAAAGGGTCTCTGGATTACAACCTAAACGGCCTAAAAAATAAAATAAAAATTAAAGCTAAAACAAGTCTCGCAAGCATTCCAGGTGCACAAAAGCCTCCAATCAGAAACAGCTTTTTAAAACCATGGAATTAAAGAGCACCATAAAGATGAAGCTACCTCTGGGTAAGACGAACAATAGCAGAATCAAAATTATCTAATAAGCAGCAAGAGCTTGAAATTAAGAGGGTTTTTTTTTTTTTTGTTTCAAGTTTGAGTCTTGTAATTAATAATATAATGATCACTAAAAAATTACTTAATCATTAATTTATGAGTCTGTAAACTTAATCGAGGTATGGACATACTCACATGAATTAAAAAAAAAAAGAGCAGAATTAAGCTAAAATCGTAATCACAGTGGCTGGATTCAGATTCAGATTCTTTTCGTCGGGATCAGGACTTTCATGTTCATCCAACAACGACATAGGCTTTTGCTCTGTTTCCGTGGAATTCCCAGATGGGCTTCTTTTGTACGGTCTATTACGGGCCAGTATTGGGTTGCAAATGGGCTAAATAAGTTTAATTATTCCAGGAAGTAAGGACAAGAACAGAGTGCTCTAATTGTGACAAAATCTTTTTTTTAAAAAAAGGGAAGAAGAAACACAATTAATAATATTATTTTATGAATTATTAGTATTGTTATTATCATCGTTGTCATTATTAGTAGATAAGCACTGTAAACATTATTAAAAACTAGTGTTGTTATTAACATCATCATTAGTAATATTACTATTATTATCTTAATCATAAATGCTAAAATTATTATTGTTGTTGTCTAAAAAATGAAAATCATAAAAATGAGGAATAAAATAAAAATAAAAAAAATTTAACAAAAAATCAAGCACAAAAGAGGAGATAAAACTAAAATAAATATTATTAGTATTAAAAAATCATTTGATTTGAAGAACAAATAGAAATAAGAAAAAAAACCAAAACAAAGAACAAAACAAAAAATAATAAATAAAAAGAAGAAATACCAATTTTAAAATGATCATATAAAGAAATTAAAATTGAAGGATTAAATTGAAACAAAAAATAAAACCTCAATAAAAGAGAAAATGATAAAAATTAAAAACTAAAACTAAGAGTATAGACACATAAATATGAACAAAAAATAGGGGCTGTTTTAAAAGGAGTAGAAAAATTAGAGGAATTAAAACTAAATTAAAAAATCAAAAGAAATTGATGAAATGAAAAACAAATATATGACTATTTTCAAGTAAAAGATAAAATTGAAACAAATAAAAACTTATATAGAAAAAAACATAACAAAAAAAATAAAAAAAACAAGGGTTGAGATGTACAAAGGACTTGCATGCATATTCTGTTCCAAGAGAGAGAGAGAGAAAAATTGATCACTTGCAACTCTCTAATCATGGAGAAGAAGACACGATGGCGCACTTAGAAAAACAACGATTAGTTATTTTTAGTCATTGTATGGAACGATATGTGCCACTTGTATTGCATGGACGACACAAAATCGATGAAGACAAACACGCCAACAACTTTTTTACTAAAAAATATTATAAATATGAATTACTAAAATACCCCTAAAGCCTGCTTTAGTAACGAAAAAAGTCATATAAAAATACTCCACAGACAACTCTTGGTTTCTGATGGTAAATTAATGTTTTTGTTGTTTAGAAAAATATTTTGTTTTATAAATCTAAGGGCAAAATGGTATTTTTATTGTTTTTAAAAATAGAAAAGATGGGAAACAGCCAAAACAATTATTTAATGACTAAAAAAAAAAAGAGAGACTGAAATACCTCAAAATCTAAGAATTAATCTCTCAACACATAATAGTAATTATACTCTACCAATACAATACACAGTGTCCTATTCAGAGGTACACGTTTTTTTTTTATTTTCTTATTGCTGATGTCAATTTGTTAATTATACAAAAGAAAATAAGGAATGGACAACAATACCCCTCAAGCGTGACTTAAGGTCGGCACGGATTAGGGTTTCTGAAGCCCTCAAAACCCTGCCTATAAAACCTAAAGACACCCCATTTTACTCTCTCAAAAACTCTCTCCACAACAATCGGCTGTTAGAAAAAAAAAGACCCAAAAGGAAACAGATATCCCTGATCCAAGATGAGAGCCAAGGTAATTTTCTCTCAATGATTCTGTGTTTTGTTTTGGTAATCTTGTCTGGTAGATACAGTGAGTATCTGTCATTTTTACGTAAATCTCAGCTTCAAGTCCCATTCATTTTGTCTCTTTTTTTTATTGTCGGTTAAGTTTTTTTAAATCTGGTAATTTAGTGTTTTAGTTTTTGGCCAGATGATTCGAATGTGTTCTTTTCTAGTCTAAAACTTGTGGTTTGTAGGGGTACAACAATACTGGTTTTGCTTTCCTTTAGTTGTTTTAGGTGTTTTTTGTGTAATTTGACTTGTTTGATTTGAAAACTGCTGAAGCTTTCAAGTATTGGTATCTAGTCAAACACCTGATGGGTTTTTGTGCTTGTGACAGTAGCTGTGTTTGTTGAGGAAATTTGGCTGATGAGATTTGAATGTTTTCAAATAATGTAAATATGTTAGAGGAATCTGTTTTAGAAGTCGGATGTTCTTCTGTTTTGTTGAAAGTCTTCAATGGAGAATAGACAATTTCTATTGTTACTTTGAAGGCATCATAATCATAGTTCCTTCAAGTTACAAACTAGTAAATAGGTAATTAGTTGGAGTAATCTGTATTAGAAGTTGGTTTTGCTGTTGTTTTGTTGAATGACGATTTTTATGGTTTCTTGAACTCGTGAAGGCATTAATAAATGTAGTGCCTTCAAGTTACAAACTAGTATATAGGTTATAATTTATCTTACCACTCAGTAACTCAACTAATTATCATGTATTATGCTAGCTGCTAATATTTTTGTAGAATTACAGCTTAACAATTTAGAATAATTTTAAAAAAAGTTCCTAAGAAGAAAAGAAATACTATTGTTTTTGAGTGATTACTAGTAAGTTTTTTTTTTATTGTTTTGTTTACTTGAAGACATGATAATTATAATGTCTTGATCTATCCATTGAAACATTAATGGGAAAAACTGTTTTGTTTGTTTTTTTCCAGTGGAAGAAGAAGCGAATGAGGAGGTTGAAGAGGAAGCGCAGAAAGATGAGACAGAGATCCAAGTAAGCTGTGGACTCGACAAAATGGAGCTTTCTGATGGTATGTCTTTGATTGCTGGTGGCTTTGTGCTGCGAGAATGAAGGGTGTGTATTAGGGAGTACTTCATTTGTTCCATCATCTAGCGTTTTAAGACTGCTTCTGCAACTAGTTTCCTGTTGGCTTAAATTTTGTGTTGTATTTGACTTGCCATTTTGCTTTAATATTACTTATGGAAACGACTGAGACTTGTTAAATCTAATACAGTGATCTTTCATAGATGTGTTTAATTTTTCTCATGGTTTAGATCTGTCTGATGTGGACCCCCTCAATGCTCTAGGCTTCCACTTTCTACCTGTTGGGGTTTATTTTAGTAGAATTACAGGGAATGCGGGCTGTGGCGTTGGAAAGTTTCTTAGACACTAGGGTGTGGGAATTCTTTTGGAAAATGCATTTGAAAAAAAATGATTTTATTTTTATTTTAAATTATATTTTTTTTGGTTATTTTGATATATTTATGAAAGAAAAACGATCAAATGGTGGGGGACCCATTTGGAGATGCTTTTCCAGTTTTATCTCGGTAAATGGAATTGCGAGAACTGAACAAAAGCAGTTTCAGCTTCTGAACTCGTTTTCCTTCCACAACGAGGCCATTGAAAGACCGAAGGAGGCTTGCTCGAGTTCTGCTTCGAACATGATGACAGGGGTGATTGCGCCTGATTACCTTGATGACAAGCTGTGGTAAAATGGAATCCTTTTTACTTATTTATTCTCTCTTAAATCAATAGATGACATCGACACAAACAAGTAAATTAACGAAGCAATTTACATCAACATGAATGAAACAAAATCAGGTACCGAACCTTGCAAGATTTACAGGTCAACCATGACCCCACTGCGTCCAATAAATAAGCTGAGCTACATCATTTTAGATCAAATGCTAAAAACGCAAGTCAGAATGATTAATTTATACAATCATACGCCACGTTAGAACCAACTTGTTCACCATAAAACAAAGGGTGAAGCAAACTATAGGAATGGCACCACAGTCAAGAACCCTAGAGCTTGAACCCGAGCTCGTTCCTCATGTTCAAAACATTCAACGCATGCCATTGTTGTGGCCATCTCTTTTGTTTTCAATACGCAGAATCCTCGTCCCCGGTCTTGATCGGAAAGTCGCAAAATTAATTTCCGATGAAACCCAGTTGCCAGCTCAAAGTATCCTCACTCATCCATGTTCCCATTCTTGTTTCTAATCAGGATGATACACGTGGTTTTATACTGGTAAACCCTTGAGGTCGTATTGCATTACAAGTCTTTCTACTGTATTTCGTCTCACGACCTGTCTGAGGTACAACTCTTTCAAAACTTTTGCTGCCAACTCCTTCTCTTCTTCATGGGCAATCCCTTCTACTATAATAGTATAAGTTGTTTCATTAGGTGTGTGCCCTTTCGCAATCATCATCTCAAAAATCCCCAGTGACAAATCTGTTCTCCCAGATTTACAGAACCCAAGTATAAGAGCATTGAAATTGCCAAGAATTGGCCTGTAGTCGTTTTCTTCCAGTAGCCTGAAAATCTCCAAGGCCTCATCTAGCATCCCCTCAACACACAATCCTCTGATCAAAGATGAATAGGTGTAAGGATCAGGAACAAATCCAGACTGTATCATCTCGTATAAAAGCTTAAAAGCTGGATAGGTGTTCCCTTTTCTACACAAACTCGAAATCACACCTTTGTAGAAGTCATGAGTAGATGAATTTTGCTTTTTACCCAAGCTTTGAATAATGGAGAACGCCTGCAGCACCCTCCCCCCCTCGCAGAGCTCAGCAATGGCATTAAAAGTCCCATCATTGGGATTACAGCAGTGATGAATCATTTGTTCTAGACACTTGACCACAAGGTCCACCTTCCCCTCTCTGCAAAGATGGGAAATTATAGGGTTGTAGGTTGCAGCAGAGGGCTTAAATGATGCCCTCATCATTTCATCCAGAACCTGAAATGCATGTTCAATCCTGCCATGGGAGGCAAGTGAGCCAATTAGTATGTTGTATGTGACCAGAGATGGTGAACGTTCCTCCGAGTCCATTTCAGCTAGAAGCTCGTTTGCCTCTTCCCATCTTCCCTCACAGCACAAGCTCCTCAGTATGATATTACAGCTCACAACATTCGGATTGAATCCCTTTGATGGCAAATCCCTGAAGAACTGAATTGCCTCTTCCGTCCTCCCTTCCTTGCACATTCCAGTTAGTAAAACATTGTAGCTAACCAGGTTAGGCTTCCCTCCCTTCGTAATTATCCCATCCAAAAGCTTCATCGCTTCATCCACACCTCTCTCCTTGTAAGCTGCTTCAAGCAAGAACGAGTGAGTAAATTCATTGGGAACCAGCCCTTTTCGCATCAGCTTATCTAGTAATTGCAGGCTTTTACTCAGGTTTCCATGCTTGCAAAGCCCTCTAACAAGCGAATTATAGGTAACCGTGTTGGTTGGACAGCCATTTCCCTCCATTTTCTCGACTAATTGCATTGCATACCCAATATTCCCTCGCTTGCACAGATTGTTCACCAAAAAAGTATAGGAAGCTGCATCAGGAATAATACCAGAATCAATCGTCATCTCCATCACCCTTGTTGCTTTCTTCATCTTATTCGACTTGCACAAATCATACAACAGCTGTGTTGCTTGAGCAGCATCAGGTTTGTGACCCCTTCCAACAATGAACTCCAAATGAAAAAATGCCTCGTTGAGCCTAATATCCCTATTCCTTGTGTCCTTCCTACCAACCCTCCAATTGGGCAGTGTCGAAACAGAGCCTTCAGGGGAAACTGTAATCTGGGTTGATGCCAAGGCTCTGGTGAAACCTTTCTTTTGTGAAAAAGAATGGAGATTTGGGACATTAGAAAATAACCCGCAAGCTGTTCTTAGAGTCTCCGGAGAAGGGTTTGTTAAAGGAGAGACTGGATTCACCAGAGTTGCCATTGCAAACAGATAGTAGCAAGAAAAATTCAAGATTTCAGCTTCAAACCAAAAATATCGAAACTTGGTTGTTTTTCCTTATGTGGTCAGATATTACAAGGAGCAATACTAATCAAGAGGACGGATCAAACATCGAAAAAAAAAGAAAAAAATTGAGAGAGAGATGGTTAGCATACCCTGAGGATTATCATCACTTGTTCCATGCAAAAAGTTTGAGACTTTTTAAAGAGATGTTGAAGCACAGAAGTATTATTTTTTTACGTTTTCTCTTACGCGTGTCGCTGCTCTTCTGGTCCAGTCCAGTCTCATTCAATCCGTAAATTTGCAGTCCTCCTGTTATCCTCCTCCAAGTGTTTGCTTGCTGTAGATGATCTCATCAAAGACAGAAATAATAATAATAATAAAAATCTTATTTTGTAAACTACAAGCGTTGGTCGTTTTCATAATGATTACTATTCGTTTAGTCCCACCCAGCTATTGGAATGGGCTTGGGCTTTGTAACTCCCTTATAATTTTTGCTCTACTCATTACTGGAATCGTTTCTTATCAAGCAGTCATCAATGAACCTGGCCTACCCCGATGGTCAAACCTGGGACCCACCACTATAAAAAAATATTTATTTTATTTAAAATTATATATATATATATATATATATATATATTTTTGTATTGTTTTGATATTCTAATATTAAAAATAAATTTATATAAAAATAAAATAAATTATTTTAATATATTTTTGAATAAAAATTATTTTACAAAATAACTATCACACCACACCACTGACATTATCTAAATCAATTTATTTTTAAACAATTTTAGATATTAAACGAGTTACACATTAGTTATCTTATCAAGTTAGCTTAAAGATTTTTAGTTAAATCAAATTAAATACTAAATCGGTGAAATCCATTTAATTCGGTTAAGTTTTTAGTAATTCGTTAAGTACAATTTAATTTTTGCTAAATAAATAAATAAAAAAAACATAATGCTATGTGTCAATGCTTCTAATTTATTTATTTATTAATACATATATCCAAATGAATTACAAAAAAGAAAAAGAAAGAAGGAGCTATATTTGAGGAGATTTGTAGGAGAAGAAAAAAAATAAAAAAAGGACAAAGAGTAGCGACGGCTTACGTGTAGCGACGGCTTACGTGTAGCCAGTTGCGGCGGTGGTCGGTGTTCTCTTCCCGCTACAATGCATCGCAGGAAGCAGCTAAAGCATCATTAAAAAAAAAAACTCAAATTCACTGTAATTTATTAGTTTATTTTCTCTAAATTTCACTTGTTTTTTTAATCAAAAACAAAAACAAGATGAGATCCTCAAAACAAGCAGCAGCAGCGACAGCGACGGAGAACAACAGAGGCATAAGCGGTCACATGTTCACTCTCCATCAACGTCTCTATCATGCTCTCAACCTCGGTACCAGGTCTGTTCTTCTTTTTTCCGTTTTAATTTTATTTTTAGGTTTTGATTTTGAAATCTTGTGTTTAAAACTTGACAGATATTCTGAAGGAAAAGAGTGGAAGTGGAAGTGTACGGATATTGAAATCCAACGGTATGTCGTCCGCTCCATTTCTTCCTTTATCGAGTCTGTCTCGCCAGACACTTTACATCATCCTCTTGTTAAGGTAACAAACATAATCACTATGACTCTTGTTCTAATCGAGGCTAGTTTTTATAGTGAAGTTATCAGTGTTGCTGTTGTTGTTTTTATCATTGTTGTTGCTGTCAGTGTTGTTGTTTTTATCAGTGTTGTTGTTGTCTATCATACTTAAAAATCCAAAACATATGCGCTGGCGAATTCAGATTTGTTCCGATCTAATTTCGAGCACAGTTATTTATTGATGCGCTGGTCTTATTTAATTATAATCCAATTGATTACGATTATCAGCTTTTATGCATATCTTCTGTGTTGATTAAGAATATTTTGTGCAGTCTTTCTTTTGCTTTTGAGATTTTAAGAGGATCAAGTAAGCAACTCGTTGACTTACAATGGTGTGTTAAGAAAGAGTAATACTAAATATACTTATTCTTTTCACCAAAACCTGAATATTAACTTGCATGGAATGTGGTTCTTATCACTCTGAATATGTATTATGATTTATTGGAATGTAAAAGTTGATGAAGTAACATTTGTAAGCTGTTAGTTAGTGAGGGTGTTGGTATCTCTAGTGTTATTCATTAGGAAACGAGGAGTTTTTGGATGATATTTGATGGGATTTGCAAAGTTACTTTATATTGCATGTCCGTGGTATTATCTCTCACTTAGGTAAAGGTAATGATTGACAGTGATAGTTTATACGTTAGTGCATCTCTCTTTTGCCTTCATTTTTCAGGATTCCATGGCCGATATAGTTTGGGCATTGGTATGGATTCTTCAGCATAAAAGTGAGGCTGTATTGAGTATAGCAGCAAATGTGGTTGTGAAGTTGATCCGCGTTATACCCAATTCAATACTGCAACCATATTCATTGTATCTGGTTCATCCTTTAGCATCCTTGCTATCTTCTCGTCTATTGGAAATCTCAATTGCTTGTGCCACTGCTTTGAATATGATTCTCTCGAACCTGAGTGCAATCAGGGAGAAAAGTGTTTGGGAGATTCTAAGTGAAACAAAAACTGTTTTCCTTATTGTTAGTGGTATACGGAAATTTTCTGGTGGTACTATGTCAACTGAATATTTCCAAGAGATGGCTTCTCTTTTGAGTACAATACTGCAAAAGTGGTCTGCCTCTCGGTTTTCTGTTTGGAATGATACTAAATTGATGGAAGTTCTAGAGGCTATGCATGAAAATCCTGATGTTTCTGTTAAGGTTGCACTTTTGAAGTTATATTCAGGGATAGGTATAATCATATGCACCGAGTACTTCTTTTTGTGCACTTATGAACTCTACTAGGCTCAAATTTGGTAAACAACAACTCTTGTTTTGTATGCCAGCTCTATGTGGTAATGGGGCCATGAAGCTTCTTCAAAATGGGGAAGCCCTTCTACAAATGATGGTTCTCTGCATGGGTAGATCCCGCTCTTATTCTGTTCAGATGGAAGGATTTAGACTTGCCCAACGCTTAGCGGTAATAATTGCAACTTGTTCTTTCACAAGATAGAAATTGAGACACTTTAACTGTGTGTAAGTTATTGTGCATCGTCTATTGCCCAGACAAATAAACAGGGATGTTTAAAAATGCTGAGCTTATGTTGCGAGCCTATTGTTAAAGCTATAATTGATGGAATGACTGGATGGACCTTGAGCTCGGGGAAGATAGCAAATGACCAGATGTCTTTGTTAGTGGAAGCTTGTCGTTTGGCTCTTATAATTCGTTGGGATGGGGAACATCATGATTATTTTTGGAAGAAAGGAATTGACAAGGTCCTACTTGATCTTCTTCTTGAAAAGTTTCAGAATGGACAGTCTGTACACCTTTTGACATCTGAAGAACAGATATCTGAAGCACAGGAGGTTCTCAAAGTTGATGTTCTTCTTGTTTTGAGGCCATACATGTGGGATATTCTTGGATGGCTGGCGATATACTGTAGGGAAGATTTCAACCCCAGCATTCATAGCCATGAACTTCTCATTGATATGCTTATTAGATGTGCATGGTAATATACTGCTCATATCTTCTAAATTTGCCTTGTTTTCCTTGTAGTCAAATAGATTTTAAATATCCTAGTGATCAACCTTTGTGTTCTGGAACCCTTTCTCCTAGTTACTGATTAATGTTTCTTTTTTTATGGCATATTCCTTTGATAGCTTAACTTTTACAGATTCAGTTCGTAAAGGATGGCAAATTTGCCAAAGTGATCTGTCCGAGATGTTCAGAAGTGAATCAGCATCAAGGGCAGTTCTTATGATGATCTATTCTCCCAGCAAATACATTGCATCAAAAGCCAGGTCTATGCTGCCTGAAATTCTAGAGCCAGTTGGCAAGGAATATTTGAAACGCTCGCTTCGCGTTCTCAATTTTACATCGACAAGGGATAATTTTGGAATACCAGATATGCTTCAAACTGGCATCAACTTGGTGGCTTTGACATGCTGTGCTTGTTTGCCATGGTACCAAAGTTACATTGTTAAAAGTGGAGGAGTAAAGATACTAGTGGCTTTTATTAAGTGGTGCCTAAGCAATGATGTCCATATAGGAAGGCTGAGCTTTGCTCCTCATTTGCATAATATATTCAGTCAGAGGCTTTGTTGCTGGGTGTGCAAGGAAGACTGGGAAGGCAATGACATACTTTTATTGTATGGGTTGTGGGGGCTAGCTGAGTTGCTACACTATGGATCTATAAGCAAAAATTTTGATATTTTTTCTGGTCAGGTTGAATATACTGAAGCTCAGTTTGTCAGGATGCTTCAGGAGATTTGCAGTGACAACTCTGCTCTTGGGCTGAAATGGAATGCTGCATACATTCTAAGTTACTTTGGATTTTATGGTTTTCCTAGTAAACTTGGGAGGCGTATAGGGAAGGCACTTGATGAGAATGAATTTGCAGATACACGACTCATACTTGCAAAAGGGGAGTCTATGAGTGTTCACGGTGTCATTCTTGCCATTCGATGTCCATCATTGCTGCCTCCTGAAGAATTATCTCATGATGAGAAAGCATCTGATGGTTCTTCTGGAAGATGTGCTATAGATAAGCAGTATGGAAAGTTTAAGAAAGAAATCCGTTTATCTTCACACGTTGATAACCAGGCACTGGCCAAGTTGTTGGAATTTATTTACTTAGGATATCTGCATGCTGGTGATGAACATGTAAAGAAATTGAAGATTCTTGCTAAACATTGTAGTTTGCAACCTCTATCAACAATGCTTGGAAAAAGACGTCCGAAGTGGGGCACTCTTTTCCCCATCTATGATCTTACCCCTTCTCTTGCTCCAACTGGGCATCACTTTTCGTATGGTTTGCTTCTTGATTTGTGCCTAAGGACATTTTTCATTGCTTGGACCAGTGTGTCTTATCCTTTTACATTTTTGTTAAATTATGTTGGCTTCACTAATGTCTCTTGGAATGATACGTGACCCTATAGAAGGGTAATTGAACAGGCACCCTTTGGGCTTTTTTCTTTCTTTTAGCTGAACGGAGGCACCCTCCAGTTTGCATTTGTTCAGTGTACACAGCAGTAGTGATAGTTTGGCTTTCAGTGTCAGGTTTTCATATTAGTTGAAACTCACCCCTCAACTAGGTACACACAAAAGAAAAATCATAGATGTTTTCCACAGTGGCTTTTATTTTTTCTTCTTTAGTTCTTTCCCTTTTTTTCTCATGCCCTTGTGTTATTTTCTTCTTCTTGTTTTAAATTGTATTTGATTTGTGTCATTTTTTGTCAAATATGTGTTCAGGTTTGCAGTGTAGCTTGTTTGTTCCTTCCAATTATATCTAGCTAAGCAATATTGGTGTACATGTATATTCTTGGATGACACTGTATGTTGATAATAATTTTTTATATCATGAGATGGTAAATTGTCAGTTCCACAAACTGTTTTTCCCAGTGGTTAGTTGGATCTCTTTTATAGTCTACAATTAGAAAAATAGTTGGAGCTTAACATAAAATCATTGTTTTTTCTCATGTTTAATTCTTTTCTGACTGCCAAATTGCTTTCCAGCAAAACTAGATTGCGTGCTATAGCTTTGATGGATAGTTAATATGAGATCTATGCATATGGACCTCATGTGTGTCTCTTTCCCCCTAAGTTTGCTAGCCTGTCCATCCACGTCAAAGGAAGAGTTTCCCCTGCCTAGAAGGGGTTTTTTGCTCATTCCTCCAATTACTTGTGTATCTTCTATGCATGGGATTTATGGTTTTAAAGTTTATTTGGTTTATCTATCTTAGCTGATAAGATGTTTGACTAAATCTGTAATTTGGGAATAGAAGTTCTTAGGTGAATCTGTGCTGTGTTTGCAACCTTTACGTGGCTAGTTTTTTTGGAACCATTGGTGGTAATTCGGTTTGTCTCTGATTTTAGGGACATCACCTTGAAGCCAAAAGAAACAGAATCAATCTGCTGGAAATGTAGAGCGTGCTCCCTGTCATTACCCCACATGCATGCCCACAAAGTTGTATTGTCATCTAGTTGTGATTATTTACAGGCTTTGTTTCAATCAGGCATGCAAGAAAGGTACATACATTAGTGTCTTGAGTATAGAACTTCATGTGCACACTTGTTTGTTGGTTCATCTAAATGATTGAAAGTTTTGAAACTTATAATACGATGTCAAACTTATAGAACTACATGATTTCAAGAAATAGTGACCTAGGTTGTTTAGCTTTCTTGTAAGTCTTTTGTAACAGGTATTCATATTATGATAAACAATCTCTGAAATAGTAGTTTTAGAAGTCTTTCTTTTCTATGCTCCCTTGACATCCGACATTCCCGCTCTCCATTTTCATTGCTTTGGATTTTTTACGTTTCTGTTTTTGTGACATTTCTCATGTTATTCTGATGTTATTGATGCATACAGTCGCTCCCAAACCATAGAGGTGCCTGTCAGCTGGGAGGCAATGATTAAGCTAGTGAACTGGTTCTACACTGATGAGTTGCCTCAACCTCCCTCCGGTTGTATATGGGATAATATGGATGATGAGGAAAAGCTACATCAGCTGCAACAATATCTAGAGCTTTGCTGGCTAGCTGAATTCTGGTTTTTGGAAGACGTTCAGGATATCAGCTACAAGGTGATTGTATCTTGTCTGGATTCAGCCAGACAGCTATCTATTAAAATAATCAAAATTGCTTCAGAATTATCTCTTTGGAAATTGGCTGAAGTCGCTGCAAATCACCTTGCCCCTTTGTATCGTCAACTATGCCACTCCGGTGATCTTGAAGCACTGAGTGAAGACCTAGTTGATATGATCCGCGATGCTTCTGTCCGGCTTTCTCAAGAAGGGTAGTGAGACTTTCCAAGTTGATTTACTCTTTATGGATTGTTTGAGTTTTCGAAGAAAAGACAGAAGTCGATGCTCCGAGCCTTTTCCGAATTCAATGCTGGTTCCACCACCACCACCGTTTTCAGTTACTATCCGGGGATCAAACAGTTTGGGCAATGGAGAGAGTTTTCAGGGTTCAAGACAGCAACAATTTTTGATTTCTTTCGTGACCTACATTCTCCGTGTTGCGTTTTATCCGATCATGAACAATCGGATACATTCTGCTAATCGCATGCTGCTGTCAGTAGCACTAGCAAGTAAATTAAACTCGAGCCAGTGAAAAGACCCCCGAACAAATGCGTGTAAAGATTAAGCTTTTGCCAAGAGTTCATGCCTCAGCGTTACGAATATTAGCAAGATTTGCAGTTCCCAAATCATGGTAAATTGATTTCTTTCGGAGTTAAATCCAAGTGAACATTATTCACTACCCATTTCCTATTCAAGTGGTAGAAGAATACCTGTGACAGGATTCAGTATGCACATGGTAGGTTTATTCCAACAAACCATGCCGTCGTGTGAACTAACTACTTGGATCTCGTACAATTACTTCAAAATTGACGCTCGAAATTTTGGAGAACACGAGCTATACGATCGGATTTATTAAAATTGGGTTACGTGGAATAATTCTTGTTTTAATGAAATTTTATTAAGATATTCTGTAGTTGAGTTGGCTTGCTTGAGGGTAGTAGGATCCTCAAATTAACCCCCCCCCGAAAAAAAACAAACTATTTTCAAGTTATTTTTAGAAGTAGAACATTAATTCAGACCTTTTATTTTCTCGTGTAAGAATAACAGTAGGGTTCAATCCTGATTTAATTAGTTCAGGCAAGTAAAAGTAGTTGCCATGTTCTGCTCATAAACACAATTATCGCTGTATCTATTCTTCTCTTCATGAAGATTTCACAATACGGCACAGTATTTGGAACAGATGCGGCATAACTTCCTGTTTAAACGCGTCAGCTTTAGCAGAAACCAAAACCTGAAATTTAGCAGCTTATCCTTTCCGAATTAGGAATAATAGTTCCACAAGAAATAAAACCCTTCCCTCCACGCGCTCGCTCGCAAGGAAGTACTCTTCCTTACAAACAAGGAATCCTAAACCAACAAGGACTATACACTCTCCTCTACCATGCCGCTCTATAAAACCAGGAGAGGCTCGTGTATTCGTATGTTGTGATTCTTGCATTCTTTTCTGTGTCCTCTTTTTCGATGGAGACATCTTCAGGTTCTTCTGTCGAAAAACTTATGCTCTCTGTTGAGAATCTTTCCTTGATAGAAGGGAGAACAGACGTGAAAAACTGCCAGTTTTTCTCTCCAAGAAAACTGCCAGTTCCACCACCCCTGTTTCCTGGAACTATCTGGGGATCAAACAATTTGGGCGATGGATGGGATTTTCGAGGTTCAAGATTGCAGACTGGGGAAAAGAGTTTTGTTCGGAATTTCAAGTCTCCGAGTGGTTCTGTCCTCGATGAGGGAGCAAGTAGTGTCTGTTCTAACAGAGGACTAAGTGATTATAGCGTGGTGCAGAATCAAGAAAAGCTTAACACCGCAAGGAATGTTCCTTGTTTGCTTCAAGGAGATAGATTTGTCAACTATTGTTTAGACAAAGATGGTTCAAGAACACTTCATGGTTTATTGAGTTTGAGGGACCCAGAGATTACATGTCAGATATGTAAGAAAGTTCTGGAGTTGTCACCAGGAGGAATCCCCATTGTTTTCGATCTGATGCTTGATCGACATGGAAGGCATGTCTTTGCTGAGCTAATTGATTCATTGAACAATCAACAGTTGAAATTGATTACATATGAGATAACCAAGGACCTGTCCAATTTCATTACATTGATATTCGACATCCACGGCTCCAACTCGATGAAGAAGGTCATTAGAGCACTCAGGAGATCACATATGATCTCGTTTGTGACCAACAATCTGTGTGCTGCGTTTTATCTGATCATGACCAATCGGACAGGTTCGTATGTTGTGTCGGAGTGCTTAAACCACCTGAGAGCTGAAGATAATGATCTATTATACGAGGCAGCCATTGCATGCTGTCTTGATTTAGCAATGGACCATGAAGGATCCATAGCCTTAATCAGGGTCATCAACACCATCCAAGGTCCGCAAAGATATCGGCTCCTGGATATCCTGTCCAGAAATGCAGTATTCTTGTCGCAGGATCCGGAAGGGAACTATGTGATTCAGAAGGTGATATCACTCAATAATCCTTTATTCACCCAGAAAGTATGCCAACTCCTTGTAGGCCATTATGTAACCATATCCTTGCAGAAAGGAGGCAGTCATATTGTCGAGAAATGCTTGGATACAGAATGGAAGAGTTGGATAATTGAGAGTTTTCTAAGCAGCACCAACACACTTTTGCATGTTGCTAAAGATGAATTCGGTAATTATGTGATCCAGAAAGCACTGAAAGTCACCAAGCAATCAGGAAGTCCACTCTACCACAAACTTTTGTCGCGCCTGAAGCCGCATCTTCGCATTCTGCAGTCTGGATATGGAAGGAATGTCTTCAATCTGATCACCGGTGGACAGCCAGTTAAGAAGGTGTAGTTTGATGAAGATTCTGTTTTGTTCTCATTGTGTCCTAACTATGCTACTTCATTTGTGTTCGAAGAAGGTCTTCGGCGAATTCAAGAAGAGATTCTCCCCTTCTTCTTCATCTGTCAATTTCTGTAGTCAATCCTTGTAGTTGGTGTCATATTTACTTCTAGTAATGTAATGTTGCTCTGCAGTCCAGAAGGGAAATACTAACATCAGCAAGTAGTTAAATGGTTATTCTCTTTATGTTCCTAAAGGCAAAACCAAACCTTAACTCAATCACAATTGCCTCTCTTCTCTTCCCTGCATCATGATTCACAAGAAAGTTTCATAATGGAAAAATTCCATTTCTTGATCACTTAGCCATTAAAACTCTGATTTCATGTATGAAAAAACATTGTTTTATATTACTTTCTATTACGCTGTAATTGCATCAGAGAGCAGAGGGAGAGTAGAGTGAGAGAGAGCCGAGGGAGAGGGGGGGGGAGCGCCATGGGAGAGGGAGATGGGGGGAGGGAGCAGAGAGTGACAGAGGCGAGATCGCCATTGAGATGAAAGGATGGGTGCTGGGGGTGGGGGTGGGGGGGGGGTATTAATAATATTTAGGGAAAAAATAGGTAATTAATAGTTATATTTAGTAAAAAAATAATTATGTGAAATTGATAAATTATGAATTTTTTGATCAATTAAATTAATTACATGTTTTAAATTTACTGTTAGATTTAAAAACTGTATAAATTTTGTATTTAGAATTGTTGTGGAGGTAATTAATAATAATATTTAAGAAAAGAAAAGGAGGTAATTAATAATAATATTTAGTAAAAAAAATAATTATGCAAAATTGATAAATTATGAATTTTTGGATCAATTAGCTTAATTACATGTTTTAAATTTACTGTTAGATTTTTAAACTGTGTAAATTGTGTTTAGAAATGTTGTGCATTTATTTGTAAATAGATATTTTTATCAGTTTTTTTTAATACTGTAATAGAATTTGAGTTAGATAGTATGTCACAAAAGCAATAACACAAGACTCAAATTTGCGAAATTGATTCACTAACTCTCTTATAAGTGAGTGTGAGCAAATTGTTTCTCAACAAAGTGATCTTAATGTTCATACTACTAAAAAATCACAAAGAAGTTAAATTTCTCGCCGAAAGAAGATTGTTTACTTGTATCTGCTTGGTTAAATACTAGCAAAGATTCAATCACAGGAGTTGATCAATAAACAAGACAATTATAATTAAATTCATTTTTTTATTTTTAAAAAATAATTTTATTGTTGGTGGATTTCTCAAAAACAATTATTTAAGTATATAACTTACTCCTATTAATTATATAATTAATTATATAATTAAACTATATACAAAATAATTGAATTTTATTTAAAATAAGATAAAAAAAATAGCTATCCAAAATGGCTCTCACCATTGGAGAGCACATTAACTCAAAAGCCATTTATACACTATTCAAAAAGTCATTTCTATGATTTGATTCTTAAAAATAGCTCTTGTCATTGGACTTGCCCTGAGGAGCCATTCCTACATGTGTCTGAGTGAGAAGCCAAAAATTAAAAAAATTAAAAAAAATACACCCATTGTAAGCCACCCAAATACCTTGTTCTGGGGTTGTGGGGGCTGTGTGTGTAGGGGTGTGTGTGTGTGTGTGTGTGTGTGTGAGTGCTGTCGTGACTCGTGAGTTCTGTCTGTGTGGGGCAGGGCTACTGGCTGGGGGGGCTGCGGGCTATGTGGGGCTGGGGAGAATGAGGGACGGCGTGGGGAGAAGTGAGATGTAGGGTTTTTTTGGGAGATGAAGATGGGGGAGGAGAATTAAACGGCGGGTTTTAATTAGAAAGTTGGAAATTAATTAAAATATATGTTCTTTTCCATGTAATAAATAGAAATTTAGAAATTAAGGCAAATAGAGGTTTTAATTTGTAATTAATTTGATTGAATTATTTGTAATAGAATGTATTTTAATTAATTATACTTAAACTTATTGGTTACTTGAAATATATTATTTAGTGTGTTAGTTTTAGATATTGATAATTATTTTTTTAGTCTGTGGTTTTTTTTTTTTAAATTCATTTTTTTTATTTAAATATAATAAAAAATAATAATTTTATTGTTCGAGGGTTTTTTTAAAATAATTATTTAATTATATAACTTACTCCTATTAATCGTATAGTTAAACTATATTATAAAATAATTAAACCTTATTTAAAAAAAAAAATAACTCTCTAAAATAATTCTTACCATTGGAGAACACATCAACTCAAAAGTCATTTACACACTATTCAAAGAGTTATTTTTATAATTTGACTCTCCAAAATAGCTCTTGCCATTGGACTTGCCTTTTATCAAATACAAAATGAGTACAGAAGGACGTAAAATAAATCTATTTCTTGGACAGTTTTGAATCAAATTTGAAGGACATGGGACAAATCTTTTACATCCAAAGGTTTCTTTTCCAAAACCATAGCACTGAAAAATAACCGCAGACAGCGTATAAATCCTGAGACCAGAATATTTACCACCACCCAGTGCAATAATGTTCAGACACAAACGCTAGTCAGCAACGGTTGACAGCAAACGTGATCAGCAATGGCTCAAAAAAAAAAAAGGAAAAGAAATCATCACTGCATCAAAATATCAAACATAGCACGGTAGAAGAATTATAAGGGAATAGAAGAAACACATGCTGTATAGCATTAATGCAATATAAACGATGGCTAAGAGAGAAACAACTGCCGGACAGCCATCCATTGTTACAGGCCAAGCCTAGTAATTACTTGAAAAATTCAAAACTCCATCACTGCCTTATTCAACGACAACCACCAGCGTCTACTTTGCTTTATTGCCATTTACTACACAAGGATGTCACATAGCCCCTACCAGAGCATGAAAATCACATCCACCCCACCTCCTTGATAACAAATAGTACAGGAAAGCGGGAAACCTCTTTGCAAACCCTGTACAAACTACCCTGCTACATCTCCATACATATCTGGAATTCCACAACAGAGCATCAAAATAGGCTCTTGAGACAAAAAGGAACTAAAAGGACTGGAAAAATGAGAAAAAACCAACAGAATTCTACCACGATACAGGACAGGCCTTGTACAAGCTTTGTCAAGGCTACTTTGATGACAGATTGAGTAGAAATGACTAAAAAATAAAACTAAATCCAAAAAGCTAAGCTCTCTTATGACGGATTGATCCCAAAGCATCTCCTTCATTTAGTTCTTTGTACTCTGAATTAGTCGTGGTGGAGAACATATTAAATGCATCCTTAAGATATTGCTGGTTCGACAATATATCTGTGCCATATTCACTTGTACAGAACTGTGTTTCTCTGTGACCTGGTATCAAACTTTCGTGTAGTTTCATATTAACTCATAACAGCTTGGGAATTGATACCACCACCATCCTGACCAACTAAGGAACGTTGGGAAAGATCATATAACACCTTTTTCTGGTAGTCATTAGTGAGGGGAACACTTGCACGCAAGAGATCCATAGGTAGTTCCCTCTTAATAGCTTCAGCTGGATCTGAGTCTGATAGAGAAGACTGCATAATACTATCATATTTATTTATGCAATATTTAATAAGCAGGCCAAAAAACTCATCAAATGAGGCCTTCCAAAGTGCCTGATTTGTCGCATTGTAGTCGCCAGCATCATGAAGATCATTTAATAATTTTGTTGCTCTCTCCAACACAGACAATAATACGAGGGAAGCCCCATTTCCAGCTGAGCTTCCAAGGGGGCGAAGGGGAGGACGCTCTGAGGAGCAAGCCACTGCAGCAAGACAGGCACTGAGGGAACCAAGACCCATGTGACGGACACATAATGATACAACCCTTTCAAGGTTATTTGTGGTTTCTGCTCCAAGATCAGACAGGAGACCTCCAAACAAAAACCTTAAATGACGAAAAATGGCCATGCAGACAATCCGCATGAGATCACTACCCGGAAAAAGAAGCTGAATGTACCTTGCAAGGAGCTTCCGTCCCTTGGGAAGAGATACTAAACGCAAGAACACAAAATCATCCTTGGGAGCAAGTCCAACTGTGTGGCCATTCTTGCCTAGAGGGTCAACCAATTGCATGGATGCTGCCAGCCCCTCCAACAAGACCTGCCTCCTGTGTCTCATCTGGGTTCCACCCTCATGGAACTGATTGAATTGTAGAAAACGATCAATATCATCTACATCAAGAAGAAGGCAAAGACCATCTTCAATTGTGACTCTAGCTGCAAGCATTGGCTCCTGTTCCAGGGGCTTCTCGGTAGAATTCTGCTCAATATTACCAACACCAGTATAGTTTGGGGGTTCAACTTCAAGAAGAGGACGAGGCCTACGAATTGAAGAGAAAGGAATTCTCCCAAGAGCATCGACCTGGAGAAAAGCATGCGGCTCAGCATTAGCTCGTGCTCGGGGAGGAAGATCCCTCAGGTGAGCTGGGCAGAAATGATGTTTGAGCTTTGCCCCGGCTGTTTTTTTTGAAAGGAAAGCCTGGTGATAATAATCATCCACATATGGGTCATTACTGTGTGTTGCAGCTAGCTGCATTCTGAGAATAGTTTCAATTTCATCGGTAGTCATATACTTGGATCTGAACTGCGGCCAGCCATTATCAAACTTCTGACCATTGATATCAAAGCCTTGTTGAGGATAACGCACCATTGGTCTAGCTCTCTGAACTGATTTTGGTCTTTGATCCCTATCACTCAGACCAAGCATTGTGTCAAAGTTGTTCATCATTGGCGGGGATAAAGAGAGATGGGCATTGAACAATTGAGATTGCATGCCCAATAAATGGCCTGATGACGACTGAACTGAGGGGTGCAACCTATGTTGTTGTGACTGAAGTTGTGGGATCAACTGTGGAGGCATGAGCCCATTTTGATGAGGTAATGGTGGTGGCAACATATTGTTCAAGCGGTTGGGATGATCTCCAGGATATAAGCCTGTATGGTTGACCCATTGGCTTGGTGGCAGGCTATTAGCAGAAAGACCAGAACTGAATTGAGGCAAATTCCCACCATAATGTGGTGATCCATGATGTAAGCTCATCGGAAGCTGAGAATTAGAGAAGGGGGGTAATGCTATTTGGTGGCCACCAGCAAGATATGGAATATTTAGATGACTGTGGTTTGGTGAGGACTGAGGAGATTGGCCACCTAGGGGAGGATTTGTTGTGTAAGAAGATTTTGGCACAAGAATAGGTTCGCTAGAGTAGTGTTGGTGGTGTGGTTGTGGTTGCTGCTGCTGCTGCTGCTCTGGGTATGAAGAGGTTCGGTATAGATGCTTTGATTCTGCAAGGCGAGCAGTAGAAGAATATGGCTGTGACGACCATCTTTTTCCATCCTCAACGCCATCTTGGTCAAGCAGCTTCTGGTCAAACCAATTAGGAAAATCCTCTCCCTGTGCCCATTCAGCAGCAGATGAACCTGGAAGGTTTTATCACAGATATTTCATTTACATTCATTTTTCACACATCCAAAATTAGAAAAATTGCTTATTTTTTTCGTTTATTATAATTCACAACACTATTGAACACAGATTTTTTTAAAAAGTACAAGTACATCATCATAATAAAGGATTTTGAAATATTATAATGCAGAACAAATGTCAGGCATATTGAATCTGTTCTGCCAAGTCCCGAATTCCAACTTGCCCGACGAGTAAACCTATGCCCTTATTGGGCTAACTTTGAACTGCATTTACATAGTGTACCATTGAATTTAAATGCAATTGATAAGACTGAAGAAATCAAGTAAAAATATCACAAAGTATAGCAATCTTTGCCAACTAAAACTATCCGCCTGAAACATTCATGTAGAACTAGAATGAATACCAGTTACATTTCTTTTTAGTTAAAAGTGGCATGGGCACATGTATTTTTTATTGCAGCAAATTTCCATCTTGAACAAGATATTACCAAGACCTTCTATATTCTGATGTTCAAACTGCCATGCATTTGACATTAATATCTTGGTCATAATTGAAGATACTAGTAGGTGGAATAGAGTCCCAATAAGGTATCCCAGTTTCCCAATAACTTTATACTTGTATGATTCTCAACCATGTGCAGCATTAGCCCGAAAAATGTAAATCACTGGACTTTAGCAACAATCATATCATGACAAACCAATATAGCACTGGAACGAAGAACAGCATACCAATTTTTTTTGACAATGGGTGCAGAAGGGGAAAAACAATACTACTACAAGTTCATGGATTGATTAAGTTTCCATCTGAAACTTCATATTAGTAAAGAGAATTATACAATGGAATACTTACTTTCTTTGGAGCCCAAAGCACCAATTATCCCAGTGCTTCTTGGTCCATTGACACCCTTGTTCAACTGCAAAAAAAAAAAGAATCAAGCACATCCAATTAAACAAACTCATCATAATTTAATATTTTGGGATACTTCTTACACTGACGCAAGAAACAGCCCATATACAGGCTACATGCCAATTAGACCCACCATAAACAAACTTGGTTACCTTATCTTTCCCATCCTTTTTTCAAATTGGTTACAATATGCACCAATTACACCTACTCCTACTCCTTTACCAACCAGAGCTAAGGCTCGACAACTGAAGAATGATGTATTAAAGACATTCTACAGTGCAACCTTGACAAGTGAAGAGCATATTCTATACAACCTTCATAGCATACACAATAGTATGACTAAGCAGTGGACTGACCTTTGAAAATGTATTTGAAATATCATCAATGTCAGAGAGAGACCGTAAAACCTCACCCTGCAAATAAGAAATAAACAATAATTCACACATTATTCTAGAGTTTAGGACCCAATACTAAAGAGCCGCATAGAAAGTCTAAAAATAAAAGGTCATTGGAAGTGTTAAATGTTGGCGTGAGATGTCTAGACTCTAACAAATTGGAGGCGAGAAAAGTTGGATCAGATTTAAAGAAAGGTAGTTGAGAGACCTGTTTCAAAATGAGTGTTACTGTGAACCAACTTTCATAGTTCACTCTGGCTCTTTCACTAAATAAAAGAAAAAAACAGAGCACCGATAAGGAAATTGACAAACCACTTAATTCAAGCATCCTCTCTTAAATAATCTCCTAAAAGAGTTAGAAGATCTGCTACATCAAAATAACGCTAAAGATGTGCTACATTCATTTTTCTCTTTAACAAAATTCTTCTTTTATTCACAGGAAAAAAAAATTACACCAATTTGGCAGACCTACATATCCACAACAAAATAGTGGGCTCCCCTATTTCTTCTAAAAAAGACATGTAAATGTTCCTAAGAACCAAAAAGATTCCATTTCAATGTAAATCAAAGAATCAAATAAAAAGGATAGAAGATCTCAAAATGAAGGGAGGGTGGAACCTCTTGTCTGTCAAAGAGAAACTCTTCCTCTTCAAAATCAGTGGCAGGCAACTCCTCGTCATCCTCCAACCCACCTAACTCAACTTCCTCAACAAGATCTTTACCAAAGAATGCATATTGAGATGAATCAAATACAGCACCTTCTGCCCAAAAAATTAATCCAAGAGAGAAAACCAGGTCAATTCCAAATAAAATGGCACCCGCTCCATATCTAGAGAAGCTAAACTCGCATTAAAAAACTAAAAAACATCACACAAATAGATGGCAAGTGCTTAAACGAGAACGCAGTTACGGTTTACACTGACTCATATTTGAAGCTAATTTCATCTGAACAAATCACAAGAAACGTTCCCATATCAGCCATTAACATTAAAAGCAACGATACAATCTGAAGAATCCAAGTACCTACTCAGCTATTTAAAGCTAAAACAACTGTTCCATTTAACTTCACATAAACCCGTTAAATTCTACTAAACTCAAAACAAAGCAGGTCCTATCACACGCATAAACAAATTCTTACACGAGTACAAAGCTAACCTCCAATTTTTTAACGTTGACCCACAAAACCAAACAACTTAAACAGACCATCTAGACAAAATCCCATAATGTTTTCTTCAATTTTCTCGTGAAACAAAAACAAAAAAGAAACAAGACAGATCTTCAAAAGATTAATTAAAAAACAACGAAAATAAACCTGTAGAGTTATCTCCAATATTGGGAGCTTGTTCAATACTACCCCCGTCCATCATTCTATCTACACTTTCTTCTGGGCTATTATTTTAATCTTTAAACCCACAAAAATTGAAAGCTTCAAAACCCCTAATCCAAACAAAATCCAAATCTAACAAAAGAAAGGCACTGAATTCTAAAAACCCTTTTAAAGGTTTTTTTTGTTGAGAGAAAGATCTGTTTCTGTACAGTGAAGAATTGGGTACTGCTTAGCCTACGAATGATTCAAGGAAGGCAGGCAGAAACCCTAGAGAGAAGGAGATAACAATCGATTATTAGGATTAGAAAATGTTGTTGTTATTATTAGTGCGTAGAGAAGAGAATAGACCACTGGTATGCTTTTTTAGTATTTTGTTTTACATTAAAAAATCAAAATATTTTTAATATATAATTATAATATACTAATATTAAAAATAAAATAAAGTTATTTTAATATATTTGAAATCTAAAAATTATTTTAAAGAATACGCTAAGTATCAAACCAGCAATAGGAGAGTTACTAGCTAATTGCCTGCGCGTTGCCGCGGGTATTTTTTTGTATATGATTTAACATAATTAAATCTACAACGATAAATTTATATAATATAAGTAAATAAAAAGTATAGATTAAAAGATAACATGTTTAAAATTTTGAGTTGAGTTTATCACGTAAGAATAGATTACATTTTTTAGAATATAGGTATTATGTCATAAATGATCATAAAAGAGCGCGCACTAACATTAGAAAAAAGAGCAAAATATTAGAATAAGGAAAAAAACAAATTACTGAAATCATTATTGTGCAGATAATAAAATTATAAAAATCAATTAATAGAAAGAGCAAAAAAAAAAAAAGGGAAAAGGAAGCAATATTAATTTAAAATATTATCACAATAGCAACATCGGAGTCTTAATAAATAATCACTATTATTATAATAATAGAATACATAATCACTATTATTACTATTCTTATTATAATAATTATTATTATGTTAATAATGAAAGAAACATAAATAAATGAAAGACTAAAAATAACCAAGAAATTTGAACAAAAGATAAAAATAAAAAAAAAAAATTATCATTGCTATTACCGGTAAGAAAAAAAAATTATAAAATTATCGGGAGGGAAAAAAATAACAAAAGAGTAAGAATGAAAAATAATTAAATTATTATTATTATTATTATTTTGATTATTATTATTTTGATTATTATTATTATTGTGTTAAATACACTTATATATACATGGACAAAAGTAGGGATTAAAAAAATAAAAGTGTAAGGGCTGAAATGAAAATCAAATATAAAGGGATTAAATTAAAAAATTAAAAGTCAAAGGGCTGAAATGCAAATTACATTTATTGTCAATTGAAATCAGAGGACAAAATTACAAAAATTAGAAGAAGGGGGACTGATATGAAAAGTTGTTTCTATTAAGAATTTTAATTGGAGGACCAAATTAAAGAAATTCAAACATCCGGACCGAACAAATTACAGGAACCAAAAAGAAATCGAAAATCAAAAGTTAAGGGACCGAAATGAAAAATGCTTTATATAATTAGTTTTAATTGAAGGGCACAATTGAAAACAATCAAACTTTGAATTAACGAAATCAGGCATAAAATCGAAATCCAAACCTCAGGGACCGAAATTAACTTCTTATATACATGAGGGACCGGACCTGACATTGGGCTAGCAGGAGAGAGAAAACGTGCACCGGCGACAAAACCGGACCCCTCCGTTTACCCTGACATAGAGGACGTACACGCGCCGCGACTGGCGATAGAGGACCTGGCGGCGCACCGTATGCACCGGCGGGACGGAATTTTTGACCACCTCATGGCTCCGCACGCTCCGCTGCCATGGCGCGTTGGCGTTGAGCGCCGCTGCCGCGGCCAGACGACGCGCCAGCTGTCCCCACGGTCAATGACCGAAACAGCCCTGCCGCCACTGGTATATACGAAAATACCGGGCGGGAAAGGACGCTGAAGCCCCCGATCACTGTGCACAAATTTGTCGTTATCGGGGGCTGAATTCATCAGCGCACTGTGTAAAAATTTGGGAAAAACCGAGCGCGCCCCTGGCGACTGTGTACTATTTTGTCGTTTTCGGGGGGTAGAATCGTTAATACACTGTGCACATTGCGGCTAATTAAAAAAAAAAGAAAAAATCCGAAAACACCCCCACCAAAAAATGCACACACGCCGGCTGATGAAGGGCAAAAACGCACGCACACTGTCGCAATCCACAGTGAATACACTCTCAGTCCACAGTGTAAAACTCCACACCCTTTAGCTGTTTTGTAATTTATCTATATATTTATTTTAGTTAGGGAATCAATAGGAGTTTTTATTGTTTTATAGTGGACCGAGGAGCCCAGAAGATGTGATATAAAAGTCAATTTATTTTTAAATATATATATTTTTATATTAAATTGAATGTTTTTAATATTTTCATATCATTTTTATGTGCTATATCAATTTTTTTTAAAAAAAATATTTATAAAAATAATTTCAATTATTTTTTCAAATAGATACTCAATGGTATGGTATGTGTTTAGTGATGGAGATAGTTTTATCTTTATGTTTATTCGTGATAGAGGTTAGAGACGGTTGCTTGGATTATTTATAATAGTTTTCTTATTTAAATTAATATTTTTTAAGTGTTTTTAAATTATTTTAACTTACTAATTTAAAAAATAAAAGTAAAAAAACAAAATATTATTTTAATATATTTATAAATAAATATTTAAAAGACTCATTTATTTGGGCCGGTTCATTTAAGGAGTGATGAAGTGAAATTGGGCTCAATTGGAGTTAATTAGAGAATGACGCGGGCTGGAGTGTGGTTATTTTGGGCTGAAACTAAGGGTGTGTTTGGCATTGCGATTGCGATTGTGATTGCGGTTGAAAAAAAGCAGTTTCAAAAAAAGCACTTTTACTGTGGTGCAAAATAAGCAGTAAAGTGTTTGGTTAAAACTGTGGTTGAGTTGGAGGTTGAAAAAAAAGCAGTTTTGGGTGTTTGGTTACCAAACTTTTCATATTGCTTTTAACTTGTGAAATTACTTTAAAGGGTATAGACATATATACACACATTTATTTATATATTTTTTTTATTAAGTTTTTAAATTTTTACATTATTTTGAGATTTTAATTAAATATCTTTTAATATTTATTTATATTAAGTTTTGTGAGAAATGGTCAGGGATTTATTTATTTATTTATCATTATCATTTAATATCATTAGTTTTACATTATATATTTATTTTAATATATTATTAGTTATATATTACATTATTTTAATATCATTTAGTTCTACGATGTACATATATTGCTTTGTTTTCTTTTCTTGTTTTTTTCCTTGATTCATCTTCTTCCCTCTTTCAACGCCTCTCCACTTCCCACTTTCAACACCTCTCCACTTTTCTTCTTCCCTTTTTCCTTGATTTAGCTAGACGGGTTGGTTTGGAACATCAAGCAAGATCTACCAGCAAAAGGTAAGTATCTGAAGACATGATTCAAGGTTCCATTCTCCGTCCTCTCCTCCTCCACCATCAACCCATCGCCTTCCTCTCTAGACTCTCTCGTCACAGACCAAACTATCCCCCCCATTCCTCTCCTCCTCGAGACCCCTCCTCCCTCTCCTCTCGCTTCTCTCTCCGTTCGGCCCACCCCCCAGACCCCTCACCCTCCCCTCTCGCAACCCAACACAGACATCACTGGTATGGGCTCAATGGTTTTATTTGGTGAAGGTGAGAAGCTTGTTCAATGGGTTTATTGGATGAAGGAGAAGGGGATTCTGGTGAGGGTTTATTTGGGAAACATTGTTAACGGTAATATTGTTGTCCCTTGGAACACAATCGGAGTAATTCATCTCGACCCGAGATGCAAGAAAAGCACCTCATAGCTGCTTTTTTACAATCGGCGTTTTGGTGATTTTTTTAGGTGGGCCCCATAGTAAATTAATCTGTTTTGTGCATTACCAAACACCAAATTGTGGTGCGATCTGTGAATCGCAGATCGCACCACAATGCCAAACACCCACTAAGTGCTTGTTTGTTAGAAACTAATTTTTGTTTAAAAATATATTAAAATAATATTTTTTTTTTTAATTTTTTTTTTGATATCAGCACATAAAATAATTTATAAACATTTAATTTTTTTTAATTTAAAATAAAAAATCAAATATATTCAAAAGCATTTTAAAAATGCAGTGTCAAATACATCCTAGGTGTAGTTTCAATTCAACACCGCTACTCAATCAAATTAAAAAAAATAATTTAAAACAAAAGGTAAAAATAAGTTTTTGTAATTTTTTTTAAATATTTTTGAAACAAAATGACAAAAAAATACTATTCAATTAATTACAAAATTTTATTTAGCTAAATCAAATTAAGTTGATATAACATATGCCTTAGCTATTTTTTCATGATAAAAACTATATTGAATTAACATGTTTATTGTTATTAAACTCAACCTTGCCTAGCATTTAATTTATAATATTTTATGATTTAAAATTTGACTTGAAATTAAAAAATAAATTGATTTAACTAAATTTAAACTTAGTTGATTTAATGAGTTTATTCATGATATAATCAAACTATATTTAATACTAATAAAAACTTTAGTATTAAAATATATTTGATACCTGGATCAAATAAATAATAAATATATATTTTTTTAAAATAACAATACTAATAAAAGATATTGATTTAAATTAATCCAATTAAATCTATGAATCTGTTTTTTGAAAAAATCGATACAAGTAAAAGTTGGGGAATGCATAAATAAAAGTAAGTAAAAATATTTTTTTATATTATTTTTGATAAATTATGAATTTTTCTACGTCTTTTTTTTTTTTTTCCAATCTTTATCTAGCTTGCACACAAGAGGAAACGGTGAAAGGTTTTGCATTCAGTGGCCACTTTTCCCTCTGTTTTTCTCACAGATAAACCCTTGTCCATCTCTCCGTCTCTCTAAAATGGCCAGAGCAGCATGCAGCAACCTTGTACCTGCCTTGTCTCTTCTTCCAAAGAAATCAACATCTTCATTTCCACTGTGTAGAAACCATTCTTTCTTCACCAACAACTCCCAATTTACAGGGTTTTTTGGGATTGCCAATAGGCGGTTTTCCGCTTCTTCTTCAAAAATAAGCATGAGCTTGAAAGCTGGAATTGTTGGCCTTCCTAACGTTGGCAAATCCACTCTCTTCAATGCTGTTGTAAGTATCTCTACCTCCCCTTTTGCTAAATTTCTTTGCTTCTTTAGAAAAAAAGGGAAATGGATAAAGAATTGTTCTTGTGGGCCTGCTTCTCTGCTAAGTATGTGAAGTAAAGTTTGAATATTTGAAGAGGTGGACTTTGGATTTTGGTGTTTATTATGTTTGTTGTTATTCTGGTGGTGTATGAAAGAAAGCGTTTGATGTGGGATTGAATGACATGTTTTCAGGTGGAGAATGGAAAAGCTCAAGCTGCTAATTTTCCGTTTTGTACAATAGAGCCGAATGTAGGGATTGTTGCTGTTCCAGATTCAAGACTCAATGTACTTTCTGAACTAAGCAAGTCTCAACGAGCCGTCCCGGCATCTATTGAATTTGTAGATATTGCTGGCCTTGTCAAGGGTGCCAGTCAAGGGGAGGTTGTTTGCTATTTCTGTTACTAGCATTTGCTTATTTTGTAATTAATTGATTCGATAGTCATAACCTTTTTGAGGAAAAGATATGGCTTGCATTTGGACTTGGAAGTTTGATTGTACAGTGTTGACTTATATTCTTGTTATATTCTTTTGATTCTTTCAGGGGTTGGGTAACAAGTTCTTATCTCATATTCGAGAAGTTGATTCCATTCTTCAGGTTCATCCTTGTTCAATTTTTTTTTTCTTCCTTTTTTACGAGTAGTTCACATTGTAGCTCTTTTCTAGCTGCTTAACACCACAGTGTACTTGACAAAACTGCCTTTTCTTTGGGCTCTTTGATGATTTTGGTCTAGTGGTAAATCCCTTTTTCCCATCCCAAACAATCTTAGGCTGGAAGCTGGGCTTGCCTTCATAAGAGGGTGGTGACCCTTGAACTGAAACCGAATGTTTCCAGAAATGGCATTCTAAGTATTCACATTTGTTGTTTCCTTAAAGTTGGTGATGGTCTAATTCAACAACTAAGTCGATAAACTAGATAAGGAAGCAGCAGGGGTTTTTTGGGGATTGGCGGGCTCACACTTTTCTATTTTACTTATCAGGATGTTTGTAGTCATCATTTGGTAGGATACTGACTTAGGTAGTTTAACAAGCTATCTTTCACAAGTTTGAATGTCTACTAGAGAGCCTCCTGTTTTGCAAAATCCTGAATACTGCTGCTGGACAATAAGTAGTTACTATTGATGTGAAAGTGTATTAATAGCCTATTCGTTTTGGTCCAGGTTGTTCGCTGTTTTGATGATAATGACATTGTTCATGTAAATGGCAACGTCGATCCTAAATCTGATATTGATGTAATCAACTTGGAGCTTGTTTTCTCAGATTTGGATCAGGTATGCTACATAGAGCTAGAAGATTTGCTCCTTCAGCATTTTCATTCTATTTTTGTCTTTAAATATTTATTTGTGATGGTCCTTTATAGACAGCAAAATGCAAACTGATATGAGATGTTAGAGGCTTGCTAAAGAGCAAGCTTATATACCCAAGCATTTGAAATTTATGCTCTAAATTTGATATTGCACCGCTTAGGATCCTTTGGTTAGGTACAAGTTTAAAATCTCAATTTCCTTTCAATTTCCTTTGGCCAATACTATACCCGTTGCATCCTTTCATTTTCCTTTAACCGGGTAGCTCTCTATCAATTAGCTGTTCATCTGCAGTGCTCAGATTTTTGGAAGTTTATAAAAGGGAATACATATAGTTTGGGGAGTTTCTAAATCCTTTTCTAAATCTCATATATTTTGTCTTGTTTTACTTTATTGATGGTATTTGAAATCTAAGGCTTTATTTGGTTAAAAAATAAATCAGATAAAGTGGTGCTCAAATGGGGTCTTATACTCTTGTTCTTCAGCAGTGCCTTTTGTCTTTTAATTGCATTTACTTGAAAGTTCCTTGTGAAGGCAACCTTTGTATGTTACTGTTATCATATGTTAATCATCATCAAATAAGCTGACAGAACTAATTTATGCATTTTACAAGAAATGCAGATTGAGAAAAGATTAGAGAAGCTCAAGAAAGGGAAGGCAAAGGATTCACATTCAAAACTGAAGGTAAAATTAGGTTTCTTTGCTTTCAATGCCTGAGCAAGCAGCCTGTCTGCTATATTTGCAAGTAGATACTATATAAACTATTACAAATTTCTTACTTCAGGAAGAGGCTGAAAAGTCTGCCTTGGAAAGGATTCGCGAGGCACTCATGGATGGAAAACCAGCACGATCTGTAGCATTAACAGATTTTGAAAAGGATGCAGTAAATCATCTTTGCTTGCTTACTATGAAACCAGTCATATATGTGGCAAATGTTGCAGAATCTGAACTAGCTGATGCTGGAAATAATCCTTATGTCAAAGAAGTGATGAATCTTGCATCCGAGTTGCAATCTGGACTAGTTACAATTTCTGCACAGGTACAGTGATACCTTCTAGAAACCTTTGCCTCTATACATGTGTTCTGCTGCCTATTTCAGGCCAATGTACCTTGCACAAGCTTTGAATTGTCATTTTCAATTGAAGCAGGTAATTTAAGGATGCTTATTATTGCAGGTTGAATCAGAGCTTACAGAACTGCCGCTTGAAGAACGCAATGAATTTCTGAAATCACTTGGTGTTAGTGAAAGTGGCCTTGGAAACCTCATCAGAGCAACATATAGCCTTCTGGGGTTGCGTACATACTTTACTTCTGGAGAGAAGGTGAATAATTTGATAAAAAGTTTTCTGAATATATTATTTTTATTCATTATTTGAAGGAGTATTTTCTTATTTCCCACAGGAATCAAAAGCATGGACTATACATGCAGGTTAGTTTTGCTGTCCGCTGAACTTTCATTAATTGAAACTGACTCACTCAAGAAAATGTTTATATTTTGTTCTGCTTGGGTTTGAGAATCAGTTTTACCGACTTATTTGAGTCTTTTATATGTGGGATGCATGTATACATTGTGTCATGAAGTAAAGCTAAATGGTCTAAAACCACCCAACCGATACCTCTTTACATCTACTCAAGACTGTTATGATTGTTGAATGAGTTTTTTCCCCTCTTGATTCAGGAATGACGGCACCTCAAGCTGCTGGAGTTATACATTCTGACTTTGAGAAGGGTTTTATTCGAGCTGAGACAGTAAGCATCTTAAGTAGATTTTTTGGCTTTCTCTATTAACACTCAGATTGTTGACTTTCTAGCCAATTATGGTTATGAGAATTGTGTTTATGCAATTGTAAAATTAACTTGTTCACATCAATCTTTTATATCTAAGAATATTGCCTGGATGTCTATCCCTCGTTTGGTTGCCTTGGTAGTTCTTTTTCCTACACTTAAGCCTTATCTCTTAACAACCCCCTCCCTCTTCTTTTCAAGGAGAGAGAGAGAGAGAGAAAAAAAATTGCTCAAGTGGTAGCAAGCAATGATCTTGAAGAGTAGAAGAGTAAACGTGTGGTTTTTTCCTTCTTCGCTGAAGTGTTTAGAATATATATCCTACCTCTTCCAATATTGGATTTTGTTATGGTATACTCAAGCGACAAGCAATGCTGTTGTCCAGTCATTGACGCTACCATTGCTTGTCTGACCACTAGTTTTTACTTGACTAAGGTGAGTTTTTGTTTTATTATAGGTTTCTTATGATGACTTCGTGGCTGCTGGTTCACTTGCTGTTGCGAGGGAAAAAGGACTTGTGAGTTTGTTGCTCTTCTGTACACTTTAATAATCCTTGAATAGTGGGGGGATGGTGTGTGATCACTTGTGAATCCTTTATGTGCTTGTAGTCTTATTTCAGGCTCTTTTCCTCGCGAAGATTCATTTACCTGCACTACTTTGACTTTTGCAGTTGAGATCTGAAGGTAAAGACTACATAGTTCAAGAAGGAGATGTAATGCTGTTTCGTTTCAACGTTTAACGGCCATTATACTAAAGGTAAACACATCATGTTGCTTTTCCAACACAATTGGTGAACAATTTTGAATACAGCTCAAGTGAAAGGATGGTTTTGGTGTTCATTTCCCTGAAATCATCTTGAACCGGGGACGTATTGTCCACACAAAATGAAACACTATTTCATTTTTTATCTGCTCATCCAAGCAAACCACAGGATTTTGGCTGAGTTAGCTGAGAGAGTACTGTGGGATGAGTGGAATAGGTCAATATATATAGAGTTGGTTCTGTCAGACAAAACTGATACAAGTTATTTTAGTTGAGAGCAGAGAATGTATCATGTAAGGTGATTTGGACTACTTTCATCTCAAGTATTGCTTGGTTGGAATTTTCACATGCACTCTTCTTTGACTATTTCACAAGAATAAGGTCTAGAAAATAGTTTTGACAGCAACTTGAGTATCCTCAAGTGCTGCACAGAAGATGCATTTTCTTGTTGATTTTGGGTTCAGAATCTGGACCCTGTTTGCTTCTTTGATTTTACATTTTATTTCTAGAGGTCTCTACATGCTAGTTGGCCTGTGCACAAGCTCATCCTGCATCATAAGTGTTGAAACCGAGGTTGTCAATTCTGTTTCTGTTGATGCTTTGTTTTTTCAATTGTATAGGAATGTTTAGATTTCAGAGCGTTTCGGCTTGTCGTTTCGGGGTCGTATTCTTTATGTATATATATATATAATTAAATATTAATTCAAAAAAAATATAGTTCAGATCTAAAAATAAAATTATCTAAAATTGTGTAATTTAATCTAAAAAAACAATAAAATAATTTTTCTGAATAAATATTTTGATTGTTTTAACTAAAACAAAACAAAATTAACAAAACAAACTGGTGTTAGGCTTGTCACTTTAAGAATATTATTGCTGGTTTGCAAAAGCAAATGGGACAACTTGCAGATGTGAAAGCCTCCCCAAACTTGTACGAACGTTTGGTCAATTGTCTCCAGTCTCCAACTGATAGCATCATTTGTATTTGATTATGCTTTGTCTGATGACGGTTGGTCCTCGACTCATCAAAGACCCTCCCTCCAACTGATGTGATGGATTATTCTTTTTGCATGCTTTTAAATTTTGTTTGGCGGTACAACATGATTTAATTTATTTTTTTAGTTTTAATTTGATATTTTTGGATTGTTTTGATGTTATAATATTAAAAATAAAAAATAAAAAATATATTATTAACTATGTTTTTAAATAGCTATCAACCATATTTATAAATAGGCTTTAAGCAAGTAGAAATTGTTTTTTTTCTAAAGTTTAGTATAATTTTTTTATTCAAATGCTTTTTCGCTATGAAATGAAATGCATTGAAATAATATATATAACATTAAAAAAATTATTTTGTACTAAGGTAGAAAGAAGTTTTATTACTTTCCATCATACTCGGTGTAACTAGGAAGTCACTGAATTTTAGAGTTAATTTATAATTATTGGTTATTTATAGTCAATTTGTTTCATCAAAATAATCTTGATTTGTTATTTAGAAAAGATTTCATATTGATCATGTTAATCGAATCATAAATCAACTAGTCAAGTCAATGTTTTTTCATATTAAAACCTAGTTTGACTTGGGTTATGTACCATGAATTTTACAGGATAATTTATCAGGCTAAACTTGTTTAGCTTTATAAACAAATCTATTTGTGATCAATATTTATTTGTTATCAAATTATCTTCACATTTTAATGCCATTGATCTAACTACTAAGCTATCCCAATCTATCCAAATTAGTCTAAGTACTATAAACATTTAGAAATATTTTATTGGGATGCTTACCTAAAACAACAATGATGATGGAATTAGGATTATATGACTTGCTTTAGAGCATGTTTTCTATTATAATAATAATAATTTTTCAAAGTATTTTTTATTTGAAAACACATTGAATTTTTTTTAAAAAAAGTTTTTTTTTATTTTTGATATCAACTCATCAAAACGATATGAAAACACAAACAAATAATATAAAGCAAAAAGAAATTTTCATTTTTTTAAAATGCTTTTGAAACGAAAAAACAAACAAACTATTAGTCTTTAAAGAAACTATATTCAATTATTGACACCCTATAAATAGTCTATATATAATTATAATTTTAGTACTTGTGCTATGCAAGGAAATTTACTCAAGTCTCTAAATTTTATATTTTTTTTCTTTTATTTAAGTTCTTGTATTCTTAAAAATTGATCAATATGTGAATCTACTCTAAAAATATCCTTAGGTTAGACTGCATTTTCTTCCCTCATCACAACCTTTTTCTTTCTTTTTTCCTTAAAGAACTAATATAAGAAAACTCAAACTCGAGTCTTACAAGTGTCAAGAAAATGACATAGCAAGTAAATTTACAAGTCGTTAAGACTAGGGTCATTGCCATTTTACTTTTTCCCTAGTTTCAACAAAAGGTAGATCAATTACATGGTCAACAATGTGGTGTGAGTGGACTTGATATAATTTTGGGGTTTCACTGTATTTAAAAGGAGTCTAAGATGAAACAAACTACTGTAGGAGACAAGAGATAGCTATAAATGTGTGAAAATTGATTATTTTTATTAGATTCAGAATCATGTGGTTTAAACCATAACTATAAGAACTAAATGTAACATATTTGTCGAAACCTATCTCAAAATCATATCATTTTGTTTTTTAAAATGCAACAATGTCTTTTGAAAAAATAAGTTAAAATAACTAAAACGATATTGTTTTGAATAAAAATAAAATAAATAAATAATTGGAGTTGACCTAGTCTGGTCAACCAAATTGCATGTTGACACAATCAACTTCCAAATCAATTTCAAAGCAAGCCTAACCCATGTTAGGTTTTAAGTTTGTGAGTTACCAAGTCGACTCATTAAACTGGCTCAAGCTTGATAACCATGATATAAACTATTGATAGTTAAGATCATGAATATTATGAATAATTCAAAATGGTGTTATTGTTATGAATTACTTAAAAAACACAAACTATGTTTTATTTTTCTCTAGAAACTAATTCATGTGTTTGATATACTTGTATGATTTCTATATAAAACCTTATGAAATATGAAAAATAATCTATCACACAATAATTTTTCATATGATTTCTATAAATAACCTTACAAAAATTTTCATATGAAAAAACCCTAATACTGTATATGAAAAAATCTATCACTCAATAATTTTAACCAAATATATATTTCCGCAACAACTGTCATTATATCAAACACTTGCAAGCAGTAGAATAATGAAAACAATGAGTTTATACATGAAAACAATAGAGCTCATGTTGATTCTAGATGGGTGTGGCTGAGGTCGAAAAACATCTCACAAATAATTTTAACCAAATATATATTTCCGCAACAACTACCATTATATCAAACGCTTGCAAGCAGTAGAATAATGAAAACAATGAGTTTATACATGAAAACAATAGAGCTCATGTTGATTGTAGATGGGTGTGGCTGAGGTCGAAAAACATCTCACAAATGCTTTTCGAAACCGAGTTTGAAACTCAGTTTCTGTGCGGGATCCATAGTTACAAAACTATAGTCCAAATGCTTACCAAATAATTTGGCTTTACCAAACAGTTTGGCTCTACGGTGACTCTAAACCGCAGAAACTACCGCAGGGCTAAACACCCACTTAGTTATACAGATTTCAGATCTGGTATGAAAACTGGGGGCTTGAACAGTAATGCCCGATTGACCAGAGACTAGAGCATCTATGTGTCCTTTTGTGCCTGTAAAACTCCCACCATACAACATGGATCCATAAAAAGATGGCTTGTTTAAGTCATTGATGTTTGAAATTTTCGGTTGCAAGGCTCAACAGGCCCCACATTTCCAGCACAGTAAACAATGATAGAGCACCCGCCATGGCTAATCTAGCCAGCCACCTCGATTGCTGCTATACCTTCTGTGAGTATATAGCAAGTCTCCTCCTATACTTGCATGGCTCATTCATACTGTCTTTCTATTCTTCTTTTTTTGTTTCCCTCGAAGAATAATGAAGAAGATCAATTCGATTCTAAGTAAATGCAGGAGTTTGTCGAGGCAACTAGGGAGATCTTCATCTTACAGTAGCCTAAGGTCCAAATCTACCTGGGAAGATTTATGGGGTCCTGATCCTAAGCAAGAAGATGAAGATTACGAAACTATATTTGTTGGGAGCACGAGAAAGAGGTACGTGATTAGATCTAAGTATTTGAGCCATCCTTTAGTGAATGCTCTCGTCGAGAAGTCAAAGCAAAAGCCAGGAGATGGTAGCATTTTGGTGGTGAAATGTGAGGTAGTCTTTTTTGACCACCTTTTATGGATGCTTGAAAATGCTGATCCAAATGTTAGTTTTGGTTCTTTGGAAGAACTAGCTGATCTCTACATGCTCTAAAATATGGAGCTTGCTAGCTCTCTCCATGCAGGCATTAGGGATCATACAGTTTGATGCAGTCCTGGTAAATCTTTTTTTTTTTGGTAACGTAGTGTCCGGACCAGCTTGCATGCACCTCGACTAATCTCACGGGTTTTGAAGTTAACGATCAAGTAAATCTCCAGTAGCTCTGAAAATTATGAGACTCGATCTAATGAACTCTGAGAAGTAACTCTAGGGCCTGATTAGTCGAGTTGTTGAACCTGATAAATCTTTTTTGTTTTTTTGGTAACGTGGGTGTCCGGGCCACAACTTGTATGTATCTCGACCTCTAAAATTAACGACCAGGTAAGCTTCCAATGGTTATAAAAATTGTGAGACTCAAATTAATGATCTCTAGGAAATAACCTTAGGGCCTGATTAATCGAGCTACACCCTGACGGTTGGACCTGGTAAATCTTCATGCAAGCAGGTGGTGTCAGCATGATCCTACTAGTTCAGGGTGGGATTAATGCCTTGAATTAATATTCCTCATGATTACCATTCTTAACTGTTCCATCTCTTCTCTAACTCATCGTCTTTGTTGGATTAGTGTATGATAAACACCATGATTAAATGCTTGATCATGGTGATTTTTTTGTTGTTTTTATTTCATTATTCTTGATCCTTTATATAAATAAAAACCCTACTTATATTTCAGCCTCGTGAATCAATAACTCAACATAACATTGTTCAAATTCATGGTAGAAGTAAGAAGTGATTGACTATTTCTCGTTAACTTAGGTATTTCTAATGGTTATGTTTATCAAAATCATTAAGAAAAAAAAATTATTCTCAAATTAATAAAAAACAAAAAAAACCCTTCATGTCATTTGTTAATGAACATAAAAAATATTAGAGAATAATATAAATTATATCTTGGAACCTCACCTAACAACTTAAGCTTTTAGATGAGATAACTCTTTATCATGGTATCAGAGCCTTGTTGACCCAACGGTCACGAGTTTGAATTTCACCATTCCTATTCTATTTGATAAAAATCAAGCACAAGGTAGTGTGAGTCTGTGCAAATTTCAAGCCTAAAAGGTTTTCACTCGAGGGTGTGTGTTAGAGAATAATATAGATTATATCTTGGGACCTCACTTAACAATTTAAACTTTTAAGTGAGATAATTTCTTAACAAAATAGAGGCGAGAATGAAAACCAAAATGCAAATACCACCACCTTCATTGCTTGATCCCTAGCTTATTGATGATCATGATTACAATGTTATAACCTCCCATCATCACTCCATTGTGGGAAACTATTGAAATCTTACCAAATCTTGAAGCACAAACAAAATCTTGCAAATTCTGAAACACCAGCTACCAACTTTATTTGTAGATAGCCTTCGGAAAAACACTTGAAAGGAGATGAAGGTGCCTCTCCACCAGTAGATTCGAAGTCTTTGTGTGCAATTCCTTTTTGCAATGGCTTGGTGACTCATGCATGGTGGTGTAAATTTTCGTTTGGAGAGGAAATTAATTACATCAACACACTAATTATGGTGTGGAGGAGCTTTGCGGGATCTTAAAATAGGCATGAACTTAAAAAAGCTGGCCTGAAAAGGCTTGGATGTAGATAGGGAGGATACCGGATTTGGAATCAAAGTAAATAACTTCCGGTGGACTCGAGGCGTGGCATGATGACAAAATGATTTGTGATTTGCACGGTATGTCTTGAGTTCGAGTCAAAATATGTACCCCTTATAAGAATCTGAGACAACCAGAATTTTATTTAATCACCTAGAACTATAAAATATGCTTTTCAAAATATGAGATTTTCCCGCATCCTTTTTTTTTTCAAGTTTTGAGGAGTCAAACACTGATATCCAATCAAATTTCCTTTATTATATTTTAACAATAAGAACATAATTTAGCGTGATATTTTACTGTTTCTTTATTTATTTTATCTGAATTATGATATTCTTTAATGCAAAATTATTTGAAGAAATAGAAGATAAAAGTATAATCTGCTTCCGATTTTATTTTCTTCAGGTAAATAAAATGTTTCTAGTTTTCATAGTTGTGATTGTAAATCATTAATTAACACATACTTTGATCATGTGCTTTAATTCCTTTTAATTATCAAATTTATATTTTGAATTAATAATTTTCTACTGCGGAATGGGCAACATGAATAAAGAAACATCATAATGCATTTTGTTATATGTTAAATACTTGAAACATTTTTTTTCTTAGTTCATATGTTTAGCTTATAGAAATTTTGTGACTTGACTTTTTGTCTAATATTAATTTAAAATTAAATTATAGAGGAGTTGATCTGACATGAATTAGTTTTTTTTTTATCAGTTTAAAGATAATTCAAATATAATCATTAAAACAAACCTGAAAATAAAATAATAATAAAACTGAATAGAAAAAAGAAACAGTGTTTGACACTGTGTTTCAAAAACGTTTTTGATTTTTTTTTAACTTTAAATTAATTTTTTTTAATGTTTTAAGATTATTTTGATATGCTGATGTTAAAATGATTTAAAAAAAATAAAAAAAATTATTTTGATACATTTACTAACAAAAGACACTTTAAAAACAACCACAACTCCAAATAGTTTCACCACAGCAACTGTCTAACATGATTTTAGTATATGGTAAAAAAAAAAAAAAATTATATTGGCACGAAGAAATTCTAGATAAATTACTTAGTTTCTGAACATAATATAGCTGCATGTGTTATTTTTATTTATTACTATATACGGCTCCATTAACAGGATTTTCTGACTTCGCCATTGCCCATATAAGTATCATGATTTTCCGTTATCTAACCTTTACTAATAAAATGATGAAATCATGCAATATTATTTACATTTTTTTATATATAAAATTGAATGATACCTAATTTATTTTTATTTTTATTTTTTGCTACCTACATATTTTTTTTAAAAAAATTATTTCATCCAATGAGTAATATAGCTTAAACAATTCACAATTGTTTTTAAAATAAAAAACATGCTGTAAAATTCAATACTGGATTGATTTGGAATAAAGCTTAGATCAGGATGGTTCTTAAAAATATTTTTTATTTAAAAATATATCAAAATAATATTTTTTTATTTTTTAAAAATTATTTTTGATATAACATATTTAATATGATCTAAAACACCGATTTTTTTTTAATTTAAAGCAAAAAATAAAGATATTTTTTTTAATTTTTTGCAAAAATACTTTTCAAACGCACTCCCAAACACCCGCTTTATCTATATCTTGAAGATTAAAGCAATGAAGGTTTCCATAAAGTTGTGTAATTCTCTTTGAAGATTCATAGTGAAGATTTTTGTGTTTGCATGCTTTTTATTAATTCATATTCTTACGAATTTACCAACACATATCATTTCCAGCACTCGTTTCTGGGTAAATTTACAGCAGAAGTTGAAAGGCAAGTAATGATAAAGATGTCAACAGGAAGCCAACTGAAACAAATATACCTAATAATCATCAAAATCTAACATATTTCAAAATTCCCCTATGAAAGGGGGAAAATAATGGTAAAAACATGATGCCAGGAACCATAAAATGTGGGCTTTTTTGGTTAGCTAAGTCACTCATACCTTATCCTTTGCCGAATAAAAGAACTTCCCAATAAAAAAAAATGCATTTCAGCAGACAGACATCTTAAGCACTTTTTTCATCTGATTTTGATGCCAGTTTTCTCCTTTGTTGATGTTCTGCAACTTTATAATCTACCACTTCTCTGAAGAGGGTTGAGTCAAGCACACAATTCTGACTTCCATAAACTGCTGCTTGGACACTAGCCATCAATTTTGCTATTTCTCTCCCAGAAAATCCCTCTGTTCTCTCTGCTGCTTCCTTTATGATATCATCGGTCAATCCCTTTATTTCTATCTTCTGCGGTTGCCTTTTGAACAAGTTCTGAAGCCAACCAGATTTTCTTGATCCAGACTGAGCTATATACTTGTCCAGATAAAGCTTGAGCAGCTTGAACCGTTCCTCCGTCTGAGGTAGAGGGAACTCCAAGACTTCATCTATACGGTCCGCAACAGCTGAATCAAGATCACCAGGGCGGTTAGTGGCAAGAGCAAGGACTATGTCCTTGGACTGGTCACCAGTGCGGAAAAGAAGGGCATTAAGTGCACTTCGTTGAGCTTCGCTCATGTAGGTCTTATTACGCCTGCAATGTTCAGGAAACAAATTCAATTCTATCAAGCAGGAACCTGGTTCAACTTGTAAAACTGATTAAATTTACTAGAACTAGATAACTATCAGGGTACAGTAATATTTATGGGCGAATTATGTCTTGCTTTTCACCATTTAACATTTTTTATGTAGGGCAACATTTTATCAGCCCCCTCAGAATAACACAGGCCGCATGTTAAAGTAGACTAAAATTCTAAAACTATAAAATTATCTGCTAGTGCATAAATGTTCTCTCCATAAAGAGATACTTTCTAAAACACCAGTAAGTACACACCAAACTTAAAGGTATTTTAGTTCATTTTTCACAGAATGAAGAATGACACCTCAAGCATCTTATATGGCCATTAACAAGTATTTTAAGCTCCTTGAAATGATATTCGTTTACACGAAAGAAAATTGTCACTTACTCGCACAGAAACGCATCTGCTTCATCAATGAACAGCAACAAACCCCTCCGAGACTTCTTGGCCCAGTCAAATAACTGGTGAATCTTTGTGACAGCCTGTGATCCCAGTGGAGCAACATCTCCACCAGTCATCAAGGCATAATCTAAACCCTGCATGTAAATTTGAAGTCAGAAAAAAGAAGCAGTAACCCATTTTTCAGAAGCTATCTTAATATGATGTGATAATACATGAAATGTTAACTACAAGAGCAATTTGAAGTGTCAATAAATTTACATTTATCAAACTTGTGAGTCAAAAGTGCCCAATATCTAATCCCAAGTAAAAAATACTAGCTAGCTAGCCAGCAGAAAAGAAGAAATGGTTATGGGAATTAACATGAGAATTTATGAGAAACATTTTGACTTCCATCTCAATGAATCCATGACATGACAAGGTCAGAATAGTGAATGCACTACAATCTCTCAATTCATGCTTGCAACTTTATTACTGAAAAAAGAAGATTGACACCACATGGCATGATTAATGAATTGAAGCTTAGATATCATACAGATTTTTGAGCTAACTCTCTAGCAGCCATCGTTTTCCCTGTTCCTGGAGGACCATAGAAAAGCATGTTTCGAAATGGAGCCTGATGGGATTTTGTATTGGCAGTTGCATTAGCTAGCTGTTCAATTCGTTTCTGAAGAGAAGGATGCAAAATCACATCACCAAATCCATTTCCATTTTTAGAAGTCGACCCTTTATTAGCACCACTTGATAAAGTTTTAAAGGAACGGGTCAAAACTCCTGACCAAGGGTATTTACCCCTGGAGGACTCTCTGATTAGTGATGGTTGTCCCAATATTCTATCCACATAGCTCCAGATCACTCGAGCTCCTTCTCTGCAATTCAAAAATTAGGAGCAAAAGCTGTAGGGTTAATTCACACACTCAGGAGACTCAGTGGACACAGTAGAAAATTGACTGCTCACACTTCCACACTAAGAGTGCGATTGCAGACCCAGACAAAGCCAGCTAGACATGTAAAGATGTAAACTGATAATCCGCACACTGATCAACCATTTAAGACCATGACAACTCAAGGCTACATACATTTTCTCATCTTCTCAAAATAATAGCAAACTCAAAATCTCCCAAGTTTAACTACATATTAATTACAGGAAAAGACTTGCAAAGGTCACTAACAGCATACAAGCCCACCAATCAGAATCTTTAGGCAAGAGTAATTTTTACCTTGTTGTGTAAATCCCTGCTGCAAGAGCTGTGACTCCTCCCACAGCAACAACCAGCTTGTTTTGATCAGTTAAAATAGCTCGCAAACCACCTATAAAAGTTAGATACAGTCACATAAGATGGTATCTTCTTGAGCAACAATCAATGAGCAGATAAAACCAAAACAATGCAATTAAAGCTTTATGAAGACTACAGTTAGCTTTAATTAGTAGAACACCAGATTTGATGTAGAGAAATCAGGGAACATCAAGCATTCAGTTGATTTTCTGATGGACAGGTTCCCTGAGCTAGGGTAGAGAGGTAGGGCCATCAGTTAACCAAGAGAAGTCCAGCCCTTCCTAATAATCATAATCTTTTATAAATGCCACAGCCAAGGCTCTCTTCAAACAAGGCTTTCTCCAAGTTTAAGCTAGTGCATGAGATTGAGTTTATACCTCCAATATGCTCAAAGGTAGTGTTTATTGCAGCAACCCATTTCTCCATTTCAGCATTTGCACGATCCTTCAGTATTCGCCTATTAACATCTTCAGCTAGCTTTGCTTCATGGGCTCTCCCTTCTGCTTCTGCCATAGCTCTCACTCTAATTGTTTCACGTTCTACCTCAGCCTTTTCCCTCTCTGTTTGTCGCCGCTGTGCTTGGATCTGTTCTTCTGTTGCTCTTCGAGCCTGCTCCAGTCTTATTGATGATTCTTCTTGCAGTTTCACGAGCTCTTGGTTCCTTGCTCTTTGATATTCATTTTCAGCCTGTAATATGAAAAATTAAACTCCTCTCAATGAAATAACTCCTTTCAATCCTAGAATGTTAACACTACATGCCTGCATCCTCTTCCTGGCCAGTTCATCTTCATAGCGAGCCATCTGGGATTTAGTTTGTGCCTGGTGCTGAGCCAGCTTCTTCTGCTCATCATATACCACCCTTTGTCTCTCCTGCCAAGCAAATAGCAGAAAATTTAAGAAAAATGATATGTCAGCAACAAACAGTGTTCCAATCCTCAAAACACATCAAGTCTGCAAAAGCAAAATTCATTCTGCAGGAATATAGTAACACAGATTCTATTGTCAACTTCTCATAACAAAAAACCGAAGCCCAATCTCCCACAAGCCATTTGCTACAACTAACAAGTACATTGCTTTAGGTGAGTTAACAGGCAGAGAAAAACAAAGTATCTGCCTCTATTTTGAAACTTATATTTCCCTTTAGGAGAGTGGGAGCTTTTCATTGAACAAGAAAGAAAAGGGGCTAAATGGTTGGAAATTTCCAAGTGCAAAAATACCGATTTAGTTAAGACTTCAAAACTACACAACTACAGGAAATTTAAGAAAAAATATGACTCTATTACTAACAGATTTCTAACAAGATGCTGATCAACAGAAAAATCATCTCAGCCCTAACATAACTGCACTGATAACAATAACAAATAAAACACAGGGAAAAGCAATAAAGAACCACGACTATTCCCCAACAGAACTCCAATTCACATCAGTAATAAACAGAGAGATATGATATCATTAGATGTTACATTCAGATGAAGAAACACATTTAGCTCATAGAGAATAAAATACTGGCAGTGGAAAGTAGCTATCTATAAATAGTAGCATAAGATAGATGTTTCACCTCAACAGCTAATCCACTAGGTGTTAGTAAAAGGGCATTTAAGATCACATAGCAATTTCTGAGAGCCACTGATTTAAGAGCATTTTATGTGATCCACACAAAGGGAAGAATTGGTCACAAAAAAGAGAATCACAACCAAGCAGATTAACTTTCATTTCGTCAGGAAAGCCTCCTCATTTGTATTCCAGGAGCAATAAATGAAATCCAGAAGCCTATCCTAGCAATATGCATTCCTGAGTTCATAACTCCAGGATACGTTGGCAGTTTCCAAAAAAGCAATTGAGGTTAGTCATGTTATTATTTCAAAGACCTACAAAAATAACAGGTGATTCTTAGCCACCACTTGATCAAGTAAAAGGAACCCAACAAGACAACAGCAGAGACTCCAAGATGCAAAGATGCATTTTCACTTCAAGTAAAGAGTTCTTAGCCACCAACCATTTATTGGCTAACAAAGCGGTCTCACAAGTCACAAGCTTGATGGATTTTTTTATAAAAAGATACTCATCATAGTGTAACTTACAGTTTCTGCCTGAGCTTGCATTGCCTTAAATTCTGCAGCCTTTGCAGCCAATTCTGCCTGTTTCGTTGCTTCTTGTGTCTTTATAGATTCAAAGACCTACACAGACAGCAAGCACCACTATTAGTCCATCCATTAACTGAAGAAACCATTAAATGCACATTCTACATCAATGAATAACCAAAAAATCCTCTCAGAAGACATTTCGAGCATGCAATATTCACATCAACAAAATGAATCCAAAGGCCTGAAATGGAAAACTACGAACAATTCAATTTACTCAGGCAATTCCGGCAAACTAATTTGAACTCACTATTTTTTTTATATACCAATGCAAAAAAAAAAAAACTTTAAATTATCGAAATTCGCTATCCACTCATCTCCATAACTAGAAATAACAGCATAAACTTCAAAGATAAAATCAAAACTCCACTTAAAAACCCATCAAAAAACACCCAATAAACAAAACAAAAAATCCAGTTTCAAAAACCCAAAAAAACAAAAACCCATTCTCACAAATTTCCCATAAAACCCACCACCAAAAAAAGCCATACTTAAAACAACCTCAGAATCCCACAAAAAACTACATTCTTTTCAATAAAATTTCCACCTTTTTAGCATGGGAAGAAGAGGTAATCTCCTTCAGAGCCTTAGCACCTCTCTCTAAAGCCTCAGGATCAAAACCAGCCGACGTCGTTCTTGGGTTATCATTCCTAGGAGCTCTAGGACTAGACTCCCCACTACCCGCCACCGTTGATGGGGGCAAAGTGGACGGCTGAGATTGGCCAGAAAGAGAAGGGGTTTGAGAAGGGGAAGGAGAAGGAGAAGGATTTGAAGAAGAAAAGGGAGAAAAATTAACGCCATCAGCAAAAGACACAAGATTTGATTGAGAAAAAGAAAAGGAGGCTGCTACTGCTGAGATTAGCCCTCCAATTTCACTTGTTCTTCCCATTTCCTTTTTTGTATAAAAAAAAGACAGTGTGGAGAGAACCCCTGGGTTTAGGGTTTAAGAGAGAGAGAGAAGGCTTTTAAGGGTTATTTTGGTAGTTATGTCTTGAAGAGAAAGACAGTCGCCATGGCAATTCGAAAGAGATGACTGAGAAGGTTTTAGTAGGGTTTTGGTTTCGGGCCGGGTCTTGGTTTTTAGTTATGACCTGCCAGACTTTCCACTCCACTATTTAATTAATTAATTAGTTAATTTATAAAACTAATTACTTTTATGTTTTAGATTTTTTTATTTTCTTTGCTTTAAACTATTTTCTTTTGATATTTTTAAATTGTTTTGATATACCAATATAATATAAAAATAAAATTTAAAAAATAATAAAAATATTATTTCGATGTATTACTAAACAAAAAATAATTTAAAAAACATCTATTACAATAATATCAAACAAGCTATTAATAATTTAAATATTTAATTTCTATATTTTTTTCAAGATTTTAGAAAGCTAAAAGTTGGTGTATTTACAAGGATTTTTTTTTAAAACCAAATGTAATATATAAAAAATCAAAATCAATTTTGTTTTCCAAGTAAATCATATGTATCAAAATACATTTTACAAGTAATTATTTTTCTTACAAATCCTAAGATTTAAACTATAGATGATAAATTAAGCTACTGATTGATTTATTAACTGTACTAGCTTGACATCGAACTCAATTTAGATTAAGGGTTATTGAATCATTTTATGATCAATTACAATTAATTATTTTAAAAAATATAGAATTAATCTAAGCAAGTTTCATTCATTTTGGATCCATAATTTGTTTCTCATCTTATAAACCCACACATAGATATGTCAATTTAATATGAACTCAATGGATACTTACTTGATGATAAATATTTTTTGGATCCAATAAATAATATATAAGATCCACAATAATATATAGTTTAACTCAATTAATATTTATTAATCCAAATCATAATAATTATCCAAAATTTGAGAATATTGTCAAATTTGATCCGAAACCCATCCAAACCTAATCCAAAATATATATTTATATTATATAAATATATTTGTAGAATATTTTTTTAATATAATATGATACATACATACTTATATGAATAATACTTATTATTTCGTCATCTAATATAAATATGTATATTTCAAATATATATTAATTATTTTATTTTTGAATAATTATTTTTCTATAAAATTACTTAGGATAGATAGGGGGTGAATTTTATTCTAATGATTTTTGTGAAGATCATGGTATAAAGAGACTCCTAATGGTCACTACAAAAAAACAGGTCAATTTGCAACGGATTGATCAGTTGCAAATAACAAAGAAAACCGTTGCTAATATTAATTAGCAACGGCATTTGCAACGGATACAATCCGTTACAAAAAAGTCGTTTCAAATGTAGCTTGCAACGGATAATCCGTTGCAATTTCTGCCGTTGCAAATATACACTTTGCAACGGCAGGTCCGTTGCAATTGAATATAATTTAAATTTTAATATATTTAAAATCTATTTTTAATATATTTTAATTTTAATTAATTACAACTAAATATTTTAAAAGCACTAGCAAATATTGAAATATTATTAATATTTAAAATAACATAAATATGGTGGAAATAAAAATTATTATAAATTAAAATTCTTAATACACTACTGATTCGATTACATTTACATGACTAAGTAAATAAACGTGGAACCTTAATACACTACAGATTCGACTATATTTACAAGACTAAGTAAATAAACATGAAACTTAAAAATACATATTTGAAAGTGTTTAAGGCGGAAATGATCTACGATGTTGTTGATGAGAGGAAGATGGACCATTATATGGCATTTGAGGTTGAGGTCGAGGTCCAGGTCCAGGTCCAGGTCGATATACTGATGCCATTGTAGGTGATGGCATCGACGGAGCCATAGGTGATGGCATCGACGGAGCCACAGGTGTTGGCATACTTAGACCCATATGTCCTACCAAGAGCTTAAGACAATCTTGAATGGAAGAAATTTGAGTTTGCATTTTATCCAATTGCTCTTGATACCGTATAGTAGTTGTGCTTGGATATGATGAATTTACTGAGTAGGTATGTGAAGAAGAACTCACATCAACTTTAGATTTAGGCATATGGGGTGCACCATATACTCGACCCTTGCTTACTCCACCTGAAGCCTCACACCAAGCTGCTCCATCAAAAGAGGGATGATTGTCCTGATCAGGTCCATATCTTGCAACCATCTCATTTCTATATTTTTCCTGCAAACAGACAAGTCCATGTCAAAATATATTAATTTGAATATGAATGATATTTCATATATATATAAAATAAAATAAAAGTACTTACCACCACTGTTTTAGACCCAGGTTATCTACAAATGTGCTGGGGTCTCATTTGATTTTTTGATGCAAAGCGAAAAAGACCTCATCCCGAGGGAAGTTCTTTCCCCCCAGCCTGTTCTTGCTAGGAACATGAAAAAAAAAAGTAAGCAACAAAAATATTAAACAAATTAAATTACAAGTGTTGAACAACAACATTTCGTACCATACTAGCTCGATATGATGCAAATGACACCGAGCCAGCAGAATGGGTACTTATTTTCCCATCTGTTTTCTTCAATCGATTTTGTTTTGAAGTTTTCGATCGTTTGCAAAATCTTTCGGTGGACCAAACATCGTTGATCATCGTATTCCAATCTTCATTTTGGATCCAAACAGGTCCTTTATCCAGGCAATCAATGATATTTGTGGTACCTATTATTGACATAGCTTTATTTCGAGCTCTTGCCAATTGTAGGTTCAAGGAAATTCGAGCTTTATCTTCCCATATTTTACGAACAATTGCTTCATCTTCTTCCGGGAAGGCATATTTTTTCTATCAAATACATATGACAATTAATAAATGTTAACATAAACACACAGATCTCAAACAACCTCATCATTTAACAAAAAACTAGTATCTCGTGCCAATCATTTGCAAAACATCTAGTTATATCAAGTTGGATCAAAATTCCACTTATGCAAGGAAGCATAAACTACATTGGAGCTCCATGCTAAAATAATACATTATAATAGCTCCATAATCGATTAAGTGATCACTCAATCATTCAATCAGCTAAACCATCCCCACAATCCAGTGGAGAACACATCCGGAGCCATATATCAACATAATAGCTCCATAATCGACACAGATACAAATTCATTATTCTTATTAATCATAAAGAAAACTACTCCCTCAAGAAAACAAAGTATCCATCAGCCAACTTCACCTAAAAATCATGATACTTTCAGGGAAACAATTCCAAATCAAGAACAAAACCAGACCGAAATCATAAATCCATATAAATTATCTGTATGTAAGCTAATTCCAACTATAATACAAAACCAAACTTGTCAAAAACACATCAACAAAACATCTAACCAATCAATCCATCATTCAAAAAGCTTCAAACTTTCCCTTCATTTTCCCAACCACTAAACAAACAAGGCAAATCAATTCTCAATAATCATTCAACTACCGTTAAACATAATTGTCAAATCTCCATCAAAACATACCTTGAACTCCTTAAACAGTTCATCTTTACACATAGCATCAACTTTATCCCAAGAGTGCCATGGCCCCTTGAAATTAGTTCTCAAAATTATTCCGATTTCTCGGCCACATGAAGCGTTATTGAACCTGAAAAATTAAAGTAACAAACTTTCATGGAACAATAATGACACAAATGATAACTATCTAATAAAAATATTATACTTACTCAGATGTTCCATACAAACTCAGTTCTTTTTTTCCTGACACTGGATCGATTGCCGTGTCAAAACTCTTCCGTTTAATGCATATACTGCTTCGAGAACAGTTTGAACCATGGATTGAATGGAGGCAATCCGGATCCTCTGAACCTCTCATGTTACTACCTTCTCTTGACTCATAGAATTCTCTCCCATCACTACCATCTTCATCAACTTCATTGCTAATGGCATGCTCATCACCAACACCACCTCCTCCCGCATAACCTTGATGTACATTAAATTCTCTGAACATGTTTGCATCTCCCTCATCATTCACAACACGACTAATCCCTCCTGATGAAGGTCCGACCATATTATCTGTGTCATAAGGCTCCCCTTGTACAGTCCAATTTTTATAATAAGGTAAAAACCCTTTTCTCAATAAGTGATTACAAACATCATCTTCTTTCTGAAACTTTTGATTTTTGCATTTCACACAAGGACATCTAATTTTCCCCACTGATACATTTCTTTCAATTGAATATGCAAAATTGATAAATCTTCTAACACCCGTAATATATTCAGGATTCATACGACCACTTCTCATACGACGATACATCCACTCTCAATCATCCATATTAATCTAGTAAACATTATAACATAGAAACATTTTAGAATGTTGAAACATTTTGTATTACGCATAATGTAAATATTTGACGCAATTCAATACTACATTAATTACAAGGCAAAGGGGACAACTATGTATCCCTTGAGTTCAATCGATATCTCTAGTTTATGGATTATTCATGGCCAAGACAAAAAAAAAACAAAAAAACAACAAATACTTAACAAAACATCAAACACACAACAGCAAAACACATATGAGCAACACCATACACAACAATATGCATTAAATCGATATTAATACTCAAATGACACAATCAACAAATTACACTAACCTTTCAAGCGAATTTAATACAATTTGAAGTCAAAAGATATTGATCGATGCTTGATGTTCCTTTAAAAAACCCTGCGTAGAGAGATGTTGTTAGTACTTTCAGAAATTGAGTTATATTACTGACAAAAAATAAATTAAAATCAACTAGGAAATAACCTTAGCTTATCAAATCTAATTTAAATCGGGTTGTGATTTTAAATCAACTAATAAATTAAAATCTGAACCTTTATTCCATTATGAATGTGCACAGGCATCTATTGAATTGCCAGGTTTACCAAGATGCTGCTTAAGATTTTTTTGAGCAAACAAAACATAACATTGGTCACAATCTAATCCAAAGGCGCCTGTGCTTTCATAAAATCATGGGGCGTATTATAAACTGCCACCAGTACCACAACAATGTTTCATCCTACACATGACAATCCTTGACCTTCAAGACATACCACCAGTAACACAATAAACTAGATCAGATTTCTCCGATTATTGTGGTTCAAAAGTTTTAATTTGAATCTCGATCCTCAAATTGAAACATGAACAAAAATACAAATACAATTTCCAGAAAGCTTCAACCAAACTTACTTAGCACAGAAAGCTTGAACTGTAACAACAACTATATGTGGAAAGGATCTCTTATCCTGAGACAGTTCCAACACCACGACACTGATGGCACAAAGGCCAATTTTAAAACATGATAGCAGGTGCAATATTGTTGAACAAATAGAAACGGGAAGATGCCATACACAAACCTAGATTAGTTTAGAGTTCAGACACCCTTATGCTAAGGGGGGTAAAACTCGGTGCTGTAGCAAATAATCTACACCAACTTCAAAAAGAAAAGTTGCTAATTACAAGTAACTTCCAACTATACCAACTAGACCATAAGCCAGATCAAGAAAGGCTTGAGCACTAAAATTCATGAACAACTCTGCTTAAAAAAAATTGCAGATAAAGCTGAAAGCAAGGAATGAGGATGATTTCAAGTGAAAATGGAAACCACATTCTAAATATTAAATGATAATTATACAAAAAAAATATTATAAATTGAAGCAAAAACAAATATAGCTACCATACTTGAAATCACCAGCAAGGAGAGTAAGAAATTGAATTGCCATATCTTAAAGATTGAAAGCAAAATAGAAAGCCTCTTCCTAGTGGAAACTCCATAGCAATAAATGTCAACAAAAGTGCTCCAGAAAATCCACATTACCATACATGTTCAGAATAGTCAATTACAAGGAAAACAAATGCTTATAACAGGTCCTTTTGTTTTGGATTCCCCTGGTATGATAAAGTCCATGTACTTCAATAAAAAAGATCTGAGCTTTTCATAAATATCGTTTCTACAGAAAGGAGATTGCTAAGCATTGCTATTTTATTCATACTTAATGCAATAGATAAACTTTTATTACATTAGAAAGTTTCCTCGTCTTCAATCTGAATGAAAACACCAGCTGCGCTAGCATTAGGAGTTTTCATCCCACACAAGAAATTTGGTCTATTTTGTAGTCATCACTTTATATGGCTCTGTTTGGCATTTCAAAACCTGAAGAAATTTGAAGAAGATTTCAAAGTCGTAAGGACAAGTCTAGCGGACTCAACTCTTCTTGAACATTTTCGGTTCTGTATCCCATGGACCAAGAACCCCCTACACCTTCTATGGAACCATGATTCCTCTCTGTCCTTCCATAGCTGGCGTCACCAACAAACCTAAACCCCCCAAAACTCCCCCAAAACTGAATTGGTGCCTAGCTATGCTTAAAAATTGCAAGAAAATCTAATACAAAGCTCCCCCAAAACTCCCTAAACCCTAAACAAATTTAGAAACTAAGAAAATAAACATGAAACTGAGCAGAAATTTGAATTTTGAAATGGTGACCGTACCTTCGTTGTGGTGGTGATGGGCCCGCTGGGTGGTCGAAGCTCGTCGCCGGGCGAGGTGGTGTTCCAAAGGTGCACGGTGGCGTTGCGTACTGGGTTTCGGTGCAGAGGGGAGGATTCCGACGAGGTGGTGTTCGGAGTTGATGGCTGATTTTGCTGAACCGAGAGGGAGAGAGAGAGAGAGAGAGAAGGTCTTCTGGTTTTAGAGAGTGAAGGTGACCGAACCGAAAAAGAAGAGAAAAAAAAGAAGAAGGGGAAGAGCTGATGAGGCTGGGATTGATTGACAAAAGATGCTAGAATTTTCGGGAGAAGAGATTGAGCTGGTGTTCGGTTGATGATCGGTTAATGTGAGTAAATGTGAGTAAATGAACAAGTGACCGGGAAAGAGGAAGATACTGGATATTCAATTTAAAACGGTAAAACGGTGCGTTTTATCTTTAATTTGCAACGGCTTATCCGTTGCAAATGCAACGAATTAGCCGTTGCAAATGTTGTAAATGCAACGGAATTTCCGTTGTACTTGCAACGGACAATCCGTTGCTATTGCAACGGAAAATCCGTTGCAAATTAAACTTGCAACAGAATATCCGTTGCAATCCTTTTTTTTTGCAATTCGTGTAGCAACGGAATATGCGTTGCTAAACAATTTCCGGATGCAAATTACGGCAAAATTCCGTTGCTAATGGCACCTTTTCTTGTAGTGTAATTGATCCCCACAACAAAATAACATGGTGGAGAGAAAGAATAGAAGTATCATCAACATGGCAAGAAACATGCTCAAAACTAAGAAAATGTCTAAAATTGTAGATTGTGCTATCTATTTGTCGAATAGGTATCTTACTAAAGGTTTGAATGACATAACTCCACAATAAGCATGAAATACTGGTTGTATCAGAATTAAAAAGACTTGTTTGGGGCCAAACAGGGAGATATTATCCAATCTTTTGGTTCCCTGTGAAGTTTCAATCATAACTCAGTTACTTCCCTCTTATGGCTTTCGCTTTCAATTTTGTTCTGTACTGATGGAAAGTCTTTCTCGTATAGGCCTGTGAGAGGAGGAAGCATCAGCAACAGTAAGAACAATAGTTATTCTCCGTTGTGAATGATAAACCAGTGAAGATTTTATTCAGTTTTTAATTGGCTCGGCCTGTATGGATTAGTATTACCTTCTCCTTAAAAGCTGAAGTACTTTCAATGTTAAGATTCTGGGGAGTAAAAAGGTTTGATTTTCAGGTTATAACTAGTTTGATTTTCAGGTTATGCTCTATAACTATACAAGAAACTGAGGTTGAGATATTTATAAACATGGAGGGCATATCATCAATAAATGTTAACTCATCTTACTTACAACCTAGGCCTTGATTAGATTGTAGCTAGGTTAGTTCGGCTTGTTAGGTTCTATAACTACATTGGTTATTCGATGTTAAGATTCTACGTTAAAAGTGAAACCTCCGAATCTTTCAAGGATTAAGACAACGTGCACCGACCAATCACGGGAACACAATTCAAAAGTACTCAATCCTTGAAAGATTCGGAGGTTTTTAACCCTAATACGAAGTCTTAATCCTTGAAAATCCAAAACAAAACTCGAGGAACGTACGCATGCCCGACTCTTCAACATGTGGTGGCCCTCTCTCTAGAATAGATTAAGAATCGGTAGCGACTCGCCCCTTTAGAGTCGACTGATCAGAACGAGGAAAACAATGGACAACGGCGGAGCCACCAATGAGACAGGAGCAGCAAAATCCAGTGACGGCCGTGAAACCGAGATCGGAGGAGATCAAGCTGCCGGATATCACATTCCACAAGAATTAGTTGCTGAAATTCTTGCCAAACTCCCAGCAAAGTCTCTCATGCGATTCAGGTGCGTTTGCAGGACATGGTCTTCCCTGATTAGGGATCCTTTCTTTGTCAAGCTTCACCAGAATCAATCCTTGAAAAAACCATGCAAGACCGGAATCCTCGTGTCCTCAAAACACCAGCTTTCCAACACCTACTTTGTCTTCGCTGACCATGAAGGAAAACAATCCTTCGAAGAAGACACAATCTCCATTCCCAAATCTTCTAACGTTTTGGGGTTTGCTAACGGATTAGCATGCATCGTTAATGATAAGTACGACCTCTCAGTCTATAATCTTAGCACCCATGAAAGCATATCCATTCCTCTGCCTCCGCAGAAGGTAAGTTTTCAAGACCATCTTTCCTTCGGGTTTGATCCTTTGGCCAATGAGTATAAGATAGTTAAATTCCGTGTTCATGAGAAGGAGCAATTTGAAATCTTCACGCTGGGGACAAAAAGGTGGAGAAGAATAAATAGAAAGCATTATAATTTTTATGGGGACATGAAGTGGTATGATTTTAAGGATCCCATATGTGTCAATGGAGTTGTATATTGGATGGTAAAATCTATGGCAGAATCGTTGAAGATTCATCTACATTCGTTTGACGTTCATGGCGAGAAGTTTCAACAAGTTTATGTCCCAGGCAATGTCTTATGCTTGTTCAGTGATCTCATACAAGTCGAAGGTTGTCTAGCAGTAATTCAAGACTCAGAGTGTAGAAAGACATTTAAACTGAAGATGCTGCGAGACTATCGCAACAACGTTTGGATCCAAAAGATTATAGACATTCAACTAAGTCCGAAAGTTGTTCGATATCCTACTCTGGCTGGAACCCTAGGTACTGGTGAGATCTTGATTCTGGATGATAATTTCTCTGGGTTTTTCCGACTGTTTTATAGTGATATGGGGAGTACGAGATTACGAAGTGCAGAGATTACCATGCCATCTTTCTTTGGTGAGAAGAAATGGAAAAGATATTATGCGAATCATTTCTCGCAAACGGGAGAAGATGGTGGAAGCTGGCTATACAGTGCAAGTATTTTTAGCTTCCATCATGTGGAGAACATCTTGCCATTGAAAGAAGACGACCAGTTTGAAGACACGGTTGTAGCTGCAGTGCGGTGAAACCCGCGTTTCAAAATTAAAAGCATCATTTTGATGTTTTTGATAGTTTTAAGGATGTAATACAAGCACAATCTTTATGTTACCAGGGAAAGTTTTCTTTTTCTATTTCTTTTAGTGGTTAGGTTTATGTCTTTTTTAACATTTGGTACTTGAAATAATTTGATTAGTGATGGATATATTTTAAATGAATATCTAATCTATTACTGTTTCTTCATTTTAGTTTAAATATTTAAGAGTTTTAGGTTAGAATGTCTATTAATTGAGGCTGTATTCAGCTAATGTATTTATTTATTTTTATATAATAATATTAAATATTTTAAATCATGAAGCAAGAACAATCTTCATCACAAAGCTTACCTTTTAGGATTATAATCTATTACTAATAATTCAGTAATATCCTCCCCCATAAGTTTTCCGGCTCAACCGAGTTAAACCACCATGATGATCCATGCATGCATCTCATTTTACAGTCGCAGCCAGAAGAACCTGCCTCCGCTTGTCGGTGAAATTTGCCTCGTTCGCCAACCGAACACCGTAGGCATGCGGCCATGGTTAAAACTTTCAGGACCTTGAGCAAACTTATTTTCAACTGCCAAATGGAGTTTGGTTCTCGAAAGGGAGTTCAATAGGTATTGCATTTCCATAGAATTCTTCCAGGTTGTAGAAGTCTCTCTGCGGAGGAAGAAATATGTGGATTACTACATCACCTGGACAACATACAAGTCAAATTCCATGGATCAACAACACCAATAAATTATTTCTCAGAGTGAAAATAACGCAAGCCCAACTACATACCAACAATCTATCAGGAGAAGAAAAAGACTCTGGATTTATTTCATTTTTGGTTATATTTCCTTGTTGAGTTGATTTTATAGAAACAGAAGCCACTGGGTTTTCATTCAAGAACTTACCAAAGTCCAACAGGGTCCATGAGTTGGGTTTTCTGTCGCCGGATGGAGTTCTTCCATACTTCTTTTCAGCAAGATCTCTTATTCTGGAACTGCAAGGAGAGATAACATCATCTGAGTCATTGCTCCAAATATTACTTCTTTAATCTATATCAACCAAATCAAAAAGAAAATAAAATGAAAGTACAGAGTTAATACTTGATAGCGTCTATCTGAGGACGTGAGAATGCTGTTGCAATGATAAAAAATCTAGTCCAGTACACAAGAGGCTTTACAAAGAGGACCTTTATATCTGAAGCCTTAACATCACTAGCAACCTTGGCCATTTCCACAGCAACTACCACAAGAAAAGAAGCAGGAGATGGCCAATCAGATGAACAGTACAATAAAATTGAAGGATTATATTGCCAAAGCCTGCGTGCATAACTGCAGTATGCATGGCTTGATCATAAAGGATCCCAGTGAACTTCAAAAGCACAAGGGTCATTTACAAAAAGAGATGTAAGAAGTTGAACTTCGATTTAATTTCGATATATTCAGTTATTTTGCTGTTACAGTAGGGGGGTTTATATAGGAAATAATTACAATACAATTTTAGCTAAAATACAATACACTTTAAACACCTAAAAATATTTTCCCTATTATAGTAATTAACGGCTATATTGAAATAAACAGCTATATTTCAACAGAAGAGAAGAACAAAAAACAGAAAATTCTCAAAGAGAACTGAAAAGCACCACAACTAGCTGAACTGCACCAACTTAGCCAAGGCTTGGCAGAAGTTGAAAGACATATAAGTCCCATTATGATAAAATCGTTTGCTTAACCAAGAAAAAAAATGATTATTGTTTTCAAAAGTCTTAGAAACATGATTGTCCATATCAAAGTACCTTCAAGCACACAAGGAATGCCTGTTAGCATTCGTTTGGAGCAATGACATGTCATAGGTGGCAAGAAAATTTTGAACGGCACAATCATGTAATTAAATGAATATGACAGCGATCAAGTAAAAGCAACGGCAAGTGTTCATTAGCAACACCGATCAAACTAACATCATTATATATGTAACCAGTACAGAGAAAATACAGTAATAGAGTGTAAAAGTACAACATTAGATATCTAAGTTTAAGATACCTCATATAAGCCAACATCCACGTGCATAGCGCGAAAACTAGGTGCAGACAGATAATTACTACATAAAACATAGGCAATAATCTTGCTTTTAAATATGGGTGGTATAAACTTACATGACAAGCTTTCAGCATCATCATCAACCTCTGCCGTAGGAGATTTTTTGTCATTGCTCCTAAAGACAACTTTTCCATATTTATCGAACAAGTCATCAAACATCTCATCTGTATCTTCTACATTCTGCAAAAATATCAATCTTGTCAGGAACACTGCCTCAAAGGTCCTGGAAGCACTCACCCTAACATCCAATAAGCAGATGGATAGTTATGCATTAATCACAATAATCTTCCAATTCCAGCCATCACCACACTAGAATGTATTCAATACAAGATGAGAAAAGAAAGAATGTCATACATTCAAATAAACTGGTGTCAAACCCCCCCAATAAGCAGAGTGAATTTCTATCAGTATCCATGAAATGCAAGCAATTAAATTTCTTGTGATAGTCAGATATACCCTAACCTAATAAATATCAATTGACTTGGCCTAAAATAAGAAGCTGAAAATATCAATTGACTGGCATCCTATGCTTGTAAGATAGAATGCCTTAAATATTAACTCAATCAAAATGGAAAATGAAATAAAATGGTGAAGGCTAGCTATCATTCTGACTAATCAAAACTTTTAAAACTTGAAGGAGGGCTCTGGCATTCAGCAAGGGAAAAAAAGAAAGAAAGAAAAGAAATCTCATGGAATGTATTAATGAAGGAAATACCATTTGATTTATTTTTCACCTTACTAGCTTTATTTATGACTCCTGGAATGTGCTTTGCATAGAACAGTCACAAAAGCATAAAAACTAGATATATAATTTGATGATTCAATAAATGCATAAAACCAAATCCACAGTTTTATGACACCAAAAAGAAATAAATAACTAAGATTTCACATATTTGGAATGGAAGAACAAAATCAATCTGAATATGTTGCAAGCGCTTGATTACAAAGTAAAGATACTCAAGCAGCAAAACCAAAGATAAGACGGCAGATCATGCCTGTACCAACGTCTACATTAAGCACATACCACCCATTTACACCACAAAACTGCAAATTAATTTTCCAATCAAGCTTCTCCCAAATATTCAGAAAAGCCACTTGAAGGACAATCGTGAGAGTCTTAGGCTTACAACCAGAGGTGGAGCATGAGACACAAAGAGCAAACATTTCTTTCAAAACGCAGGAGACAACTACTCAGCATGGTATCTTCTCAAAATCAACACAAAAACAAACACCACTTCATGAAGAAGGTCAGAGAAAACCTTTTTTTCACTAATTAAATCGCACAGCCTAGCTTCTTCATATATTCTCACATCAGGAAATCAACAGAACTGGCAAGAAAGGAGAAGTATTTCAAGATTTCCAAACATGAACAGTTTGTTTGATGTTATCTAATGTCTCCTCACGACAAGAATTTGGAACTTTGGAGAAATTGCTGAAAATACAAGTCAAGCAGCGCATATAACAACAGAACTACAATAGAACATGTGATTCAAATACAAAGTCTCAATATTTCTAACACTCTCTTCAGTTGTACAAGTACCCAATCAAACTACACCATGATCAAGTTAGCCAAAAGATACAAAAAACCACAAGCTCATAAACTTGAATTTTCACATTCTACAGTTCCCAACACTAACAGTTCACATCAAACAAAAACCATCATAAAATGGAGCACCATACCGAGAGAAAGCTATCATCAGAATCCTTACGAAGAGCCAAACTTTCCTTTAAACTCATTTTCTCGGTTCTGAATTCTTGCCAAAAGCACTTGTAATACTGAGGTAATTGGTGCCTATAAAAGCACAACCAGCCACTATGCTTTCTGGATTTTTGAGATAACCTAGTTTCAACACGACCCAGTAGCTGAAACTCGCCGGAGAAGCGAGTTCCGGCACCAACGCTGGCTATGGATAAGGCGGTGGACACTGCCATTGTTGGTTTAGATATTAGAAAGGTAGATAAAAAAGATAAACGAGCGAACTTGCCCGCGCTGAGGTTTTTTTTTAATGTAAAAAAATAATTGATTTTATAAGGATGGTAATTGGTTATTTTAATATTTAATTAATAAAATTATAATTGATAAAATTTGTTAGAAATGTATTTTTTTCCCGTCTAAAAGTCTTTGAATATTGCTATTATTAAATTGTTTTGATAATTATTTAATCGATAAATTATATAATTGGAATAGAATTTTTTTTGTTAAAATGAGCTGCGTGCTTCATGTAACAGATTGATTAATTATTGTGTATGCTTTATTTGTTTCATGAATTTTTTCATTAGCAAATAGTAAAATTAAAATCATTGAATTGTAGCAAAAATGAGTGATTTGTTTTATACAGCAAACAATTTGATTGATGATTTTGTTTTAACTACTTTAGCAATAATTTAATTGGTAGATTGCAAAACTGCAATTTATCAAATTGACTAAAGATATATTATTTATTGTCTGCAACATATTAATTATTTGTTGGGTATATTTTAACTATTTTCCAAATAATTTATTAGACAGATAACAAAAATACAACTGCTAAAATTTATCAAAGATTATTTTTTCAGATTTTTTCTTCATATTATTATTATATTAAAAAAATTTAAAACACTGAGCTTAAATTAATGTGAGATTTTTAAAGAAAAATCAGTTCAATTTTTTATATATATATATTTTAAGGCATTAATATGAAAAATATCACAATATATAATTGGTCTCTCCTATTTTTTAAGGAAAATGTCCCAAAAATAATATATATAAAAGTTTAGGACCATTAACAAATTTATTACATGTTAAAAAATTTGGTGCCAACTGTCGCAAAATGCATGACAAATTTTTATTTTATTATTGCAGATAATTTGACATAATTTTTCTACATGTCTTGTCTATGTTTGGTTTTGTATATTATTTTTTTCATGATATGAGATCTGAAATATTATACATAAAAAAAAAAACGCGGAAATTATTTTTCATAAAAATAACATTGACCAATGAATTTTTTGTCATAATTATTATAATTGTCATTATAAATATTATTATACGTAATTAATATTATAATTATTATTGGTCATATTATCGATGACACCGTAATTATTGTTTTAAAAAGAAATTATTATTTTTTATTTTTTAAGATTTTTTCTCATATTATTATATTAAAAATATTTTAGAATACTGATAGTAAATTATTATTTTTGAAAATAATAAATAGATCACACACACACACACACACACACACACACACACACATATATATATATATATATATATATATATATATATATATATATATATATGTATGTATATTAAGGTGATAATATTAAATAAATATCAAAATATATAATTACTCACATATTTATAAGAAAAAAAATATTATAAATAATAATAATTATTATTATTTTGAATGCCTTATTTGTAATGATTAGAAATTTCAACACCTAACAATGTTAACAAAAAAGCAATTAAAAAACTCAATAAATGACAAAACAAAAATATATATTATTAGATTTAAAAAAGTTATTTGACTTGAAGAATAAATAAAAATAATTTCAAAAACAAAGTGAAAAAATAATAAATATCAATTTTCAAACGAACACCAACACAAATTAAAATGTAAACATTAAAAAAAACCTTAATAACAGTGGAAATTAAAAATTGGTGAGACCATAATTATTGTTAGAAAAAAATTCCATTATTTTTTTATTTTCATAAGATTTATTCCTCATATTACTATATTAAAAGTATTTCAGAACAATAATATAAAAAATCAAAACAACCTAGGTTATTATATTAAGGCGCTGACATTAAATAAATATCAAAATATATAATTAGTCTGACATATTTAAAATAAAACAAAAGTTACAAATAATCATTAGCATTATTTTGAATGTCTTATCTATAATGATTAGAAATTTCAACACCTAATAATATTAACAAAACAACAATTAAGAAAATCAAACAAACAAAAAAGAAAGTCTGGTTATAAAAAAACAAAAAAGAAAAAAAGTGCAAAGGAAAAATACGTTTTCAAACAATAATGAACACTGAAAATCACTGTTCATCACTATTTAAAAGTGCGATTGGGAAAAAATCGTGGTGCAAGTAAGTTGAGCCATACACTCCGATTATAAAAAAAACCAAAAAAAAATGTATAAATGGAAAAAAAAGGAAAAAAATATTAAAAAAGAGTGAGTTCGGAGATTAGTCATGGTGCGCATAAGCTTCTCCAGACACTCTAATTTAAAAAAAACAAATAAAAAAAAGAAAGTCCGGTCAAAAAGCAGAAGGAAAAAAGTGCAAAGTGAAAGCACCTTTCCAAACTGTAATGAACAGTGAAAATCAATGTTCATTACAGTTTAAAAATGCGATATCTTTTAGCTATATACTATTTTTTATAAGATTCATTTCTCATATTATTATATTAAAAGTATTTCAGAACAATGATATATTTTTTTTTCAAAAAAACCTAGGTCATATATATATATATATATATATATATATATATATATTAAGGTGCTAATATTAAATAAATATCAAAATATATAATTAGTCTGACATATTTAAAACAAAACAAAACTTACAAATAATCATTATCATTATTTTGATTGTCTTATCTATAATAATTAGAAATTTCAAAACCGAACAATATTAACAAAAAAACAATTAAGAAAAAACAAACAAAAAATGGAAGTCTAGTTATAAAAAAAAAGAAAAAAAAGTGCAAGGGAAAAACACCTTTTCAAACAGGAATGAACAATGAAATTGTTCACTGTTGTTTAAATGTGCTTACAGGAAAAAAAAATTGTGGTGTGCGTAAGCTGACACGGACATCTCAGTTATTAAAAAAACAAAAAAAAAATATATAAGTGGATTTTTATGGCTGATGCACAAGAGAAGAGAGGAAGGCAACTATATATCCGTTCAAAGTAGCTATACACCATTATTCATTCACCAATTTTCAACATTTTCTAGATCATGTATATAATTATTTTTGACTATTTTGTACACATGATAAATGTATTCAAGAATTTAATGCTTGAAAGAAATAACTTGGCAAGATTTTGTCTTACAACTTGTAATCAATGCTGTTGTCAAAGTATATACCAATCTTGTAGATGTATTGATAAATGGTTGAAAGTCAAGGTTTTTTTTTTTTTTTTTTGTAAAAAGAAGAAGAAAAATATCAAGAGAAGACTTTTGAATTTGACTGTGTTGGAGCCTTTTAATTATATAAAAAGTTTAAAGCTCCTTATATTAAGATTGAGAAAGATAAATAAAAGGAAGTTGTTAAGAATTTACGAGATAAATGAAGAAAAGAGTTAAACTAAATAAATTCCTTTACGAGATAATATTGTTCGACCTAAAAGCAATGTGAATATCATTCATTAGTTTAATTAAAGATAGTGCATTTCGCCACCACCCACCAATTATACAAATTCCCAAGATCTTAAGACGATGGCAAGGGTTTTGAGTAATCAAGTAGAGTAAGAGAATCAATTATTCTTACAAAAAAGAAAATCCCATATCCCATTTCCAGGGGAAATCTTGTATATTAAGTGCTTGCAAGAAATTTATTGTTCATCGAGAGATTTATTGAACACAGTGGATTTCGAAAGAAAAGAGAAAAGAAAAAAGGTAGAAAAGTGGTACAGAATCAATATGATTGATGATGGTACATGCATAAATTACTCAAGCCATACCAACTGGGATACTCTGTTCATTCTTGAAAAAATTATCAGGATCTACTCTTGACTTGACTTTCACCAGTCTCATAAAATTTTCCTTGAACAACTTGCCGCCATAAACCTGAGCTTTCTCAAAACTGGTCTGATTGGTAGGGTTGCTACCGATATCATTATCTCTATAGTTGAGAAACGTTTCCCTTGGATTGTTGCTCACATACGGAGTCATTGCCTCGTACATTTGTCTCAACAAGTTTATATGACGGCTTGTGGTCTCACTCCCTTCTTCATCACTCCAGTCTGTGGAGTACTGAATCTTGAATAGGTTTCCAGCTCTGTGAGGGAATGGAGTTGCCGTTGCCGGAATCTCGTCCATTCTTCCTCCATAAGGATTCCATTGCATCCACACTGGCTCCACCTTCATCATCATCTTCCATATGTTCTCCAAACCTTCCTTTGGAATCACATGTTTTACATAATCAGATTTTCTTTTGAAATAGCTTGCCTGGGTTGGCCTATCCAGTAGAACATCAAGAGATCTTCCGCTTCGACCGAACCAGTAAAGAGTGGATTCTACCCAACTCATTTCATTGCAGTCTTTTTGTTGCAGGCCCAATTCCGGGAGTCTCTTTCTCATCAAGGGAAGAAGTTTTCTGGTTGGTCCAAGAAACTGGCCGGAGAATGAAATACTTATCGTCTTGCTTCCGCCGGAGCTGCCATTGATCACTACTTGTGGCGAGGCTCTTATGAAAAGCTCCCGGTCTAGTTTGCTAGCAACTTCTTGCCACCGGAAAACGAGATCCGTCGCACCTTCCTTCAAGGTCCTAGCAACAATAAATGTTGTCACTTTGGGAGGAACCTGAACCAAATTAATCTTCCAAGAAAGAATGACACCAAAGCTTGCACCACCACTCCCTCTAATCGCCCAAAACAAATCTTCTCCCATGGACTTTCTATCCAGGATCTTTCCATCGACACCAACTAATTTCGCATCCACGATATTATCAATCGAAAGTCCATATTTTCTCATCATATTCCCATAACCTCCACCACTAATGTGTCCTCCGGCGCCAAGAGTAAAGCAAACACCAGCCGGAAAGGCAAGCACATTGCTCTTCTTGGCGATGTTATAGTAAAGCTCTCCGATTGTTGCCCCCGATTGAATCCAAGCTGTCTTCCTCACTGATAGAAGATGATATTGAGAAGAACAATCTGCCTGCCTTTCATTGAGAATACAATGTGATTTATACAATGTTTTGGGAGAGTCCTTCGGCTATAATGTAGCTATGCTAAAAGGATAATTACACATGCTATAAATAGAAGATATGCTTTACATAAGATATGCTTTACATATTCTAATACACCCCCGTAGTTGAAACGGGAGGTTGTCGCACGTTGAGACTATCCCGAAAATCATCAAAGAGTTGTTGCGGAAGTCCCTTAGTAAAAATGTCAGCAATCTGATAACGGGAAGGGACATGTAAAACACGAACTTTACCACGAGCAACTTTCTCTCGTACAAAATGTATATCCATCTCAATATGCTTAGTGCGTTGATGTTGAACTGGGTTTCCGGAAAGATATACCGCACTAATATTGTCACAATATACCAATGTAGCTATGCTAAAAGGATATACATAGTAATGGTCATACTATTCCAATTATTGGTTATGGACATGCATTATTACCTAAGCCCAACCCTCCATTAAATCTGAATAATGTCTTGCATGCTCCAAAATTGATCAAAAATCTCGTTTCTGTGAGAAGATTTACCATTGACAATAATGCCTCTGTTGAATTTGATCCGTTCGGGTTGTGCTGATTGATCAGTAAGTGGAGCGGCAGGAGAGATGTGAGGGGTAGGTGATGGGAGAGATGGTAAGAGACCTGCATCGAGAAACTCGTAAGTAGGACATGTAGTAGTATGGAGTGTAGAGAAAGGGAAAGTATGTTCATCAAAATTGACATGCCTTGAAACAAGTATTTTCCGACTGGATAAATCATAACATTTGTAACCTCTATGATTTGAAGGATACCCTAAGAACACACAGGGTGTAGACCGAGCTTGCAATTTATTTCTAGAAGTGGAGGGAAGAAGAGGGTAGCATAAGCATCCAAAGACTCGAAGATGTGAGTATGATGGGTCTTTTTGGTAGAGAATTTTTGTTGGTGTATGATATGCAAGCTTTTTGTTGGGTAGAATATTGAGGAGATAAGTGGCCATTTGAAGGGCATGATGCCAGAATGAGGTTGGTAAAGATGCATGGGCGAGGAGGGTCCGGATGATATTATTGATGGTGCGAATTTTTCTTTCGGCTTTTCCATTTTGAGAGGAGGTGTAAGGGCATGAAAATCGAAAACTCATTCCATTTAATTCACAAAATTTGTGGAAGGGTCCATTATCGTACTCTTTTCCATTGTCACATTGGAAACATTTGATGTCCCTTTCAAATTGGGTTTTAATATGAGTACGAAATGATAAAAAAAGAGAATGAACTTGAGATTTATTTGCAATTGGAAAAGTCCATAAAAAATTCGTAAAATCATCCAGGAATAAAACATAGTAACGATGGCCTCCTGAGCTAAGAGTAGGTGATGACCAAATATCGCTATGCACAATATCAAAGGGAAAAGAAGTGGAGGAGAGAGAATCATAAAATGGCAATTTAACTTGTTTCCCAAGAGCACAAGAATGACAAAAAAAATTGTCTTGAATTTTATTGCAACTGATAAAATTGTTTCTACGAAGAGAACTTAAAATAGGAAATCCTGGGTGTCCTAGACGATTATGCCATAAATCCGGAGATATAACGGTAAAAGCAGATGGTGTTGAAAAGTCAATGGATGGTCTTGTGGTAACTGGATAGAGGTCACTTGAGCTGTTACATCTCATTAAAGGCATCCCCGTCGGAAAATCCTTCACAGAAAAACCGAACGGATCAAATTCAACAGAGGCATTATTGTCAATGGTAAATCTTCTCACAGAAACGAGATTTTTGATCAATTTTGGAGCATGCAAGACATTATTCAGATTTAATGGAGGGTTGGGCTTAGGTAATAATGCATGTCCATAACCAATAATTGGAATAGTATGACCATTACCGACAGTAATATTACGATTATTGCTCATATTTAAATAAGACGTGAGATTACCTCCATTTGCAGTCATGTGAGATGTAGCTCCGGTGTCCATATACCATTGATCATCAGGGGGAGCAATGGAGAGAGTGTGCATGGCCGCTTGGATGTCGGTTGGAGCATATGATGACTGGGCTGAAGAGTGGGCTGCTGCCATGTGGGCCTGTTGGGCTGAGGAGTGGGCTGCTGCCATGTGGGCCTGTTGGGGCCTAGGCCCGAGTAAGCCTTGCTGAGTGGGCTGCTGCGATTGGGCTGTGGGATAAGGGCATGGGGGCGCGGCCCATGCTTGCCAAGGCCCAGCCCATGGTGGATAAGCCCAGCCATTTCCGTTTCTCTGCCCATATGCATTTCCGTTCGTGTCTCTCTGCCCAAAATTCCCATTTCCATAACCATTCCCAAAATTTCCATTTCCAAAGTTCCTTCGTGGCTGTGCAGAGGAGTTCCACTGGCTGCCACGGCCACCTCTCCCCCTTCCTTTGCCGTGACGAGCGCCTCCCCCACCACCTCTTCCACCGCGAGCGGGGGAGCTTCTGGGTTGTGTGGGTTTCCAGTCATGGTGCGGTGACTGGTTGTGTGGGTTTCCAGTAATGTGGCCACCGGAATGTCCACCCGGAGAGACAAAGAAGGCCGAGCTAGAGGGTGATTGGGCAGCTCTTTTCATCCTTGCTGTTTCTTCAAGCACTAGCATGGATCGTGCTTTGTAGAACAAGGGAAGAGTATCGCCATGGCGGATTTGTGACCCAACTCCGGCGTAGGCGTCGGTAAGGCCTGAGAGAAGCTGAAGAACCAGCCTTTCGTTAGAGACAGGGGCTCCAACGTTTGATAACTGGTCCGAGAGAGATTTGAGGTGTTGGCAGTAGGATGAAGCATCTGCAAAATCGTCCATTTGCACTTTGGAAAACTCTTGTTCCAGGTAAAGTGCTCTGGAATTTTTATTATCAGAGAATATATCTTTTAACCGATTCCATGCATTTTCGGCAGTGGAGTCCCTTTCCAGTATGGTGTTCAGAAGGTCCTCCGAGATGGTGCTGTAGATCCATTGGAGAACAATGGCGTCAACACGGGACCAAAGGTCAGGATCCGTGTCTTGAAATTTCATATTGTCTGTTGAAGTAGGGATGATGTGATCGAGAACTTGATATGCTCTGGCATGTATCTTGAAGAGTTCAGACCATGTGATATATTGCCCCTTCTCAATGTCTAGTGTGACTTTGATGAAAGTAGCAATATTTGAGACTGTGAGGGCAGGATGAGTGTGATGAGGTTTGGTGGGGGTAGAGGCAAGAGAGGCTGTGAGATTGATCTCTGTGTTTTCTGATTGGTCTGCCATTGTTGGTTAATTTTGTAGAATTAACTGAGTGCAGGAGAATAGATAGTGAGGGAAATAATGCGGCAGCTAGGTTTAGCAAAAGAAATTAACCTAATTTTGCTCTGATACCATGATAGAAGATGATATTGAGAAGAACAATCTGCCTGCCTTTCATTGAGAATACAATGTGATTTATACAATGTTTTGGGAGAGTCCTTCGGCTATAATGTAGCTATGCTAAAAGGATAATTACACATGCTATAAATAGAAGATATGCTTTACATAAGATATGCTTTACATATTCTAATACTCACAACATCGATGTCGATGGAACGGAGATTGAACATGTCAAGAATGACAAATGGAACATTAGATACGTAGGATAGCCCTTCATAGTCATGGCCACCACTACGGATTCTGATTTGCAACCCATTAGACTTCCCACAGATAACAGTTGCTTGGACATGGGATTCATGCATGGCGGCTATTATAGCAAGCGGTTTCTTGGTTGCCGGGGTCAAAAATCTGCTGGCTTTGGCATATGCTCGCAGAGCTGGTTCGAAAGATGAATCAGTAGCTCTGTAAATGGATCTTGAGATGGGGTAAGAGGGATGGCTATGATCAGGAAGGCACGATAGAAAATTATCAAGAGATGTATCACAAGTTGCCATGGATACAAAGAAGAAAAGCACGAAGAACATAGAGATTAGGGTTCGAGACATTGAAGACTCGATCATTTTGAGGAGAATGCTCCAGTTTCAGGCTACCTGGACAGATAGATTTCATGCATGGCAGGTCTACTATTATATAATGAGAATGGAGAGGGATCTTTCCAGACTTTTATTTATTTATTTATTTATTAAAGTGTTCTAGATAACGTTGAAAACATTGTATGGTTGAATTTCTATTAACAATCTGAAGGGGGCATTACTCTACAATTTTATATTAAAGTAAAAGCTTTGTGCTCTAAATTCATATTTGACCCGCTCTCTATCGCGTGCAAGATATTTATATTAAAAACATTTATATAAATCAAACAACAATAAATGTTAAGAACTAAAAATAAATTTAAAATAATCAAGAAAAATGTATGGATTAAGATATTTAATCTCGCAAGATGGAACATTTACCTGTCTTTGCTTGTTGAATTATTTTATTGAAATTAAATTTTTATTCCATTCAAAGATAATAGCAATAAACACATGTATTAGACTAATTGAATAACATACAAGAAAAAACAATATTATGCAATATTGTACATATCAGGAATATTATTTAAAAATAAATATTTTTTATTTTTAAAAATATAGTTCATTTATATAAAAGATTAAATAAAATTATAGATGAATTAAAATAATATTTCCAAAAACTAAATGCACTTAACACAAAACCAATCTCAATTAAAAAAGTTTAAATAAGAAAAAAAATATTATAGAGGAAGGATATTAAGAAATAATATATTCAATTAAGATATCAATTTTAAAAAAGAAAAATTACAAAAACAATTGCTTGAATTTTGTGGTGTAACTAATCAAACATGTGACCTAGGTTATAAACTAAATAGAGTTCAATAGTCATTATTTTCTATTTAACCTTTTAAAAAATCCCAAAAAATATTTTAGGCCTCGACAGCCTGGGCCATTACAAGGAAAAAACCAAGTATGCGGGTGAGCCTCAAAACCAAAACCACGTATTTGTGCTTGATTTTTTTTTTTAAAAGGAGCAAATGATGCTCCTAATATTTTTGAAAAAAAAAAGAAGGCGACATCATTTATGAGCCTATATCCTAACCACCATTATGGTGGTTGAAAAATCTAGACAATGTCTTTTTTGGAAAGAAAAAACTCAATTTTCAAGTCATTTCAATCCCAAAACACCTCACCAACACCTTTATAATATGATAACCATTATGTAGAAAACTCTTGGAACCGAATTGAAAAAAATTATAAATTTAAGATGCAATATATAGATCTTGAGACCAAATTGAGATTTGTTTTTATATTTTATTATCTTTAAATATCATTAATATTACTCTAGGCAAAGAAATGTAAATATAACTCGTAGCCATATTCTACCCTCATGACATATATATGTAACCAGGAAAATAAATTATTTTGACTAAAAAAGATATAATATATATATTCAAAACGCATTATTAAATTAATGGAGGACAATGATCTTCAAACCATGAAGTCCACAAAACCCATTTAAAAATATCAACATATAATCATCTATCATCCAATCAAATGGAGGACAATGATCTTCAAACCATGAAGTCCACAAAACCCACTTAAAAATATCAACATAAAATCATCTATCATCCAATCAATTTTCTTGATTCTTGGAGCATCAGCAAGATATATAAATATCGAGGATCTTATCCGGAAAGAACTATGATCAATGGCTTATCTATAACTATCCGGAAAGATAGAAAAAATCTATGAAATGGGTCAAATTAAAAGCCCTTACGAAACAACAAGTCAATGAATCAATTATAATTGGGAAATGACACCACCAACGCATCTTTTGGATCTCTATATATACATGTTATGTAATAATCGTCGTTATATGTTTTGGCTCGACGGATTAACTTGTTTAAGACATCCTTCAAAAAGAATTGAAGAAAAAGAGGTTTCGACTGCCTTATTTTGAAGCAACTTGCAGATAAAAGTAATTAATCTCAACAAAACAAATTGCCAGTATTATTTGTGAGCTTCCAACAGTCACAAAAAAAATAAATAAAAAAAAATACTCAAATGGTGGAGAGCTCGAGAAGCTTGATGGATCCTCTCCTTAAAAAAAATAAAAACAAATGATCAGAACAGCTCTGTGTCCGTAGCTAGATCTATCCGATTTTCTTTTTGGCATCTGAAAGAAGTGAGAAGAAAATGTCTCAAAACTCAGCTGATCTCCCATGGAAGGTAAGGCTCTTTGCATCCCTCTTCTCCTCCGCCTTTAAATTCATGATTCGTCGCACTGATGGATCCATCAACCGCCGCCTACTCAACTTTCTCGACTATAAAACCTCTCCATCGCCAAACAAACCCATAGACGGTGTCATAACCACCGATTTCACCATTGATGAAGCCCGCAACCTCTGGTTCCGCGTCTACATCCCCGTCCCCACCTCCGGCAGTGAAGTCAACGTCCCGGTTATTTTCTACTACCATGGGAGCGGGTTCATCTGCATGGCGGCCAATTCAAAGCTGTTTGATGGATTCTGCTACAGGCTCGCCCGCCTGCTACCTGCAGTCATCATCTCTGTAAACTACAGACTGGCTCCGGAGAATAGGTATCCATGTCAGTATGAAGATGGTTTCGATGCCATAAGATTCGTTGATAAATCTTACCTTGAAATCCTTCCAAGCCATGCCAATCTGAAGCACAGCTTTGTTGCCGGAGACAGCGCCGGAGGCAATCTAGCCCATCACATGGCTGTAAAGGCTAGCAAATCTGAGCTTTCCAGTATAAAACTGACCGGAGTAATAGCCATACAGCCATTTTTTGGGGGAGAAGAACGCACAAGATCTGAAATCAAGCTTTCTCGAGATCCCTTTGTTCCGATGGATACGACGGACTGGATGTGGAGATCGTTTCTGCCGGAGGGTTCAAATCGAGACCATCAAGTGTCGAATGTTTTCGGGCCTAACTCTGCTGACATTTCAGAGCTTAAACTCCCTGCAGTTCTTGTCGTTATTGTTGGAAAATTTATGATGCACAAACAAACACTGTTCAGATCACTGTCAGGAATTTGCCTCTGACAGTGACAAACAGACACTGTTCAAATCAGTGTCAAGAACAAGGCAATTTTCCAGAATTTTCCAGAATTTGCTTAATGAATTTGGGACAAATAATTAAGCAATAAACACCAGAACAAGGGGCAGAATTTCTTGTTAGGATACTGCCATCCCTTCACTTTTATTTATAGAAGAAGATCAAAATACAAGAATAGTAATTCAAACCTATTACAATCTCTTCTACTTAAAACATGAAATAAATATGCGAAAATAAAGCAACAAGATATGATCAAATATAATTTGATCTTACTTAACTAAAACATAAACTCTTAAATTAAAACAAGATAAAAACAATAAAGGAAAATTCTTGATGATCTTCGCATCTCCAGTTCTTCATGTCAGCAGACTTGGAATTAGTTGACTTTGGTTGACTTTGATCCTGCATTTTCAACACTCCCCCTTGATTCCAATCTGCTCATGCCAATCATCTCTCTCAATTCTTCAAACCTTTCTTTGGCTAAGGACTTAGTGAATAAATCTGCAAATTGCTCCTTAGAACAACAATATTTCATCTCCAGCTCACCTTCAAGTTGAAACTGCCGAATTGCATGAAATTTGATCTTCATGTGTTTGGTTCTGTCATGAAAGACTGAGTTTTTAGAAATTGCAATGGCTGACATATTATCACAAAATAACTTAGTAGGTTCTAATTGAACAAAATTCAAATCTCCCATCATCTTCCTCAGCCATACAAGCTGTTTTGCAGCAACATAGGCTGCAATGTACTCGGCTTCAGCTGTAGAATGAGCTACAACACTTTGCTTCTTTGAATTCCAACAAAACACACTACCTCCCATTGAAAAACAGTAGCCCGAAGTACTCATCATGTCTTCATCACTTCCAGCCCAATCACTGTCACAATATCCAACCAATTTGACAGTTTCTAGTTTATCAAACACCATTCCAAAATCCTGAGTTCCTCTTAAATACCTCAAGACTCTTTTGGCTGCAACATAGTGATTTTGACTTGGATTTTGCATAAACCTAGACAAGTAATTCACAATAAACACAATGTCAGGTCTTGTGGCAGTCAAATACAACAAGCTCCCAATTAAGCTTTTATACATTCTTCCATCAGCCTTAGGGGTTGCATCATCCTTCATCAGTTTTTGTCCTGCCACCATAGGAGTGCTAATTGGCTTGCAGTTTTCCATAGCAAATTTCTTCAACAATTTCATAGTGAAATTCCTTTGACACAAGAAACATCTCAATTTTGATTGCATTATTTCCATTCCTAGAAAATAAGACAACAATCCAAGTTCATTCATTTCGAACTTGTTCTTCATATTCATCTTGAACTCAACCACCATTTTCTCCATGTTTCCAGTAATAAGTAAATCATCCACATAGACTGAAACAATCAAAATATGGTCTTCAACTTTTTTCACATACAAGGTAGCTTCATTCAAGCTTTTCTCAAACCCCAAACTCAGCAAAAACTCATCAAGCCGACTGTACCAAGCTCTAGGAGCTTGTTTCAGTCCATACAAGGCCTTTTTTAGGAGATACACCTTGTTTGCTGAGATTTCTTTTTCAAACCCCTCAGGTTGTTCAACATAGATCTCTTCATCAAGAGTTCCATTCAAATAAGCTGACTTGACATCCATTTGCCACACATACCAGCCAGTTTGTGCAGCAATCATCAATAGCATTTTAATGGTGTCAAGCCTAGAAAGCAGTGCAAATGTATCATGATAATCAATACCCGGTTCTTGGGAGTAGCCCTTAACTACTAACCTTGCTTTGTGCTTGTTGATGCTTCCATCTGCATTCAATTTTGTTTTGAAGATCCATTTCACACCAATGACCTTTCTATTGATAGGTCTGTCAACAAGCTGCCAGGTTCCATTTTTTTCGATCATTATCAGCTCTTTCTTCATTACTGCTATCCATGTGTTTGAATCCATGGCTTCTTGAACATCATTAGGTTCAGTTTCAGCTAGATTACACCTGCTATAGATGTCACTCAACAGTCTAGTACCTCTCACAGATTCATCTTCACTTTCATCCATGTCAATAGTCTCATCAGTTTCAGTTTCAGCTTGAATTTCAAGCCTAGATTCTTCCACAGTTTCAGCTTCCCAATTCCACACCTTGTCTTCTGCAACCTTGACATTTCTTGCAATTACAGCCTTGTTTGATTTCAGATCAAACACCTTGTATCCAGTGGACTTCATGCTATATCCAACTAGGATTCCTACCTCAGCTTTTTGATCAAGCTTTCCCCTTTTAATTTCTGGTTGTAGAACATAACAAGGGCTGCTAAACACTCTTAAGTGTTCCAAATTTGGTTTGAACCCATACCACATTTCATATGGTGTCTTTTCTCCCAAAATCTTGGTCACCATACGATTGAGAAGGTATGATGCTGTGCACACGGCTTACGCCCAAAATTTAAGTGGCAGTTTCTTCTCATACAAGAGACATCTTGCCATCTCCATTAGAGTTCTATTTCTTCTTTCACTAACACCATTTTGCTGAGGTGTGTATGGTACTGGAAGTTGGTGTTTTATTCCTTCTTTTGCTATGTGTTCTTCAAGTTTGTGGGAAGTAAATTCACCCCCATTGTCAGACCTCAAAGCCTTCAGTTTTGTGCCAGTTTCCGTCTCGGCTGCAACTTTGAATTTCAGGAATTCTTCATACACTTCCCCTTTGGTTTTAAGAAAATACACCCAACAATATCTAGTATAGTCATCAATGAATAATAGAAAATACTTAGCACCATTCAAGGATTCATTCCTCATTGGTCCACACACATCAGTATACACCAATTGAAGCTTGCAAGTGGCTCTAAATGCATTGTCATTAAAAGCAATTCTAGTTTGCTTACCTAATTGACATGCTTCACAAACATCCTTTTGTTCTTGAATTTTAGGTAATCCAATCACAATCTCTAAGTCTGCCATCTTCTTCATGGTAGCATAATTAAAATGCCCCAACCTTTTATGCCATAACACTGAATTTGAGCTACTTGTTATGCTCATATTCATGTGTTCATTCTCCAAGCCGAGACTAAAGCTCCTATTAGTCATTTTGGCAGAAAACAAAACACTTCCACTACCATCTCTAATCGTGCATATGCCATTAACAAAGGACAATGAATGACCATCTTCAAGCAATTGACCAACACTCACTAAGTTTTGTTTAATTTCAGGCACAAACAAAACATTGTCAAAAGTTCTCATTCCGACCAAAGTATTTATGTCCACATCACCTCTGCCTTTTACATCAACATACTGCCCATTTGCAACTTTTACTCTAGACTCATAGTTGGTATCCAAGGCTTTAAACAAATTTATGTTTGCAGACATGTGATTTGTGCAGCCACTATCAATAACCAGTTGGAATTTATTACCTCAGTTTTGCAGCAATTTTCCTCTGCCACGACCCATGAACAAGTGTTCATCTTCTTCTTCAGTGTTCTTTGCCACATATGCTTGCTTTCCCGGCTCCAGCTCCTGAGGTTGATTTGCAATACTTTTGAATATGGCCAAACTGTTTGCATCTCCTGCATTGTGCATTTTTCAGCCAACACCATGCTTCTTGATGACTTGTTTCGTGACAGTATTTACAAGGGGGAAATTGTTCCTTCTTTTCTTTTCCCCTTGTGTTTGAACTGCTAGGGGAATTCTGATTTCCTTGCCACTTTTTGGTCTGCCAGTTCTTCCCATTTTCCCTTCTACCTTCATGGCTGTCTTTGGAAAAATTCTGGGATCGTGGCCTGTTTTTGAAACCAGCAACAAAGGCCTCTTCACTTGACACTTCTTGCCTAAAGGAATGCCTTTGTTCAACTGATTGAAGAGCATGAATCAAGTCTTGAAGACTCATCTCCGTGACATCTTTAGAGTCTTCTAAAGAACAGATTTTGTTCTCAAATCTTTCAGGTAAACTGACAAGCACCTTTTCCACCACTCTTGAGTCCTGAACATCTTCACCCAAAAGTCTCATTTGATTGACTATTTTTGAGATGTTAGATGAAAAATCTTTAATTGTTTCAGTTTCCCTTATTTTCAGCCCTTCAAATTGTCTCTTTAAGTTCAATATCTGCATTCTTCTTGACTTCTCATCACCTTGGAATTCAGCCTTCAATTTATCCCATGCTTCTTTAGCATGCTCACAAGCCATTATTCTTGTGAATATCTCTTCACTTACTGCATTATAGATGTAGGTAAGTGCTCTGAATCTCTTTGCCTTCTCTTCATTGTGATACTTGATTTGATTCAAGGTGGGATTATTGTTTAAGGGATTTGGATCCCTGTTAGTCTCAACAACTTCCCATAAATCAAAAGCTTTGAGATAAGTTCTCATCTTCACTGCCCAAACATCATAATTTGTTCCAGTGAACACAGGTGACTTTGAAAAATTCGATGATTACATTTAGAAGAGAAGTGGTCTTTGATCCTCCTGTTGATCTCTAATTTGCAGGATTAGAGTGGACAGATTTGATTGAACAACCAATTGATGGTTCTTGTTCAATTTCGAGCCAATCTCAGGAGAAATCAATTGAAATTCTTGAAAAACAAATCCTCTCTCGTGTTTCACTCTCCACCCAATCAAAGTTAAATAACTTTGAAAAATTCTCACAATACACTCGTGTTTCACTCAATTCCCTTTCAAAGATTTAATTTGGCTCTGATACCAATTGTTGGAAAATTTCTGATGCACAAACAAACACTGTTCAGATCACTGTCAGGAATTTGCCTCTGACAGTGACAAACAGACACTGTTCAAATCAGTGTCAAGAACAAGGCAATTTTCCAGAATTTTCCAGAATTTGCTTAATGAATTTGGGATAAATAATTAAGCAATAAACACCAGAACAAGGGGCAGAATTTCTTGTTAGGATACTGCCATCCTTTCACTTTTATTTATAGAAGAAGATCAAAATACAAGAATAGTAATTCAAACCTATTACAATCTCTTCTACTTAAAACAGGAAATAAATATGCGAAAATAAAGCAACAAGATATGATCAAATATAATTTGATCTTACTTAACTAAAACATAAACTCTTAAATTAAAACAAGATAAAAACAATAAAGGAAAATTCTTGATGATCTTCGCATCTCCAGTTCTTCATGCCAGCAGACTTGGAATCAGTTGACTTTGGTTGACTTTGATCCTGCATTTTCAACAGTTATCGGGGGGGCTGGATCCTCTCCAAGACTGGCAGAAGAGGTACTACGAGGGACTGAAGAAGAGTGGAAAAGAGGTGTATTTAGTTGACTATGTCAACGCATTCCATTCATTTTACCTCTTTCCTTGCTTGCCTGAGTTTCCTTTGTTTATCGAACATGTGAAGGAGTTTATGCAAGAGCAAATGTCCACTTAAAAGTATAATATTGATGTTTTTTATTACAGTTTTTTTTTTTAATTTTTTTATTATTAATTAAAAAATTATAAGTAATTGATTTTCAATTAAATTAAATCATATAAAATTAAATTTTAAAGAATAAAATAAATTATTAGAAAATGAACAGTACATCTATAGTGGCATGTGAGTAGTAAAAACACTATACATTTTAGAATATTCTATAATATAATAATAAACTTGAAACATATGACCTTAAACTTCGAATATAATATTAAACTTGCAAAATATAAAAGATCAAAAAATCTGATATTGTATTTTTGACTGATGAAGGATCTATTTACAAGGGAAAAAAACCAATCCAAGGAGGAAAATTTAAAATTAAATATTTGAGGATTTAATTAAACTTTTTCAAGGCTTATTGAAATTTATTGAGGGTTTAAATGCAAGGAAAATTATTTTTTTTGAAGTCAAATTAGGCTTTAAGTAAAAGAAATAAAAATCCACAGATCAAATTGTAATTTTTTAAGAGTTAATTTGATCAAATCATGGGTCAAATTAATGAAATTTGAAGTTTATTGGGCAATTGAGAGTCAAATTGCATAAATTCATAACTAAGGATCAAAATAAAAAAGATGACTAACTCAGAAGCTGAAAATTAAGTTTGGTAGGGTGAAATTGAAAAAAAAAACAAAAATTTAGAGGCAATTAGGGGTATTATTAAAACAACAAAGACTTAAATGAAGCTTTCCAAATTCTCAAATTTAAAACCCTAATCTCACATAGATAACGCGTCGTTCATTGTTGAAGAAGAGAAACTGAATGACACGTCGTTCAGTCTATGTTTTTGACAATTTTTGTTTATTGAGTTGACAACTTCAAACGCATGAATGTAAAGCTACAAGCCTCCAAATTGAGCAAGATCAGATCCATGAAAGGTGCACATCGTCTCTACCAATTTATGGTGGTTTGAGATGACGATAATGTCATAATTACTCTAACCAAGACTTAAAAGTGGACAATTTGGTCATCTATAACAAACAACTAGGTAAAAAATAACGTATTCTTTATTTGTTCACACTTAAAGACTCTTTAACAGGTTCATATCAAGGGATACAAACATGTACATCAAGATTAAGAGGTCAAATATGGACCAAAAACATCCTAAAATATTAGAAAAGCCCTATAAACAACCCCTAATTTTTTTTTTATATATATATACATAGAGAGAGAGAGAGAGAGAGAGAGAGAGAGAGAGGTACAATTGAGAAAACAATAGAGTAGTAGTTCTAGGTACTTCTCTAATCCAAGGGCGTGTCCTTGTGGCTTGCTTTAGTTGTATTTTATTCATTTTGTTTCTATATTTATGTTTATAAGTATAAAATAAAGGTTTGAAATGCTTACCAATTGATATTACATTCATTTTTTTCTACTTTGTTTTGCATTTAATGTTGTTATTTTGAAGCATTTTTTATGTTTTTAATATATCTACTGTCTTAATTTTTTTTTTATATAATTTTGGTTTAGTTTGTGTTTTGACCTAACTTGCATTTTGATGCAAGGGTGTTTACCTGGCTTTGCTATGCTTCTTCATGCATAAAATGGGTTCAAAAAACCAATTTTAAATCGATGTTGCATGAACACTTAGGCTATGTTAAGTTATTTTTTTTATTTGGTACATCAAGCTTGATTTTTTATGTTTCTTAATTAGTGTTTTAGTCTTGTTTGTTGTGATAAAGAAAACATGTTTTAGAAAGTCAAAAATGCCCAATTTTATGCTTGGTAATGGTTCCACTATGTTGCAAAATTGTAGACAGTTATGAGTTTTTTAGATTTAAACTAAAAAAGACACATGAATGTAAAGGCATAAATTGACCAAATAATATATTTTTTAGATTTAATTCTATTTTGGGTAAACCATAGTCCTTGTTATGGTATATGTTCAAACCAAAGATTTTAGGTCAAACCAACTAGGTTAAGCCACTCAATTCAACTTAGTCAGGTCAAATTAGTAAGGTCAATTTAGGTCAAAAGGTTTAAGACCTTGTTTAGTTTGCCATGCTTTTATTAAATGACCTTTTAGTTTAAGGGTGTGTTTGGAAAACTCCGCCTAGGACTATTTTGGCTACTTTAATTACAATAAACAATGAATTTTGCCAAACAAAGTTTAAAATAATAATAATAATAAAATATTATTTCTTTCTTTCATACGGAAGAAATTTCTAAAATTATCTCAGTATCTTTTTAAAAAGGAAACTACTTTGGCATGGTTAAAAAAAAAGAGGATTTTACAACAAGTTTGTAAAATTCCAAAGGATTTTGGTCAATATTTAAAAATTATTTATGGTAAGATGAAAATATTGATTTTTATTATAAAGATAAAAAATCTAAAAGGGGTTAACACCTAAAATAGTATTCTGAATCATATAACTCAATTAGCCTACTTTCTTAATATAATAAATCATTTTCAAAACATGAGTTTTAACTAAAACACTTTATGACATATTTCAACAAAACAATTCCTTAAAAATATCATATCTCTCACTCCTACTAGCCTCATTAAAAAATTATTTGAGATGAATAAACATAGTATGAGCATCTATATTCTAATGTCACCTTTGAATTTCTAGTGACATACTACCTACCATTACACATGTAACATGTCACCGATATGATATCGATGTTCATTCCTAACTTATTCTCCAGCATCCATGACAAGGGCATTTAAATTCCTCTTCTTTTTATCACATTTTAGTGTCAATCCAAGAAATTTTGTCTAGACAATTTGTTAGCATCAAGTATGGTTATAAGAATATTTTACTTCTCATTTTATCTATCAACCTATTAATGTATAGAGAGTGAGTATTAGTTTCATGCATATATATTTAATTTCAAATTTGGATAAGGTATTAATTCTAATTTCATTTTCTATTATTTTCATGTAAATTAATAGACCTCCCTATTAATTTGGGAAATCTTGATTAGATTTTTCTAGTGGGCTTGAATCTCAATTATTATTTTACCTTGAGTAAATCGACAAATCCAAATAGATTAAATTAGATTGATAACATAGTTTATCAATCACATGGCTATATGACTCATAAATCACTTAGGCGATGATTGTTTGTCTAAACATATCATATATGTTTCACATAACTCATGTCTCTATCTTCATATAATCATAAGTCACTCATCCAAATCATACAAATTAGTTAAGTAGGGCTCAATTTGATAGCATTAAACATATTTGTTTAATAGTAACCTTGAGTGACTCAACAAATTATCCATGAATAAGATTATGATTTTATGCATATAAAATTAGAAGGCAACGAGTCATGTTTTCAGAATATACTTAATATATTAATGAGGGATTTATTATCAATTAATTGGGTCTCATACATAACATGTATACATTTTATACATAATAAATTATATATAAACATACACCCTCAACAAGTCATTCTAATTAGATGATTATGGACATATCTAAGGTAATTACCTCAAACAGATCTTCATAAGTCCATTGCAAACACTTTCGTGGCGCCAACAAATTTGGCTCCACTATTGTTGGTGCACAAATGTTGTAGATACTACACCCATCTTTTTTTTTTATTAGAATGACTAGAATCCAATTAGAATTCCTTATACATCTTTTCAATGTAAATTCTCTTAAATAATATAAACGATGCATAAATGTATTTGCATGATAGGATAAAGAAAAAAGTTATGTTAAAGCCTTTAAGCAGATTAAATCAGTTATAACATAATAAATATAATCATCAACTTTAACATAGCACGTGAACAAAGCTTAGTCAAAGTTCCCTAGTGGCCATTTTATTGCACGTTGATGCTCGATGTTAGGGGGAGTTGATGAAATCGCCATCTATTTTTTTGGTTCAAGGTCACTCGGCATGTTTGTTTCATCAAATATTAAAGAGGTACAACCTGATTGCGTAAGAAGAAGGTGCTAGCATTCATAATACATCTTATCTAAGGTAAGGTGTATTTTTTGTTTATTTGTAGTGATCTGATGGTGTTTGTTTTCTTTTATTGTGCCTATTATGGCAAGTTTTCTATGATGAATAAACCCTCTTTTTTACTTAAAAATTACACAAAATATAAAGACATTACATGGTTTCGCTAAATTGATTCTCATATAACTATCATGTCTCAATTCATATAAAAGTGAAATTGAAACCTTAAATAAGAATGAACCAAACAACCACCATTTGAAACCATTTTTAAAAAAACATTATAATTTTCTTTTATAGTTAACATAGGATAATCAAGTCTTTTTAGTGAATTTTATCCTTAAAAGTCCATCACATCACCTTGAAAAAACAAATATTTTTGAAATAAAAAATATTTGGTTATGATTTTATTATTCACGGATCCTACATAGGAGTTTGAGTTAAGTTCGAGTCCAGTATATATATATATATATATATATATATATATATATATATATAGAGAGAGAGAGAGAGAGAGAGAGAGAGAGAGAGAGAGAGAGAGAGAGAGAGGTGGTTAACTTTGAGCCAGGTTTGACTTAGATTTTACAATATGTAAATAAAATTTGAAATATTATGATTTGAACAACAATTGCAGTGAGAGTGAAAGGAAAAACATGTTCAAATAAGCCACTACATTTATTATTAAAAAATAAACATTTATTTAAGCATCCTTTCTTCTAACATGTTGGAGACTTGAGGTGTTTATTGTTGTTAGAAGTAAATAGATGAAAAAGCATGAAATGATCACCAATCACATTCACAAATATTATCAACACAACGTAGAACCATCCTCGGTTCTGGACAAGCAGTTTTTTGGCGGCAAGTTGCGGTTGTTTCACATTGAACACTTAGCTTAAACCCTCCTCCCTCGACGAGTGGTATGTTCGACATTGAAACACATGTGAGAAATATCTTGTTAGCGTTTTTAATGTAATAAAAGATAGTGGGATAGATATAGAATAAGAGAAGAGAATACTTACAAGTTGTGAGGACAAACAACACGACCAAGAATGTCATTGAAAAAGAACCTTCTCCATATCTTAATTCTATTTGAGTTTTTCCAAGATTTAGAGTATTTTGCTTGTTGTGTAATGATTTGATTTCTATGAATGATGTTTTATAGACAAATAAGTTATCTCTGCCATGAAATCATTTCCAAACTAATTATTCCTAATTAGCTATTTAATCTTTTATTTCCAAACTAATTATTCCTAATTACTATGAAATCTTTCATTTCCAAACTAATTATTCCTAGTTACTATGAAATCTTTTATGTCCAAACTAATTATTCCTAATTACTATGAAATCTTTTATTTCCAAACTAATTATTCCCAATTAGCTATACAATCTTTCTTTTTTTCCAATCTAATTTTTATTTCCAAACTAATTATTCCTAATTAGCTATGTAATCTTTTTTTTTCCAATCTAATTATTCCTAATTACTATGAAATCTTTTATTTCCAAACTAACTATTCCTAATTAGCTATGTAATCTTTTATTTAGATTACATTGTATCTCATTAATAATGAATTTATCAACATTAAACACTAAAGAAAAAAAAAACTATCAACCCTAAATTGCATGGATTTATTTCCAATTTAACATCCACTCTTACTAAGTATGTAATCTAATGAGGTCCCAAAAAAATATTAAGTAGATTAAAAGTAAGGCTTATGTGCTAGATAATCAGTTAATCTCTTGATTCTAGCAATCTAATTCATTCTTTCTAGGTGTTTGATTCCTTAAAAGTCATGGTGTTTGCACTATATTTAAAAATTATTATTAAATTATTTATGACAAGATGAAAATATTCATTTTTAATATAAAGAGAAAAAACCTAAAAGGGGTTAATACCTAAAATATTATTATGAATCATATAACTCAATTAACATAATTTCTTAATATAGTCAATCATTTTCAAAACATGATATTAACTAAAAGACTCTTTGTCATATTTCAACAGAACAATCCCTTAAAGATATCATATCTTTCACTCCTACTAGCATCATAAAACAATTATTTGAGATGAATAATCAGAGAATGGGCATCTATATTCTAATGTTGCCTTTGAATTTTGGTGACATACTACCTATCATTACACATGTAACATGTTCATCATCATTGATATGATATGGATGTTCATTCCTAACTTATTTTTCAGCATCCATAACAGGGGCATTTAAATTAGATTTTCAAGAGCATACAATTTTTTTTTTTATCACATTTCAGTATCAATCCAAGAAATTTTGTCTAGACAATTTGTTAGCATCAAATATGGTTTTTAAGAATATTTTACTTCTTATTTTGTCTACTAACCTATTAATATATAGAGAGTGAGTATTAGTCTCAGGCATATATATTTAATTTCAAATTTGGATAGGGTATTTAATCCTAATTTCATCTTCCATTATTTTCTTGTAAATTAATAGACCTCCCCATTAATTTGGAAAATCTCGCTTAGATTTTTCTAATGAGCTTGGATCTCATTCACTTTATTTTACCTTGAGTAAATCGATAAATCCAAATAAATTAAATTAGCTTGATAACATAGTTTATCAATCACATGTCTATATGACTCTTAGATCACTTACACGATGATTGTTTGTCTAAATATATCATATATGTTTCTCATAACTCATGCCTCTATCTTTATATAATAATAAGTTACTCATCCAAATCATACAATAATAAGTTATTTTATATTTGATTAATAGTAACCTTGAGTGACTAAACAAATTATCCATTACTGACACATGGTTTTTGCAGGCATGCATTGAATCTCCAAATATTCCTCAAGATGCACAGGTCAGATTATGCAGAGAAACAGTTGAGGATCATGCAACAGATTGATGAGGATCACACACTAACTCAACTTGCGAGTGCATGGTTGAATTTGGCAGTTGTAAGTGCTGTCTCTGCTTAGCTATGATTTATAAGGAATGATGATATATTGATATAGTGCTGTGTAAATCAGGGTGGTTCAAAGATACAGGAAGCATATCTCATCTTCCAAGATTTCTCAGAGAAGTATCCGATGACAGGATTAATATTGATTGAATGGGAAAGCTGTCTGTTGTATGCACATGGGTAATTTTAATGAAGCTGAAACAGTGTTGCTTGACGTACTAAACAAGGCAAGTTTGAAACAATGATCCCTTTAACATTTCGTAAACAACTCCATGTTCTGTTTATCTGTAACACTGGCAAAACTTTCTGTTTATGAAATGGTATACTAATACATGCCTGCAGTGTGTGATTCCTGTAATTGACTGTGGTTTCCCTTGGTACCCGTGACAGGATGCAAAGGATCCAGAGACTAGCCAACTTGGTTGTATGCGGTCTTCACATTTTCACGTTATCTCAGGTTAACCAGCCTTTTCATGCTCAATTTTAACATTATTTCATACCATATGTATGCTTACAGTGGATTCTTTTATGAGCTAATTCACTTTGTCCTAAATTCTTTAGCCAAACAAGGAATTAAAGAGTAGGAAATACAGCTGGCCAGAAGGTTTGTCAACATACGAGTACATTTGTAAGGTCAGCACGAGCCAATGAAGTTAGGAATTTCAGGAAAAAATAAAAGTTGAGCTTACCTTTGTTGTGATTTGTTATAACTTAGGGGGAGAGGGAGTGGTTAAAACTGAAATTAAAAATCAAAGCTGATTTAATGCTGCTTTCAATCAGCTGTTCGTACAGTACTGGGCATGCTATGTGAATTTGTTTCAATGATGCTTTTGTCTTTTCTCCATGCTGAAGTAAAAAGGTATAGAGACCCATTGCCGTTTTAATCAGCTTCAAGAAGTGAGCTTTTACATAGCATCAAAGTTGCATTTTTTTTCAAAATTAATTACCCAGTGCTTACACTAAGAACTCTTACACCCTTTGGAACCGTTTTCATATTTTCCACGACCAAATTTATGATTGCTGATATTGAAGGGAGAAATACAAAATGTTTTATCTCTGTATAAACTGGATTTCTTCTTTCAACAAAGCATAATAAAATTCTTTTTTATCCTGGATTGAAGATTCTAGCTTTAACATGGTTTATGTACCAAGTGTTGGAGCAGATCAGAGTTTATCTGTCTGTTTGATCTCTCCAAGATCCATCTCAAGATTCTCATCCAAAATCATATCAATCTCATGTTCTGCAGCCAACTGAGGCTTTCACATCCAGATCATATGCTCGTTAAACGCAAATCATCTGCCGAAGACAATTTTGAAACAGCAGTTCTATCAGTTGCTTGATGTTTTGTTGGTTTTGATCTTAGTTAACAAGGTGAATACTATTGCTTCACTTTTGTCGCAATTCTTTTCAAGGGATTTCGCAAAACCCTCCATAAGCTAAGAGATACACAACCGAACTACAGTATTTTTTTCTGTAGAGCTCAAATCTAATTAGTGGCATTTCCCATGTCTTGTTTTTTGATGTAGCTACCATCCACAATATATCATTCATTTCATTTACTGTGGATTATTTTTGCTGCTGTTTGCATTTGAAATTTGAAACGTCTCCCTTTTTTCCCCCTGGTATGATGATAAATTATACCTAGTCAAATTTAAGATCGAGCCAACTCCAAGGATATTTTTATTATTGTTCAAAATAATTTTGTTTTAATGTTTTTATTTTCATAAAAAAACCTTTGAAATGACTTCCGTAATAGACTTGTATTTACCAACAAGCCACAACTCTTTGATAGCTATAGGTTAGATGCAATAATGCAATGTGTCATTCGCATCTTCTTATGATATCAGAGAAATACACGTCTCTGGAGCAAGCACCGGTGTTTCTACGAATATGGTTTATATTGTTAATATAATTAGGGGGTTTGGGAGTGTGTTTTTAAAAAAAAAATTAAAAATTTTTATTTTTATTTTTTATTTTAAATTAATTTTTTTTAATATTTTTAGATTATTTTGATTTTGATCAAGCTGATGTCAAAAATAATTTTTTAAAAATAAAAAATATTATTTTGATGTGTTTCTGAATTAAAAGTACTTTCAAAAGCAATCTCAATAACATTCCCAAATAAACACTTGGTCAAAACTAATCTTCCCATTTGATCATGGAAATTTCTTGCAAGAAGTTTCATGCAAATCAAACTAGAAGAGCCTAAATAAACACACACAACTTGAGAACAAAAAAATTCTAGCTCAAATATATTGACCATGACAAAATATTTTCAAAGCTGGAACCAGAACCTGCTATTCAGCCTCTATTGTCCATCAGAGGTAACATCTTATGAGCTTCGATCCAAGGTGTACACAATTTTAAAAAAAAAAATGCTACAGTTATTTAAAAATAAATCATTCAACTGTAGGCAAACCTCATACCAGTCCTGCAAATATGTGGAGCTTCTCGTTTGAATGCCCAACTTCAGATTTTATCCATTAGGTCTCTTTTTGTTAAAATGATTGGAAACTATTGAGCATAATGTCTCCAAATCTTAAGTAAGAGCATACCAAATCATAGCTTGTAATTTAAGATAAGTTGGGACAAAGTAACTACACATGTTCATGACTGGATATTTCACAACGAAGACTGGGGAAAATTAGGGTGTGTTAGAAGAAGAAAAAAAAGAAAAAGAGTTGGATTGTGAAACTGTGCATAGATAGAGGGCCTAAATGCTAAAATTGATAGTTAGATGAGTCGATCAAGAAATAGCATATATATGAGGGACCGATCTAAGGTTTTCTCCCATGAACTATATTCATGTATAGATTAAACTGGCACACGGTTTTTGATCAACATACTTGAGTTTCATGTGATTCAAACAAGCAACCTAACCAGAGAAGTTTTTTTTTCTTACATTATAATCCAAGAAGAAGAAGCACTTTGCAAGACATATACATAGAAATAATCAAACTAGCAACGTAACCATATGAAATTTGAAGTGTACTCTCGATAAGCATACCACTTATGCATGGCAAAAAAACGAAGCCATCACAGTTTCTTATTTCTTTCTTTGTTTTCTTCATTAACAATATATTAATCAGATCTATAACTTGAACCTGCGATCTAACATCAAGTGCATCAATCAGGCATATGATAGAATCACTACGACTTTTCTTTTTTTCGTTTCAGTCTGAGGTTCAAGATCATAAACATAATTCTAATTGCTTTTCAAGTTTTTGACAATGTTGTTAGATATACATAATTTTCAAGGAGGGCGACGGGTCTAGCTCGACAAGAGTGTACAACTTGGAATAGTAAAAGCATGCATTTATCATCAACGTTGATAAAATACGGTTTGGATTACTTGCCTTAAAAGAACTTATAGCTTGGATCTCTCCATTTACATCTATAAATACAGCCATCATGAATTCGAGGTATACACCAACGCCTAGCTCTGAAACATTCCATGAAAATGAAGGTTTCAATGTCTACAATTCTCTTAGTATTTTCAGCTCTTATTTTGTCAGTATCATTGGCAACTTCTGATTCAAGTCTTGACAAATTTTTACAATGCCTTCCTAATAATAGTCTTCCCTCGTACCCCATCTCCGAAGCCATCTATACAAATGCCAGTTCCTCTTTTGAGTCTGTTCTGCAGACATATATCAACAACAAAAGATTTTTGACCCCAGCAACACCGAAACCAATTGCCATTGTTACGGCCCTGCATGAATCCCATGTCCAAGCAACAGTCATTTGTGCAAAGTCTAGTGGCTTGCAGATTAGAATCCGGAGCGGTGGACATGATTACGAAGGTCTTTCTTATGTATCGGAGGTCCCATTCGTCATCCTTGACATGTTCAACCTCCGATCCATCGACATAGATGTCGCAAGCGAAACGGCATGGGTTCAAGCTGGGGCAACTCTTGGTGAAATTTACTACAACATCGCGAACAAGAGTAATGTGCATGCCTTTCCAGCTGGTGTTTGCCCTACTGTTGGTGCAGGTGGTCATATTAGCGGAGGGGGGTACGGGACTCTGATGAGGAAATATGGTCTTTCAGTCGATAATATCATTGACGCAAAAGTGGTAGATGTCAATGGCAATATCCTCGATCGGGAGACAATGGGGGAAGATCTGTTTTGGGCCATCCGAGGAGGTGGTGGAGCAAGCTTTGCAGTAGTTCTTTCTTGGAAGATGAATTTGGTTCGAGTCCCGGAGAAAGTGACGGTTTTCAAGGTTGATAGGACCTTGGAGGAAGGTGCAACTGATATATTTTATCAGTGGCAACAAGTTTCTACTAAGCTAGACAAAGACCTTTTCATCCGAGCAATGCCACAAGTTGCCAATGGAAGCCAAGAGGGTACTAAGACAATCAGCATCTCTTTCTATGCCCTCTTTCTAGGACAAAGTGACGCACTTCTTTCCATGATGAACGAGAGCTTCCCTAAACTGGGTTTGCAGCAAAAAGACTGTATTGAAATGAGATGGATAGAGTCAACACTTTTCTGGTTTGATTTGCCGATTGGAACATCCATAGATGTTTTACTCAATAGGCCTCAAGGAGCGCAAAGCTTTTACAAAAACAAATCTGATTACGTGAACCAAATTGTTCCTAAGGAAGCTTTGGAACACATATGGAAGATGATGATCAAGGCCGACCCAATGTGGATGCAATGGAACCCTTACGGAGGAAGAATGAGTGAGATTTCAGATACCGCAACTCCATTCCCTCACAGAGCCGGATACCTATTCAAAATCCAGTACTCCATAAACTGGAATGAAGAAGGGACTGAGGCCACTGAACGCTATATAAGTTTGGTAAGAGAAATGCATGATGCGATGGCTCCATACGTCACCAGTTACCCAAGGGAAGCATTCCAAAATTACAGAGATCTTGATATCGGTAGCAATCCGAGCAATCAGACCTACTTCGAGAAAGCTAAAGTTTATGGCCTCAAGTACTTCAAGGGTAACTTTCTAAGATTGGTGAAAATCAAGGGGAAGGTAGATCCAGATAATTTCTTCAAGCATGAACAAAGCATTCCACCTCGTTGGATATAGAAAAGGTCCTAAGAAAACAGGAGGACGTAGCATATATTGTTTAAAGATTGCTTAATAATGTGCTCTATGTGAGTTTATGTTTGTGCACAATCTGTTGACTTCTGTTTATTTTTCCATAATAAAACTGTATTCCACATATTTATTTAACCCGATTATCATATTTCCCAATTGTTTCCATGCATGGCGTGCCTGTAATCGCAATCTGTTTTCCATCACCAAACTTATTTCTATAATCAGATTGAGAGAGTTTCATGCGAACCCTGGCGGAATTTAATGGTATTTCGCGACCCCAAAATCAATCTAACCCAAGTTTGTTGAGAATTGAATGAGCTTATCACAATGGAAGACTTGCTCCAAGGCAACAAGACTATAAACCAACTCGATCACAACGCCTACACCTGGAGACGAGCAAAGGAAGTATAAATTCACAACAAAGAATGGTCAATTCTTTGAAGAGTTGAAAGTTCAATCAAGAACCAAGATGAAGCAACCAAAGACGGCTACAATGCTGGAAAATATTGTTCAAAAAAGTTACCCTAACATTATTCCTAAAGAGTATTTATACTCCAAGCCAAAACCCTAGTTTCCTTAATGGGTCTCACATAAGCCCAAAATAAATAATAATCAACCCAAGCTAAAACTAGTCCAAACTAATTAAAATAAATAAATAAACAAGTCTAAAAACCCAAACAAATTGTCTCCTCTCAAAATAATTAAAATTTGATAACCCAACTAATTAAATAAGACAAGTTTGTTGTTTCCGCATTTTGTCGGGTAACAACAAGACCCAACTTAGGAATGGGATGTCGATACTTTACAGTAATGTTATTGATGGCTCGACAATCCACACATATTCGCCAAGTTTTTTCCTTTTTTGGAACAAGGAGCACGGGAACTGCACAAGGACTCATGCTCTCTCGAATGTATCCTTTTGACATCAACTCCCCCACTTGCCTTTGAAGTTCCTTAGTCTCTTCAGGATTGCTCCTATAAGCTGTCCTATTTGGTATAGATGCTCATGGAACAAAGTCAATTTGATGCTTAATACCTCTAATTGGCGGCAAACCACTAGGAATGTCATCCGGAAAGACATCCTCAAATTCCTGCAAAAGAACTTTAACAACACTAGGAACACAAGAATCTAACTCATTTGAGTTAAAGAATGCCTCCTTATACACAAGTAAAATCATAGGCAAGTCAGAAAGATAGGCATGTTTAAGATCATTAGATTTTGCAAAAAAATTAAGGTGTTTCCCCACTTTTTCTACACACTCTTCTTTTCTCACCTTTTCTTTCTTCTCTCCACTCTCGGCCTTCTTTACATTTTTATGTTCTTGTCCATGACCCTCCCCTAATGTCCTAAGGGCCGAAACTTTGTTCCCTTTGGTTTTCAACTCATGGCTCACTTTCTTTTGTCTCTTCCTCACATCCTCACCATATTGTTCAGCTTGTTTTTCCATTTTGGCCAAATCTTTTTGTTCCTCCACTTTGGCCGAAACATGTTGCTCTTCTTCATAACCCTTCTTCAATTGAATTTGATCTTCATACACTTGCTTTGGTGATAGTAGGGCAAGTGTATAAATCCTTCCATCCTTCTCTAATGAATACCATTCTTAAACCCATCGTGTTTGGCTTTTCTATCAAATTGTCAAGGCCTCCCTAGTAACAGATGAGTAGCATGCATAGGCACAATATCACATAACACTTCATCCTTATATTTGCCTACTGAAAAAGAAATCATCACCTGTCTATTCACCCTAACAACACCACATTCATTCAACCATTGAAGTTGATAAGGCCTCTCATGTTTTATGGTATTCAATCCCAACTTTCTAACCAAAGTAACACTAGCAACATTAGTACAACTACCACTATCAATGATCATACTACATACCTTATTGTTGATTAGGCATCTAGTATGGAAGATGTTCTCCCTTTGTTGCTCCACATCCTCCTCCTTAGTTTGAATACTAAGTGACCTTATAACCACCAAAACTTTATCACCAACAGCATACTCTAAATCACTAGCTTCCTCAAGTGGGGGCATGTCATCACAATCAGACTCCTCACTAGGGGGCACAATCTCTCCATCATCCCTTAGATTCATAACTTGACGATTTGCATATTTTGATGCATGGTGTCCCAATCCTTGACACTTGAAACACTTTATATCACGATTACGCTTTGGTTTAACTTCTCCCTTAAGTTTTTGATCATTGGTTGAAACCTACTTCTTCATGGAGTTAGGTTCGACAACTTTAGAAGTCACAAAGGCTTCGATGATGCATTACCCTCTCTCCTATAATTCATCTTCCAACTCGAAGAAGACCCCGTATAAGCTCCAGATCATGTATTACCCTTCCTTTTTAATTGTCCTTCAACCTTAATGGCTAAGTGTACCAACTCCTCCAAATCAACATATGATTGCAACTCCACAACATTAGATATGTCTCTATTCAAGCCATTCAAAAACCTAGACATCGTAACTTCCTCATCTTCATTAACATTTGCTCTAATCATAGCCACCTCTAATTCTTTCTGATACTCCTCCACACTCTTATTACCCTGTGTAATCATTTGTAAACGATTAAACAACTCCCAATAATAATGTTTAGGAACATACATCTTCTTCATTATTGTTTTCAACTCCTTCCATGTGCTAACTGGTCTTTCTCTATTCCTTCTTCTTTCTACCACCAATCTCTCCCACCAAACCATGGCATAGTCAGTAAACTCCACTACAACTAACTTAACCTTCTTTTCTTCAGAGTACCTATGGATGTCAAAAATCATCTCCACCTTTTTTTCCCAATCTAAATAAGCTTCTGGATCAGTTTTTCCCTTAAGGGCTGGGATTTTTAACTTAATACTACCCAAATTTTGGTCTATATCTCCCAAATCATCAAAATCACCTCTATGCTCAAAATCCCTATGTGACCGAATATGTCCCCTCCTTGGCCGATTCTCATACCTCTCTCCCCTATGTGTACGGAACCCACCACTACAGTTAAGATCATCCTCGGCTTCATCTGAAGAGTTTCCAGCAACACTCTCCTCTTTCCTAGCTTCTCTACCCCTTTTACTTCGTCCTTCATCAGACCTAGTCTCTAATTTTTCAATCCTATTCATTAGCTCACCAAACATAAATTCCATGTGTTGTTCAAGAATACTAAGTGCATTCTTGAAAACCCATCTTCTTGGATTTCACTGATCTTTTGTGGCACACTATTAGAGGACATTTTTTTTGGAAACCTGCACGAAAATCGTTAGCAATAAAAAAATCACCTCACACACTCGTGTTTCACACAAATTTATAGGCTTTTCACTCAAATATGCTCCCCATGCCTTTTTCCACTCAAAATGTCTTTCTTTAGTTCTTGAGATCACTTAGCAACAATTCAGAAAAAGCAACCAACTAAGCAGTGAACTTATAAATTTGATATAGACTCTAGAAGCAAGAAATTACAAAACTAACAAAACTAAACTCGATGACAAATTCAAGAATAGCAATGCAAATTTGTACGAATAATATGACGATTTTAAGACACAAACAAAAAAAATCAGAAAAGAGCTAAATAATTTTGAATTATCAAGAGCTAAGGATTTAATTCAAGACAATTCCAGCAACTCAAAAAAAATCAACTAAACTACCCAAATTTTCAAGGAACACAAACAAGACTACTTAGTGGAAGACTAACTAATTTCCCAATGATCAAGGTTTTCTCAAGCATGTATTCGGCCAAAAAAAGTGATTTTTATCTTCTCTTTTTTTCTTCTTTTTTTCTTTTTTTTTCTATGTAGCAACAATCAAGATTTCAAGATCAAGCACCTTTTCTTTTGATCTATATATGTATATATTTTGGCAAGAACACTAACTTATGATTAAGTGTTCAACAAAGCAATAACAAGTAAGATCCCTATTATTTTTTTTTGGTGGCCGAATCTATAAAAAACAAAACAAGAAACAATAAAGACTCAAATTGAAGGATATAACCTATGATTAGATCAGCTCTGATACCAACTGATGTGAACCCTAGCGAAATTTAATGGTATTCGCGACCCCAAGATCAATCTAACCCAAGTTTGCTGAGAATTGAATGAGCTTATCACAATGGAAGACTTGCTCCAAGGTAACAAGACTATAAACCAACTCGATCACAACACCTACACCTAGAGACGAGTAAAGGAAGTATAAATTCACAACAAAGAATGGTCAATTCTTTGAAGAGTTAAAAGTTCAATCAAGAACCAAGATGAAGCAACCAAAGACAGCTACAATGCTGGAAAATATTGTTCAAAAAAGTTGCCCTAATATTATTCCTAAATAGTATTTATACTCCAAGCCAAAACCCTAGTTTCCTTAATGGGTCTCACATAAGCCCAAAATAAATAATAATCAACCCAAGCTAAAACTAGCCCAAACTAATTAAAATAAATAAATAAACAAGTCTAAAAACCCAAACAAATTGTCTCCTCTCAAAATAATTAAAATTTGATAGCCAAACTAATTAAATAAGACAAGTTTATTATTTCCGCATTTTATCGGGTAGCAGCAAGACCCAACTTAAAACGGATGGTTATCTCTCGTCATAATGAATTAGAAGACGTTCCATATACCGTTGGAAAGGTATTGAAGTATAGTTTCCATCCCAACTAGAATCCCATCAAAATTCGATATGTAGATCCATTTATGACTAAAAGAGTAACCCAAGGTCAAACTGTCTGAATCTAGTCTTCTTCTGCCAATCCTTGTGTAATGGTCTTGGTTCCACCAACAAGCCCTTCTTGAACATGAATGAGATTAATCAAGGCTTGCTCTTTATTATTACAAATCCTCTTGAAGTCCACCTTAGCCCATTTATCTTGAAGAAGTCCATTCAAAGCTTCTTTGAACTTTTTAGCCCTAAGCCTAGTAACTGGACCAACTGGAACCTCCAATGGATCCTTTGATGGTTGGATCGCATCAGAGTTAATAGACAATGATCACTGCAAAAACTTTGCATTACTAATTAATGTAGATGTAGATGTGCGACTAAGAATTCAGAGATCAAGTATCATTTCATTCCTATAAGAGTACTAATGATTGAATTCAGGAAGCTAGAGAAGAACTTGATGGATGAATCCTAGCCCTTCTTGATTAAAGAGTGAGCTTTACTTCTCTTCTTTTAGCATATATCACCTCATGGTCACTCTTAGGTCATACATAAATCTTTTGGTTCATCGGGTGGTCGGTGTGATGCTAGCTTCTATGATTATGAAATTTGTTTATCTGCCGGCTAGAGGTGTTAGTTTAAAATACCTTATAGCCGACCGCTGGTTGGGATTATGATTATGATCGATACGACGTAATCTAAATAAAATATTTCATAGCTAATTAGGAATAATTAGTTTGGGAATGATTCCATAACACAAATAATTTATTTGTGTTAGCATGATCCGGATAAGATGTTAGCATGATCCGGATAAGATGTTATCATGATCCGGATAAAGTAGTCTCCATATACAACAAGTATTTTATAGAAATCCAACTATAAATAGTAGTGTTTTAATAGGTTACTTATCTTTCCATACTTAGCCCGAAATTGAGAGGGGTCATTCAATTTTTTATTCAGCCGAGCCTCACCACTGAAATTACATTACAAAATCTTGTCCGTTCCCCTCTCGGTTTCTTGGTCAGTCCTAGATACATAGGGCTCTCGGTTTCTTGGCTTTTCAGTTTGGGTTTCTTAGTTGTCTTTTGGGATTTACCTAAAATAATGACATCAAGCAATTCTGACCTATTTGGTGTTCGGTTTACTAGAAAGAACTACTCAGTCTGGGAATTTCAGTTCCAAATATTTGTTACGGGGAAGGAATTATGGGGCTTGTGGATGAGAGTGATCCGACTCCCACAGATATGTCAAAGCAATCTCAATGGAAGATCAAGGATGCTCGAGTAATGTCTTGGTTTTGGGTTAGTTGATTCTCTTATTGTGCTTAATCTAAGACCATATAAAACACAAAAGACTATGTGGGAATACTTGAAAAAGGTTTACTATCAGGATAACAATGCTAGACGTTTTCAATTAGAAAATGATATCTCTAATTATGCTCAAGGGAATCTTTCTATTAAGGATTATTACTTTGGTTTTCAGAATTTATGGGCAGAATATACTGATATTATTTATGCCCAAATACCAGCAGAATCTCTCTATTGTTCAGCAGGTTCATGAGCAAAGCAAACAGGACCAATTCCTAATGGAATTAAGATTTGAGTTTGAGATTACCCATTCCAACCTAATGAACCGAGATTCCTCACCCTTCTTGGATGTCTGTTTTGGGGAACTACTATGGGAAGAACAACGTCTGGTTACACAAGGCAGCTTCAAGCAAGATAACTCAGCAGTTGTTGCCTTTACAGCTCAGGGAAGAGGAAGGGGCCGGAGTATGGGTAGTGTTCAGTGTTATAGCTGCAAAGAGTATGGACACATTACAAACAGCAAGGCCATATTATCAAGGAGTGTTCCACTCGTCCCCAAAACCGCCAGGTAAATGCTTTCCCAACAGTACTGTCCAGCAACACCTCTACATCAGCTGCAACCAGACCTCTTACTGCATAAATGGTGCAATAGATGATTCTCACAGCTTTCTCGGCCATGGGCCTTCAAGGTACTACTTCCGATCCTAAATTTTGGCTTAATGATTCTGCTGCCTCAAACCATATGACCAATTCATCTAGTGAGCTTAAAAATGTGCTTAAGTACCTCAGTTCATCACAAATTTAGGTTGCTAATGGTGGATATATACCTATTACTAAGGTTGGAGATATTGATCCAACTTTCAAAAGTGCATTTGTCTCACCTGAATTATCTACTAGCCTTTTCGGCCGGTCAACTGGTGGATGATAACTGTAATGTGCATTTTTCTCGTAATGAATATCTTGTGCAGGATCAGGTGTCAGGGAGGATAATCACGAAGGGGCCTAAAGTTGGACGACTGTTTTCGCTACATTTTTCCATTCCTAGGTCTCTCTTTTTCTTGTACTACTGTTCAAAATCGAAATGATGTATGGTGTCATAACCCAATTTCCGGGTTATTCCCCAAAATATATCCAAAAAATAACAAAAATAAAATAAAAGGGGCTGGTGTCGGCAGAAAAATCAAGGTGGAAATTTTGGACGTTTTCGAGAGCTCGGTCGTACCTCTTTTTTGCCCAGAAATGAAGGAAAATGCAGATTCAAGGCTAAATAATTTATTATTAGATAAATTTGCGTGAAAGTTAAGTCGAAAAACATAATTATATTTTTATGGGCCAATTTTATTTAATCGTTGGCCAATTTAAAGTGTAATTATGTTTAGGGATCAATTGAGAGCCCAATTAAAGGATTTAATTAAGCGCAAGGGCTTAATTATACTTCAAATGGGTCAAATTAATTTTATTAACGGCTTAATTGATGAAAAATTAAGTTTGGAAGCCTAATCTGGTTTAAATTGAGAAGATCAAAAATTTTCATTGACGAAACTTTTCGGGGGAAATCAAGAGCCAAAATTGACGATAAAAGCATCGTTTTTCCTATCGAAAATCTCTTTTTGTAATAACCCATTTTTTCAGTGTATTTTATATTAAAATTTTTTTTAAAAAAGAAGGAAGCCCATCACCAGAGCCATGCTACAACCATTCTCTACAACCCACTCCCTCACACAATATCCCATTCCTGGACAACACCCCCATGCCATGCACCACGCCTTCTTCGCCTATAAATAGGAGGAGAAAATACATAGACAAGGGAGAAGATCATCGGGAAAACTGGGGGAAGTTCTTAGACAGTCAACACACGGGGAACAGGTGGAGAAATAGGGGGAGAAATTCTGAAAGAAACAGAGAGAGAAAATACTGAAATAGAGAAAAGTAAATTTACATAACGGGGGTAATTTTTTTGATTGAGGGACGATCGTGTTAACAGAGAATTGAACACAGACTGAGGGGAAAGACTAAAAAACACACTAAAAACAGAGGTTGCAAGTACAACCCGTCCTCGGCGTCCCTCTCCATCCTCACTGTCATCCATGAACGACGACCATCCCTCATCTTCTTCCTCACCGACGGCAACAGAAAGTGCCAGCAGCCCTCTCTCTCCTCCCTGCAGGTAGCTCTCTCTCTCCCCGACGTGGTTCTCTCTCTCTAAAACAAGTTGCAGTGTCGGCAACCTCTTCTCTCTCTCTGAAAAACAGACGTGAAGCAGTTCCTCTCTTCCTCCTCCAGCCAGTTCCCGTGAACACCACACCAGCAGCTCCAACCCAGCCTTCTTCTCCAGCTCTAGCGACGAAAAGCAGCAGCCAGCAGCAACGAGCACAACCACAGATCGGCAGCTTTAGGAGCTCCTCCCGGCCACCACACCGTAGGGACAACCACCTCGGCCTCCTCTACCCGGTGGCAGTGACAGGTGAGCCTCTCGTGATGGTCGGCCGACCACCATTTTACTGTTCACGTGCATCAATTAATTCATGCAGCGTGAAATTTGCTTGGGGCGGGCTGGACTGCTCTCGACCCAGCCCAGTTGGCTGGGCCGGGTCCAGCCCAATAGCCCAAGCCTATCATAGTTGGCCCCTTGGCTGGGCCGGCCCATTTGGGTGGGCTAGGCCAAGACCGAAATTTTTAATTTTTAATGGCGGTCACATCGTGCCCCAACCATTTCCTGTAAACCCCTACACCACCTTCTCGTAAGGCGGTCACTAGGCAGTTCATACACCTTCGAGACCAGGTAGAAAGCTTTCCCCTCATGTAATGACTTAGAACTTGTCTTTAGGTGCAAAATAATTCACCTGATGTGTACATACATTTGCATCCATTTGCATTCATCACTGTGCATAACATTTTATCGGCAGGTCAAAATATAGGTCCCCGAAGAGCTCCTACCACTCGACTCCAGCAGAAAAATATGGAGGACGAAGAGCGTGCAAACTCTAATGCTCATTTTCAAGATGAACTGGATTCTCTAAAAGCTAGCGTGGCTAGTCTTACCAGCTTACTCGAGCAAGCACTGAGAAATACCTCTGGCGAGGGTCCTTCAACTAGACCCGCAGCGGCTGCTCAAGCACAAGCAATGAATCACTATGAAGAGGTGACAGGAGAAAGGGTTCAGTATCTGCAACAAAATCCAACAGTCATACAATCAGCGACACCGACACCTGCCGCAACCCCATCGGTTATAACAACATTAGAGGGCATCAACCAAGATAAGATGGCGACATTTGAGGCTAGGATAAGGGCCATTGAAGGGGTGAACCTATATGACCCAGTACAAGCTGCAAAAATGTTGTGATACCAAAAACGTTTCGTGTTCCTGACTTTATCAAGTACACTGGGACACAATGCGCCGTCACGCACCTAAAATCATATTGTAACAAAATGGCAGAAGTAGTGCATGATGAAAAATTGCTTATGCATTTCTTCCAAGACAGTTTGAGCGGGGCAACTTTGAATTGGTACATGAGACTAGATAACACCAGGATCCGCAACTGGAAAGATTTGGTAGATGCTTTCATCAAGCAATATAAGTACAACATGAACATTGCTCCTGACAGGATAAGTTTGTCCAACTTGGAAAAGATGAACAGAGAAAGCATAAGGGAATATGCTCAGAGATGGAGAGATCTTGCTCCATAGGTACATCCCCCGCTTTTGGATAAAGAAATGGTGACATTATTTGCCAACACTCTGAGAGCCCCATATTACGAACATTTAATGGGTAGCTCAAAATTTCAAAAGCAACCTTAAGCTTGCGTGCCTTTTTTAATTTGGTCCTTGGTTTTTGATTTGTGCGATTTGACCCTTAATCGACCGCTAGACTCTCAATTTGTTCAATTTTGCTCTTGTACCAAGATAATTTTGGATTTTTGTCTTTTTGATATTTTTTTTGTTTTTTTTCCGAAACATAAAAATAAGTGGATCAAAACTTGGATAACAACAACCTTTGTGGATGATTTCTCTAGAACTACATGTTGTATCTGTTAAGATTTAAAACTGAAGTTATGGAAGTGTTTACAGATTTTCATAAGCTTATTACAAACCATCTCTCTTCTAAAAGTCACACCTTAAAATCTGATAATGGCACCGAATATATGCCTCATATCATGACACAATATTTGAGCAATCATGACCTTATGCATCAAACAAATTGTGTTGGTACTCCTCAGCAAAATGGCATAGCAGAAAGAAAGAACCGTAATCTTCTTGAAAAAACCAAAACTTTAATGCTTCAAATGAATGTACTAAAGAGATTTTGGTCTCAAGGAGTTATGACAGTTGCATATCTTATTAATAGACTTTCCAGCTGAGTCTTGGGGTTTCAATCACCCATAGAGATTATGAAAGGAAGAAAAATTGGCATTTCTCATCTTAGAGTCTTCGGCTGCATTTGTTTTGTTCATGTTCAGTCTCAGCATAGAGATAAATTGGATCCTATATTTGTTAAATGCATGTTTCTTGGTTATTCATCAACACAAAAGGGATACAAGTGTTATAATCCCCAATTTAGAAAAACAATTGTGTCTAAAGATGTTCAATTCCATGAAACTAATCCTTTTTTCATCAAGTTACTAGAAACCACAAGTCATGAGGAATGTGTTTTGGATTTGTTTCTATTACTAAGAATGGAGCTCAACATTTCTTCAAAGAGTAACAATTACGAAGAGATAGTTCAAAGTGAAGAAACACTGCATACGGATGATAATAACTGTGGGATGAACACAGATAGTGTGGTGCTGGGATGAATATAGATGGTGATAGTCACGTTGAACCTCAAGATATATCTCAAGAATTGAATGAGAATGAGACAACAGTTGTAGCACCCCGACGTAATCCCATGCGTGACAGACAACCTCCAACAAAGTTTCAAGATTTTGTTCCCTGCAAATCTAAACATCCAATCTCCTAGTATGTGACATACCAAAAGGTGACTCCTTCATATGCTGCATTTCTAAATGTTATTTCAAACTGCAGTGAACCTCGAAACTTTCATGAAGCCAACAACCAAGTGGAAAGAGGCAATGAAGAAGAACTTAAAGCTTTAGACCATCATCAAACCTGGAGCATCACCAAACTACTAGAAGGAAAAAGGGTAGTAGGTTGTAAATGGATCTATAAGATCAAATTTAATTCAGATGAGTCCATTGAAAGGCACAAGGCAAGGCTAGTGGCTCGGGGATTCACCCAAACATTTGAGGTGGATTATAAAGAAACATTTGCACCGGTTGCGAAAATGAACACAGTTAAGGTTCTATTATCTATTGTGGTCAACAAGGCATGGTCTATTTATTAAATGGATATGAAGAATGCTTTTTTGCACGGTGATCTCTGTCACGACGGCGTTTTTTCACGCTTCGCGCCCCGCCATCCCACTCTGGAGAGACAATGGCGCGCGGTGAAAATGGGGTATTTTATAGTCGTAAATTTTACGACTATAAGTATTAGGAGTCGCCACCTAGTATTAAGGTTACTAGGAACCTATTGGTCTGCGAGAGTCTAGGTAAAGGGACTTGTTGCATAAAGGGAAGGTATTAGCACCCCTAGTACGCCTTACCTGAGGTAAGCTGCATTGTTGTTTGATTGTTTTTCTAAGTTAAAAGTTTTGCACTGCATTTTCAAAAAGAATATTTTTTATTATGTACCGATGTACTTTACAATGTAAATTTACATCGTGGTAAAAAATCCTTTTTTATTATCTACGAGTGTACTTTACAATGTAAATGTACACCGTATTTAAAAACCTTTTTATTATCTACGGGTGTACTTTACAATGTAAATTTACACCGTAGTTTAAAAACCTTTTTGTTATCTACGGGTGTACTTTACAATGTAAATTTACACCGTAGTTAAATTTTTTATATATATATATATATCTACGGGTGTACTTTACAATGTAAATTTACACCGTAGTAGATAAAACAAAAATATTTAAAATTATTTTTGATATTTTGGCCAAATTCCAACGGATAATCATAAACCGGTTACGATATCCAATTTTTGTTTTAAAAAAAAAACATGGAAAAAGATGCAACATATTCTTTACGAAAAATACAATGAGAAAAGCTTTGGAATCCGGCCGTATGCACAAAAAAAACGAATACATTTTTATATTTTTTTCAATTTTTATTTTTTTTAAATTTGTATTTTTTATTTTTTATTTTTGGGCTGGGCTGTCAGCCACAATGGGCTGACAGCCAGCCTTAGTGGGCTGGGAGCCCAACCCTAGTGGGCTGGAAGCCCAGAAGGCTATGGCTGGGCTTCTAGCCATCGTGGGCTGGGAGCCCAGAAAAGGTGTGGGCTGGGCTTCCAGCCATCGTGGGCTGGGAGCCCAGAAAGGTGTGGGCTGGGCTTCCAGCCATCGTGGGCTGGGAGCCCAGAAAACGTGTGGGCTGGGCTTCCACCCATCGTGGGCCGGAAGCCCACCTTATTCGGGCCTGGGCCAAAATGACGGCCCAGCTCCCTTACACGTTCAGGCCGGGCACAAAAGCCCGGCCCAAACACCTCATGCCCGGCCCTGCATGAACAGTGGGACAATTACGTCCCACTGCATGCAGGGACGAGGTTGAAGACGATGAACAGGAAAAAAAACAAATGTGGCGAAAGGCGCACCTGTTGGTATGGTTGGGTAGCTGAGGTCGAGCTGGTTGTCCTGGTGGTTGTGGCGTCGTCAACGGTGGCCTGTGGTGGCCGGAAAAGACATCGGAAGATGCACGGTTTGGCTTGCTGTCGTCGGGGCTGTCACCGTTTCTTCGCCTGAGTAGCTGCTGAGATGTCTGGCGTCGAGGGGAATATTTACGTGGTGATAGGGGGTGAAGTTGGGTGGCTCGAGCCGGTGGCCGGAGTGCTTGACCGAGAAGGAGAGAGAGACCGACGATCGGGGAGAGAGAGAAGAGCTGCAACGGGAAACTTTTTTTCTTCTTTTTTCTTGCTATTCTCAGTTTTTTACTTCACTCTTTCTGCTTCAAAACTTCGTTTTTTTCTTCTTTTGTTCCTCCCCTTTTTTTCTTCCCCGGTGCTCGTCCCTGCCTGCAGTATTTATAGCAAGAGAAGCGGCCCCTTCGGCTACCCATGGCGTGTAGCCGTGGGGCACCGCCCGCATTGCCCAGTAACGGGGCTCTGCTCAGGCGACGCATGCATGCATGTAGCGTGCGCAGGTGGTGTCTGCACCGTTCAGGTGACTAAACGGTGCAGTCACAGGTAATGATTTGGGAGGAGATGAAAAAAAACAACTTGGTCCCTCAATTTTTAATTAGTTCAATCGCACCCCTAATTGGTTTTAAATTTATGATTTTGTGCAATTATACCCCGGTGAAAAATTCAATGTTAGCCTTAAAGTTGCGTGCTTTTTTATTTTGGTCCTTGGCTTCAAATTTATGCTATTTGACCCTTAATTGACCATTAAACTCTCAATTGTTTCCAATTAGACCCCTGATTTCACACAAATGGCTTGGAAAAAATCCAATTTAGCCTCCGAAAATTCCCAACTTCTCAATTGAACCCGAATTAAATTCAAGAACTTGATTTTTCACTGATTAAGCCCTTAATAAAATTAATTTGACCAACTTAAAGTATAATTAAGTCCTTGCACTTAATTAAATCCTTTAATTGGACCCTAAATTAATTCCCAAACATAATTATACTTTAAAATTGGCCGATGATTAAATCAAATTGGCCCATAAAAATATAATTATAAATCTTGACTTAATTTTTACTCAGATTTATCCAATGATAAATTATTTTTGCCTTAAATCTGTATTTTCCTCTATTTTTGGGGACAAAAGAGATACAATTGGACTCTTGAAAACAACCAAAATTTGCACATTGATTTTTCTAACAACGCCGACCTCTTTTATTTTATTTTTGTTATTTTTTGGTATATTTTGGGGAGTCACCCAAAAATTGGGTGATGACAGTTGCCCCCCTCTTTACAATGCTTACGACTAAAGTTTTGGAAAAGACTTTAGATAGTAAGCGTTGTAAAGAAAAAGAAAGGTGGATGTACCAGACCAAGAAATAGTTGATCCATCCACAAATGAGAATGAGGGCTATAAAGCGCACTCAGAGAGGAATGGTAAAATAGGGCTAGAAAGCGCACTACCTAAGAATTGGAGCCTAAGGAGGACACTCAAAAAGGATGGGTGACCTACGAAGGTGAAAAATAATGAAGATGGTCTCATTGTAATGGGTGACCTACCCAGGTGACAATAGTGAAGATGGTCTTGTTGTAATGGGTGACCTACCCAGATGAAAAACGGAGAAGATGGTCTCATTGTAATGGGTGACCTACCCAAGTGAAAAATGGTGAAGATGGTCTCATTGTTATGGGTGACCTACCCAGGTGAAAGTGATAGAGATGTTCTCATTGTAATGGGTGACCTACCCAGGTGACAAATGGTGAAGACGGTCTCATTGTAATGGGTGACCTACCCAAGTGAAAATGGTGACGGTGGTCTCATTGTTATGGGTGACCTACCCAGGTGAAAATGGTGAAAATGGTCTCATTATAATGGATGACCTACCCAGGAAATATGATGTTCGAGGGTTGGAAAACGCACTCGATAAGGGAAAATAGGGCTGGAAAGCGCGCTATTCACAATGATGATCGAGGGTTGAAAAACGCACTCGAAGATGAGAGAAAATAGGGCTGGACAGCGCACTATTTTAAATTGATGGTTGAAGTTGGAAAACACACTAGACAAGGAGGATAGGGATGGAAAACGCACTATCCTAATTGGTGGTTTGAAAACACACACGAGAAGGAAGAAAAATAGGGTTGGAAAACGCGCTATTTTAGCTTATGGTTAAGGGTGCACTTAAACAAGAAGGATAGGGATGGAAAACGCACTATCTTAATTGGTGGTTTGAAGGTTGGAAAACTCACTCAAATGACAGGAAAGGAATGGCTAAGAAGCGCACGATCCTAATTGATGGTTGAGGATTGGAAAACACCCTCAAGAGTGGAAGAGATAGGGTTGGAAAGCGCACTATCTTAATTGATAGTCGAAGTTGGAAAACACACTCGAGAGTGGAAGAGATAGGGTTGAAAAACGCTCTATCTATGGTAAATGAAAGGCTCGTAAGCGCACTCAGGGAAGTGAAAATGATGAGGGCTCAAAGGTGCACACAAAAATGATGAGTAGAGGTTTGTGAATTACAATTCCTCCAAAACAGTTCTTGGATCCCTAGGGAGATGCAATGCATAATGACACCCAAAATCAAGAAACAAAAAAAGTTGAAAAGCATGCTCAAGGAAATGAGAGAGGTGAAAGCTTGAAAGCGTGCACACAAAATGATGAATGAAGGTTCGTAAATTACGATCCCTTCCAAAACATTTTTTAGATTCCCAATGGGGATGCAATGCATGATGATGCATGTATACTTACCTAAGAGATATAGGTCCCCTTTCTTCCTCCAGGCCTTCTTTTCCGGGATTTGGACCTCTGGATTTGATGGCTTCTCGCTTCTGCATACTCAAGCCGCAACTTGTGATTTTGACCACTGGAGATGATAGATTTTCCATATCATCATGCCCCCCGAGTTTGATCCAGATTCTTTAAAAAGGAATTGTGTAGTCAACTTCATGATTTGACGGTTTCTCGCTTCTGCATACTCAGGCCGCAATTTGTGATTTTGACCACTGGAGATGATAGATTTTCCATATCATCATGCCCCCCGAGTTTGATCCAGATTCTTTAAAAAGGAATTGTGTAGTCAACTTCATGATTTGACTGGCTTCGCACTCGCATACTCAGGCCGCAATTTGTGATTTTGACCACTGGAGATGATAGATTTTCCATATCATCATGCCCCCCGAGTTTGATCCAGATTCTTTAAAAAGGAATTGTGTAGTCAACTTCATGATTTGACGGCTTCTCGTTTCTGCATACTCAGGCCGCAATTTGTTGATTTTGACCACTGGAGATGATAGATTTTCCATATCATCATGCCCCCCGAGTTTAATCTAGATTCTTTGAAAAGGAACGATGGAACCAACTTCAATTGCATTTTAGATTGCCCCCCTGTTTGGTCATGCCCCAAAAGTGTTTTGGGCTTCAGGTGTTTGCAGGAAGAGTTGGTTATTTGCAAAGATGGTGTTTTCATGTGGGTTTTTCAAAGAAATTCCAAGCACAAAAACCATTTTGATTGCCCTAGTCGGGTCATGTCACACCAGTGTTTTAGGCTACGAGTGTTTGCAGGAAAGGGATGGCTATTTGCAAAAAATATTTTCATGCAAAACTTTTGGAATTTCAAAGTCATTCCAAGCACAAAAACCATTTTGATGTTTGTTTAACAAACTTGTTCTCGAAAGAATTCAAGTGATCTCATTGTCAGGTTTTATGTTGACTTTGACAAGAAGGTGAAATGATGTTTACAAGTGTCGTATGTCACGAAAGTTTCAATCAGGTTGTGCGAAGCATTCGTAAGGATTGTTTCAAATGGAAAAGCATTGCTTATCGATCCAGGTAACTCGTATTTGATCAGAAAGGGCTTTATTAGGCTTGTAACGTAGGCTTAGGTTACTGGCTACGAAAAAAGATATTTGTAGGCTCAAAAAGTGTTTAAGGGTTTTTTAGACTAAGGATCACTTAGTGTTAACTCTTAGAACTTCATTTAGCCCTCATGATTGATTTTCATAGTGACCTAACATGCCCCCCAGTGTTTGTTTGGGCTTTCATCTTGACATGCCCCCAGTATTTGTTTGGGTTTTTTCATTGGTATTTGGCACTAACGTTGTGCTAACTTGACATGCCCCCAATTATTTTGTTTGGGCTTTTTCTTTGCTTTTTGGCAATAACATGATGCTGACTTGACATGCCCCCAAGTATTTTGTTTGGGCTTTTTCATGGTTTTTGGCACCAACGTCGTGCAGACTTGACATGCCCCCCAAGTATTTTGTTTGGGCTTTCTATGTTGGGTTTTTAGTACTACCAAAATGTTGAATTAATTTGCTATAGTGTACTAAAACCCTTTTTATGTTTATGCCCCCCAGCTTTGTTCGGGCGCCACCTGTCAATAAGGACTGTGGAGTCGCCATCTGTCGATAAGGACTGTTTTGTAATTTTTCTTTCTTTTTTTTTCTTTTTTTTTTTTTTTGCACTTGCCCCCAGTGTAGGGTGTGATCCTTGTCAGGGTTAATTATCAAGAAAATAAAATTGTTAGGCTCAAATAGGGACTGCAAAGGATATTTGAGACTTTGTGAAGGCATATCAAAAATGGCCTTTCCTCATTTCAAAAACATGCAATCTGAATCAATAAACTTTGTTTTTCCATGCGAAACAGGTTTTTTGATTTTTTTGGATTATTTTTTTGGCTAGGAGGTTAGCTTTATTATGTGGGTTTTGATGGTATGAGATCACCTTTCAATGAAATCCTTTGAATTTCCAGAACACATTTATTAAATAAACATCAAATTGGCATTCATTTTCGTACTAGACTTTGATTTGCCAAAAATCTCTATGAAATCGTGGGATCATGTATACTTTGGATGAAAGGGTATATGGAGTGCTTGTGTTATTTAGACAAAAAAAACAAGAGCACATCATAAACACAAGAAAATACATAATCACTGCAAGGAAATGTTTGTTTAACAACAAAAAGGTCTTCGTGATGTTACAAGCAAAATTGCCAATAAGTCAAAATTGGTTTAAACCGAGATATGACATGTGGGCATGACCAAAACAAAAGGAAATCACGGAAGCAGACTTCATCTCCCAATATCGGCACATTCCCTTTTCAAAAGCTTTTGCCGATTTCACTTTAAATGGTGCAGACACTTGGTACCCTATTTCCGTGAAGCTTACTTGGGTGCTGGACCTAGATTTCCTTCGGATGTTATCCACCCCGCTTTAATCAATCGCATTAGCATCTTCTTGAAGGCGCCACAAGTGTGAATGCTATGCCCTACATCACCAGCATGGTATTCACAGCTTAAATCAGGCTTGTACCAATCAGGATAAGGTGGCTGCAAAGGTGCATAAGGTTCAGGAGCTATTTTCCCATTGCTTAGCAAGTTTTGATACATCTCATTCAAAGGCAATGGTAATGGAGGTAGCTGATCTTGAGTTTTCTGGTAATTTCTTTTCGGAAAATTTTTAGGTGGATCTTTGGCTTGAAAATTAATGTTGGCAATTTGAGATGAAGGGTTATGGTAGTTTTGGAATTGGTTGTTCTTACCCTTATAATCATCTTCGAAATGCTCGGTATCTTTTCTCTTGCCTTCAAAGCCTCTTTTCTCCACAGGTGCAGAAATTCTACCACTTCTAATTCCCTGTTCTATTCGCTCTGCCACGGCTACAGCATCCGTAAATTGCTGTGCTGAACTGCCCATCACATGTTCGTAATAGGGGGCCCTTAGCGTGTTGGCGAACAATGTCACCATCTCTTTATCTAGAAGCGGGGGATGTACTTGTGCAGCAAGATCTCTCCATCTCTGAGCATATTCCCTTATGCTTTCTTTGTCTTTCTTCTCCAGATTGGACAAACTTGTTCTGTCGGGAGCGATGTCCATGTTGTACTTATATTGCTGGATGAAAGCATCTACCAGATTTTTCCAACTACGGATCCTGGTGTTGTCCAGTCTCATGCACCAATTCAATGCTGCCCCACTCAAACTGTCTTGGAAAAAATGCATCAGTATCTTTTCATCATGCACCACTTCCGCCATTTTGTTACAGTATGATTTTAGGTGAGTGACAGGGCATTGTGTCCCGGTGTATTTGATAAATTCAGGGACACGAAACTTCTTTGGTATTACAACGTTCGGGACTAGACACATTTCTGCAGCTTGTACTGGGTCATATAAGTTTACCCCTTCAATGGCCCTTATCCTGGCTTCCAGCGTCGCCATCTTATCTTGGTCAATAGCCTCTGATGCTTCTATAACTGTTGGGGTTGGCGCAAGTGTCGGCACTGCTGTTTGTACGAAAGCTGGGTTCTGTTGTGGATCCTGAACCCTTTCTCCTATCACCTCTTTATGGTGGTTAATTCCTTGTGCTTGAGCAGCCGCTATTGGTCTAGTTGAAGGACCCTCGCCAGAGGTGTTTCTTAGTGCTTGCTCGAGTAAGCTGGTAAGACTAGCCACGCTAGCTTTTAGAGAATCCAGTTCTTCTTGAAAATGAGCATCACGGTGTGCACGCTCTCCGTCTTCCATGTTTCTTTGCTGGAGTCTAGTGGTAGGAGCTCTTCGGGGACCTATATTTCAATCTGCTGATGATATGTTATGCAGTGATGATGGATACATGCGGATGCAAATGTATGTATATACATATCGGGTGAATTATCGGGGAGTTTGTACCCAAAGACAAGTTCTAAGTCATTACATGAGGGGTAAGCTTTCTATCTGGTCTCAGAGGTCTATAAGCTGCCCAGTGACTACCTTACGTGAAGGTAGTATAGGGGTTTACAAGGAATGGTTGGGGCACCGTATGACCGCCATTACCAAGTAAACACTCAGTTCATAGTTGGATGTTTCACGAATCTGAACCCCGACTGAAAGTCATAGGGCAGACCGCTAATCCCCACCTAACTTAAAATTGGGTTTACTCCGGAAATTAAAATGCATGATTCAAATCAAATGATATGAACTCAAATTAGAATGTATGCTAAAGCAGTAAAAATACATGTAAAAACGAACTACAGAATAAACAATCAAACAAACAAAGCTCAGTCCAGCAAAGTCCCCAGTGGAGTCGCCATCTGTCACGACGACGTTTTTTCGCGCTTCGCGCCCCGCCATCCCACTCTGGAGAGACAACGGCGCGCGGTGAAAATGGGGTATTTTATAGTCGTAAATTTTACGACTATAAGTATTAGGAGTCGCCACCTAGTATTAAGGTTACTAGGAACCTATTGGTCTGCGAGAGTCTAGGTAAGGGGACTTGTTGCGTAAAGGGAAGGTATTAGCACCCCCAGTACGCCTTACCTGAGGTAAGCTGCATTGTTGTTTGATTGTTTTTCTAAGTTAAAAGTTTTGCACTGCATTTTCAAAAAGAATATTTTTTATTATGTACCGATGTACTTTACAATGTAAATTTACATCGTGGTAAAAAATCCTTTTTTATTATCTACGAGTGTACTTTACAATGTAAATGTACACCGTATTTAAAAACCTTTTTATTATCTACGGGTGTACTTTACAATGTAAATTTACACCGTAGTTTAAAAACCTTTTTATTATCTACGGGTGTACTTTACAATGTAAATTTACACCGTAGTTTAAAAACCTTTTTGTTATCTACGGGTGTACTTTACAATGTAAATTTACACCGTAGTTAAATTTTTTATATATATATATATCTACGGGTGTACTTTACAATGTAAATTTACACCGTAGTAGATAAAACAAAAATATTTAAAATTATTTTTGATATTTTGGCCAAATTCCAACGGATAATCATAAACCGGTTACGATATCCAATTTTTGTTTTAAAAAAAAAACATGGAAAAAGATGCAACATATTCTTTACGAAAAATACAATGAGAAAAGCTTTGGAATCCGGCCGTATGCACAAAAAAAACGAATACATTTTTATATTTTTTTCAATTTGTATTTTTTTTAAATTTGTATTTTTTATTTTTTATTTTTGGGCTGGGCTGTCAGCCACAATGGGCTGACAGCCAGCCTTAGTGGGCTGGGAGCCCAACCCTAGTGGGCTGGAAGCCCAGAAGGCTATGGCTGGGCTTCCAGCCATCGTGGGCTGGGAGCCCAGAAAAGGTGTGGGCTGGGCTTCCAGCCATCGTGGGCTGTGAGCCCAGAAAGGTGTGGGCTGGGCTTCCAGCCATCGTGGGCCGGGAGCCCAGAAAACGTGTGGGCTGGGCTTCCAACCATCGTGGGCCGGAAGCCCACCTTATTCGGGCCTGGGCCAAAATGACGGCCTAGCTCCCTTACACGTTCGGGCCGGGCACAAAAGCCCGGCCCAAACACCTCATGCCCGGCCCTGCATGAACAGTGGGACAATTACGTCCCACTGCATGCAGGGACGAGGTTGAAGACGATGAACAGGAAAAAAAACAAATGTGGCGAAAGGCGCACCTGTTGGTATGGTTGGGTAGCTGAGGTCGAGCTGGTTGTCCTGGTGGTTGTGGCGTCGTCAACGGTGGCCTGTGGTGGCCGGAAAAGACGTCGGAAGATGCACGGTTTGGCTTGCTGTCATCGGGGCTGTCACCGTTTCTTCGCCTGAGTAGCTGCTGAGATGTCTGGCGTCGAGGGGAATATTTCTGTGGTGATAGGGGTGAAGTTGGGTGGCCTGAGCTGGTGGCCGGAGTGCTGACCGAGAAGGAGAGAGAGACCGACGATCGGGGAGAGAGAGAAGAGCTGCAACGGGAAACTTTTTTTCTTCTTTTTTCTTGCTATTCTCAGTTTTTTACTTCACTCTTTCTGCTTCAAAACTTCGTTTTTTTCTTCTTTTGTTCCTCCCCTTTTTTTCTTCCCCAGTGCTCGTCCCTGCCTGCAGTATTTATAGCAAGAGAAGCGGCCCCTTCGGCTACCCATGGCGTGTAGCCGAGGGGCATCGCCCGCATTGCCCAGTAACGGGGCTCTGCTCAGGCGACGCATGCACGCATGTAGCGTGCGCAGGTGGTGTCTGCACCGTTCAGGTGACTGAACGGAGCAGTCACAGGTAATGATTTGGGAGGAGATGAAAAAAACAACTTGGTCCCTCAATTTTTAATTAGTTCAATCGCACCCCTAATTGGTTTTAAATTTATGATTTTGTGCAATTATACCCCGGTGAAAAATTCAATGTTAGCCTTAAAGTTGCGTGCTTTTTTATTTTGGTCCTTGGCTTCAAATTTATGCTATTTGACCCTTAATTGACCATTAAACTCTCAATTGTTTCCAATTAGACCCCTGATTTCACACAAATGGCTTGGAAAAAATCCAATTCAGCCTCCGAAAATTCCCAACTTCTCAATTGAACCCGAATTGAATTCAAGAACTTGATTTTTCACTGATTAAGCCCTTAATAAAATTAATTTGACCAACTTAAAGTATAATTAAATCCTTGCACTTAATTAAATCCTTTAATTGGACCCTAAATTAATTCCCAAACATAATTATACTTTAAAATTGGCCGATGATTAAATCAAATTGGCCCATAAAAATATAATTATAAATCTTGACTTAATTTTTACTCAGATTTATCCAATGATAAATTATTTTTGCCTTAAATCTGTATTTTCCTCTATTTTTGGGGACAAAAGAGATACAATTGGACTCTTGAAAACAACCAAAATTTGCACATTGATTTTTCTAACAACGCCGACCTCTTTTATTTTATTTTTGTTATTTTTTGGTATATTTTGGGGAGTCACCCAAAAATTGGGTGATGACAATCTCAAAGAAAAAGTCTACATGAAATTACCACCAGAACATCCTCAAACCCATAAACCTGATTTAGTATGCATATTGTACAAATCAATTTATGGACTGAAACAATCTCCTTAAGCATGGTACGCGAAACTCAGTTCAATACTAGAGAGCATTGGTTTCAAACGAAGTAATGCAGACTCATAATTAATTGTTCGCACTGGAGATATGGGAAAATTAGTTGTGTTAATATATGTCGATGACTTAATAATTACAAATGGTAATGCTGAAGAGATCTCCAAGCTTAAACAATCCCTTCAACAATGGTTTGCAATTAAAGATCTTGGTGTCTTGAAGTATTTTCTTGGAATAGAAATGGCAATGTCACACAAGGGGTTATTTCTTAATTAGAGAAAATATGTTCTAGATCTGCCCAGCGAAGCTAACATGAGCAACTCTAAACCGACAATTACTCCCATTGACAGCAAGCTAAGATTTAGCTTGGACGACACTCCACTTACAATATACATTACTATCAAAGGCTTGTTGGTAAATTGATCTATCTCACAATCACAAGATCTGACATACAATATTCAGTAAGTATCGCAAGTCAATTCATGCAATCCCCAATAGTAGAACATTTGAATCTTGTTAAAAGGATCTTGCGCTACTTAAAAGGGTCAGTGGGACGTGGCATCATCATGAAAAAGAATGAGAACACCAATATCATAGGCTATTGTGATGCTGATTAGGCAGGAAACACAATTGATCGCAAGTCCACAACTGGTTACTGTACTTTCATAGGAGGGAACTTGGTCACATGGAAAAGCAAAAAGCAAACTGTCATCGCAAGATCAAGTGCCGAAGCTGAATATAGATCCATGACTTCAATTGCGTGTGAATTAATATGGCTAAAGGGTCTTTTGTATGATTTAGGGGTGTTTTCATCTCATCCTATGTCCTTATTCTGTGATAATCAGGCAGCCATGCATATCGCGTCAAACCCAATTTTTCATGAGAGAACGAAACACATTGAAATTGATTGTCATTATATTCAGGAAAAAGTTCAATCGCAAGTAATTCAGACCATTTATACAAGAAGCTTCGATTAGTTGGCCGACATATTTACCAAACCTTTGGCTTCTAATCATTTTCAATGTTTGCTATCCAAGCTTGGCTCCATCAATCTTTTGGATCCAGCTTGAGGGGGAATATTGGAAGTTATTGGATTTTATCCAACGGGTAATCAGTGTTTACTCCTCTGCATATTAAGATGTGCCTTCTGTGTTTTCTGTTCTCTTGTATATTGTAGCCACCTGCATTGTTGCACCTTAGGTATTGCTGTGTATTGCAACTTTCTGTGTTAATTCATGGGCAATAGTTAGTCTCCCTGTAACGTGTGTTGATTCCCAGGATAAGAGGTCTTGTCCTCATTAAAGATGTCAGTTCTAAAGTTTATTCTTTTTCTTGTCAAGAGGACTAGCCTCCATTATATATATACCCCTGCATATTCTGTAATAAAGGCACGACAAACATAATACAACAGTCTTCTTCTTTTTTTATTTCTACAAAGACCTTTATTTTTAAGGATGTTTCAGGTTTCATATGCAGACATTTTTATGGCTGTGTTGATACGAGAGAAGAGAGGAAGGAAACTATATTCGTTCAAAGTAACTATACACCATTATCATTCACCAATTTTCAATATTTTCTAGATCATATATAATATATATATACACTATTTTGTACACATGATATGTATGTATGTATGTATGTATGTACTCGTTCAAAAGAAATTAATCTTGATTACCATACAAAATAATATAATAATATAATATCTAAATATAAGAATTGTTTGAAGTATTGTTCGACTTAAAAGCAATGTGAATATCATTCATTAGTTTAAAGATGGTGCATTTCGCCACCCCCAATTGAGAGAATCAATTATTCTTACAAAAAAGAAAATTCCATATCCCATTTCCAGGGGAAATCTTCTATATAAACAAATGACGTACTTACAAGAAATTTATTGCTCATCGAGAGATTTATTGAACATGTATAGTGTATTTCGAAAGATAAAAGAAAAAAAAGAGTATAAAAGTGGTACAGAATCAATATATAAGAGATATAGATACATCTGAATCATATGATTGATTACTCAAGCCATACCAACTGGGATACTCTGTTCATTCTTGAAAAAATTATCAGGATCTACTCTTGACTTGACTTTCACCAATCTCATAAAATTTTCCTTGAACAACTTGCCGCCATAAACCTGAGCTTTCTCAAAACTGGTCTGATTGGTAGGGTTGCTACCGATATCATTATCTCTATAGTTGAGAAACGTTTCCCTTGGATTGTTGCTCACATACGGAGTCATTGCCTCGTACATTTGTCTCAACAAGTTTATATGACGGCTTGTGGTCTCACTCCCTTCTTCATCACTCCAGTCTGTGGAGTACTGAATCTTGAATAGGTTTCCAGCTCTGTGAGGGAATGGAGTTGCCGTTGCCGGAATCTCGTCCATTCTTCCTCCATAAGGATTCCATTGCATCCACACTGGCTCCACCTTCATCATCATCTTCCATATGTTCTCCAAACCTTCCTTTGGAATCACATGTTTTACATAATCAGATTTTCTTTTGAAATAGCTTGCTTGGGTTGGCCTATCCAGTAGAACATCAAGAGATCTTCCGCTTCGACCGAACCAGTAAAGAGTGGATTCCACCCAACTCATTTCATTGCAGTCTTTTTGTTGCAGACCCAGTTCCGGGAATCTCTTTCTCATCAAGGGAAGAAGTTTTCTGGTTGGTCCAAGAAACTGGCCAGAGAATGAAATACTTATCGTCTTGCTTCCGCCGGAGCTTCCATTGACTACTTGTGGGGAGGCTCTTATGAAAAGCTCCCGGTCTAGTTTGCTAGCAACTTCTTGCCACCGGAAAACGAGATCCGTCGCACCTTCCTTCAAGGTCCTAGCAACAATAAATGTTGTCACTTTGGGAGGAACCTGAACCAAATTAATCTTCCAAGCAAGAATGACACCAAAGCTTGCACCACCACTCCCTCTAATCGCCCAAAACAAATCTTCTCCCATGGACTTTCTATCCAGGATCTTTCCATCGACACCAATCAATTTCGCATCCACGATATTATCAATCGAAAGTCCATATTTTCTCATCATATTCCCATAACCTCCACCACTAATGTGTCCTCCGGCGCCAAGAGTAAAGCAAACACCAGCCGGAAAGGCAAGCACATTGCTCTTCTTGGCGATGTTATAGTAAAGCTCTCCGATTGTTGCCCCCGATTGAATCCAAGCTGTCTTCCTCACAACATCGATGTCGATGGAACGGAGATTGAACATGTCAAGAATGACAAATGGAACATTAGATACGTAGGATAGCCCTTCATAGTCATGGCCACCACTACGGATTCTGATTTGCAACCCATTAGACTTCCCACAAATAACAGTTGCCTGGACATGGGATTCATGCATGGCAGCTATTATAGCAAGCGGTTTCTTGGTTGCCGGGGTCAAAAATCTGCTGGCTTTGGCATATGCTCGCAGAGCTGGTTCGAAAGATGCATCACTAGCTCTGTAAATGGCTCTTGAGATGGGGTAAGAGGGATGGCTACGACCAGGAAGGCACGATAGAAAATTATCAAGAGATGTATCACAAGTTGCCATGGATACAAAGAAGAAAAGCACGAAGAACATAGAGATTAGGGTTAGAGACATTGAAGACTCGATCATTTTGAGGAGAATGCTCCAGTTTCAGGCTACCTGGACAGATAGATTTCATGCATGGCAGGTCTACTATTATATAATGAGAATGGAGAGGGATCTTTCCAGACTTTTATTTATTTATTTATTTATTTAAGTGTTCTAGATAACGTTGAAAACATTGTATGGTTGAATTTCTATTAACAATCTGAAGGGGGCATGCATTACTCTACAATTTTATATTAAAGTAAAAGCTTTGTGCTCTAAATTCCTAAAATTGGTGCTCTATCCCGTGCAAGATATTTATATTAAAAACATTTATATAAATCAAACAACTTTCCATATATGTAATCAAATAAATGAAAAACTAAAAATGTTAAGAACTAAAAATAAATTTAAAATAATCAAGAAAAATGTATGGATTAAGATATTTAATCTCGCAAGATGGAACATTTACCTGTCTTTGCTTGTTGAATTATTTTATTGAAATTAAATTTTCATTCCATTCAAAGATAATAGCAATAAACACATGTATTAGACTAGTTGAATAACATACAAGAAAAAACAATATTATGCAATATTGTACATATCAGGAATATTATTTAAAAATAAATATTTTTTATTTTTAAAAATATAGTTCATTTATATAAAAGATTAAATAAAATTATAGATGAATTAAAATAATATTTCCAAAAACTAAATGCACTTAACACAAAACCAATCTCAATTAAAAAAGTTTAAATAAGAAAAAACATATTATAGAGGAAGGATATTAAGAAATAATATATTCAATTAAGATATCACTTTTAAAAAAGAAAAATTACAAAAACAATTGCTCGAATTTTGTCGTTTAACTAATCAAACATGTGATGTAGGTTATGAACTAAATAGAGTTCAAAAATCATTATTTTCTATTTAACCTTTTAAAAAATCCCAAAACATATTTTAAGCCTCGACATCCATCCTGGCCATTACAAGGAAAAGGCAAAGTGTGTGGGTGGGCCTTCAACACCAAAACTGCGTTTTTGTGCTTGATTTTTTTTTAAAAAAAAAATGCAATTGATGCTTCTAATATTTTTGAAAAAAAAAGAGAAGGCGACATCATTTATGAGACTATATCCTAACCACCATTATAGTGGTTGAAAAATCTTGATAATATCTTTTTTGGAAAGAAAAAACTCAATTTTCAAGTTATTTTAATCCCAAAACACCTTACCAACACCGTTATAATATGATAACCATTATGTAGAAAACTCTTGGAACCGAATTGAAAAAAAAACATAAATTTAAGATGAAATATATAGATCTTGAGACCAAATTGAGATTTGTTTTTATATTTTATTATCATTAAATATCATTAATATTACTCTAGGCAAAGAAATGTAAATATAACTCGTAGCCATATGTATTCTACATTATGACATATATATGTAACCAGGAAAATAAATTATTTTGACTAAAAAAGATATAATATATATATTCAAAACGCATTATTAAATTAATGGAGGACAATGATCTTCAAACCATGAAGTCCACAAAACCCATTTAAAAATATCAACATATAATCATCTATCATCCAATCAAATGGAGGACAATGATCTTCAAACCATGAAGTCCACAAAACCCACTTAAAAATATCAACATAAAATAATCTATCATCCAATCAATTTTCTTGATTCTTGGAGCATCAGCAAGATATATAAATATCGAGGATCTTATCCGGAGAGAACTATGATCAATGGCTTATCTATAACTATCCGGAAAGAAAGAAAAAATCTATGAAATGGGTCAAATTAAAAGCCCTTACGAAACAACAAGTCAATGAATCAATTATAATTGGGAAATGACACCACCAACGCATCTTTTGGATCTCTATATATACATGTTATATAATAATCGTCGTTATATGTTTTGGCTCGACGGATTAACTTGTTTAAGACATCCTTCAAAAAGAATTGAAGAAAAAGAGGTTTCGACTGCCTTATTTTGAAGCAACTTGCAGATAAAAGTAACTAATCTCAACAAAACAAATTGCCAGTATTATTTGTGAGCTTCCAACAGTCAAAAAATAAAAAAAAATAAAAAAAAATAAAAAATACTCAAATGGTGGAGAGCTCGAGAAGCTTGATGGATCCTCTCCTTAAAAAAAATAAAAACAAATGATCAGAACAGCTCTGTGTCCGTAGCTAGATCTATCCGATTTTCTTTTTGGCATCTGAAAGAAGTGAGAAGAACATGTCTCAAAACTCAGCTGATCTCCCATGGAAGGTAAGGTTCTTTGCATCCCTCTTCTCCTCCGCCTTTAAATTCATGATTCGTCGCACTGATGGATCCATCAACCGCCGCCTACTCAACTTTCTCGACTATAAAACCTCTCCGTCGCCAAACAAACCCGTAGACGGTGTCATCACCACCGATTTCACCATTGACGAAGCCCGCAACCTCTGGTTCCGCGTCTACACCCCCGTCCCCAGGACTTCAACCTCCGGCAGTGAAGTCAACGTCCCGGTTATTTTCTACTTCCATGGGAGCGGGTTCATCTGCATGGCGGCCAACTCAAAGCTGTTTGATGGATTCTGCTACAGTCTCGCCCGCCTGCTACCTGCAGTCATCATCTCTGTAAACTACAGACTGGCTCCGGAGAATAGGTATCCATGTCAGTATGAAGATGGTTTCGAGGCCATAAGATTCGTTGATAAATCTTACCTTGAAATCCTTCCAAGCCATGCCAATCTGAAGCACAGTTTTGTCGCCGGAGACAGCGCCGGAGGCAATCTAGCCCATCACATGGCTGTAAAGGCTAGCAAATCTGAGCTTTCCAGTATAAAACTGACCGGAGTAATAGCCATACAGCCATTTTTTGGGGGAGAAGAACGCACAAGATCTGAAATCAAGCTTTCTGGAGATCCCTTTGTTCCGATGGATACGACGGACTGGATGTGGAGATCGTTTCTGCCGGAGGGTTCAAATCGAGACCATCAAGTGTCGAATGTTTTCGGGCCTAACTCTGCCGACATTTCAGAGCTTAAACTCCCTGCAGTTCTTGTCGTTGTCGGGGGGCTGGATCCTCTCCAAGACTGGCAGAAGAGGTACTACGAGGGACTGAAGAAGAGTGGAAAAGAGGTGTATTTAGTTGAATATGTCAACGCATTCCATTCATTTTACCTCTTTCCTTGCTTGCCTGAGTTTCCTTTGTTTATCGAACATGTGAAGGAGTTTATGCAAGAGCAAATGTCCACTTAAAAGTATAATATTGATGGGTTTTTTTTATTACATTTTTTTTTTAATTTTTTTATTATTAATTAAAAAATTATAAGTAATTGATTTTCAATTAAATTAAATCATATAAAATAAAATTTTAAGAATTAAATTAAATTATTAGAAAATAAACAGTACATCTATAGTGGTATTTGGGTAGTAAAAACACTACACATTTTAGAATATTCTATAATATAATAATAAACTTGCAACATATAACCTTAAACATATGACCTTAAACTTCGAATATTAAACTTCGAATATAATATTAAACTTGCAAAATATAAAGATTAGAAAATATGATATTGCATTTTTGACTGATGAAGGATCTATTTGCAAGAAGAAAAAAAAACAATCCAAGGAGGAAAATTTAAAATTAAATATTTGAGGATTTAATTAGACTTTTTCAAGGCTTATTTAAATTTATTGAGGGTTTAAATGCAAGGAAAATTGTTTTTTTTTTAAGTCAAATTATGCTTTAACTAAAAGAAATTAAAGTCCACGGGTCAAATTGTAATTTTTTAGGCGTTAAATTTGGTCAAATCATGGGTCAAATTAATGAAATTTGAAGTTTATTGGGCAATTGAGGGTCAAAATACACAAATTCAAAACTAAGGTTCAAAATAAAAAAGATGACTAACTCATAAGCTGAAAATTAAGTTTGGTATGGTGAAATTGAAAAAAAAAAATTATAGGCAATTAGGGGTGTTATTAGAACAACAAAGACTTAAATGAACCTTTCCAAATTCTCAAATGTAAAACCCTAATCTCACATAGACAACACGCCGTTCATTGTTGAAGAAGAGAAACTAAATGACACGTCGTTCAATCTATGTGTTTGACAATTTTTGTTTATTGAGTTGACAACTTCAAACGCATGAATGTAAAGCTACAAACCTCCAAATTGAGCAAGATCGGATCCATGAAAGGTGCACATCGCCTCTACCAATTTATGGTGGTTTGAGATGACAATGATGTTAGAATTACTCTAACCAAGACTTAGAAGTGAACAACTTGATCATCTATGACAATAACAACTAGGTAAAAAATAATGCATTCCTAATTTGTTCACACTTAAAGACTCTTTAACAGGTTCATATCAAGGGATACAAACATGTACATCAAGATCAAGAGGTCAGAAATTGACCAAAAACATCCTAAAATCTTAGAAAAGCCCTATAAACAACCCCTAGTTTTTTTTTTATATATATATATATAGGACCAATTGAGAAAACAATAGAGTAGTAGTTCTAGGTACTTCTCTATTCCAAGGGCATGTCCTTGTGGCTTGCTTTAGTTGTTTTTTTATTCATTTTGTTTCTATATGTATGTTTATAAGTATAAACTAAAGGTTTGAAATGCTTACCAATTGATATTACATTCACCTTTTTCTACTTTGTTTGGCATTTAATGTTGTTATTTTGAAGTGTTTTTTATGTTTTTAATATATCTATTGTCTTAAATTTTTTTTATATATAATTTTGGTTTAGTTTGTGTTTTGACCTAACCTGCATTTTAATGCAAGGGTGTTTATCTGGCTTTGCTATGCTTGCTCATGCATAAAATGGGTTTAAAAAGCCAATTTTGAATCCATGTTGTATTAGGTTATTTTTTTATTTGGTACATCAAGCTTGATTTTTTATGTTTCTTAATTAGTGTTTTAGATTAAAATATGTTTGTATATGTTAGTCTGGTTTGTTGAGATAAAGAAAACATGTTTTAGAAAGTAAAAAATGCCCAATTTTATGCTTGGCAATGGTTCCACTTTGTTGCAAAATTGTAGACAGTTATGGGTTTTTTAGATTTAAACTAAAAAAGACACATGAATGTAAAGGCATAAATTGACTTAGATTTAATTTTGTTTTGGATAAAACCATAGTCCTTGTTATGGTATATGTTCAAACCAAAGATTTCAGGTCAAACCAACTAGGTTAAGCCACTCATTTCAACTTGGTCAGGTCAAATTAGTTGGGTCAATTTAGTCAAAAGGTTTAAGACCTTGTTTGGTTAGCCATGCTTTTATTAAATGACCTTTTGGTTTAAAGGTGTGTTTGGAAAACTACTTTGGCATGGTTTAAAAAAATGGATTTTACAACAAGTTTATAAAATTCTAAAGGATTGTGTCAATATTTAAAAATTATTCATGGTAAGATGAAAAAATTGATTTTTAATATAAAGATAAAAAGCTTAAAAGGGGTTAACACCTAAAATAGTATTCTGAATCATATAACTCAATTAGCCTACTTTCTTAATATAATCAATCATTCTCAAAACATGGGTGTTAACTAAAACACTCTATGACATATTTCAACAAAACAATTCCTTAAAATATCATATCTCTCACTCCTATTAGCCTCATCAAACAATTATTTGAGATGAATAAATATAGTATGAGCATCTATATTCTCATGTTGCCTTTGAATTTCTGGTGACATACTACCTACCATTACATATGTAACATGTTCATCGTCATCGATATGATATCGATGTTCATTCCTAACTTATTCTTCAACATCCACGAAAAGGACATTTAAATTAGATTTTCTAAAACATAACACCTCTTTTTTTGTCACATTTTAGTGTCAATCTAAGAAATTTTGTCTAGACAATTTGTTAGCATCAAGTATGGTTTATAAGAATATTTTACTTCTCAATTTATCTATCAACCTATTAATGTATAGAGAGTGAGTGTTAGTTTCATGCATATATATTTAATTTCAAATTTGGATAAGGTATTAATTCTAATTTCATTTTCAATTATTTTCTCCCCATTAATTTGGGAAATCTCGATTAGATTTTTTTAGTGGGCTTGGATCTCTTTTAATTATTTTACCTTGAGTAAATCAACAAATCCAAATAGATTAAATTAGATTGATAACATAGGACATGTCTATATGACTCATAAATCAGTTAAGCGATGATTGTTTGTCTAAACATATCATATATGTTGCACATAACTCATGCCTCTATCTTCATATAATCATAAGTCACTCATCCAAATCATACAAATTAGTTACGTAGGACCCAATTTTATAGCATTCATATTTGTTTAATAGTAACCTTGAGTGACTCAACAAATTATCCATGAAAAAGATTATGGTTTTATGCATATAAAATTGGAAGAAAACTAGTCATGTTTTCAGAATATACTTAATAAATTAATGAGAGATTTATTATCAATTAATTAGGTCTCATACATAACATGGCATAACATGTACACATTTTTTACATATAAATTATATATAAACATACACCCCCAACAAGTCATTCTAATTAGATTATTATGGACATATCTAAGGTAATTACCTTGAGCATATCTTCATTAGTCCATTGCAAACACTTTCGTGGAGCTAGCAAATCTGACGCCACTAATGTTGGCGCACAAATGCTATAGATACTACACACATCTTTTTTTATTAGACTAACAAGAATCCAATTAGAATTCCTTATACATCTTTTCAATGTAAATTCTCTTAAATAATATAAATGATGCATAAATGTATTTGCATGATAGGTTAAGGAAAAAAGTTATGTTAAAGCCTTTAAGCAGATTAAATCAGTTATAACATAATAAATATAATCATCAACTTTACCATAGCACATGAACAAAGCTTAGTCAAAGATCCCTAGTGGTCATTTTATTGCACGTTGATACTTGATGTTAAGGGGAGTCGATGAAGTCACCATCTATTTATGTGGTTCAAGGTCACTCGGTATGTTGGTTTCATCAAATATTAAAGAGGTACAATCTGATTGCATAAGTAGAAGGTACTAATATTCATAATACAATTTATCTAAGGTGAGTTGTATTTTTTGTATGTTTGTAGTGGTTTGATGGTGTTTATTTTATTTTATTCTGCCTTTTATAGAAAGTTTTCCATGATGAATAAACCCTCTTTCTTAAAAATTTATGCAGAATACAAATACATTACATGGTTTCGCTAAATTGATTCTCATATAACTATCATGCCTCAATTCACAAAGAAGTGAAATTGAAACCATAAATAAGTATGAACCAAACAACCACCATTTGAAACCATTTTGAAAAAAAACATTATAACTTTTCTTTTATAGTTAACATAGGATAATTAAGGCTTTTTAGAGAATTTTATCCTTAAAAGTTTGATCACATCACCTTGAAAAAACAAATATTTTCAAATAAAAAATATTTGGTTATGATTTTATTATTCACGGGTCCTACAAAGGAGTTTGAGTTAGGTTCGAGTCCGGTATACACACACACACACAGGTGGTTAACTTTGAACCAGGTTTGACTTCAATTTTACAATATGTATATAAAATTTGAAATATTATGATTCGAACAACAATTGCAGTTACAGTAATATAGGTTGTGTAATTCGAGCCAATTTTCTTATGTTTAATGAAAGGGAAAAAAGAGTTCAAATAAGCCACTACATTTATTATTATAAAATGAACATTTATTTAAGCATCCATACTTCTAACATGTTGGAGACTTGAGGAGTTTATTGTTGTTAGAAGTAAATAGATGAGAAAGCATGAAATGATCACCAATCACATTCACACATGTTATTAACACAACGTAGAACCATCCTCGCTTCTGGACAGGAAGTTTTTTGGTGGCAAGTTGCCGTTGTGTCACATTGAACACCTAGCTTAAATACTCCTCCCTCGACGAGTGGTATGTTCGACATTGAAACACCTGTGAGAAATATCTTGTAAGCGCTTTTAATGCAATAAAAGATAGTGGGATAGCTACAGAATAAGAGAAAAGAAAAGAAAAGAAAACTTACAAGTTGTGAGGACAAACAAAACTACCAAGAATGTCATTGAAAAAGAACCCTTCTCCATATCTTAATTTTATTTGAGGTTTTCCAAGATTTAGAGTATTTTGCTTGTTGTGTAATGATTTGAGTTTCTATGAATGATGTTTATAAAGACAAATAAGTTATCTCTGTCATGAAATCATTTCCAAACTAATTATTCTTAATTAGCTACGTAATCTTTTATTTCCAATTTAGTTATTCCTAATTAGCCATGAAATCTCTTATTTCCAAACTAATTATTCCTAATTAGCCATGAATTTTTTTATTTCCAAACTAATTATTCCTAATTAGCCATGAAATCTGTTTTTTCCAAAACTAATTATTCCTAATTAGCTATGAAATCTTTTATTTCCAATATAATTATTCCAAATTACTATGAAATCTTTTATTGCCAAACTAATTATTCTAAATTAGCTATGAAATCATTTACTTAGATTACATCGTATCTCATTAATAATGAACTTATCAACATTAAACACTAAAAAAAAAACTATCAACCCTAAATTGCATGGATTTATTTCCAATTTAACATCCACTCTTACTAAGTATGTGATCTAAAGTAGATTAGGAGCAAGGCTTATGTGCTAGATAATCAGTTAATCTCTTGAGTTTAGCAATCTAATTCATTCTTTCTAGGTAGCTGATTCCTTAAAAGTCAAGGTGTTTGCACTATATTTAAAGATTACTATTAAATTATTTTATGTCAAGATGAAAATATTCATTTTTGATATAAAGAGAAAAAACCTAAAAGGAGTTAATACCTAAAATATTATTATGAGTCATATAACCCAATTGGCCTAATTTCTTAATATAGTCAATCATTTTCAAAACATGGGTATTAACTAAAAGACTCTGTCATATTTCAACAGAACAATTCCTTAAAGATATCATATCTCTCACTCCTACTAGCCTCATAAAACAATTATTTGAGATGAATAATTAGAGTATGAGCATCTATATTGTCATGTTGCCTTTGAATTTATAGTGACATACTAACTACCATTAGACATGTAACATGTTTGTCACATGTCATTGCGCGGCGTTCCAGGAGGGTTTTTGTATCGCAAGGGAGTTGAGGAGTCGTCACCTAGCTGTTGAGGGTCCCTAGAAAAACCCGGTTGCACTGGTCTTGTTAGAGATTCTAGGGTAGGGGGCTGGTTACGTAAAGGGAAGGTATTAGCTGCATTATCCATCTTGAGGTGATTTTTGAACATTTAATCTTAAGAGTCTCCACTTAGTATTAAGGTCCCTAGGAAATCTAATAGTCTGCGACAGTTTGGGTAAGAGGACTTTTTGTACAAGAGTCACACATCACCCCCGATGCACCCTACCTAAGATAAGTTGCATTGTTGTTTGACTGTTTTTCTAAGTTTGTTTTTTTATTGCTTTGTCTTTCTAAGGCTTGAAGTAGATCTCTTTTTGTGATAGAGTCTTTATCTTATTGTGAGTAAAAAACCTAAATCATTCTAAAGTTTGAATTTTTTTTACTCCATTTAAAACCCTTTTTTATTATCTATGGGTGTGCTTTAAATATGATTTTACACCGTGATAGCTAAAACAAAATAATTGTTTATATTTTTTGATATTTTGGTCAAATTCATTTGTCTTTCTAAGGCTTGAAGTAGATCTCTTTTCGTGACAGAGTCTCTATCTTATTGTGAGTAAAAAACCTAAATCATTCTAAAGTTTGAAATTTTTTTACTCCATTTAAAACCATTTTTTATTATCTACGGGTGTGCTTTAAATATGATTTTACACCCTGATAGCTAAAACAAAATAATGGTTTATATTTTTTGATATTTTGGTCAAATTCCAACGGATAATCGTAAACCGATTATGATATCCAATTTTCATTTTAAAACATGAGAAATATGCTATATTTGTTTTTACAAAAAATATGCTTGAAAAAACCTTGGAATTCGGTCGTATGCACAAAAACAACACAATTTTTTTTTGTATTTTTTTTTAAAAGATATTTTTTTGTTTCATGCAGATTTTGAATTATTTTTTTTCGATATTTTCCTATATTTATAACTTTTAAATTTTTTTGTGTAGGCTGGCTGCCCAGTCTGGATGGGCCGAAACAACCCACCTCTTTTTGGTCATATTATATAAAAAAAACATAGGTAGAATACTAGTTAAATATGGTGAAACTATCGAATAATATGGTTGCATCATTGTTTCAGCTTAAAAAAACCCATTTTTAATCTATTTTTGACATGAAACAACCTGGTAAATATTTTATGGCCTAAAACAAATAAAAAACAACATATTAAACCAAAACCAACTTGAAACTAAACCATTTCCTCAGCTAGATATGCCTAATCAAGCAAGGAGAATGAAGAAAACACTGTGAAACTACCACCATAAAATGGAACTCCTCTGATAGAAAAAAATGATTGAAAAAAAATTGGATTTGATAACAAGTTTGTAAAATTCCAAAGGATTTTGGCCTATATTTATAAATTATTTATGTCAAGATGAAAATATTCATTTTTAATATAAAGAGAAAAAACCTAAAAGGGGTTAATACCAAAATTATTATTATGAATCATATAACTCAATTGGCCAAATTTCTTAATATAGTCAATCATTTTCAAAACATGGGTTTTACCATTACAAATAATTATTTGAGATGAATAATCATAGTATGAGCATCTATATTCTCATGTTACATGTGAATTTCTGGTGACATACTGCCTACCATTACAAATGTAGCATGTTCATCGTCATCGATATGATATGGATGTTTATTCCTAACTTATTCTTCAGCATCCACAGTAGGGGCATTTAAATTAGATTTTCAAGAACATAAAACCTCTTTTTTTCTTATCATATTTCATTCTCAATCCAAGAAATTTTGTCTAGACAAGTTGTTAGCACCTAGTATGGTTTATAAGAATATTTTACTTCTCATTTTGTCAATCAACCTATTAATATACAGAGAGTGAGTATTAGTTTCATGCATATATATTTTGTTTTATTATTCAGAATAATTTTGTGATTTTTATTGTTTAGGCAATAATAATAATGTAGTAGTTGTAATCATGATAATAATAGCAATAATGTAGCAGTTTTTTCCGTGCTTAGCGCTCTGCCATCTCGGGAGGGGAGACGACGTGCAAAAAAGGAGGATTTTATAATCGTAAAATTATAAATATAAATCTTAAGAGTCTCCACTTAGTATTAAGGTCATTAGAAAATCTAATAGTCTGCGAGAGTTTGGGTAAGAGGTCTTTTTGTGCAAAAGTCACACATCACCCCTAGTACACCCTACCTAAGGTAAGATGCATTGTTGTTTGACTGTTTTTCTAAATTTGTTTTTTTATTCATTTGTCTTCCTAAGGCTTGAAGTAGATCTCTTTTCGTGATAGAGTCTCTATCTTATTGTGAGTAAAAAACCTAAATCATTCTAAAGTTTGAAAAATTTTTTCTCCATTTAAAACCCTTTTTTATTATCTACGGGTGTACTTTAAATATGATTTTACACCCTGACAGCTAAAACAAAATAATTGTTTATATTTTGGTCAAATTTCAACGGATAATCGTAAGCCGATTACGATATCCACTTTTCATTTCAAAACATGAGAAATATGCTCTATTTGTTTGCGATGATTGTTTGTCTAAACATATCATATATGTTTCACATAACTCATGCCTCTATCTTTATATAATAATAAGTTACTCATCCAAATCATACAAATTAGTTAAGTAGGACCCAATTTTATAACATTAAACATATTAACCATTAATAAGATTCTGGCTTTATGCATATAAAATTGGAAGTCAACTACTCATGTTTTCAACATATACCTAATATAGTAATGAGGGATTTATTATCAATTAATTAGGTCTCATACATAACATGGCATAACATCTATAACTTTTATACAAACTAAATTATATATAAACATACATCTCCATCAAGTCATTCTAATTAGTTTATTATGGACATATATAATGTAATTCCTCAAGCAGATCTTAATAATTCCATTGCAAACATTTTCGTGGTGCCAATAGATTTGACGCCACTACTGTTGGCGTAGCAATGCTCTAGATACTGAACACATATTCTTTATTAGACTAACTAGAATCCAATTGGAAATCCTAATACATCTTTTCAATGTAAATTCTCTTGAATAATATAAATGATGCATAATGTATTTGCACAATAGGATATAGGAAGAATAATTTTTTCCATTGCACTTGGGATGTTTGCTAGCTTAAGGGTTGAAAAGTAAAATAATTTTTTTATGAAGCCGAAATGGCATAAATGAAGCAATATTGGTATATTTCGGCCGGTATTTGGCTAAAAATCTATAACGGACCAAAATTTAAACCGGGATAAAATCGACGTCGCTTTGTCTTGTTTTTTTACTGGTACGAAATGTTTCGGTCATTTCGGCCGAAACAAAACGATATTGACAATCGTGGTTTGTAGTGGTCTGCTGGTGTTTGTTTTCTTTTATTTTGCCTATTATGGCAAGTTTTCTATGATGAATAAACCCTCTTTCTTACTTCAAAATTTAAACAATATATATATATACATTGCATGGTTTCGCTAAATTGATTCTCATATAACTATCATGCCTCAATTCACATAGAAGTGAAATTGAAACTATAAATAAGTATGAACCAAACAACCACCATTTGAAACCATTTTGAAAAAAACATTATAACTTTTCTTTTATAGTTAACATAGGATAATTAAGGCTTTTTAGAGAATTTTATCCTTAAAAATTCGATCACATCACCTTCAAAAAATAAATATTTTTAAATCAAAAATATTTGGTTATGATTTTACTATATTTAACATAGGATAATTAGGTCTTAGTAGCGAATTTTATCCTTAAAAGTCCGATCACATCACCTTGATAAAACAAATATTCGAGCCAATTTTCTCATGTTTAATGAAAGGAAAAAAAAGTTCAAATAAGCCACTACATTTATTATTATAAAATGAACATTTATTTAAGCATCCGTACTTCTAACATGTTGGAGCCTTGAGGAGTTTATTGTTGCTAGAAGTAAATAGATGAGAAAGCATGAAATGATCACCAATCACATTCACACACGTTATTAACACAACGTAGAACCATCCTCGCTTCTGGACAGGAAGTTTTTTTGTGGCAAGTTGCGGTTGTGTCACATTGAACACTTAGCTTAATTTTTCCTCCCTCGACGAATGGTATGTTCGACATTGAAACACCTGTGAGAAATATCTTGTTAGCATTTTTAATGTAATAAAAGATAGTGGGATAGATATAGAATAAGAGAAAAGAAAAGAAAAGAAAACTTACAAGTTGTGAGGACAAACAAAACTACCAAGAATGTCATTGAAAAAGAACCCTTCTCCATATCTTAATTTTATTTGAGGTTTTCCAAGATTTAGAGTATTTTGCTTGTTGTGTAATGATTTGAGTTTCTATGAATGATTGTTATAAAGACAAATAAGTTATCTCTGTCATAAAATCATTTCCAAACTAATTATTCTTAATTAGCTATGTAATCTTTTATTTCCAATCTAGTTATTCCTAATTAGCCATGAAATCTCTTATTTCCAAACTAATTATTCTTAATTAGCTATGTAATCTTTTATTTCCAATCTAGTTATTCCTAATTAGCTATGAAATCTCTTATTTCCAAACTAATTATTCTTAATTAGCTATGTAATCTTTTATTCCAATCTAATTATTCCTAATTAGCGATGAAATCTTTTATTTCCAAACTAATTATTCCTAATTAGCCATGAAATCTGTTTTTTTCCAAAACTAATTATTCCTAATTAGCTATGAAATCTTTTATTTCCAATATAATTATTCCTAATTACTATGAAATCTTTTATTTCCAAACTAATTATTCCTAATTACTATGAAATAGTTAATTTCCAAACTAATTATTCCTAATTAGCTATGAAATCTTTTATTAGATTACATCGTATGTCATTAATAATGAACTTATCAACATTAAACACTAAAAAAAAAACTATCAACCCTAAATTGCATGGATTTATTTCTAATTTAACATCCACTCTTACTAAGTATGTGATCTAATGAGGTCCCAAAAAGATATTAAGTAGATTAGGAGCAAGGCTTATGTGCTGGATAATCAGTGAATCTCTTGAGTCTAGCAATCTAATTATGTCTTTTGACTTAATTTTTATGCAAATTTATCCAATAATCACTTATTTTAGTCTTGAATCTGCATTTTTCTTTATTTTTGGGCAAAAAAGAGGTACGATCGAGCTGTCGAAAACATCCAAAATTTCAACCTTGATTTTCTGTTTACGCCATCCTCTTTTATTTTATATTTCTTATTTTTTGGGTAGATTTTGAGGAATAACCCAGAAATTGGGTTATTACATGTCATGGAATCATTTCCAAACTAATTATCCCTAATTAGCTATGAGTTCTTTTATGTCCAAACTAATTATTCCTAATTAGCTATGAAATCTTTTTTTTTCTTTTTTTTCCCAACTAATTATTTCGAATTAGCTATGAAATCTTTTATTTCCAAACTAATTATTATCTCATTAATAATGAACTCATCAACATTAAACACTACAAAAAAAAGAAAACTATCAACCCTAAATAGCATGGATTTTTTTTCCAATTTAACATCCACTCTTACTAAGTATGTAATCTAATGGGGTCCCAAAAAAACATTAAGTAGATGAGGAGAAAGGCTTATGTGCAGGATAATCAGATAATCTCTTGATTCTAGCAATTTAATTCATTCTTTCTAGGTGTTTGATTCCTTAAGAGCCAAGGTGGACAATGGGTGGTGGTTGCTATTTGGAGACTCTAAGATACATAAGTAATATTTTTTAAAAGAGAAAGTGCAAAGATATTTTAGAAAGCAATGCTCTGAAATTATATATGTAGTAAAGAATACAAATTCTAATTATAATGTTTGAAAGATTTAATGCTACCTATTTTTAGGCCTCCATATAAAAAAAAGAGACCAAACAATACAAAAAAAATGAAAAGCTATTGGAAGAATATATATTAGTAAAAAGTATATGCCAGTAAGCAAAAAATATGTAAAAGACTGGTTAGATAGGAAAACTAAAAATATTGATTATTTTAGTCTTTATTGGAAGAATTGAAAAGTGGGGGTTGAATTAAAATTTTTAATTGAAGAAATGTTGATGTTTGATGGGGAAATTAGGGATCCAAAACCAATGACTACACTAAAAATGACACATGAGAATGTAAAGGCACAAATTGACCAAATAACTAGTTTTTTAGATTTAATTTTGTTTTGGGTAAAACCATGGTCCTTGTTTTGGTTTATGTTCAAACCATAGATTTAAGGTCAAACCAAATGGGTTAGCTCATTTAATTGAACTTGGTCGGTTCAAATTAGTCAGGTCAATTTAGGTCAAAAGTTGTAAGACTTAGTTTGCCACGCTTTTATTAAATAACCTTTTGGTTTAACTATGTGTTTGGAAAACTTCCCTTAGGACTATTTTGGCTAAATTAATTACAAGAAAAAAATGAGTTTGGCATGTTTAAAGAAAAATGGATATGATAACAAGTTTGTAAAATTCCAAAGGATTTTGGCCTATATTTATAAATTATTTATAGCAAAATGAAAATATTTATTTTTAATATAAAGAAAAAAAACCTAAAAGGGATTAATATCCAAAACATTATTATGAATCATATAACTCAATTGGCCTAATTTCTTAATATAGTCAATCATTTTCAAAACATGGGTGTTAACTAAAAGACTCTATGTCATATTTCAACATTACAATTCCTTAAAGATATCATACCTCTTACTCCTACTAGCCTCATCAAACAATTATTTGAGATGAATAATCATAGCATGAGCATCTATATTCTCATGTTGCCTTTGAATTTATGGTGACATACTACCTACCATTACACATGTAACATGTTCATCGTCATCGATATGATATCGATGTTCATTACTAACTTATTCTTCAACATCCACGAAAAGGACATTTAAATTAGATTTTTTAGAACTTAACAACTTCTTTTTTTTATCACATTTCAGTGTCAATTCAAGAAATTTTGTCTAGACAATTTGTTAGCATTAAGTATGGTTTATAAGAATATTTTACTTCTCATTTTATCTATCAACCTATTAATGTATAGAGAGTGAGTATTAGTTTCATGCATATATATTTAATTTCAAATTTGGATAAGGTATTTAATTCTAATTTTATATTCTATTATTTTCTTGTAAATTAATAGACCTCCCCATTAATTTGGGAAATCTCAATTAGATTTTCTAGTGGGTTAGGATCTCATTTAAATTTATTTTACCTTGAGTAAATCGATAGATTAAATTAGCTAATAAGCTATGAAATATTTTATTTAGATTACATCATATCTCATTAATAATTAACTTATCAACATTAAACACTAAAAAAAAAAACTAAAGACTTCAGATTTGAGATTCAACCCAAAATAGTGTGGAATTATTTCCAATTCAACATCCACTCCTACTAAGTATGTAGTCCCAAAAAATCCACACCTCTAAAGGCTTATGTGCAGGATAATCAGATAATCTCTTGATTCTAGCAACCTAATTCTTTCTTTCTAGGTGTTTGATTCCTTAAAAGCCAAGGTGGCCAATGGTCGATGGTTGCTATTTGGTGACTATAAGATACATAAATAAATATTTTTTAAACGAGAAAGTGCAAAGATATTTTAGGAAGTGATACTCTAAAATTATATATGTAGTTAGGAATAGAGATTCTAATTATAAAGCTCGAAAGATTTATTGTTACCTACTTTTGGGCCTCCATATAAACAAAAAAAAACATATATAAAAAAATGAAAAACTATTGGAAGAATATATATATTAGTAAGAATAATATGCTAGTAAGCCCAAAAAATAGTTTATCAATCACGTCTCTATATGACTCATAGATCACTTAGGCGATGACTCTTTGTCTAAACATATCATATATGTTTCACATAACTCATGCCTCTATCTTCATATAATCAGAAGTTACTCATCGAATCATACAAATTAGTTAAGTAGGACCCAATTTTATAGCATTAAATATAGTTGATTATAGTAACCTTAAGTGTCTCAACAAATTATCCATGAATAAGATTATGGTTTTATGCATATAAAATTAGAAGGCAACTATTCATGTTTTCAACATATACTTAATATATTACTGAAGGATTTATTATCAATTAATTAGGTCTCATACATAACATGGCATAACATGTATACATTTTATACATAATAGATTATGTATAAACATACGCCCCCAACAAGTCATTCTAATTAGATGATTATGTGCATATCTAAGGTATTTCCCTTGAGTAGTTCTTCATAAGTCCATTGCAAACACTATCGTGGTGCCAACAGATCTAATGTCACTATTGTTGGTGCAACAATGCTCTAGATACTGAACACATCGTTTTTTATTAGACTAACTAGAATCCGATCGGATTTCTATATTGTAGCTGGATTTTCCAAGCTCTAGCTAGTAATGACCAAAATAGTAATTGAGGCTTGAAACAGTTCAAAAAAAATTGTCTTTTGGAAAAATAATGAATATCAATAACAATAAAACATATTATAATTGTTCTAAAAAAGGCTTTGATATCATAGTTGGGTCCCATATATCATACACTCATCAAAAACAATAATAAAAACTATTTCACCAAAATTATTTTAGAACATTGATTTGATACAATAAAAATCTTATAATTATAACAACTTTATAATTTTCTTTGCAAAGCATTTTTATCTCATAAACTTTATCTTTATTTTAGATTTATTAGTATAATATTATATGAATATTACAAATAAATAAATTATATATATATATATAATTTAATAATCTAATATTATCATGTGTTACCATCGATCATAATCATAATCACAGTTTTTGCAGTGATCATTGACTATTAACTCTCTCAATCTGATTATAGAAATAAGTTTGGTGATGGAAAAGAGATTGCGATTACAGGCACGCCATGCATGGAAACTATTGGGAAATATGATGATCGGGTTAAATAAATATATGGAATACAGTTTTATTGGAAAAATAAACAGAAGTCAACAGATTGTGCACAAACATAAACTCACACAGAGCACATTATTAAACAATATATTCTACGCCCTCCTGTTTTCTTAGGACTTTTTCTATATCCAACGAGGTGGAATGCTTTGTTCATGCTTGAAGAAATTATCTGGATCTACCTTCCCCTTGATTTTCACCAATCTTAGAAAGTTTCCCTTGAAGTACTTGAGGCCATAAACCTTAGCTTTCTCGAAGTAGGTCTGATTGCTCGGATTGCTACCGATATCAAGATCTCTGTAGTTTTGGAATGCTTCCCTTGGGTAACTAGTGACGAATGGAGCCATCCCATCATGCATTTCTCTTACCAAACTTATATAGCGGTCAGTTGCCTCACTTCCTTCTTCATTCCAGTTTATGGAGTACTGGATTTTGAATAGGTATCCGGCTCTGTGAGGGAATGGAGTTGCGGTATCTGGAATCTCACTCATTCTTCCTCCGTAAGGGTTCCATTGCATCGACATTGGGTCGGCCTTGATCATCATCTTCCATATGCGTTCCAAAGCTTCCTTAGGAACAATTTGGTTCACGTAATCGGATTTGTGTTTGGAAAAGCTTTGTGCTCCTTGAGGCCTATTGAGTAAAACATCTATGGATGTTCCAATCGGAAAATCAAACCAGAAAAGTGTTGACTCTATCCATCTCATTTCAGTACAGTCTTTTTGCTGCAAACCCAGTTTAGGGAAGCTCTCGTTCATCATGGAAAGAAGTGCGTCACTTTGTCCTAGAAAGAGGGCATAGAAAGAGATGCTGACTGTCTTATTACCCTCTTGGCTTCCATTGGCAACTTGTGGCCTTGCTCGGATGAAAAGGTCTTTGTCTAGCTTAGTAGAAACTTGTTGCCACTGATAAAAAATATCAGTTGCACCTTCCTCCAAGGTCCTATCAACCTTGAAAACCGTCACTTTCTCCGGGACTCGAACCAAATTCATCTTCCAAGAAAGAACTACTGCAAAGCTTGCTCCACCACCTCCTCGGATGGCCCAAAACAGATCTTGCCCCATTGTCTCCCGATCGAGGATATTACCATTGACATCTACTACTTTTGCGTCAATGATATTATCGACTGAAAGACCATATTTCCTCATCAGAGTCCCGTACCCCCCTCCGCTAATATGACCACCTGCACCAACAGTAGGGCAAACACCAGCTGGAAAGGCATGCACATTACTCTTGTTCGCGATGTTGTAGTAAATTTCACCAAGAGTTGCCCCAGCTTGAACCCATGCCGTTTCGCTTGCGACATCTATGTCGATGGATCGGAGGTTGAACATGTCAAGGATGACGAATGAGACCTCCGATACATAAGAAAGACCTTCATAATCATGTCCACCGCTCCGGATTCTAATCTGCAAGCCACTAGACTTTGCACAAATGATTGTTGCTTGGACATGGGATTCTTGTAGGGCCGTAACAATGGCAATTGGTTTTGGTGTTGTTGGGGTCAAGAATCTTCTGTTGTTGATATATGTCTGTAGAACAGACTCGAAAGAGGAACTCGCAGTTGTATAAATGGCTTCAGAGATGGAGTAAGAGGGAAGACTATTATTAGGAAGGCATTGTAAGAATTTGTCAAGACTTGAATTAGAAGTTGCCAATGATACTGAGAAAAAAAGAGTTGAAAATACTGAGAGAATTACAGACACTGAAACCTTCATTTTCATGGAATGTTTCAGAGCCAGGCGTTGGTATACCTCGAATTCATGGCTATATTTATAGATGTAACAGGAGAGATCCAAGCTATATGTTCTTTTATATAAGGGAAGTAATCAAACCGTATTTTGACATTTTTTTCCTTTCATTAAACATAAGAAAATTGGCTGGAATTACACAACCTATATTACTCTCACTGCAATTAATGTTCAAATCATAATATTTCAAATTTTATTTACATATTGTAAAATCTAAGTCAAACCTGGTTCAAAGTTAACCACCCATATATATATAGAGAGAGAGAGAGAGAGAGCTCAAATTTAACTCAAACTCCATTGCAGACTCATGAATAATAAAATCATAACCATATATTTATGATTTGAAAATATTTGTTTGTTCAAGGTGATGTGATCGAACTTTTAAGGATAAAATTCGCTATAAAGCCTTAATTATCCTATGTTACCTATAAAAGAAAATTATAAAGTTTTTTTCAAAATGGTTTCAAATGGTGGGTGTTTGGTTGATACTTATTTATGGTTTCAATTTCACTTGTATGTGAATTGAGGCATGATAGTTTATGAGAATCAATTTAGCGAAACCATGTAATGTCTTTATATTCTGCGTAGATTTTTAAGTAAGAAAGAGGGTTTATTCATCATAGAAAACTTGCCATAATAGGCGGAATAAAAAAAAAAAAACACCATCAGACCACGACAAACAAACAAAAAATACAACTCAACTTAGGTAAGATTTATTAGGAATGTTAGTACTTCTTCTTACGCAACCAATATCATACCTCTTGAATATGAGATGAAATCAACATACCAAGGTTTTCCTAGTGACCTTAAAACAAACAAATAGATGGCAACTTCATCGACCCCCCTTCACTTCGAGCGTCCACGTGCGATAAAATGGTGACTCCACTAGGGAACTTTGACTAAGCTTTCTTCACGTGTTGTGTTAAAGTTGGTGTTTATTTATTTATTTTGTTATAAATGATTTAATTTGTTCAAAGGCTTTAACATAAATTCTTCCTATATCGTATTGTGCAAATACATTATGCATAATTTATATTATTTAAAAGACTTTACATTGAAAAGATGTATTAGGAATTCCAATCGGATTCTAGTTAGTCTAATAAAAAAAGATGTGTTCAGTATCTAGAGCATTGCTACGCCATCAGTAGTGGTGTCAAATATATTGGCGCCATGAAAATGTTTGCAATGGAATTATGAAGATCTGCTCGAGGAGTTACATTATATATGTCCATAATCATCTAATTAGAATGACTTGATGGAGATGTATGTTTATATATAATTTAGTTTGTATAAAAGGTATAGATGTTATGTCATGTTGTGTATGAGACCTAATTAATTGATAATAAACCGCTCATTACTATATTAGGTATATGTTGAAAACATGAGTAGTTGACTTCCAATTTTATATGCATAAAGCTAGAATCTTATTCATGGATAATTTGTTTAGTCACTCAAGGTTACTATTAATCAAATATGTTTAATGTTATAAAGTTGGGTCCTAATTAACTAATTTGTATGATTTGGATGAGTGACTTGTGATTATATAAAGATAGAGGCATGAGTTATGTGAAACATATATGATATGTTTAGACAAACAATCATCGCCTAAGTGATCTAAGAGTCATATAATATGAATGATAAACTATGTTATCAAGCTAATTTAATCTATTGGATTTATCGATTAAACCAAGGTAAAATAAAGTAAATGAGATCCATGCCCACAAGAAAAATCTAAGCGAGATTTTCCAAATTAATGGGGAGGTCTATTAATTTACAGGAAAATAATGGAAGATGAAATAAATATATTAATAGGTTGATAGACAAAATGAGAAGTAAAATATTCTTATAAACCATACTTTATGCTAACAAATTGTCTAGACAAAAATTTTTGAATTGACACTGAAATGTGATAAGAAAAAAAGAGGTTGTATGTTCTTGAAAATCTAATTTAAATGCCCCTGTTGTGGATGTTGAAGAATAAGTTAGTAATGAACATCCATATCATATCGATGACGATGAACATGTTAAATATCTAATGGTAGGTAGTATGCCACCATAAATTCAAAGGCAACATGAGAATATAGATGCTCATACTGTGATTATTCATCTCAAATAATTGTTTCATGATGCTAGTAGGAGTGAGAGATATGATATCTTTAAGGAATTGTTCTGTAATATGAAATAGAGTCTTTTAGTTGATAAGTTCATTATTAATGAGATACGATGTAATCTAAATAAAAGATTTCATAGCTAATTAGGAATAATTACTTTGGAAATAAACTATTTCATAGTAATTAGGAATAATTAGATTGGAAAAAAAAGATTGCATAGCTAATTAGGAATAATTAGTTTGGAAATAAAAGATTTCATAGTAATTAGGAATAATTAGATTGGATAAAAAAGATTACATAGCTAATTATGAATAATTAGGCACTGTTCCCGAGGTCTAGTTTTTTTTTTAATTTTAGGTGTTAATGTATTTATTTGAATTTTTATTTATAAAAGCTAAGGAACTTTGACTAAGCTTGTTCACGAGCTATGTTAAAGTTGATGATTATTTATTTATTCACTTATAAATTATTTAATTTGTTTAAGGACTTTAACATAACTTCTTTTTGTATCCTATCATGCAAATACATTTATGCATTGTTCATATTATTTAAGAGAATTTACATTGAAAAGATGTATATGGAATTATAATTGGATTAAGAAATTAGCCCAATTGAGTTATATAATTCATAATAATATTTTAGGTATTAACTCGTTTTAGGTTTTTTCTCTTTATATTAAAAATGAATATTTTCATCTTGACGTAAATAATTTAATACTAATCTTTAAATATAGTGCAAACATCTTGACTTTTAAGGAATCAGACACCTAGAAAGAATGAATTAGATTGTTAGACTCAAGAGATTAACTGATTATCTAGCACATAAGCCTTGCTCCTAATCTACTTAATATCTTTTTGGGACCTCATTAGATCACATACTTAGTAAGAGTGGATGTTAAATTGGAAATAAATCCATGCAATTTAGGGTTGATAGTTTTCTTTTTTTTAGTGTTTAATGTTGATAAGTTCATTATTAATGACATACGATGTAATCTAAATAAAAGATTTCATAGCTAATTAGGAATAATTAGTTTGGAAATAAAAGATTTCATAGTAATTAGGAATAATTAGTTTGGAAATAAAAGATTTCATAGCTAATTAGGAATAATTAGTTTTGGAAAAAACAGATTTCATGGCTAATTAGGAATAATTAGTTTGGAAATAAAAGATTTCATCGCTAATTAGGAATAATTAGATTGGAAATAAGAGATTACATAGCTAATTAGGAATAATTAGTTTGGAAATAAGAGATTTCATAGCTAATTAGGAATAACTAGATTGGAAATAAAAGATTACATAGCTAATTAAGAATAATTAGTTTGGAAATGATTTCATGACACAGATAACTTTTTTTTTTTGGTAAAGTTGACAGAGATAACTTATTTGTCTTTATAAACATCATTCATAGAAACTCAAATCATTACACAACAAGCAAAATACTCTAAATCTTGGAAAACCTCAAATAAAATTAAGATATGGAGAAGGGTTCTTTTTCAATGACATTCTTGGTAGTTTTGTTTGTCCTCGCAACTTGTAAGTTTTCTTTTCTTTTCTTTTCTCTTATTCTATATCTATCCCACTATCTTTTATTACATTAAAAATGCTAACAAGATATTTCTCACAGGTGTTTCAATGTCGAACATACCATTCGTCGAGGGAGGAAAAATTAAGCTAAGTGTTCAATGTGACACAACCGCAACTTGCCACAAAAAAACTTCCTGTCCAGAAGCGAGGATGGTTCTACGTTGTGTTAATAACGTGTGTGAATGTGATTGGTGATCATTTCATGCTTTCTCATCTATTTACTTCTAGCAACAATAAACTCCTCAAGGCTCCAACATGTTAGAAGTACGGATGCTTAAATAAATGTTCATTTTATAATAATAAATGTAGTGGCTTATTTGAACTTTTTTTTTCCTTTCATTAAACATGAGAAAAATTGGCTCGAATATTTGTTTTATCAAGGTGATGTGATCGGACTTTTAAGGATAAAATTCGCTACTAAGACCTAATTATCCTATGTTAAATATAGTAAAATCATAACCAAATATTTTTGATTTAAAAATATTTATTTTTTGAAGGTGATGTGATCGAATTTTTAAGGATAAAATTCTCTAAAAAGCCTTAATTATCCTATGTTAACTATAAAAGAAAAGTTATAATGTTTTTTTCAAAATGGTTTCAAATGGTGGTTGTTTGGTTCATACTTATTTATAGTTTCAATTTCACTTCTATGTGAATTGAGGCATGATAGTTATATGAGAATCAATTTAGCGAAACCATGCAATGTATATATATATATTGTTTAAATTTTGAAGTAAGAAAGAGGGTTTATTCATCATAGAAAACTTGCCATAATAGGTAGAATAAAAGAAAACAAACACCTTCAGACCACTACAAACCAAGGTTGTTAATATCATTTCGTTTCGGCCGAAATGGCCGAAACATTTTGTACCAGTAAAGAAAACAAGACAAAGCGACGTCGATTTTATCTCGGTTTAAATTTTGGTCCGTTATATATTTTCAGCCAAATACCGGCCGAAATATACGAATATTGCTTCGTTTATGCCATTTCGGCTTCATAAAAAAATTATTTTACTTTTCAACCTTTAAGCCAGCACACATCCCAAGTGCAATGGAAAAAAATATTCTTCCTATATCCTATTGTGCAAATACATTATGCATCATTTATATTATTCAATAGAATTTACATTGAAAAGATGTATTAGGAATTCCAATTGGATTCTAGTTAGTCTAATAAAAAAGATGTGTTCAGTATCTAGAGCATTACTACGCCAACAGTAGTGGCGTCAAATCTATTGGCACCATGAAAATGTTTGCAATGGAATTATTAAGATTTGCTTGAGGAATTACATTATATATGTCCATAATAAACTAATTAGAATGACTTGATGGAGATGTATGTTTATATATAATTTAGTTTGTATAAAAGTTATAGATGTTATGCCATGCTATGTATGAGACCTAATTAATTGATAATAAATCCCTCATTACTATATTAGGTATATGTTGAAAACATGAGTAGTTGACTTCCAATTTTATATGCATAAAGCCAGAATCTTATTAATGGATAATATGTTTAATGTTATAAAATTGGGTCCTACTTAACTAATTTGTATGATTTGGATGAGTAACTTATTATTCTATAAAGATAGAGGCATGAGTTATGTGAAACATATATGATATGTTTAGACAAACAATCATCGCCTAAGTGATCTAGGAGTCTATAATGTGATTGTTAAACTATGTTATCAAGCTAATTTAATCTATTGGATTTATCTACTAAACCAATTTAAAATAAAGTAAATGAGATCAAAACCCACTAGAAATATCTCAGCGAGATTTTCTAAATTAATGGGGAGGTCTATTAATTTACAAGAAAATAATGGAAGATGAAATTAGGGTTAAATACCCTATCCAAATTTGAAATTTAATATATATATGCATGAAACTAATACTCACTCTGTGTATATTAATAGGTTGATAGACAAAATGAGAAGTAAACTACTCTTATAAACCATAATTGGTGCTAACAAATTGTCTAGACAAAATTTCTTGGATTGACAATGAAATATGATAAGAAAAAAAAGAGGTTTTATGTTCTTGAAAATCTAATTTAAATGCCCCTACTGTGGATGCTAAAGAATAAGTTACGAATAAACATCCATATCATATCGATGACGATGAACATGCTACATTTGTAATGGTAGGTAGTATGTCACCAGAAATTCACAAGCAACATGAGAATATAGATGTTCATACTATGATTATTCATCTCAAATAATTATTTGTAATGGTAACACCCATGTTTTGAAAATGATTGACTATATTAAGAAATTAGGCCAACTGAGTTATATGATTCATAATAATAATTTTGATATTAACCCCTTTTAGGTTTTTTCTCTTTATATTAAAAATGAATATTTTCATCTTGACATAAATAATTTATAAATATAGGCCAAAATCCTTTGGAATTTTACAGACTTGTTATCAAATCCATTTTTTTCAATCATTTGTTTCTATCAAAGGAGTTCCATTTTACGATGGTAGTTTCACGATGTCTTCTTCATTCTCCTTGCTTGATTAGGCATATCTAGCTGAGGAAATGGTTTAGGTTCAAGTTGGTTTTGGTTTAATGAGTTGTTTTTTATTTGTTTTAGGCCATAAAATATTTACCAAGTTGTTTCATGTCAAAAATAGATTAAAAATGGTTTTTTTTAAGCTGAAACAATGATGCAACCATATTATTTGATAGTTTCACCATATTTAACTAGTATTTTACCTATTTTTTTTTATATAAAATGACCAAAGAGAGTTGGGTTGTTTCGGCCCATCCAGGCTGGGCAGCCAGCCTGCAAAAAAAAATTAAAAAGTTATAAATATAGTAAAAAATTTAAAAAAATATTTCAAAATCTGCATGAAACAAAAAATATCTCTTAAAAAAATTACAAATAAAAAATGTGTTGTTTTTCTGCATACGACCGAATTCCAAGGTTTTTTTCAAGCATATTTTTCGTAAAAACAAATATAGCATATTTCTCATGTTTTGAAATGAAAATTGGATATCGTAACCGGCTTACGATTATCCGTTGAAATTTGACCAAAATATAAACAATTTTTTTTTTTAGCTATCAGGGTGTAAAATCATATTTAAAGTACAACCGTAGATAATAAAAAAGGGTTTTAAATGGAGTAAAAACATTTCAAACTTTAGAATGATTTAGGTTTTTTACTAACAATAAGATAGAGACTTTATCACGAAAAGAGATCTACTTCAAGCCTTAGGAAGACAAATGAATAAAAAAAAAATTAGAAATATAGTCAAACAACAATGCAACTTACCTTAGATAGGGTGCTCCGGGGGTGATGTGTGACTCTTGCACAAAAAGACCTCTTACCCAAACTCTCACAGACTATTAGATTTGCTAATGACCTTAATACTAAGTGGCGACTCTTAAGATTTATAGTCATAATTTTACAATTATAAAATTCTCCTTTTTTGCACGTCGTCTCCCCTCCCGAGATGGCAGAGCGCTAAGTACGGAAAAAACTGCTACATTATTGCTATTATATCATGATTACAACTACTACGTCATTATTATTGCCTAAACAATAAAAATCACAAAATTATTCTAAAGAATAAAACAAAATATTGTGACAAAAAAAAAGCAAGCAAAAGAACTGAAAAGAAAATGATAAAATCAAAATAAATATTATTCGTATTAAAAAAATTGATTTGAAGCAAAAAAAAAAAAAGAGATGAAAAGAAGTACCAATTTTAAAAAGATCATCTACACAAATTAAAATTGAAGGGCTAAATTGAAAATAAATAAAACTACAATAAAAGAGAAAAGGGCAAAAATTAAAAACCAAAACTATAAGGATAAACACATAAATATGAACAAAAAATATAAATTGCTTTAGAAGGACTAGAACTATAAACAAAATAAAAAATTAAGAGAATAAGAACTGAAATTAAAGACAACATATAACCAATTTCAGTTGAAGGACAAAATTGAAACAAATCAAAACTTTTATAGAAGAAATCAAAATGAAATAAGAAATTGAAAGACTAAGCAATAAAATGTATAAAGCATAATCAAAGAGGACATGTATGGATATTAGGTTTTAAGAGAAAGAAAAGAAAGATAGAAAACAATCAAACAATCATCGGCAACTCTCCGACCATCATATGTCTACACGTGTCACACCATATGGAAAAGGACATGGTGTAGCATCTAGTGAGCCAACATTTGGTCATTTTTAGCCACCCCATGTAGCTTCACACACCGCTTATATGGCGTGACCGACTCAAAATTGTTGACATGTCTAACATACACTTCAGTAAGTTTTTTGGATAAAAAAGTATTTAAAAATATAAAAATTCCAAAATACCCTTTAAAGCCCATTCTAATCATGAAAAAAAACCCTAAGGTTAACTCTTTGATTTTTCCTTTTTCAAGGGTAAATTGGTGCTTTTATTGTTCATAAAAATGAAAGCATAAAAAATACATTTGCTGACAATTCTTATGTTTTCTGTCCCAAGGATAAAATCATTATTGTATTGTTAATAAAAAAATAAAAAATTGATCTTTGCATCTATAGTTACAACGACTAATTGACATGGTTTAAGTTTATTCTTAATAACACACACAAAATCAGCTGAGTTTTAATATATGATCTTTGTATCTTCCAACCATAATGATTTGATAGCGGACAACAAAAAACACTAGAAATTGTTAGGTTTCTAATATTAATAATGCAACTGGAAAAGAATAATAACAAAATTTATTATAAATCAAAACTCTTAAATACTAAGAACATCAACTATGGATAGAACCATAATATTTTTTTTTATTAATTTCAATCTTTCTTATAATACTATATAATCTTTTATATAGAAAAAAAAAACTAAAAAAGTTCTAGTAATATTGAATAATAAAATGAAATAAAATATATTACTTTCAAATAGAAAAACATAATAAAATAAATTCATAAACAAAAAATAACTAAATTAATAATCATTTTTTATATATAAATTTTTTTGATAAGGGAATATATTACATACATATTTTAAATCATTGTTGCTCTATTTTAGAGAATTGTGTTGGATTTTTAGCAGATTGTCTAGAGTTTTAGGTATCTTTTAGAATTATCCACTTCTTCAAAATTCAATGTATTTTCAGGTATTTAACTACTGGAATATACAGAAATTGATATCATATGAAAAGGAAAACAATGGGATGAGCTTAGAATTCAAACATTGGTTGGTCTGCCTAGACAATTTTGAGCACTGATTGGTTTTTTAGGTATAATGGGAGCTATACAACTCTGTTTCATGTGCTCTTTACCTTTATAAAAAGAGAATACACATGCCTACAACTCTTATCCAATGAGAAGAACCTAGTTTTGTTGTTGTTGTTTGGAAGTCCAAAAATCAAGTCAAAATGCAGAGTCCGAATCAGACTAGGAGTCCATGCGACCCAGATACTGTCTTGGGTTTTGGCCTATATCTTGAATTCTAGATCCCCAAAAATTACGATATCAAGTCCACTAAACAGAAAATTGTATTTTCTACAAATGTCCTAGAAATAGAGGAGTCTTAATTCACACGTTTACTACCCTGAAATTGGCTTCCAATATCAGGAAGGAGCAGAATCCGTGTTTTCCTTTGGAGGAAAAACTCAACATATATATATATTTCGTAAGGCATCAGCTAATGGGAGTCTTTTTGAGAGGATAAAACCCTAAACACATTACAAAAGATAGAAGGCAATCAAATCAGAAGAAAGAAGTCAAGAACAGCAGTCCCTTCAAGACATCCAGCTCTTCAATTTTCCAATACCTCTTGAGTGATGTTCATTGTATCAAGTTTGTTTCTTTTTAATTTTGCAATGGAGTAGTTTTTTTATTCTGGGATTTGTGATGTAGCCTAGCTATGAACATGTGAACAATTTTTTTTGATTGAATTAATCTAATACTTGTTGAGTGTTTCATTGTATGCTTAATGCTTGTGTACGATTGATCACCGTTTGCATGGTTTGGGATTCAATTTGAGACTGAGAAGTGATAATTGTTTCAACCATTATTTGAAATACCATAAGAAATCTATAGGATAGATATATCTATGGAACTTGTGTAATCGTGCAAGGTTTTATCATTCTTAATGTATTTTGACGAGTTTAGAATTTTCACCGAGAGGTAGGAAGTTTGCTTGTTAGAATAATTCATTGATGCTCGAGAGAGATTAGTGATTAAATTAGTAAAACCTGACTATCAAAAATAAGAAATTTTAAGAGGATTAATTCAACCATGAGATAATTAGCCGATATTATGGTAGTGCAAGTCAAGAAATTTACTCTAAAGTCTTATAGTTGTAATATTTTGGAAATGTCTAAGAATTACTTAATTAATTTCTCTCGGCATCTCAAGTCAAGAAATTAATTAAAATTTAGATTTATAAACAAGCTATGTATCCTGTGAACTTGTTCAAGAAATAGCCATTGTTGACCCAAGAAAAAAGTATACAATTGAAGGGAAGCAGCAATGAAGATGATATCATGATAACAAATTTAAAGAAAATTATAGAGCACTGATAAGAACATGTAATTTATAAGTAATTGGAAACCCTACAGAAGACATTCACTCCCCAACAACTCTTGTAACTTACATGACAAGTAATCCCTCTTCAATCAACCATGTAACATCAGATAGGAACAAGACTTGTCAGTAATTATTTAACCACAATTTTTATTAAAAAAGAAGAAGATGATTATCCAATCTTGTTGCACGACTTCTGAATTAAGTTCAAGTGGGAAATACATCAAAGCTTGTGTCTTATAGGGAGAGTCATGCGTTGTTCTGCTGGGCTACTCTCTGGATGGTGCTTGGTCAATTCCTCGAATAGCAATGCAAATCTTTCCATAACTGGTGCACGTAAGGAAATTAGAACCATTGTCCCACGCTCTCCTTTCTTGTTTCTATAGGGTAAGTAATAGGTTCCAGAATTATTAATGTCATCGGGCATAGCCTTAGATGGCCCGGTATAAACTGGCTTACCCCAACCATAATCCACCTGATCAAACCCAACACTTGTTAAATCTGACACAACATATGACTGTAACCCTTTAGGCAGACCCTTGGTAATCTCTATGAAATCGGCCAACGACCTTATGTACTCCTCGGTGATCTTATTCTTGGCATGCCTTATCAGCTCCAGAGCAAACCCTAATGAGTTCAAACAGAGCTTCCTGGCATTGGTTATAGCTGCTGGCAATGCCAGCACGTTACCATAATAACCTTCTGGTACCGGCGGGTTGAATTTGGAACGAGCGTTGACGAGCATACAAATTCGCATCTCCTCGTTAGGGTTTGCTTGAGATGCTATGGCATAGCATCTCCATAAGCTTGCTGTTATTATTTCGAACTTGGAACATGGGAGTAAATGAGGAGGAACCCATTTACTAATGTTGGATAATTCTTCAGGGCCGATGATGAAACAACGGTGGGCTGCGCCGTCAGCGCAACCGCGAAATTGATCAGGAACGCTGAGCTCGCTAGGTTTCCGATCAAGTACTTCATGATGGTCGCCGTATTCGCTGTGTGTGCAGGTAACACGAGGTGGATTCCTAGCACAAAGGAACTCTCTTTGCCACACGGGTAGAATTGAAGGGGCTTGAGCACCTCGTGAGATCTCACCTATGGCACTCAATAGCTGAACTAGGCCAATAGCATCACTCATTGGGTGATTAAGACGGAAGCCAAGTATAAAACCACCACACTCCAAGCGTGTTATCTATCAAAATACAAAAAAAAAAAAAAAAAAAAAAAAAATTATTAATATAGCACGATACGAGCAAACAATAAACATTTAATTTTATATTAAATTACATATATATATTATATACGAACACTAGCCGGGGACAAAGATGTGTAATAATGTAAAATGAATTTATATATTTGAATCCAAAAGCTAAGAAAATAGACTGGTAGTCATTTTCTTCGATGTGAGAGTATGCCAAATAATTAGTGGATATATATCTTAGGACATGTATCAAATTGAACCATTCAAGAAAACACTGGCCGGGAAAAGGAGGAAAATATGATGCTGTTGAGATAAGATAAAAACAGAGAGGTTGATTGCATGTGAAGCCATCGATAATTGGATTGTTGAAATTATAAGTCTTTCTATGGTCACTCTTCCCCACCACAAGTCTCTCATCAATCATGTGAAGCCATCGATAATTGGATCATTGCAATGAACCAGGATTTTATGAAGCCTTGAAATTATTCTACTATAAAATATTGAATGCTAAAATTAAGAACCCAGGTACCAAAAGAGTAAATAGAAAGTTTCGTTAAAAAAAAATAGAAAGGGAAATATAGTATAGGTTCAATCCTAACCGACTATTTGTTAAGGAACCATCTCATCTAAAAGTTCAAGCTTGTAAGTGAGGCCCCATAATATGATTTATATTATTCTCTAACACACACCCTCAAGTAAAAGTCATTTGGGCTTGAAACTTGCACAGGCTCACATCACCTTGTGCTTGATTTTTATCAAATAGAATGGGGGTGGTGAGATTTGAATTCGTGACTGCTGGGTCAACAAGGCTCTGATATCATGTTAAGGAACCATCTCACCTAAAAGCTCAAGCTTGTAAGTGAGACCCCATAATATGATTTATATTATTCTCTAACACACCCCCTCAAGTGAAAGCCCTTTGGGCTTAAAACTTGCACTGACCCACATCACCTTGTGCTTGATTTTTATCAAATAGAATGGGGGTGGTGAGATTCGAACTCGTGACCGCTGGGTCAACAAGGTTCTGATACCATGTTAAGAAACTATCTCACCTAAAAGCTCAAACTTGTAAGTGAGACCCCATAATATGATTTATATTATTCTCTAACACTATTTACTTGTTCATAATAATCGACAAGTACCTGAAAGATCAACAATGGGGTATTGATGATTCCTTCTGACCCTGGGACATTGTAAAGAAGTTCATCGGCACAAGGGAACGGAGGCTGAATTGGATCACCAAACTGCTCGAGTGTAACATCAGCATCAGCTTCAATGAACAAGACACCCTCTCCTGTACAATCTACTACGAGCTTATTCTCTGGCTCTTGTCTAATCCTCCCAGCATAAGGGTAATAATACACAAGTGCTTGTGAAATTGCCTTTCTTATTACCATCACAGGATCCGTCCCTCGCATGGACGGATTGTGTGCGTAAAAGTTGTAATGTGGTGATTGGAATTGTAGGTATAGTTGGCGATCAATATCAGAAAGTGGTTTAAATTCATGAGGAGTGGCTTTAGCTGGGGCAACCAATTCTGGCTCGCACCTTCGCACGGTGAATGCTAAGGAAGAAGGAGTCGACATGGCACAGAAATAGCAAGGAATGATGCTGTAAATTGTGATCAATGGTGGCTATGGTACCACAGCAGGAGACTCGAGAATATATGGGGTTAAAATGGGATGCGTGTTCTTCGTGCAGATTTATATTAAGATTTGTTTTCGAAAGTGGGTGAACGAAAGCAATACTTATGCGTTGTTAATTGAGTGTGATTAGGATACACACTGCTAAGTGCTAACTTATCTATGTCATCCACATAATCCATGAAAAGACTTTCCTGTGACAAGTAGGTGAAGTTATCCTTCGGTCCCATTTTATTTACTTAATTGCTCGGAGCATCTTAATTTCTCTTTAATATGAGAACTAACCCACTTTGCTTTTAGCTCCAACTCATCACTAACTATAAGTTCGAAAAAAGAGTAACTGAGTTAAGATTTTTATAAAAATATTTTGTTAAGCTTAGTTCCTCTTGTCTTTTTACTATGTTTTTCTGAAAATTTGGTTTATCTAGCCAAAAATATCCCCTTTACTGTCATTTTTTTCTCTTCTTGTAGAATATTAAAATTTCCTAAATATTCTCATTCTCATTCGTAAAAGAAGAGGGGGAGACATGAAAGAAAGATAAATAACACCTCATTCTCATTCGTAACTCTAGGAAAACCAAAGACCTGCAATATTTATTGTGCATTGTTGACTGGTATAAGATAGAGGTAACAAGTTCAAGCCTTGTAAGTTATAGTTTTTTTTTAAGGTAGATTTGTTTAAATTTCTTGTTCACAACTTCCTCTCTATCTTTCTCACTCTAATTAACTTTTGAGTTAAAATCCAAAAGCAAATGAGAAAATTCTTGAATATTACTTTGAAAAAAAAGTATTTTCATCTAAAAGCAACTTCAAAACTTGACTGAAATAAAATAGTTCTACGCAGCTTTCCTAATTTATTATGGTGACTAGGCCAAAAATAAAATAGTAGTAATCAATGGTAAACAAAGTGACAAAGTGATGAATAGAAATTATGTATATTGCAGTGTGTATCTTTGTACAAATTAGCTAGCTATTATATAGAAGCACAATAGAGTTATTCTAGGAATGTTAACTATACTTTAAAATACGATCCTAAAATCATGCTAGGCTGATCTGGTATATTAATCTTGATCCACAGTTTTCTTCTTATAGGATTCATTTCCTTTTAACACTTCCCCTCAAGTTGAATGTCTGGAGTATGAATGTCTATGGCTCCCAACTTGCTGAGATGTGTATGAAACGCTGGCAATCTTAATGGTTTTGTGAATAAATCTACAATCTGCTTTCCGGTTTGAACATAGGTTGTCTTGACTTCTCCTCTTTGAATTCTTTCTTGAATTGTATGACAATCTAGTTCAATATGCTTTGTTCGTTCGTGATAGACCAAATTTGCAGTAATGTGTAAATTCGCCTGATTATCACAAAACAACTTTGTTGGTCCAAGGTGTGATACTCCCAAATCTTTCAATATATATCTCAACCAAGTAAGTTCACAGGCAGTTGCAGCCATGGATTGATATTCCACCTCTTCTGATGATCTCGATATTATTGTTTGCTTTCTACTTTTCCATGACTCAAGTGATTTGCCAAAGAAGGTATAATGTCATGTTACAGATCGTCGTGTAATTAGACACCTTGCCCAGTCTGCATCACAATATCCGATCATGTGAAGAGGGCTATTTGAAGGAAACAATAATCTTTGTTTCGATGTTTCCTTCAAGTATGAAAGAGTTGATGACCAGTTTTAAGATGATGTAGTTTTGGTTTATGCATGAACTGAATGAGTGTGTTCACGGAGTACGTGATTTCAAGTTTGCTAATTGTGAGGTAGATCAATTTTCCAACTAATCATCGATATCTAATAGGGTCTTTAAGTGTCATACTCCCTGTATCTATTAACACCAAGTCATGCTCCATGGTGCTCCAAGTAACCAAACTTCCTCTTATATGTCTAACGTGTATTTTCGTTGACACACTGTAATCCCTATCTTAGATCATACTACCTCGACCCAAAAAAAGTATTTTAATGGTCCAAGATCTTTAATTTTGAAGAAATTATTGAGGAACATCTTGAGATCATTAATGGTCTTCTCATCATTCCCAATAATGACCATATCATCAACATAAAGAAATATGATTGTAATAGAATCCCCATGAACTTGTGTAAAAAAGTGAATAGTCAGCACGAGATTGATTGTTGGAATCCAATTTCTTGGATTGCACTTGAGAATCTGTGAAACCAACTACGAGATGTTTGCTTAAGGCCATAAAGAGACTTATGGAGTCGACAAACTGCATTCTCCCCTAGTCGACGATAACCGGGAGATGGGAGCATATATACTTCCTCACTTAGTTCTCCGTGCAAGAAGGCATTCTAAACATCCATCTGATGCAATGGCCAATACCTAACAGCAGCAAGTCCGAGGAGGCAGCAGGTGGTGGTCAGCTTGGCAACTGGGGCGAAGGTGTCCTTGTAATCAATACCTTCACGTAGTGTAAAGCCCTTGGTAATAAGTCTAGCTTTGTAAAGCTCCATGTTACCATCAACATTATACTTGATCTTAAAAACTCATTTGCAACTGATAGGTCGCTGACCAGGGGGTAAAGGAATAGTGAACCAAGTGTGATTTTCTTCAAAAGCTTTAATCTCAACAGTCATGGTTGCAACCCCCTAAGCATCATGACGGACCTGCTCATAATTTGTTGGCTCAACTAGTCAAGATATGTTATTCATAAAGGAAAGGTATGGAATAGAAAGGCCAAAGTAAGAGACATGTTGTTGTAGTGGATAACAAGTGTCAGACAAGGATGTAGAGGAGACATCGGGGCCTAGGACAGCAGCATGGTTGGAAATCTTGAAGGTAAGGTGGAGGCCGGTGGAGGCGGGTGGAATGTCAAGGTTCAGGAAGGGTTTGTATTTGGTTGACCATGGTGGGGTCAGTCATGTCAGTTAAATGGGTCACTGATGGAGCAATAGATTTTGACGAGAGTGTGGTGCCATCCAATGGGAATGTAGAGGTGTCAGCTGAGTGTGCTGAGAGTAAACTTTAAGTGGAGTTGGGTGAGGAGGGACAACACTCAAAGAGGAAACAAGGGAAGAAGGTGGATCGAGCGGGGAGGACACATTTTGAGAGGGAGAAAAGAAGGGTTAGGTAAAGTGTTGGGAAAGAGAATGGTATCGGTATAGGACGGGGTGGTGGGCTAGTTAGATAGATTGGACTGATGATGGATGATAGGCTCAAGAAATAAGGCTAGGCTACTAGGGATAGATAAAATTGGGTTGTCATCTAGATTTTCAAATTGAAGTTTTTTGAAAGGAAATGTATGTTCATGAAAAGTGACATCCCAGGAGGTAAAACATTTCTTGCTTTCAAGATCATAAATATGATATCCTTTTTTACCATAAGGATATCCAATGAAAATGCAATGGCGGGCGCGATGGTCAAGTTTATGATCAAGGGTGAGATTTGTGGCATAACATAGGCAACCAAGAACCCAAAGAGTAGAGTAGTTGGGTAGAGTGTGGTATAAAAGTTCATATGAGGATTGGGTAGACAGTTGATAAGGTAACCTGTTGTTTGGACACTCTCCCCCTAAAATTGCAATGATCAATTGGATTGAAAGCAAAGGGAATGGGCTACTTTTAGAAGATGACGGTATTTGTGCTCAACCATCCCATTTTGTTGAGTGGTATAAGCACATGTGTGTTGAAAAATGGTGCCACATTCATCAAGAAAAGAACGCAATGAAGTGAATTCACCCCTATTATCAGCACGTAAAATCTTAGTGTCCCTATTAAATTGTGTTTTTACCCAAGAGAAAAAGGATCTTAACAATGATTAGGTGTTGAATTTAAGACTCGTGAGGTGTACCCAGGTAAGACAAGTAAAATCATTAACGATGGTTAAGAAATAATGAGCCCTATAATGTGTATGGATTTTCTATAGTCCCCAAACATCACAATGAACCAAATCAAATGGTGCAATTTTTTTTATTGAACTTGAAGGAAAAGATAAACGAGTTTGTTTTGCCAAGGAACAAATCTCACAGACATGCTTATTATTAAACAAATATTAGGAAAAGATTGGGATAAATAGTGAAGAGGAGCAGCAGATGGGTGTCCAAGTCGTTGGTGCCAAAGGTTGAAGGTGCGAGCGATTTGATTGATGAGGTAAGGATTTTGGGTTGGGGTGAGGTAGTAAAGACCATTAAAATTCTTGCTCAGGCCAATCATCTTCCTCGTATCCATGTCCTGCACAACACAAAAATCTAGGTAAAATATCATTATACATCTCAAAGCCCATGTCAATTTACTCACAAATATCAAGTTCATGCGAAAATTAGGCTCATGATGAACTCCATCAAAAGATAAGTTTGATGACAATTGAAAATAGATAATATACTCTTAATGCATGTCTATTCTCCATTAGGTAAACAACAAAATCATGAATCAACTTATTTTTGTTGTGTGTTGGTGGGAGATGTGATACATGATTTGTTGCTCCATTGTCCACTATCTAATATAAAGTTGAATGTGCATCAATATTATCACAATTGGGTGTAAAGATACCTATTGCGTTTGCAAATGGTTGGTTGTGATTGTTTTTCAATAATGCTATAATTTGCTTATATTCTTCAGCTGTGAAGATTGGGCTTTAATTAGTCGACTCCTTTTTCATTTCAACATTATGAATTGTTGTCTTCTTAATTTTTGGTTTCACATTTTTTCCATGCCATTGATCCACCAAATTCCCTCCTTGCTCACAATGAGTACAAGAATTGCAGCTGCCAAATGAAGTCACTGTTTGTGGTCTTGCCTGTCGCGTAACCTGTATTGCATGGGAGGTTGGCATGATGTAATTGTGGGATGCTACCTCCATTTGCCTCTCTTGTTAGAGAATGAGACCATTGGTCCTTCATGTATCTGGCAGGGGGGTCATCATCAAGATCGACCCACAAACTTGGGAATAGGGTTCGTTAAGCCCCATTAAGAATTGCATCACCTTCTCCTTCTCTGTTAGCAATCTTTTTTAACATGTCGCAAGAACAAGTGATGGGTTCCTAGTAGAATCCTAATTCATCCCAAAGCCCTTTAATTTTGGTGTAATAGGCAGAGATAGAGAGAGATCCTTGACGACATTCAGCAATTTCTTGTCGATTTTTCTCCTTGAGAGAATATGTCCTTGATGTCGTTCCAAATCACTACTGTTATATCTGAATAGATCACGTTGTGAGCTATCTCTGGTTGGATAAAATTGAGGATCCAGGATATCACCAAATCATTGCAGCATTGCCATAATGGGAATTTTGCATTAGTATATTTTAGTAGCGTCTCAAAAAGATTTGGATTTTTAATATCTTTTCAACGTTTTCCGCTTTGAACATGTCATTTTTAAAATAATTGATTTTTTACTTTGATTCAACGTTGATATTTTCTATTTCAAAAAGAGCCAAAATAGGAAAAAAAGACTATATATATATATATATATATATATATATATATATATATATATATATATATTTGATGCATTTTTCAGTATTTTTTGGCATTATTTACAAAGGATTTGAGTTTTTAATGTCTTTTCAACGAGTTCATCTTTTAACATATCATTTTAAAATCATTGATTATTTTTATTTGATGTTCAAATTTTTTCTACTTCAAAAAGAACCACAAAATAACAATAAAAAATAAAAAACCCAAAAATATATGGACACATGGACAAAAGTGAAAGAGGAAAAAAACAAGGGACCAACATAATTATTTTCCACCTAAATAAAAAAATGTTCACAAGATTAGAATGAGGGGGAGAGAAAAAAATCTTGGGGACAAGGCAGTCACTAGCAACCACACTTTGGCCATCATCAGTAACCTTCACCCTCCTTACCCTCTCAAACTTTCTCCTTCACCCATCATCAGCCATTCCCTTCAACACAAACCACCATCAACCTTTTCCCTTCCACCTCAGCCTTTCCACCCTCCTTCATACAGAATACACACACTTACCAGTCATCATTTAACTTGTAACCCTCACAACTTCCATTCACCATCATCTCAATACAGACTGGGACAATAATTCCCTCTCCTTCACACTCGGCTACTTGTTGGAGCCTTAAGTTGCTGCCTTTGTTTTATTTTAATATTGTATTTGTTATTTTAATTCTGCTGAAATAAAAGACTAGAGCTAGTCTTCAGGACGTGAACTAGTCTTTAGGAGTCAGTTATGTTGTTAGTTGAACATGGCATATTTATGTTAGTTTGTTAGCTGAACGTGGCAAATTGTAGTGCTACAAACCAGCAATTTCAGTTTCTTTAAGCCTATTTATAAGTGTAAAGATTGCTGAAACAAAGTAAGCAATCAACGATATTTTCTGTTCAATAAAACAGTAAAAACTTTCACTGTTCAAATCGAATTCTGCAATCTGTTCTTTTTACTTCTTTTTCAATCTCTTCAAACTCTTTCAATTTCTTTCACTGTTCAAATCAAATTCTGCAATCTGTTCTTTTTACTTCTTTCAATCTCTTCAAACTCTTTCAATTGGTATCAGAGCTGTTTTCTTGAAGGGCCTGTGATGGATTCTGAATCAAGTTTCACCCATATTTCTCCTCCAATCTTCAATGGAGAGAGTTTTCAACTGTGGGCAGTAAGAATGGAAACTCACTTAGAGGCCTTAGATTTGTGGGAAGTTGTTGAAGAAGATTATGAGGTGCCACCACTGCCTAATAATCCAACCATGACTCAAATCAAGAGTCATAAGGAGAGAAAAACCAAGAAATCAAAGGCAAAGGCATGTCTGTTTGCTGCTGTTTCAACAACAATTTTCACCAGAATTATGTCCCTAAAATCTGCCAAAGATGTATGGGATTATTTAGAGGAGTATGCTGGAGATGAAAGAATTCGTGGAATGCAAAGCTTAAACTTGATACATGAATTTGAGCTGCATTGGATGAAGGATTCTGAGACTATAAAGGAGTACTCAGACAAATTGATGGGGATTGCTAACAGAGTCAGGCTGCTAGGAACATCATTTGCAGATTCCAGAATTGTTGAAAAACTTCTGGTCATATTACCAGAAAAGTATGAAGCTTCAATTACAACATTGGAGAATACCAAAGATCTGTCAAAAATTACATTGACAGAGTTGTTAAATGCCTTACAAGCTCAGGAGCAGAGAAGGCTTATGAGGCAAGATCATGCAATTGAAGGTGCTTTGCGCAAAATTTCCAGACTCTGATAAGAAGTTCTTCAGGAAGAACTCAGCTTCTGGCAACATTAAACCTACTACCAATCAAGGTTACAACAAAGGAAAATTTATTAAAAGAAATTTTTCACCTTGTCAACACTGCAACAAGAGTGGTCACCCACCATTCAAATGCTGGAAGAGGCCTAATGCAAGGTGCAGCAAATGCAATCAACTTGGACATGAGGCAATCATTTGCAGATTCAAAAATCAAAAACAAGAAGAGGATGCTCAAGTCGCAAATCAACATGATGAAGATTAGATGTTTGTGGCTACGTGCTTCTTTGTTCAAACTACCTCAGACCATTGGCTAATAGATAGTGGTTGCACCAACCACATGACTTTTGATAAAAGTCTTTTCTGAAATTTGCAGCATACAAAAGTTGCAAAAGTCAGAATTGGAAATGGTGAATACATTGAAGCCAAGGGAAAGGAAACAATTGCCATCACAAAAAATTTAGGTACAAAAACAATTGCTGATGTTCTATATGTAATTGATATAGATCAAAATTTGTTGACTGTGGGGCAATTAATTGAGAAAGGAATGAAGGTGATTTTTGAGAATCAATCTTGCTTTATTTTTTATGCTACTGGACATTAAATTCTACAAGCTAGAATGGAAGGCAAAAGTTTCTCGTTTCTGCCATTTGAGGAGGAGCATAATGCTTTCCTAACAAAACTCAATTATACTGAGTTATGGCGTAAAAGGTTGGGGCACTGCCATCAATAAAGGATGCTCACCATGAAGAATCTTGAGGTTGTCAGAGGTATACCTCCATTTACTGAAATCTCATTGAACTGTCATGCTTGTCAGTTTGGTAAGCAGAATAGGAAATCATTTCCGAGATCAACTTGGAGATCAACACAAAAGTTGTAGCTGATTCATACCGATGTAGCTGGTCCTCTAAGCACACCATCATTAAATGGCAGTAAATATTACTTGTTGTTTATTGATGATTTCTCTCGAATGTGTTGCATTTATTTCATGAAATTCAAGTCAGAGGTGGCTGGAATTTTCTGGAGATTCAAGAAGAATGTGGAGAATCAAATCAATTGCAGAATTCAAGCCATTCGTTCAGACAATGGCAGAGACTACACATCAACAGAATTCAATCTTTATTGTGAAGAAGCTGGCATTGAACATCAACTCACAGCTCCTTACACTCCAGAGCACAATGGGGTTAGTGAGAGAAGAAATCGATACATAATGGAGATGGTTAGATGCATGCTACATGAGAAGAACTTGCCTAAATTTTTTTGGGCAGAAGCTGCTAACACAGCAGTATTCCTTCAAAATCATCTCCCAACAAAGCTTTTGGCAGAAAAAACTCCTTTTAAAGTGTGGTATAATTACAAACCCTCACTCAGTTTTCTTAAGGTTTCTAGCAGCACTTGTTTTGTTCATATTCCACAGATCAAGAGGGACAAGCTGGACAAGAAAGCAATGCAAGGTATCTTTGTTGGCTATAGTACAATTTCTAAAGCCTACAAAGTATACCTTCCTCAAACCTAGAAGATTTCAATTACACGGGATGTGCAATTCCATGAAGATGAACAATGGAACTAGGATGATACACAAGAGATCACAGTGCTTGATGATCAAATTATTCCTCCTCTGCAAAATGAATCAATTGATGAATCACCAGTACGAGGCACCAGATCACTTGAAGAAATCTATCAAAGGAGCAATGTGGTTGTTTGTGAACCAGAAGACTATGAAGATGCTCAGATGAATCCAGCATGGAAGGAAGCAATGAAGGAGGAGATATACATGATTGAAAAGAACAATACGTGGGAACTTGTTGATAGACCTGCAGACAAGAACATTATTGGCGTAAAGTGGATTTTCAGGACCAAACTGAATGTTGAAAGCTCCATCAACAAATTCAAGGCAAGGCTGGTTGTCAAGGGGTATGCTCAAGTGTATGGGGTGGATCATTCAGACACGTTCGCTCCAGTAGCAAGGATGGACACCATCAAATTGTTGCTTGCTGTTGCTGCACACAAAAACTGGAAAGTGTTCTAGATGGACGTAAAATCTGCCTTCCTCAATGGCGACTTACAAGAAGAAATTTATGTTGAACAACCTGCTGGATTTGTTGTTCAAGGAAAAGAAGACAAGGTGTACATGCTGAAGAAGACACTTTATGGATTAAAACAGGCACCAAGAGCCTGGTATGGCAGAATTGATGACTACTTGACAGGGTTTGGATTTCATAAAAGTCTTTCTGAATCAACCCTCTATGTGAAGAAAAATGATGATAATGTTCTTATTGTGTCACTCTATATTGATGATCTTCTTGTAACTGGAAGTAATCTGCAGCAAATTGAAAGGTTCAAGCAAGACATGATGCAAGCCTTCGAAATGAGTGACCTTGGACTCATGAGTTTTTTTCTGGGCATGGAGATTAAACAAAACAGAGGAGTGATCTTCATTGGTCAAGAAAAATATGCAAAGGAGATTTTGAAGAAATTCCAAATGGAGAATTGCAAACCAACTACTACTCCAGTGAATCAGAAGGATAAATTCAGCAAAGAGGATGGGACTGCCAGGGTAGATGAAGAGAAGTACAGAAGCTTGATTGGTTGCTTGTTGTATTTGACAGCAACCCGACCTGACATTCTTTATGCAACAAATCTTCTATCAAGGTTTATGCATTGTCCAAGTGAGTTACATATGAGGGCAGCCAAACGTATCCTGCGATACGTCAAAGTAACATGCAGTTTTGGTGTTAAATTTACGCAGTGTAAAACACTTGAATTGCATGGCTTTTCTGACAGTGATTGGGGTGGATTCATTGATGACATGAAAAGCACTTCTGGTTTTTGTTTCAATCTAGGTTCAACAATATTTTCATGGTCATCCAAGAAACAAAGCATTGTTGCACAATCAACTGCAGAGGCAGAGTTCATTGCTGCCACAGCAGCAGTTAACCAAGCACTATAGCTTCAGAAATTACTGCGTGATCTACATATGGAAGAGGAGGAAGCAACTGAAATCTCAGTTGACAATCAAGCAACTATAGCAATCTCTAACAATCCAGTGTTTCATGGGAAAACCAAACATTTTAACATCAAATAATATTTTATCCGAGAGGTGCAGAAGAATGGAGATGTTAAACTACTTTATTGTAGGACTGAAGATCAAATGGTTGATTTGTTTACCAAAGCACTTCCTGCTAACATGTTCGAATTTCTCACAAGGCTGATAGGAGTATGCACCCCTTAATGAAAGGAGGAGTGTTGGAGTTATGCCTTAAGTTGCTGCCTTTATTTTATTTTAATATTGTCCTTGTTATTTTAATTCTGCTGAAATAAAAGACTAGAGCTGGTCTTCAGGACGTGAACTAGTCTTTAGGAGTCAGTTATGTTGTTAGCTGAACATGGCACATTTATGTTAGTTTGTTAGCTGAACGTGGCACATTGTAGTGTTACAAACTAGCAATTTCAGTTTCTTTAAGCCTATTTATAAGTGTAAAGATTGCTGAAACAAAGTAAGCAATCAACGATATTTTCTGTTCAATAAAACAGTAAAAACTTTCACTGTTCAAATCTAATTCTGCAATTTGTTCTTTTTACTTCTTCTTTCAATCTCTTCAAACTCTTTCAATTTCTTTCACTGTTCAAATCAAATTCTGCAATCTGTTCTTTTTACTTCATCTTTCAATCTCTTCAAACTCTTTCACTGCTCAATAGCATCTCAGTCATAACATCATCTTTCATATATATATTCCTTTGTTTTCCAATGTAATTCCATCAATGTATACCAAAAGAATGTTCCCATCGGTGTTTACTAACGGATAAAGAGAGTGAAAAATTATCTTGGTGTTTCCATACATGTTCATCGATTTTCTGGCACTAAAGAAATGAAATACCTTTGTAATAAAAATTATTGATTTGTTGATCTAAGGGTTGACCAAGTAAGTGACTCGCAGGTCAACCAGGTGAACCGATAATTTAATCTATTTTCAATATCAATCTCGAAGTTGGTTCGATACACACTACAAAATAGAAACCAGATTAATCAACTGTCCACCCCCACAAACGATACCATCTAATGCTTCTTTTAACTACCATTCAGGCTTCTACTCATGCAGAATTAACTGGAATGCTTTGTTCATTCTTGAAGAAATTTTCTGGATCCACCCTCGACTTCACTGTCACCAGCCTGAGAAAATTTTCCTTGAAATACTTGCTCCCATAAACTCTAGCTTCCTCAAAGTTGGTCTGGTTGCTAGGATTGCTACCGATATCAAGATCTCTATAGTTGAGAAATGCCTCTCTTGGATACTTGCTGACATAAGGAGCCATTGCATCATGCAGTTGTCTTAGCAAACTTGTATGGCGATTGATGGCCTCTACTCCCTGTTCAATCCAGGTTGTGGAGTACTCAATTTTGAACAGGTTTCCAGCTCTGTGAGGGAAGGGAGTTGCCGTTGCCGGAATCTCGTCCATTCTTCCTCCATAAGGATTCCATTGCATCCATATCGGCTCTACCTTCATCATCACCTTCCATATGTTCTCCAAAGCATTCTTGGGAATGACATGTTTCACAAAATCAGATTTTTTTTTGAAAAAGCTTGCCTGGCTTGGCCTGTTGAGTAGAACATCAGGTGATGTTGCGTTTGGAAGGTTTGCCCAGAAAACTACTGACTCTATCCATCTCATTTGTTTGCAGTCTTTTTGCTGCAAACCCAACTCAGGGAAGCTCTTGCTCAGCAAGGAAAGTAGTGTTCCACTTTGTCCTAGAAAGAGGCCAATGAAAGAGATGCTAATTTGTTTAGAACCCTTGCTGCCTCCTTTGACAACTTGTGACGTTGCTCTAATGAAAAGTTCCTTGTCTAGTTTGCTAGCAACTAGTTGCCACTTGTAAAACACATCAGTTGCTCCTTCTTCCAAGGTCCTAGCAACCATGAATGCAGTCACTGTGGGAGGAACTTGAACCAAACTGATCTTCCATGAAAGAATGGCTCCAAAGCTTGCTCCACCTCCTCTAATTGCCCAAAAGAGGTCCTCCCCCATTGTCTTCCTATTAAGGATACTGCCATTGACATCTACTAACTGTGCATCGATGATGTTATCCACAGAAAGGCCATATTTTCTCATCATGGTCCCAAAGCCCCCACCACTGAAGTGACCACCTATACCAACAGTGGGGCAAACACCAGCTGGAAAGCCATGAACATTACTCTTGCTGGAAATACTGTGGTAAAGTTCACCAAGAGTTGCCCCAGACTGAACCCATGCCGTCTCACTGGCTACGTCTACGTCGATGGATCGAAGATTGAACATGTCGAGGATGACGAACGGGACTTGAGATACATAAGAGAGGCCCTCATAATCATGGCCACCACTCCGGATTCTAATTTGCAACCCATTAGACTTTGCGCAAATAACTGTTGCTTGGACATGGGATTCGTGGACGGCTGCGATGATCGCAAGTGGTTTTGGGGTTGTAGGTGTCAAAAATCTAAGGTTTTTTATCAGTGCTTGCAAGATGGACTCAAAAGAAGGATTTGTGTTACTATAGATTGCTTGAGAGATCGGGTGAGAAGGAAGACTATGGCTAGGAAGGCACTTTAGAAACCTGTCAAGAACTGTATCAGAAGCTGCCAATGACACTAACAGCAGTAGGGCTGAAACTACTGAGAGTGTTGCCGACATTGAAGCTTTCATCATTTTCAGGATGATTTCTCAGTCCCAGGCTGCATGATCAAACAAATTTGGTTGGTGTATTTTGAAAAGTAAAGGACAGCAAGACAACTGTATTGCTGCAAAATTATTGCAGAGCACTGTCAAAAATGATATAATATCTTGAATGTCTTCTAATTTCTTTAGATAATTTGAGAAGGGCTGCTATTATACATAAAAAATATTGTATCTAGCTGGTTCACACATGATCATAAACCTCAATCACAGAATATATTGTCTCACAAGCACTGATCAATATTCTGGTTTTGGATCCTGGATTACCTCATTGGGCCAGGTTTATCCAGTATGCTTCGCATGATTTTGGTTTACAGTTGTCAACAAAACCATCACCAATTATGCATACAAGCTTTGGCCTCAAATTTATTGAACATGTGATTTCAATCACTAATTTTCAATGTCTAGTGGGTGTTTTTTAATACCCATAGAAGATTTTTAAATCTCAATGTTGAAAGACAGGAATACATCAAGACCAGCAAGAGACAGCGCAGGAGGGGCCTAACACATAAATGCACAGCTGAAAATGATCTTCCATCAGCTGTAATCATGACTACAAACAATAAAAGAGGAGGGAGATGGAGAGGGGGAGAGAGAGAACCTTTAATGAATATGGATTAGCTATCAGGAAGCATAATCTTGCTTAGTTTTCTGACAAGTTTCCATCAGCATATGGTGGAAACTTGAGGTGTGCCACCTGACACAGCTAGGTTTTTTTATTTTTTTTGATAACCGAGGTGTTCAGACCAATTTACGCGCACTATAACTAATTCCCGGACCCATTGAACATCTTGCAAGGCCAGTGAGCAGGTAAAGCACCACGGGGATGACAGACATGTATAATGGACTCAACCCTGATGCAGATGGTGCGGAGGAAGGGACTTGGCCAAGACCCCACCTGCAGCTTTCAAAACACCAATCCTAGCTGGTTGCTGCAATTTACAAGTTTTGAAAGTAACATAAAGTTTGGAATTGATTGAATGGAGAGAAAGAATCTTGGTATCTACTGTTGGACACTAGTAGGTTTGGTGTCTTGTCTTAGCACACCAACAAGTGGAAATCTTTAACGTATTTATACATTTCAAACAAGTGCTAGATCCACATTACTTTTTTCAATGGATTTGTATCCATAGCTTTCCTCCATGGCTGCTTGACAATTTTCAAGACAGTCTTCTAGGTTTTTCTATTGAAAGTGGGCCTTTATTTCCAGTAAAACTATTTCCTTTAAATCTTCTACAACTTTTCTATAGAGGACATTATAGTATTCACAAGTCAGTCAGTCAGTTGATCCATACTCTTATCCTTCTAATTTGTTTACAGCAGATGAGATTGGAAATTTTGATTATACATGAAGGATATTTAGTAGAAAAAGTAAACTGTCATGAAAAGGCAATTGGAAGGACTAAACTACAAACCAATGAGAATACAGGGACTCAACAATGGCTTTACTAAAATCAAAAGAATTGATTAATTCATCACTAGAAACACAGGATCAAACAATAATTCACTTTTCACTTCAAAGAAATGGATAGACACCCTAACAAAAACAAGTCTTGCATAAATTATGAGATTGCTGTGACAACTTAGCACCACCATCATTTTCAGAACTAGATGGACCGGTCTAGTCAACTAGGACAACTTGCCAACTCGGTCAGAGATTCTTATAAACTAGAACCTTGTACCCCTAGCAGTTTCATTGATCTCCTATGGTGAAATTCAGGTTGACTTGGCTAAATGAAATGATTTCTGGAGGCAAACTATCTAGTCTTCATTCTCAGGGAATGAACTTCGAAAAATGATGGGTATAACCAAAAGGGTAGAGTCAATAGAAGCTATACCAGCACCAGGGCATCATATTATTGAGATATAATCTGTTCGAGTACATGTAATGAATTGGTAGGTGAAAAAATTATCTTTGTCCGAAACCCCTCTTCTAACAGAGAATAGAAACGCAGCTGAGGTCAGTGCAGCGAGGGGTCTGCGGTCTGAGTTAAATTTCTGCTACGGGCTCTTCCCTGAATGTTCAAGAAGCCATCAACAAAGGAGATTCATACCCCTTTTGATGTGACTTTTGCCATCTCCATGCAACCTTTAAACTCTTTTGGAGATCAGTGTATTTTGCTGTCCAGTTCAGCTCACGGTTAATTTTTGATGGGTCGCTAAACACTTCAGCATAGTCGCCAGGCCGGCGAGGTAAATAGTCTACCTTGATATCAACACCGGTTGCCTTTTTACATGCCTGTACAAACTCCTTGACTGATCTACCTGGAAAAAAAAAAGCTTGAGAACACAATCAATGAAAAGCGGCTCGGTGAACAGGGGAACTGTTTACGCACCCATTCCAGTGCCAACATTGTAGATTCCAACTTTCCCAGGCATTGCCTTTTCAAGTGCTTTAACATGAGCATCAACAAGATCGGTAACGTCAATATAATCTCTTATACAAGTACCATCGTGTGTCTTATAGTCTGTTCCTGTAACCTGCAAAGTGAAGACGCCAACATTCTGAGACATTCATCATAACATACGGACAACAACAGATCAGGGAGCATGTTTTTGTCTAAATGACAACACGGGGATGCAAGCAGATAACAGCACAGGCTCTAGATGGGAAACCTCAATAAATGTCTCAGTAAGCTGATTCTAAGACTCCCAAATAATTCACTGTTGGCACTGGAATGGGTAGGTAATTCCAACTGCAGAATTCACTGTTGAAATAATTCAACAGTGAAGTTGCAATTTTGATCCAAAAGGGAAAAATTCAAGGTCAAATAAATATCAAAATACCTTCAGCCCAGCAATAATACCACGAGCAGCATCAAAACAAGCACCAGAAATTCGTCCGTGCTCACGTAGTTCAGGTCTAGGAGCCTCACCTAACCTGCCATCTGGATCTGATCCAATCACATTGAAGTATCTGAAAGTTAGTCAGAAAAGCATTTGTTAATTCATACCTTTAAGGGTGAGAAATTCTGATTATTAAACTTTCAATCAGGACAGGGATGTTGCTTTAAGTTATCAATTGAATTCAAAGCCTTATCTTTTGCAGTGAGTTCAAAAACTGGAAAAAAAAGGGCATTTGAGAAATACTTTAAAAATAACAACAAAAAATAGATCAACAATTGGAAAGTCAACACTTTCAAGAAAAGGGACAAGGATCCTCAATTCCAACCTCAATATCATAATTGCCATGTCTGAGTTTTTTGAGAAGTCAAGGATGATGTCTTCTGCCATCTTCTTAGCTTTTCCATATGGATTAATGGGTACCTGAGTTGGGGGGCAAATATAAATCAGTCACCTAGCATGTAACCTGGTGTGAAATGTAGCTATCATTCTTGTGCTATCTCGTCCTAAATTAAGCTATAGACTGAATAAACAGATGAATAAAGAATGCTGGTTAGCAAGTTTTTATATCAAACCTGAGGAGTGTCTTCAGTAATAGGCATCTTTTCAGGCTCCCCATATGTTGCACATGTGCTTGAATATATCAAAGTCTTTACATCATTTGCAGCCATTGACTCCAACACTACCAAGGTATTTGATGTGATGTTGTGATAGTACCTGCACAACAAGAACAAACATGTCATCATTAAGGACACATATGATCAAGGGTATTGATTTTGATATCGATAGAGAATACTGGATTACAGCTAGGGGATGATCCATACATCTGTATAAAAATGAAATATATGATAAAAGAAAATTCAAGTCTCCAACTTGATTTACATTATATCAGTTTCCAAAAGCAATTTTCTGTACTCTATAGCTACCAGCAGGTTTTCTTAATGATTATTGAACTGAGAAACAAAATAAATACTCCATAGCCCTGTATATTTTGATAACAAACCCTGAAGGAAAGGCTGTCAAACAATACAACTTTTTTATATCCCACTAGCATGGTGTTACCATCAATGACAAAAAATAATCTCTAACTTTCAAAGAAAAGAGATTTTGCTAATCGCTAAAAGATCTCTTAATTCTTTCCTTTCCACTATCTAGTACATTCACTTCCCATTCTTGTTCCCTTGCAGAAGGAAAAATATAAAAGTGGTTTCAAAATAAGGGAATGGATCTACTACCCTGTTATAATTTAAAAACATTATTTTGTCATCTAATCTTACTTGCAGTTCTACAGTGCAAACCATGTTCTTAAGTTATAAAAGAAATTCCTTATGCCAAAAGAAGTTTCAGCTAAACTTTTTATTCTTATTACTACCGTTGCCAAATGGAAAAAAAAAATATTTAAACTTACTTAAGGGGGTACATGGTGCTTTCCCCAACATATGCAACTGCTGCAAAATGCATCACAGCATCAAATGCATTTTGTGAAAAGATACTGTTAACCTGAAATTTTGGTAAAGGAAACAAGTTGCAACACTCAAGTTCAACTGTCTTAAAAACAACCTAAAATAGGCTATATATATTATATATCAAATAATAAGGATACAGCTTTGGGCTCTCCCAAGTCAGCATATATATACTGAAGCCTCCCAGGCTCAGGAAATAACTCTTGTAAAACCTTGACTGCACCCAAGTTTCCTCGAGAAAGGTTGTCCTATTAACAAAATAAAAATCTTTACCTTTAAAGAGCAAGAAAAATTAAAATCACAACCAATAAGATATCTCAAAAGGAAGCTACTACATTTCATGTGATGAGCGTACCACTATGGTTACACGGTAACCATCCTTCAAAAGTCGCAATGCTGCATGGGAACCAATATAGCCAGCACCACCTGTCACTAGGACATGGATCACCCCATCTTCACGCAAAGAGAACTGAAATAAACAAACCAACAAAACAGAAAGTGCATTAAGGAAATGTCATAAGCTCAAATCATAACTCAATGGCTGAGCTTGTTTAAGGTTTGGACAACTGATTTCACATTTTAAAACCGTCATAATAAAATCCAAATGCCCCTTACTGGAGCAGTAAAGGGGGCAGTACAATTATTAGAGAGGGATAAAATCCAAAACCAGGTATGGTTGGTACAGAAAGAGAATGAACAAAGGAACATGGAGTTACCGGGCTTGGAGAATTGAAGGATGGACATTGTTTCAGCATAATTATACATACAGCTGTTAGGGTAGCGGCCAAAAGAATCTTTCCTACAGCATTATTTTTTCTTTTTGGATCTGAATAATCCATGCCTGCAACACAGAGTGTTAAAAAAAAATTAAACCTTGAAAGCAACAAACAGTTTTATATAATTCAATGAATTTCAATATCAAAATGGAGAGCCATGAAACTAACCTCCGAGGGACATAGATCTATTGGACCTTGGTTGAGCTCTGGTCCTGCCAAAACTTAGCATTTGGAGAGCCCTTCAAAACCCAATCCCTTTATCTGTCAAGAGTAAGCTTCTGTATCAGTGACTTTCTGCTGCAATGAAACAAAATTCAAACAATTAGCAATGATGGAGTTTGAAACAGAAGAAACCAAAAGAGGAAAAGGTGCAGGAAAAAATAAAGACTAGATGGGCCCTATACAAGTATTTGAAACCAAAACAAAACAAAGAAAGTAAAGGGTTAAATACTAAAAGTTGAACAAATTTTATTATTCAAATGTGGAAAAACAAAAAACCAGGAAAATTCACCACTCAAGTTCAACTCTTTACAATCTAAAACCAGTAAAAAGGGAGAGAAAGGTGGAATGTTTCAGGATGCAGACAGAAGAAAACAATAACTAAAGACAAAAGCATTGCAATTGTTTGTCAGGGCATGTCTGATACCAGAAATTTATAGAGAGAAAAAATTTTGATATCAGAATGTCCACCATAGAAACCAAGAAGCACAAATGATCATGTTTCTAACAGAGAGGGAGAAAACACATTTTACAAATAGAAGAACAAACCAAATCCCAAAACTCAAATTCCCCGATATCCAAGAACACCAATCAATCAAAACCCATCTCAAAAAACACAGGAAAAATCTTAACTATTACACCTTTATTAAAAAAAAAAAAAAGGAGGGCCGGTCAGTCAGAACAGGGGGGAATGGCTCAAATATTTGAAAGCCACAATTTACTAAGACAAAAACACTTTCTTACATCAAAATAGCACCTGGAAACAGCAATAAAATTACAAACTTCCCAAGAACACAAAAAGATCTATATATATACTATACACAAATATACAATTAAAAGGTAAGAAAAGGCTTGAAATTTAAGGAAATGCAGTCGCAAGAGAAATGAAAAGAACCCACCAAAAGATGATCAGGAAAACGTAAGAAAGAGAGAGAGAGAACTAAGTACAAAAAATAATTAAAGACTTCAAAAAGGAGAGAGAAATGAATGGTAAGAACATTGGAGAGAGAGAGAGAGAGAAACGTACGAGAAGCAAAAAGTGAAGAGGAGAGAAACAGGAGTTCCGGTTGTGAAGGTACCTACACGCATGAATGTGAAAGTGAAGAGCTGTAGTAATAGGCGTAGAAATCTCTGTGCTTTCCAATTTGTCGAAATATGAGAACATAAGAGCGAGAGGTTTGAAAATAAATTAATTATGCAATTTCTTCTTACACTTTTATTTTTATTTTCCTTAACCTTAACCTTAAGCGCATTGTAATAAAACTGCTATTTGTTTCAATAAAAAAAAATTATTCATTGAATTAAAGGAGGTTTTGATAACGTCAGCGAAGTCTTACTAAATCTTTTTTTTTCCTTTTCTATTATTTTCTCAATCCAAACTGGTTCATGCTTTTCATCGATCATATCTCGAGGTAGTGTATATTTGGGAGTAACGTATATTTGGGACGGTGTGATTATTTTTTAAAGTGTTTTTTATTTAAAAATATATTAAAATTATATTTTTTTTATTTTTAAAAAATTATTTTTAATATAATTACATAAAAATGATCTAAAAATATCAAAAAAAATAATAATTTAAAATAAAAATAAAAAAATTTAAAAGTGTTTTTAAAACATAGGACAAAGCCTTAATCAAATAAGTTTTTTTTTTGGATATCCTTGCGGAACGGGGGAACCACATGACCCGGAAAGCGCACTTTGTGGGCCCAGGACATGCGTAAACCTCCGGCTGTTCCAGGCTCTTACTAAGGGGACGGTGACTCACAGAAGAAGCTTCGCCCTCAGGTTTCGAACCCAGGACCTGGGAGGAATACCCCACGCAAGTCCCAAACCTCCACCGTTGGGCTAACTCCTTGGAGTCAATTAAGTTGTTTTGGAGTATTTGGCAATGCGTTTCAAACAAGCATTAATCAAATAAGCCTTAATCAAATTATTTAGTATATATTTGAGATTATGGTTAAGATTGTTTTTTAAATATTTTTTTATTCAATGCATCAAAATATTATTTGTTTATTTTTAAAAAATTATTTTTGATATCAACGCATGAAAATAATCTAAAAACACCAAAAAAAATAAATTTAAAATAAAAGTAAAAATAAAAATAAAACAAATTCAATTTAAAAAAAAATAGTTTTGAAATGCAATGACTTAATGTGGGTAATTTATTTTTTAATATAATTATATTTATCTTTTTTAATTATATTGGCATTGTAATAATTGAAGTTTCGGAGTATTTTTAGAGTTTTTTCACAAATTACAGTGGGGTATCTTTGCTTGATAACCCCAATTATATGTTTGTATGATAAAATTTAATTATTGTTTCAGATATTGAGAACAAAACAGATATTTTATGTTTTGAAGGTGCATAAATTCATTTTAAAACAATTTTATTTTTTATTTTTATTTTTATTTTTATCCCTTTTAATTAATTATATTTATATCTTCATCTCTTTTATCTAGAGATAATAAACAAACACTATTTTAATCTTCTTGTTTTGAAATAATAAAAACTCATGTAAAATTATCTTAAAAACATTTTATTTATGTCCTCATCTTCACCTCTTCAATCAAAAATGCAATTATCTTTTTTGTATTTATTTCTTTTGCTTGAGGTACGAACTAGAGTAACCTAAGAGAAAGTTTAATTATTTTTCACAAATCCCTTCTTTAATTAAGTTTATAGTAAATAGTCTATAATTTAGCTAGCATCTTTATAATAAGTTTTTTTTTATGAATAAACTCCGAATGTACATTGGCACTGTTTGGTATTGTGTTTCAAAAATATTTTTAAGAAAAAATAAAAAAAAATATTTTTATCTTTTATTTAAAATTAATTTTTTAGTGTTTTTAGATTATTTTCATGTGTTAATGTCAAAAATAATTTATAAGAAGAAAAAAAACATTATTTTAATGCATTTCTGAACAATAAATACTTTAATAAGAACATCAAACCAGGCTTGTTAATTCCGTTTCGTTCCGGTCGGAATGGCCGAAATGTTCCGTACCATTAAAAAAACCGAGATGAAACGGCACCGTTTTAATCTCGGATTTAATTTCGGTCCGTTACGGAAATTCCGGCTAAATTCCAGCCGGAACACCTCAGTACCGTTCCGGCTCAAAATCATAATATTTATTTTATTTTAGAACATTTTATTATCATAATATTTTGGAATTTTAGAGATGTTTCTAATTTTGAGATTATGTTTGTTTGACTTTGTGTTTGTATTGTGTAAATTAAAGTTAATTTATCTTGAATTTAAATTATACTTGTTAAATTAATATTTTAATTTTTTTCATATATATATAAATAATTAATTATATACGAACAGTACAACCCCAAAATAGCATGTCAAAACGCTCTAAAATTAAAACGTTTCATTCCAATAAAAAAACCAAAATAGTAACCTGAACAGACAACTTTCCATCACACACCCTCTCAAGGAGTGGCAAATAGTAAACTCACATGCTACATATGATGCTCCGAACAATATAACATCCACAGTATTCATCCAATTTTTTTGTAATTAATGGTAGCAGTTTTAGGTTTTCGAAACAAGTTGTTCACCGGACACATCTTACCAAGAGATACAAGTCATTGTCTAGTAACCAGCCTACCTGGTGGAGTAACTATCTGTTTTTTTTATAAAAAAAAAAATAATAATAATAATAACTAGTCCAGCTTTTAATTTTCAATGTTATATTTCTTTTTGATTTTTTTTGGATATCCATTAGGGATCGGGGGAACCACCCGGCCCGGAAAGCGCACATTAGTGGGTCCAGGGCGAGCGTAAACCTCCGGCTGTCCCAGGCTCTTACAGGGGATCTCTAAAGATTGGTTTTCGAAACTCGAACACCTGACCTCGGGTAGTAACCAAAGGTGGCAGGATGCCTTTGCCGCTAGACCAAGCCCCTGGGGATCCAGTCATAGATTATTGCACATTACAGGTCAAATTATTTTTTCTGATAAAAAAATATTTAAATATTGTTTTGCCATAAAAAAAATGTATTAACAATACTTAAATATTTTTTTATTAGAAAACTTGAATGACAAATAAAATACAATTTAACTTAAAAATCAGGATGATATTTAAAAAAAAAAACGACAACATATTAATTTACCATAATCAGCTTGGGCTAATTTGTCAAATCAACTACTACCCAGATCATGAAATTATGATAATTCTATAGAAAAAAAATAATAATAAATATAGTTTTCAATCAATTCAATGTTGAAAGATGAAATTAAAAACAAAATTCAACTAAAAAAATGAGTATAGTTAACTTGGATTAATTAGTCAAGTATGGATCATAAGACTAAGATAATCTCATTGAAAACAAATAGAAACAAATTATAAAATTCAACTCTCGATTAACTCATTGTTAAATGGTAAAAAAAAAAAATACTAGAGTCAATTGACTAAAACGCATTACCCAAGTCATTAGACCGTAATAACCTTATAGAATATAAATTATAAATTATAATCCTCAATCAACTCAATATTAAAGATATTAAAGGATAAAATTTAAAATAAAATTAAACCAAAGTAAGCCTCTGATTTTGCTATAGAAAAAACCCTGTCGGTATGGGTTTAATAATTGAAAATGCAAATGGTTTTTTTTTTTATATTAGTGTATTAAAATCATTATAAACATTTTAAAAAATATTAATTTAATATTTTATCAAGTAAACAACAATTTTTAAAAATTAAAGTCATCGCAATTGAACACCTAGCCGAGAAGAAAAGAATCTAGTTGTTCTTTTTCTAATTATCAAACTCAATAAGAATCTGAATTATTAAATTAGTGAATCATTTCATAGATCAATGGCTGAATAATTCTTATTAAAAACTAATATTTGTTTTATATATATATATATTAATCCGGTCAAGTAGAGAGAAATAATAAGGTGACTAAAAAAATATTAATAGGAAGTCCGGCTGCTCAACATGAATAAAACATTACTTCAACTCATTTTGTCATGGATGGATAAGAGATGCGCAATTGTCACTTAGCTTGATTTTGTTTTTGTTTTTTTAAATAAAAAACAATCGCCTATGAACATTGTTTGGCATTAACAGTGCGTTGACACATAACATCCACACAAGTAAAAAAACCATAATAAAAATGGGACAAACTCCATTTACCTTTTTTCAGGTTGGTAAACGAAATATTCAAACTCGAGATAACTCTATGATCTTGGTGTTCCAAAACGGTGATTTTATTTTATTTTATTTTATTTTTGTATAATAGAAAAGGAATATCTCTAATTGTCTAACTCAAAACCCAATATTCAAAAAGCCTCTAAAACAAATTACCAAATTTTATGTCAGCAACGAAAGAAAAAAAAGGTAATTGCTTCGATATAGTGGTAAACTAGTTTGATGTCCCGTACTTCGTTGCGGGCTGAGTAAATAATTTTTATAACTGTTCAGATTAAAATATTATATTTCTACATGTAAAGTTTAATATAATAAAACAGATCAAAATAACCTATCATAACAACAGTAACATCGAAGTGCTAACTTCTAAAATTATCATCACTATCATAACAAAAGCGTTAATACATTGTTCATAAGAGAGAGAGAGAGAGAAACAAACATACACACGCGAAGCACAAATCGCAAATGTTCAATTCACAGTAAAAACACTCACAGTGCACAGTGTTTTCCTGATATCTTTAGTATATTGTATAATAATTACCCTCATGGCTGTCCAAGTTTTTTTATATATATATAAATATTTTATTAAAGCTCTAGAGGCCCTAGCCCATATATTTTCAATTTGTGCCCAACATAAATTATGCCCATTAAATGTAGACAGTTATCATCCCATGATGAACGTACACATAAAAATTACAAAAATAATAAATTATGGCCATCAGTGGATAGAGAGATTTGAACAACCACGAACTAGAAGTATACCTGTATAAGAATTGACGAGCCTCGGATCCTAGTAGAGAGGTTAAATTTGCAAAACTCATAACCTTAAGGGACCATACTGTTATTTACCCCCATAGAGTTTGGTTGCTCTACCGACAGGGTGTTGAAATGTTGCCCTTGTCCCCCACTTTAGCTGCCTAACTTTGGCCGAAATGCAATTTCCGTACAGATCTTAGATGCTGATTCAAAGCGAAGTACCTTAATTTCTAGTTGACTGCATGTGTAAGTATGCATCTTTTCAACTTTATGTCATGGTCATTAATGATTCTTTGTAAGTGTAGATATTAAAGTTGTTTTTCAAATATTTGTTTGATTATAAATATATTAAAATAATATATTTTTTAAATGCATAAAAATAATAAATTAATTTAAAAGAAAACAAATAAAAAGTTTTCAAAAATATTTTTAAAAATAAAAAATTATTATTTTAAAGCAAAAAAAATATAAAGTGTAGTTATTAAAGTTGTGATTATTATTTTTTAAATAGTTGAGCAGGATTGGTTAATCCTTCTGATTCATCACTAAAATCTTATCTGAATTAAATTTTAAAACTATACTTTTTAATTATGTATTGCATCAAATATCTTTTCTTTCTTATTTCCATAATTACAAACACAACAAAACTCTTAATTATACAATCCTTATTGATTTGCTAGAAGAAGAAGAAGAAGAAGAAGAAATCATATATTTTGAATTTTAGTTAATCTTTTATTAAAACCCTAGTTATATGATCTAGCAAATAATGACTTGGCTTAAGGGTTGAGCTATAGATTGGGTGATTTAATCCATAGATCGACAAGTTTTCATGTGTATCGATTTTTTCAATGAAATAATATAATTTTGAAATAATTATATTCCATTTTAAGTTTTGAATATTGAGTCAAAAACTAATTCAATTCGGATCAATTTATTAAAATTCTGAAATCGGTTTTTAATTTTTGTTATTTGAAAACTAAATCAATTCATATCAATTTATTAAAATGTTGTAAGAATATTTCCCGTAGAGTGGCCGATGTATTAACGGTCCGATCATTAAAGTTCAAGTTCTTTGTAAAGTCTACGGATTCTAATACATTAAAGCGAAACCGTGATGGATCGGTCTCAATAAACGAGTATTAGAATGGGTACGTTGAGACCCTCTCCTCTAACCATAATATAACATCATGTTCTCATAAGGTTGTATACATACATATATTGATGGTTTTAAATATATGTATGTGTATAAAAATAAAGTTAAGGTAATGTCTTTAATGTCATTTAATTAAAAGACACATGTCATTTAATTAAAAGACACAACCCTCCTATTGTTGACACCCATTCGGTGGGTATAAAAGGAAGAAGGGTGGTGGTTATTAGGTTACCCGAAACCATAACCAGAAAATAAGAAAGGAAGAGAATAGAAAAGAAAATTGTAAGTAAATCCTCTCCATCAAGGGATTGCCGAAAAGAAGAAGGTTTAGAGGAGAAGATCAACAAGTGATTATCAAAGGATTCCATGCAACAATTCAAGTGCAAAATGGAGAACGGTATGTTCTTAATTTCCATTGTTCTACATTGAAAGTTTTCATCATCAATTGAAATGTATTGTGGGATCAAATGATCTATGGAAATAGGGATAGATTTCGGTAATAGAAATCAGGATGTATAATTTACATGTGGTATCAGAGCCTAATAGAACCCATTGATCTCCCATTAATGGATTGATGATGAATTCTGGTTTTGTTTATTTAATCTTATCAAACATTGATAATTTGAGATGCATGAAAACAATTATATCAATGTGTAGAGGCTGAGATTATCTTTCCAACGGTATATTATATGTTAAAATCCATTAAGTAGATCAAAAGTTATGATTTTTTTTTGAAAATTTCTGGTTTTAATGGTGATGACGATGAACTGTAACCGTCAGTCCAACCGGTCGACCGGTTCAGACCAACCGGTCGACCGGTTCACTTGGTAAAAGAGAACCGGTCGACCGGTTCAATTGGTGAAAGTGATACGATCGACCGGTTCAATTCCTTATGCAATTTGTGACTCAACCGGTCGACCGGTTCACTTGGTAAAAGTGAACTGGTCGACCGGTTCATGTTGGTAAAAGTGAACCGGTCGACCGGTTCATGTAGATAAAGGTCGACCGGTTCAATTGGTGACCAGTTCACTTGGTAACCCAAGCGGTCGACCGGTTCATGCAGAAACCCAAGGGTTAAAAATGTTTCCGCTGCAAACCGTAAAGTAATTAAGCTAATGTATTACGAAATGTTAATACATAAAAGCTTCTTAAAAGGAGTTCATATTACGTATAACTTGTTAATCACCACAGTGATCTAGTTATATTTAATGTGACAGTAAAGTAAAGATTCATAATTGATCATGATTAAATGATGCTTAAATGACATGAAAGGTTTCGATTGATCAATTAATTACTTAATATATCCTAGGAGATCACCCACAGGTGGATCATTGGGTGTACTAGGTAACACCTAAAGTATTAATCATTTATGCTACGGTCGATAATGTGTATACCCACGGGTAGCATTGTTATCGGTGGTATGTATGACTTGATTAATTATTAAAGAAAATCTAAACAAGCATCATGCAAAGTGTATGTATTTATGTATTGCCCACAGGGTTGCTTAAATACATACAAGTAAAAGTGTTTAGATTTTATTGGTTGATGAATCTATTAAAGTTTCAAAGCACTAACGGTAAGCACGTTGAAAATTTTGCAGCTTCATCAAGTTTGTTTGCTTACGCAAATTACGTGGTCAAGTTTAATGGACTCAACTATGAGGAATGGTCCGAACGAGATAAGGTTTTCTTTGGGTGTAATGTCCCTAGACCAAGCCATACTCAGCGATGAGGAGCCGGCAGCCATTACGGATGAGAGCTCGAATTGGAAAAGTCTCGTTATGAGACGTGGGAGCGCTCTAACCGGGCGTGCTGAACTTACCGAGGATGTCGATGGCGGAAAGTATAAAGCCATCTATGCCTAAAACACGAGAAAAGCAAGGGAATTCATTACGAAAATAAAGGAACAATCCCAATCGGATGTAGGCGACAAATCGATTGTAGGCGGCTGATGAGCGAGCGACTACGAAGAGGTTCGATTGGTCTCGGACAATCCATGAACATGTTACGCACATGTCTAATCGGCATCACGGTTGGCGTCCATGGGGATGGAGGTGCATGAATCTTTCTTGGTTCGAGTTCATCATTAACTCTACGCCTCAAGAGTATGGCCGGTTCGGGTGAATTACAACACCATAAAGGATAAATGGAACATTCGGGGAATTGAAGGCCATGCTCATACGGGAGGAGGCGAGGTTAAAGAAACGAGAAAAAATCAAGTTGCCCTCATCATTGGACTAAACAAAGCCGGTAGCGACTTTAAGAAACCAAGTATGAAGGACAAAAGAAAGGATAAAGGGTATCTTCAAAGGACACGAAAGTCAAATCAGTAAAGTGGTCAAGTGTTTCTTACGCAAGAAGGAGGGACACATGAAGAAAGAGCTGTCCTAGAAGGAAGGCATGGTTCGACAAGAAAGGTACACAACATTTATTTGTTTGTTCGAATTAAATCTTGTAGAAGTGCCTAGAAATACTTGGTGGCTTGATTACGGTGCATCTACTCATGTATCTCATATTAAACGAGGGGATTCGATGCGATCCGACCTTTAAAAAGAGCTGAAAGTTATTTGTTCATGGGAAACGAGGATGAAGGCGCGGATAGTAGGCATTGGGGACGTCATGATTGATCTTTGACACTTGGGTTGTTATATAGATCTTGAAAATTGTCTCTTTGTACTGAATGTGCTAGAAATCTTGTTTCGATAAGTAGGTTGGACGATTTAGGATTTGATTTTAAGATTGGACATGGTGTATTTTCTTTGTACCGAAAAAGACTACTTTTATGGTAATGGTACTTTAGTTGATTCAGCTATGCAGGGTTTAATCTTTGATAAATGTTTTTACGAATCTTTGTTTAATGTTGAGAATCAAGGAATTAAACGTAGTGCATCAAATGAAAAATCAGCACTCTTGTGGCATAAAAGATTAGGTCACATATCTAAAGAAAGGATGACGAGGTTAATAAAGAAAGAATTATTACCTCCATTAGATTTTAGTGACTTAGATGTGTGTATAGAATGCATTAAAGGAAAGCAAACCAAACACATCACAAAGAAACCCGCCACAAGAAGTAGTCAACTTTTAGAGTTGATACACACGGATATTTGTGGCCCATTCGATGCTCCCAGTCATGGAGTGGTGAAAAATACTTTATCACTTTTATTGACGATTACTCACGTTATGGATACACTTATTTATTGCATGATAAAGCGGAGTCGGTGAATGTACTTGAAATTATTCATTGATGAAGTGGAAAGGCAATTAGAAAAGAAAGTGAAAAGTAGTGAGATCGGATAGAGGTGGTGAGTTTTACGGTAGATTCACCGAAAGTGGACAATGTCCGAGTCCATTTGCAAAACTTCTAGAAAGTAAAGGCATTTGTGCGCAATACACAATGCCGGGAACACCTCGACGAGAATGGTGTAGGCTGAAAGGCGTAACCGTACATTAATGGAAATGGTTAGGAGTATGTTAAGTAATTGCAAACTTCCCATGTCGTTGTGGATATACGCATTAAAGACTGCGACGTATATATTAAACCGGGTTCCTAGTAAAGCAGTTCCAATGACACCATTTGAACTATTTAAGGGAAGGAAACCCAGTTTAAGACATTTACGTGTTTGGGGATGTCCAGCAGAAGTAAAGCCGTATAACCCACATGAAAAGAAATTAGACTCAAGGACGGTCAGTGGATATTTTATTGGCTATCCGGAAAAGTCTAAGGGATTTGTCTTTTACTGTCCTAGTCATAGTACGAGAATTGTCGAGACGGGTAATGCTAGGTTCATTGAAAATGGTGAAACTAGTGGGAGTTCAGAATCTAGGGGAGTGAACATAAAAGAAATTCGGGTAGAAGATTCTTCACCCGTAGTTCCGACCCAAGTTGTTGTTCTCGTTGTTGGTGTACAACCAAATACCGAAATAGAACAACGGAATGAAGAACATACGGTCCCACTAAACCAGGGAAATCGAAAATGAACCTATCGCAATTCAAGAACAGACACATCGTGCCACAAGTACCATTGAGGCGATCTATAAGGGAAAGAAGATCCGCCATTACGGATGACTATGTGGTTTACGATGTTGAAATTGAATGCGACCTTAGTCTTGATGAAGAACCGAAAACATTCGGAAAAGCCATGGAAAGCGAAAATTACGAAAAGTGGTCAAATCTTTGCGAGAAGAAGAAATTTCTTCTTTAAATGTCAACAAAGTGTGGGACCTAGTAGAGTTGCTCGATGGTTTCAAAAGCTGTTGGGTGTAAATGGATATTTACGACCAAAGCGGGATTCTAAAGGTAACTTAGAAAGGTACAAGGCTCGCCTTGTTGCTAAAGGTTTCACTCAAAAGGATGGCATTGACTATACGGAAACCTTCTCTCCGGTTTCAAAGAAGGATTCCTTAAGAATTGTTTTGGCATTGGTGGCTCATTATGACTTTAGAGCTTCACCAAATGGATGTTAAAACCGCCTTTACGAATGGAGAGCTTGAGGAAGAAATTTATATGGACCAACTCTGAAGGTTTTGTGGCCACGAGAACGGAAAATCTTGTGTGTAGGCTGAGGAAGTCAATATATGGGCTGAAACAAGCTTCCAGACAATGGTATATAAAATTTAATGATACCATATTGTCGTATGGTTTTGTAGAGATCATCGTTGATCGATGTATCTACATGAAGGTTAGTGGGAGCAAGTTTGCCATTCTGGTATTATATGTTGACGACATATTAATAGCTGCGAATGACATGGGAATGTTAAGTAACGTAAAGAAATATCTCTCTAGTAACTTCGAAATGAAGGATATGGGTGAGGCATCTTATGTGATAGGGATAGAAATAATCCGTGATAGATCACAAGGACTGTTAAGTTTGTCTCAGAAAGGTTACATAGATAAAGTCCTAAAGAGATATGGGATGGATAAATGTTCCATTGGAAAGGCTCTAATTCAGAAAGGGGATCAATTCAGCAAAATGCAATGCCCGAAAAATGAATTGGAACGTAAAGAAATGGAAAGAATTCCGTATGCTTCAGTGGTTGGGAGTTTGAACTATGTTCAAACATGTACTCGGCCAGATATCAGTTTTGTTGTTGGTATGTTGGGCCGGTATCAAAGTAATCCCGGAATGGATCACTGGAAAGCTGCAAAGAAAGTTCTCAGGTACTTGCAAGGCACCAAAGAGTACATGCTTACATACAGGAGATCCGACAATATAGAAATCGTCGGATACTCAGATTCAGACTATGCCGGCTGCGTCGACACTAGGAAGTCGACGTTTGGCTATCTGTTCCTATTAGCTGGGGGAGCAGTCTCATGGAAGTGTGGAAAGCAGTCTGTCATTGCTACTTCCACCATGGAGGCCGAATTCGTGGCATGCTTTGAAGCCACGGTTCAAGCATTGTGGCTGCAAAACCTTATCTCAGGGCTTGGAATCGTTGACAGTATAGCCAAGCCGCTGAGAATTTACTGTGATAATTCCGCAGCAGTCTTCTTCTCAAAGAATGACAAGTATTCGAAAGGTGCTAAGCACATGGAAATTAAATACTTGTCTGTAAAAGAAGAAGTGCAGAAACGCAGAGTGACTTTTGAGCATATAAGAACAAACATGATGTTGGCAGATCCTTTGACGAAAGGATTACCGCCCGGTATATTTATTGGCCATGTAGAGAAAATGGGCATAATAGATAAGACCTTGCTACAATAGTATGTGCTCATGTAAAATTGTTACTCAAAGATGATGTCATTAAAGTTTGTGTTTTTCTGTAATTAAAGAATGTTATCATAATAGTTATGCATGTAAAGTTTTTTAGATAACATATAAAGTTGAGAATTTTGGTTTCTCTCAACATAAAGGTTTTTGAGAATTATAGTGAAATCTCAATAGAAAAGAAGTAGTAAAGTTGGAGTTGGTGTGTGGTGCTTGGAAGGGACCCATCACAGTAAATGATGGGCAACCGCCATGACTCGACTAATTCTAGTTTTATGGCACTTACTGAATATTGAACTTGATGTAAAGATACGTATGAAAGGGAATTGGACTATAAAGTTAACACAACGGCCAAGTGGGAGAATGTAAGAATATTTCCCGTAGAGTGGCCGATGTATTAACGGTCCGATCATTAAAGTTCAAGTTCTTTGTAAAGTCTACGGATTCTAATACATTAAAGCGAAACCGTGATGGATCGGTCTCAATAAACGAGTATTAGAATGGGTACGTTGAGACCCTCTCCTCTAACCATAATATAACATCATGTTCTCATAAGGTTGTATACATACATATATTGATGGTTTTAAATATATGTATGTGTATAAAAATAAAGTTAAGGTAATGTCTTTAATGTCATTTAATTAAAAGACACAACCCTCCTATTGTTGACACCCATTCGGTGGGTATAAAAGGAAGAAGGGTGGTGGTTATTAGGTTACCCGAAACCATAACCAGAAAATAAGAAAGGAAGAGAATAGAAAAGAAAATTGTAAGTAAATCCTCTCCATCAAGGGATTGCCGAAAAGAAGAAGGTTTAGAGGAGAAGATCAACAAGTGATTATCAAAGGATTCCATGCAACAATTCAAGTGCAAAATGGAGAACGATATGTTCTTAATTTCCATTGTTCTACATTGAAAGTTTTCATCATCAATTGAAATGTATTGTGGGATCAAATGATCTATGGAAATAGGGATAGATTTCGGTAATAGAAATCAGGATGTATAATTTACAAATGTATGATAAAAAAAAGAAGAGGATGACGAGACTGGTGAAGAAATACCCCTTGGCGTTTACCCACGGACTTGCTCCTAGTGTCATTGGTTGGCATTAGAATTAGAAAATAAAAATCATAGCACAAGAAAATCTTTATTGAGATTAATATGTTATGGTAGAATAATATTTTTATTGTCGAATAAACAAATAATCAAAGCTAACAATGATTTAACTCAATGAAACAAATTGATTCACCTAATCACTACAAATAAATATCATTGACACCATGTATTGAAAAAAATATGGCTTTTAACTATAGTTTTAGTGGTGTTTTTTTTTAATTAATGTGGGTATTCGGGCTAGTTTGTGCACACCTCGACTAATTTCACAAGTTCTGAAGTTAATGACTATGTAAGTCGCTCATATTAGCAACCACAAAATTCAAATTTGAGACCACAGGGGGAATAAACTTCTTAGTCCCAGATATTTATCACTAGGCCACTTACTAGATGATTTTTAGTGGTGGTTCTTCTTTTTCATGGTTGTAGATGTAGCTGTGATTATTATTATTGTAAAAAAAGCTCATATATAATTTAAAATTTCATTTTATAGCTTCTAACTTCTAACTTTAAATAGCTTCCAAAATAACTTTTAATTTTTTTAAGAGAAGAAACCTCCAAGAAAAAAAAAACCACCAGTTCTAAAATGGACACTAAATATGCTATTTACCTTCCATGTTTTTTAGAAAGAATAGGAATTGTATAGCCCAAATAAAAACAAGAACAAAGATTACATGAATGTATTTGATGTTGTTGTATAATATATTTTTTAAATATATCAATACATCGAAATCATCGAAAAGTATTAAAAAACAAATACTAATTTAAATTTTTTAAAAATAAAATATACTTTTTAAGGCATAAGTTATCGGATTTCTTATTTTGATCGTTTTTATTTCATCAAATGACACGATGAGAATAACTTAAAAGTTTAAGGATTAGTAATAGTTCTCCAATAGTATAAGATTTAGATCACTTCAATCATAATCAGACCCATAAAACATAATCTAATTACCTTTTTAAATTTGATTTCGGGAAGTGGTTTGAAGAGGTAAGACGTTTTCAAGAGACCAGAAAAGATTGATGCTTGCCATGAGCTTGGAGCATTGGGGTTTGGATCAATAGACTCGACGTTAAATCTTCATATATAAGCCTTCTAAGCCCAACAAATATTTCAACTGGAAAAGGCTTACATGCTATTGTCTCACTTTTTTTCTCTGCTAAGAGATATTATCAAAGTGATGCGAAGATAGTGGGCTTGCGATCTATATAGCGGATCTCGAGTTCAAGTCAAAACATGTTTTTTTTTGTAAAAACTTGAGACAATCATGATTCTACTCGCTCATCTAAACCTATAAAATGACAATCATGGTTCTACTGGTAACAAGGTAGCAATTCTTTGCTAGGTGCCCCAACTGGCCACAGATAAAACAAGGTCCAACATTGCTGAAACTACTAGTATTGGAGCTAAAAAAAACTCACAGATCTTCTGCTGCTGCTGCTTGCAGTGATGCTGCTTAACACTCCAGGACCAAGTTTTCTGCTGTCTTTAAGCAATCTTCCACCAGGAGCTGTGACATTAATGGCCTGTGTTTTCCCTTCAGAGTCCCTGATGATTTCGTACTCGACGGAAGTGTCAGGCTGCAGATGTAGGTAGCCATCTGATTTAAGAGATGAATAATGAACAAATACATCTCTGCTTCCATCACTTGGTGCTATAAACCCATAACCCCTTTGATTAGAAAACCATCTCACACTTTATCTTATTTTTTTTACTGGTATAAAATATTTTGACAACGATATTAATAATGTTAGTTTATAGAGTTTTGTTTTTTTGGTTAGGAGCTTCATGTAAGCTTTTGCACTAGAAGTAATGTTTTTTTGTTATTGTAATGATGAGTCACCTCATTTTGTTTGAACATATAAGTGAATGACTCGTTGTTTGCTCATATGAGATGGGGGCGTGTGGGCTTAGCCTTGCAAGCCAATTCATGCCTCACCTTGTTTGTCATGGCCCAAGCGTGTTGGGCAATGTGCACCTAAATTCCCCTCGACTCATTCTCACCCTGAACCCTATCATCATCATTGGGACACATAGTTGTAAAATCCGTCCTGTTCCGGTTTTGTTCATAAAACTGAGACAAAACGGTGTCGTTTCCGTCCTGGTTTTAATTCCGGTCTGTTCCGAAAATTCTGACCGGAACGCCTCGGTTCTGTTCCGGGTGTGCCGTTCCAGTATCACAATCAAAACAACGTCGTTCAATTTGTCAATTTCGTCTCCGATTTAAATCACATACATACAGCCCCGACACCCAAACATTCTTCCCTGAATCAATTTTCCATAATTCTTCCATCAGCTCACCTCAAATCTCGACAATGTTTTCTGAGTCACTGTGGATAGAACTCGGTGTTGAAAAGCATATGTGCAGGATGTTAAGGAACCATCTTACCTAAAAGCTTAAGCTTTTAAGTGAGACTCCATAATATGATTTATATTATTCTCTAACACACCCCCTCAAGTGAAAGCCCTTTGGGCTTGAAACTTGCACAGGCCCACATCACCTTGTGCTTGTTTTTTATCAAATAGAATGGGGGTGGTGAGATTTGAACTCGTGACCGCTGGGTCAATAAGGCTCTGATACCATGTTAAGGAACCATCTCACCTAAAAGTTTAAGCTTTTAAGTGAGACTCCATAATATGATTTATATTATTCTCTAACACAGGAGTGTCGATTCTAGCATGGCCCATGATGGCTGAGTAGCCTTTAAATGCACGAATGGTGGAGGAGGAGATAAAAGTATGGCTGAGAGTAGAGACATGCAATGGATCAGTGCGAGGGTTTGTGAAGTGGGAGCGTTTGAAGAAGATGGTGGAGAAGAAAGTGGAGGAGAGATGGGTAAAGAGGTGAAGAAGAATGTGGAGGAGAGATAGGAGAGATGGGAAGAAGAATGTGGAGGAGAGATGGGAAGAAGAATGAGAAGAAGAATGGGAAGAAGAAGAAGAGGAGGATTACGGAGAGCTTGCCTTTCTGGCTATGGAGGACCAAGGAAAAAAAGAAATAAAAAGGACACCTAATTAATGCTTCATAAATGCTATGAGCTGGATGCATTGCAGCTCTTTGAAAAAAAGTTTGTATCGAATAAAATATATACTTCGACTTTCTTGTGTTAAAACTTTGGCTCGTAAACACAAAGTACTGTACGCATTTTTTTGAAAAGATTAGGTTCAGAATTATTGGATAAGTTTTTACAGAGGAAGAGCAAATTCTTTTTTTGACCTTTCCAAGAGTTTCTTCTATTTCACATAAGTAAGTTATACAGGGGTCAAGTTTGGTATTTGGAACAATAACAAGGTATCTATCCATTATTGCTTTTTTTTCAAATCTCAAAGCCCCGACCGAGATGTGCACACATTTTAGAGATTTTCTAATTTTGAGATTATATTTGTTTGACTTTGTGTTTGTATTATATAATTTAAAGTTAATTTATCTTGAATTTTAATTATACTTGTTAAATTAATATTTTTGTTTATATATATATAAACAGTACGCGTGACCGGAACGGCACGCCGGAATGCTCCGAAACCGGAACGTTCCGTTCTAATTGAAAAACCGGAACGGTATTGATAACTATGACTGGTGGGACATGCTGGTTTGCTAACTACATACGTGCATTCCATCAAGATTTCAAGGATTTTTCTGATTTAGCTGCACACAAAATCTATGTTTGATTGAATCCAGGAACCTTTACACGAGGCCTATTGTAATCACAACAAGATATTAATAGATTTTGCAATACAGGGTTTGGTGAGTTGCTCCGAGCAGCAACCACTCGCGCCTCATGCATCAGCCGAACGAGGGTGTCCTTTCTAAACCGCTGGGCTTTTTCTTCGAATAAACTCAACCAGGCACTTCTGCAGAATGCTTGAGACTCCCCAGCTGAATTTGGGGTAATACAAGCAAGAGCAGAGTCGATGTCTTCTTTTTCAAGCATCATGCAAAATCTTTCTTTGACAAGAGGCGGCGGAGGAATCCGATCTTCCTGCGCCAAGTGCTTCCAGGTCATTTCCAACGCTTCTCCCTGCAGTCACAATGGGAATTTATTTGTAACTTCTCTTGAATTGAAGACTAGAAACAAAAAGAACACTCTTGATGCTGTTTAATCGTTGCCACTACACACACAGTACATGTTTTTTTGTTTTTATAAATGTAGTCATGAACAATTCTTTTGTACTAAATCTGAAGTCTTGACAGTTTGTATCTGGAATTTGAGGAGGATAAGGACAATAAATTTAGATTTCCATAACTCTGAATTCTCAGATTTTGCAATTCCTAAAACTCAGAATTCAGAATTTTCTGACAGATGAATTACCTAGAAGCATTTTATGAAGATTGCGTCCAAAGTGTACTACAAAGATAAGTTCTTATCATCCCTCCTAAGGAATTCAACAATTTTATTCCTTCAAGTGCTTTTGACTATTTTCATATAATAGCACCTTGAATCAGGCAATTCAGTCCGGACATAGATGCAGTTTGGCAGCCTAGTGCTATTTTTATGGAGACGCTATAAACATCCATTTCAAAAATATGTTCATGTACAAATCTAATTTCAAATAATCAAAAGAGATTTTATATAAGTACCTTTCCAGCTCTAGAAGCGTCCAGTACCATTCGAAGATGACGGTTTGCGTTGAAGTGGAACCCATGGTGCAACATCTTTTGATAAACATACTCAAAATCATCCCACCTGTTCTCTGCAATGCTTGCATCAAGCATGGTGTTGAAAGTATAGGAATCTGGTATTACCCGAAACTTGTAATCAGATCTTCGGCTGATATGATTGCCATCGTCTAACATCTTGTTGAAAAGCTCGTTTGCTTCTTCAAACAATCCATGTTCTACACACGCTTTCAGCATTATGTTGCAAGTAACAAGATTTGGGGGGCAAAAGTTCCTCATTTGATTGAAGATGTACACAGCGTTTTGAATCTTTCCAGAGTCCAGACAAGCTTGGATTAAGCCAGTGTAAGTTACTACAAGCGGCTTGTTAGCAACCTTGCATATTTTCTCAATCTGTGAAATGAAAGCGGGATGTGATGGACTGTTTGTTCAAAGAAAAGCTGGTGGTAATAATAAGCACTCAAATTGTAGGTAGTTGAAGCAACACCAAACCTGTTGCAGTCTACTTGTTTATATCATGGAGTTTTACAAAAGCACCAATGAGTGTACAGGATATATAGCTTTAAAGCTTGCAAACTATTAAATGCCCAAAGGAACATCTCAGCAATTATCATAGGGCCCCAATTGTGCAGCCCAAGGCTTGTTCGGCCTCTCAAACCAAAGATGCAGTTGCATAACATGCATTTTCTTTGTACATTCAACAGTAGTATAAACTGAAAACTTCATCAGGCAGGCTAAAGTTAGCGATATACATACATTTCTGCAGTGATATAGCTCGCCGTGCTCGTAAACACTAATTAGCAACACACCATTTAATGAATGCGGATTGTTTAGCTAGAGTATAGTGTTCTTTAGATTCAGTTTTAAAATATACATGCACAACAGAAACATCGTACATTAAGCATAAAAAGATTACCAGATCTAGTGCTTCTTGACACCTTCCAGATGTACAGAGACAGCGTGCAAGATCATAATAAAGAGCAGCTGAACCCACAATTCCCCGTCTTTCCATGTCTTTAACAGCCAACACAGCCTCTTCTGTCTTACCCTCTCTCCAAAAAGTATTGACGAGAACTGTATATAACAGGAGTTTGATTTCAAAATGAGGTTCTATAAAATCAAATGGAAGAAATGATAAATCAGTCAAGCACCTTTATATACTAAGGCATTTGGAATGGAAGACTTCTGAACTTTTTTGAAGAACTCATGAACCAAGTTGTACTTGCCACAAGCAAGCATGACCTGCTCAAGTATGAGACAGAAAACCGTTAATCATTTCTTGGTTATTACAAAAATTAAGATGTATATTCAAGAAAATGAGAATACCTAGCAAATTCTTACAGTTCCATAAGTCCACTGTTTATAATACAACACAAGGCTTTTCATAGGAAACATTTTTCTGATGGGAGGCAGGTCAAAACGATAGCTCATGCTCCTATGCTTTGAAAATGACATTTCACACTAAAACTACCCTAAAAGATACTAGATTGGGCACCTAGCTTAAAGAGCCGGGAATGATGGGAAATTATCACTTTAATTCACTTCATGAAGTTATGAAATGGTATCTCCTCTTACTACTAAAACTTACATTGGAATCCAACACTAACAGATAGTAGAAACTAGCACATGAACACACGAGAATGAGTCAAGATCAAACAACCCTTATAATTATCTTAATTGTTAAGTATAAAGGTGCAGTCATTTGTATACGAACCATAAAGCTGAATATGAGAAACAGAAAGTCCAACCAGATAATTAATATTGTACAACAAGTTCATATGACACCATATTCAACCAAACTAATGTACCTAGGTTAGGTTACTAACTTCATACTGCACAAACCAAATTGTTTTTCCGAATTAAACCTTTTCTTTAGCACTGGGCAAAACCTGGGGTATGTTCAAACCTCTCAGCCATTATGCACCAGGCAACAGGTTAGGTGAATCTCTGGACGACACCAAAGAGGTTGGTGGTAGGATTTGAACCAGCAGTTAATGATGTACTTATACTCAGAACAAATAAGTCCATATGCTGAGATTTGAAGTCTAGTTCTTTGAGCAGCTCTATGAAAGTTGAAATATTGAGTGATAATCATAGTAGCAAGTCAGCAAACATGACTAGCTTTTTATCAGAAAAAATGATATACTCATACAACAAGATATTGCTAAGAATCTAAGATATAGGTTCTGCTGATGTGAAATATTGATAACAACCATGGATAGTAAAAACAGCCATTACCTCCATAACAAGTCCATACGTTGCAGTAGAAGGTTGCAGACCCTTTTCCTTCATCTGCTGTAAAACCCAAAATGCACCTTCCCATTGTTTTCGCCGAACACAAGCATTTAGGACCTACATACATAAGGAATGTCAATGCTGTGGATGATCACAGCTGCATATATGCATTATGCAAATTGAAATAATTCACAGATAATTGATTGAATATGCCAAGGGAAATAGAAAATGCATGGTCTGCATGTCATGGCACTAGTCCATCCTTGATAACCCCAATCAGTGGGAAGAGATGCAATGGATGAGATAGTTGAAATTCTTAGAATGATCTTAAGACTATGGAAAATATGCCCTTTCAAAACAATATACCGTAATGATTTGACTTCGCTGTTACAAGTATCACTAACCGCATTGAAGACAACAGTATCTGGTTCCAACCCTAGGTCCCGCTTCCCAAGTGCCCCAGATTTGAACTTCTTGGGAGGAGATTCCATGTTCTCTATTACATCAAAAAGTTCCTTCATATATCCTGCTTGTCCGAGAGTGACAGCTATAGAATGATAAGCTACTAGGTCAGGATACAAACACATTTCTTGCTGGAGAGAAGAGGAAAAAGAAAAGAGAAGAAGAAACAATGACACAAGTCAGCGAGGGTTTCCTTTTATACTGTTCAATTAAATAACCTTGCATTTAATGAGAAAGGAGCAAGGCCTCAAATGAAAGTTCTTGAGCATTACCTGCATTGCACGAAATAAATTGAGTGCCTCCACAGGTCTTTTTGCCTTGCCAAGTACATGAAGTGCAGTTGTGTAAACATGCCTGTATCAAGACATGGTGATTTACCATGATTTTGTGAACTAATTCAAGAGGATATAATTTTGGATTGAGTGATGAGTCATGAAAACTACATTTAAAAACAGAACAAGCTTTTTTTTCTGTAACGTTAAAAGGTAAAAGAATTTATATTGCAAAAAAGCTACACTCCAAAGAACTAAAATGGGCTTCTCTTTCCTTACAGGACATAGATTCACCCTGCAGTATAATGAGGTTCAATCTAAGCAATTATGTAGAACAATCTGGATTTTGTCTGGGAAGAAATTCTGAAAGATTATCTTTGAAATTTACCAAGCATCAAGATAAATTCCACAGCTCTTTGAATTTCAGTACTCTTTACTCTAGAAAGGTATTGTCATTCATGCATACAAACAGCAGTGCAAAAAATATGAGAAGATGTTACCTTAGCCTGTTGGATTTATAGCGTTCTCGTATGTTAAGCCACTCAATAACTTGTAGCACTCGCCTCCAATTTCCCAATTTACCCAGTATCTGGATAATCCTCAACACAGAATGATCTGTAAATTTTACTCTAGCGCTACGCATTGCCTTAGAGAACATCCACTCAGGCATATCAATATCAGCACCATTTAACCTGCCGAAATGAACTACTCCAACTTAGCATGATACGTGAATCATCAAAGATAAAAAGAATGAGAGTGTTTCACATGAAGCATAGAAAATATAGATATACATATAAAATGTAAGAGAACTAATGTGTTCACAAGGTTATTGACACAAGCACACATGCCCACATTGAAAACATAATAGACAACTATTAGGAATTAGAAAGGTAATTTGATAAGTTGTAAAATTGGGAATAGAAAATTATTAGGAATTAGAAAGATAACTTATATATGATGTAAAACTTTTACCCAAACTTAAAATCTATGACTTGATTTTATACTGGTATATAAAAATTACATCTAAAAATATAAAAAAAAAAGGAAGAAGAAGAAGAAGAAGAAGAAGAAGAAGAAGAAGAAGAAGAAGAAGAAGGGAGAAGGGAGAAGGGAGAAGGGAGAAGGGAGAAGGGAGAAGGGAGAAGAAGAAGAAGAAGAAGAAGAAGAAGAAGAAGAAGAAGAAGAAGAAGAAGACAGAAGAAGACAGAAGGGAGAAGAAGGGAGAAGAAGGGAGGAGAAGAAGAAGAAGAAGAAGAAGAAGAAGAAGAAGAAGAAGGGAGAAGGGAGAAGGGAGAAGGGAGAAGGGAGAAGGGAGAAGGGAGAAGGGAGAAGGGAGAAGGGAGAAGGAGAAGGAGAAGGAGAAGAAGAAGAAGAAGAAGAAGAAGAAGAAGAAGAAGAAGAAGAAGAAGAAGAAGAAGAAGAAGCAGACAGGAGAAGGAGAAGGAGAAGGAGAAGGAGAAGAAGAAGAACATGCTAATAAATCCAAGACAGAAAAAAAAATTGAATTAGAAATTATCATGATTCCGTGTAAAATTAAAAATTATTAGGAATTGCTAAAAATATTTAGAATACGAGTATTTTAAGCACATGGATTTAGTTAGGAATTCCACTGGAATGCAGGCACTCAAGAATTACTTTCTAAAACAAAACATCATCCACATAAAAAGATATTCCCTTCATTGGTGGTCTTGGCAACTTGTTCCTCCATAATTTGTTTACTTTTACATGAACTGTCCCTCTTTTCGGAAAGGACAAACAAGGTAACAAGCCAGTGGCACCCCTTGTACCCAAGATGATGTTACCTCCCCAAGTCTAAGGCTGTCCCACCACAACAAAACTGCTTGGTGTGACTGTGATCTAAACATGGAGCAAGGAGAAGGAGCACATTAATCTCTGGGCCACTTGATACAGTGGCAAATCAGATCCCAATGAGTTACAAAATCTATCAGGTATCAGTACCAAATAGGTAGATACGAAATACTGGTACAATTACACAGCATTGATCAAAATACAAAATAGGTTAGATACACAGGATTTGCACACACATGCCAAAAAAATATTGTTAGTTATAATGAAAGGAGAGTTAAAGTTCAGTTGAGCTTGGGAGGAAAAAAAAAAGAGAGAATATAGAAGAGCATAGATTACACACCAGTTTCCTAGCTTCTGAATTTTCTCCTCTATTTGCCACATCGGGACTTTTGTCTTGCCAATAACATCATTGGATTGCTCAAAGCTTTTGAAGGCAGCCCTTTCCAATTCAAAATCCTCTCCACGGCCCCTTTCCTGGTAACTACTTCTTGATAATCCGTTTTTCTGCACATATCTCTTGTCAGAAACTTTATCAGCTTGACTGTGATTCCTGACAACTCCACCATTCATTTTGTTGACTCCAGAACCGATGTTCTCTTTTTCAAAAGCTTTCCCCTTTATTTTGAACATATCCAGGGAATCTTTAGCATGGGCAAGATTTTCTTTTATGCTGATAGTTCTGTCAATGCTTTCAATATCATCTAATACCATTGGACTTCGTTGTGCAATTCGAGACTTCATGCTCTTGGTTTCATTGAAATTCTCCAAGTCTGAATTCATGCTGCTAGTATGATCCCTCAACCATCGCCCATCACTCATTGCCCCTCCCATTTTCCTTCTAATATCAGCATGCACACCACTTACTTTTCCACCCACCTTATGATTGAACTCTCTAATTCTACCTCCTATGTAATCAAGCTCAACATTAACTACATCTTCTTGACCAGAGTATCCATCACCATTGTCACCAAACTCATCACTTTTCATGACTCCAGACACCTTTTCTCGATTGTTAAACCTCCTCAAACTCACACTGTTTTCATGTGTTATCGATGATGGGGCATCACTCTCCTCTAAATCACCCTTCAAATTATAACTCCTATAATTGAGGTCCTCCAAGTCTGAATTCATGCTCCCGGTGCTATTCCTCAACCATCGGTCATCACTTGCAGCTCCTCCCATTTTCCTTCTTACATTAGCATGCACGCGACTTTCTTTGCTACCCACCTTATGATTGAACTCTCTAATTCCACCTCCTCTGTAATCAAGCTCAGCATTAACTACATCTTCTTGACCAGAGCATCCATCACCATTGTCACCAAACTCATCACTTTCCATGACTCTAGACACCTTTTCTCGATTGTTAAACCTCCTCAAGTTCACACTGCTTTCATGTCTTACTGATGATGGTGCATCACTCTCCTCTAAATCATCTTTCAACTGATAGCTCCTATACTTAAGGTCCTCCAAGTTTGAGTTCGAGCTCCTGGGGCTATTCCTCGACCATCGCTTATCACTTGTAGCTCCTCCCCTCTTCCTTCTTACATTAGCATGCGCATCACTTTCTTTGCCACCACTTACCTTTTGATTGAACTCTCTAATTCTTCCTCCTCTGTAATCAAGCTCTGCATCAACTACATCTTCCTCACCACTGGGTCTATTAGCAGTGCTGCCAAGCTCATCACTTTCCATGACTTTGGAAACCTTCACTCTATCCTTAAAGCCCCTCAATTTTACACTCCTTTCATCTCTTTCCAACAATGGCGCATCATGCCCCTCTAAATCATCCTTCAGCTTATGACTATTTGGCTTATGTACTTGATTCTTTTCTCTTCCAGTCTTAACAGACTCCATAGCCTTCAAATACTCACCAAAAGATGGTTTAAATTCTAACTCTTTCTCAATAACTCCACCACCACCACCACCAACCAGCCGATTATCAGACTCGTCTTTTTGCAATGCCTTAACTCTAAAACCAGCAACTCTAATTGCTTTCCCACACTTGCTCTTTAATGGAACACCAAAAATTGGAGGTCTCCAAGAATTCAAAGGCCCACGTGAAGAATATGGTTTCCATCTACAATTACAGGTTAAGTTCCCATTTCTTTCAAAACCAGATAAACAGTTTTGCCCATTTGTCATAATTATCACCTCCATATTATCAATTCACACCACAGTCTCACAAGCCAAGCAGACCTCTATCTTGGAGGCACTAAAAAAGATTCCCTAGTTTTTCCTATGATTGAAAAAATACATAATCATAATAAAAATCTGATCTTTTTCGATAATATACTGAAAACCGACCTTCAAGAAGCTGAAGTTGTGAATAAAAACAAAATATAACCAAGGGAACTAGAAAAGAATTCAAGGCAACTTACCAAAGCTCCCAGGAGCAAAGAAGCATGAGAAGAACGCTCATATACTATAAGTCGAGTTCCTTTACAAGGTTTTGTTTCACTCGCTCACTGTTTCAGTGCTTCTGCTAGCTGTGGTAGAGACATAATAACATGATGACAACCTTTTTTACAAGAAACTTATCGTGGTACCAAACTCCAAGCTAGCAGTTGTGCTGCCCGTTTGCGCATTAGAAGCCGATGTCTGTCATTTGGGCCTTTGGTTTTAATATAGATAGGATGTTTATCTAAAGACTACTCAATTTATTGGGCCAAAAAGAACAAACTTTTTAAGTTCTCCTTCTTCCACCTTTTTCATTTCATTTTATTGTTTATTTTTTAAATTGTTTTAAAAAATACTAGAGATGACTTTTTTGTGAGATGGGAAATTCTGTTTCATTAAAGGAGGCTAATAAATACATAATTTATAGTCTCTCATGTAATCGATCATCAAAATTGAGGATTATCGAAGGTTTTTATATTAAATGGTAGGAATATTCTCTCAAACTAGCTTCTGCATCAACCGAAACTAAATATTTTTTCAAATGATATTAGAAACATATTCCTCACATCGACTTAGAGCAATTTAACTGGAGTATGTGAAGAATGAGTGCTACTTATCACTGGTTTTTTACTTGGGCGAATGCACAAAGAACATCCTTATACAAATGAGCAACAACAATCCATAAGCGCAGACAACATAAGACCATCCATGTGTCCCTTTACATCTTTACATCTTCCCTTCCCTATCAGAAGTTAATGCTCCCACGGAAACAAAACTTGGCATGGCTCAATTTTACGAGCCATCCATATGGTCGTTATCATTGTTGCCTTCGTAATATTCATCATCGCGTTGGATTTGCATGTCTTAGGTGTGCTCTAAAATAGGTAATATCTGTAGATTCTATATGGAAACTTACTTGTGATATTCTGTTTTTTTGTTCTTGAATCTTTGTTTCAGGACCATTTTGATTACTAGAACCAAAACTATGTTTCACGGCACGAACAATAACCAATATTATCCTATTAGAAATTGATGGACTCTGTCAGTATCCAGATCATAACTTCTTAAACCTGGACTGACTTCCAGGTTCAAATACAATAAAATATCAGTAACAATGAAACCCTGCATTTTTTTATTTGATCTTGATACTATCAGTTTGTGGGTGAATCATATTGAGATGATGTTTAGGGGAAGGTGAGAGAGTGTTTAATCACCAAAGCTAGAACGAGGGTTGATTTTGTCCAAAAAGTAAGTGCCCCAAAAAAAGCAATGTAATTGTTTTTTGGTAACACCCAAAACCAGTTGCACAATCCCATGGGCCCACCAATAAAAACGTTCCAACCACCGGTTTTTGCAAAGCAGATAATAGCTGTTTTTCGACAAAATAGAATTGCAAATTAATTCTCCACACCACAGCAAACCACACAGACCATCATCTAAAATAATCTTATTTTATTTCTGAAATAAATATTTGTCACTTCATTTTTCATTTCTTTTTTTAAACCACACATACCGCTTTTTGTTTTTTACTTCCGGATTACATTTTTCATTTCTTTTTTTTTTCATTTTATTTGTTTCTTGCTTTTCTTTCTTGTTTTTTTTTTGTTTTTCTTATTACTTTTTTTTTCTATTTTTTTTTCTTGCCTTTTTTTGTTATTATGTTTTTTTTTCTAATTTTGTTTTTCATATTTTCCCATAAAATATTTTTTTTGTTGGTTATATTTTTTTTCTTTTTTGACTTATATATATTTATTTTTTATTTTGTATAATCAGAGTGTTTGACTAGCTTAAACGCACCATGATTAATCCTCAGATGCAATTTTTTTATAGTTTTTTTTTCCTTTTTTTTGTTGATTATATTTTTTTCCATGAATTTTTTTTTCTGGCTATATTTTTTTAATTTTCCACTTATATATATATATGATCGAGATGTCCGGGCTAGCTTAAATGCACCACGATTAATCCTCGGATCCAATTTTTTTATAGTTTTTTTTTTGTTTTTCCTGATTATGTTTTTTCTTCTGATTTTTTTTCCATTAAATATTTTTTTTGTTGGTTATATTTTTTTAATTTCCTTTTCTTTTTCTACTTATATATTTTTTTTTGTTTTTTATGATTGGGGTATCCTAGCTGGCTTAAGCGCGCTCTTTACAGTAATTTCACAAGTAAAAGCTACATGCAAAACTTGGTAACCAAACACACAAAACTGTTTTTTTTCAAACTCAAATTGAACCACAGTTTTAACCAAACACTTCACTGTTTATTTTGAACCGCAGTAAAAGCTCTTTTTTTTTAAACTGCTTTTTTTCAACATCAGCCACAACAGCAACCGCAATACCAAACACACCCTAAAGCACCTTCTCTCTGTTTATTTCATGCTTGCGAGTGAAAACTGCAAATATTTGGCATGTTAGATTAAGCCCCCATCTTTTTCTTGCTGCACCCTAAATCGTCGACATTAACTTTACAAGAATATTTTCTTTCGACAAAGACCATATTCAAAAGTAATTAGCACTTGCCAGATCCTTAATGGGAGATTTAGAAAATTAAGCAAGGGTGAGGACCTAAACTAAGCACTGCAGATTTGACTAATTGAATCTTTGATTGGTTAGCTTAGCTACTTAACAAATACTGGCATCAAAGCTCACCTCTTGCATTTCTGCACTTGGAGCATGTTGGATGCATAAGAGATTTTCCAGATTAGAATTACCAAATACACAGATACAGCTAAAATAACCTAAAATCCCAACATGTAAAGACCATAAATGGGTTCATGTGACAATTTCACACAATTACATCTTGATGCACTCAAGATGGAATATCATAGCTAGAAAAAGAAAATTCAAAAAAGGCAATGCAATAAATCAAACATAATGATTTCAGCAGTTGATCGAGTTACTATCACTGCATTCATATCTAATCATGCCAACAACTTCACAAGGTCAAACACTATTTAGACCTTGTTGTGAACAATCAAGTAATCATTCTCTCAGAAGTAAAATCCACATCGTTTCACCCCAGTCTTCACCTAAACAAAATTCACTTTCATGGCTAGTCATCCTTAAAGCCTAAATCATTCCACATCTAACAAAAACAACAAATACTTAACACAAATAAAAGAAAAACTAAATTTCACAACAAAAGAGCCATAGATCTAGCCAATTTCCCGTGAACAAGTGCTGAGTATCCGATGTCATCCGATGCAAAAGCTCAACATAATCCTCAGAATGAAACTAAGCAAGCTCAACAGGATATGCCTTGTGTGGTCTCTGCATAGCAAATTCGACATAAACAAAAACACCCCTCATCTTTTTCTCTCAAGAAACTAAATAGAAATATACTAGAAATTTCAAATCCTTAACCTAACTAACATACACAAACTTCCATCTTCATGTGAAGCTCATAAGAGAGAACAAGATGGTGTGTCATACAAAGTCTGTGTGGCTTCATTGGATGGTTCGGTCCAAAATAAACACTGCCCACATAACCTATATCAACAAAAAACCATCTTTATAAAACTTCAATATAATTCGTTAAAAAAAAACAATGCAAAGAAAATTTGGATACTACATCACTGAATGCTTGATTGCAAAGATCAAAACAGATGAAACAATAACAAAAGACAAAAATTTAAGAACCTTTTCACTTGCCATCATAGAAATAAGGAATCATGTCTTTGGAGCGCATTCTAATTGGGAAAAAATAGCAGAAAATGATGTTTTTTCAAGTCTTTTCATTACAATTAACAATACACTAAAATATGTAGTGAAAGCACCGTAACTCCTACATATGTGGATTGCTTCAATGCTTTCTTATTACAATGATTTCTTTTCTTATTCTTTTTTCCCAGCTATAGTGCATTTTTTTTCTTTACTTTCCTGCTACAGTTTTTTCTTCATTTTTTTCCCATGTTTTTTTCCCCCTAAAATATTTTTTTCTCAAGTTATACTTTTTTCTATTTCTTTTTCTACTTATATATATTTTTTGTTTTATTTTTTATTATCAGGGTATCTGGACCAACTTAAGAGTACCATGACTAATCCCCAAACCTTTTTTTTCATGTTTTTTTCCTCCTAAAATATTTTTTTTCTTGGTTATACTTTTTCTTTATTTCTTTTTCCACTTATACATTTTTTTTTGTATGTTTGTTTTGTTTTTTAGTATCCGGGTCAGCTTAAACGTGCCATGACTAATTTCTTATTTTATAATCGGGATGTCCAGACCAACTTACGTCCACCACGACTAATCCTCGGATCCATTTTTTTTGACAATCGGGGTGTATGAGTTAGCTTTCATTCCTCTGCTACCCGCTACAATACGTTTTTTACCCTTTTTTCTCTTATTATGCCTTTTATTTTGTTTTATTGTTTCTAGCTACAATGTTTTTTTCGTGTTTGTTCCCCGGTTATACTTTTTATTTTATTTCTTTTTCCACTAATATATATTTTTTTGTTTTTTTATAACTGGGTTGCTTGGACCAGCTTCAGTACACCACGACTAATCCCCGAACCCAATTTTTTTTTAAAGCTTTTTTTCTCCCCCCCACCCCAAAAAAAAATAAAAAATCCCCCCGTTATACTTTTTTTTTTATTTCTTCTTCCACTTATATATATTTTTTTGTTTTGTTTTTTTATAAATGGGATATTCGGGTCAACATAAGCGCACCATGACTAATCCCCGAATAATTTTTTTATTTTATTTTGATAATCAGGGTGTCTGAGTCAACTTTCATCGAATATATTTAGGTTTCATTTCGGTCCTCAATCTTTTAATTTCCGGATTGGTTTTGAATTCTTTAATATTTTTGTTATCAAAGTTTGGATTTGTTTCAATTTTGTCCTTGGAATGAAATTGATTATATATTTATTTTTTATTTTGGCCCTTATACTTTTAATCTTTGATTTTATTTTAATTCCTTTATTTTTTTTAAATATATTTATGAAATGGTTCCTATTTTTATCCATGTTTGTATGTATATGCTCTTAGTTTTTTGCTTTTAATTTTTATTATTTCCTCTTTTCTTAAGTTTTTTTTTAATTATGTTCTTAAATTTTATTTTTTGATGGTGATCATTTGAAAATTGATATTTATTATTTTTTCCTTTTTTTTTGGTTTTTTTTATTATTTGTATTTGTTGTTAAAGTCAAATAATATTTTTTAAGCTAATAATATTTATTTTTGTTATGTCATTGATTATATTTTTTAATTGCTTTTTGTTAATATTTTTAGGAGTTAAAATTTCAAATTATTATAGATAAGGCATTCAAAATACAGATAATGATTTTTGTAAGGTTTTTTTTGTCTTATAAATATGTTAGACTAATTATATATTTTGATATTTTTTAATATTAACGCCTTAAAATATATAAAAATAAATGACCTGGGTTTTTTTGAAAAACAAATCAAATTAATTTAATGTCAGTGTTCAGAAATACATTTAATATAATAATATTAAGAATAAATCTTATAAAATAAAAATAATATTTTTTTTTCTAACTACAATAATGGTGTCAACGATAGTATGACAATAATAATTAAAATATTAATTATGTACAATAATGGTTATAATGACAACTGTAATAATATCGATAATTTAATAATCATGATAATAACAATGAGAATAATATACAAAATAATTCATCAATTGATGTTATTTTTCTTAAAAAATGATTTTTGCAACTTCTTTATTTATGATATTTCAAATTTAATATCATATAAAAAAAATCACGAAGTCACACGTAGACAAAATGGGTAGAAAAATTGTGCCAAATTATCTACAATAAAAAATATACAAGTCACTCGCTCTACACTTTGCCATAGCCATAAATAATTTTTTTAACATGCAAAAAAATATTAATGGTCTTTAAATTTTTTTATATATCTGAGTGAAATAATCAGCCTATAAAATCTTCGATTATTACTATAACAAAATTATTTACAATAATAATAATAATAATTGTATATTAGTTTTTTATATATTGATTTATTGTGTAAAATGTGTTTAAAATAATATTATGGTATCGGGGGTATTTTCAAACAAAATTCTTTTCTGTTCACAGTACAATAACCATAATACCCCTAAACAAGACAATAACTAATAATTGTCAGTGGAGGTGTCCCGGTAATTTCACATTTTCTGTGCATTGTAAAATAATCTTTGTAGCCTCAAATAAGACAAAACGCTAAGTTATCTACGAGGGTGTTTAAAAAATTGCACGTTTAACTATATAAATGCATAAGATAAAATTTCACTCTCATTTTACACTACCAAAATTAAACTTACTATATTTTTTAACGCAAGTTGCATTTAATACAAATAAAAATAACAATAAAAATTAAAAATATGAACTAAGAGCAGAGGTATATAGATACAAACAAAAAATTAAGAACTATATCAGAAAATCCGAAAAAATCAAGGGATCAAAACTAAATAAAAAAATAAAAATATAAAATTATATAAATTAAAACTAGAAAGAAAAAAAAAAAAAACCGAACGGAGCGCTGGTTTATGTCTCGTTCCCTCTAGTTTTCATGGAGAGGGACACCGTTAGTGCAGGTGTATGTTTTGAATATATACATTATCCGCACCAGATATTGCCGTTTTATTGTGACAAACATACCCTTTTCTTTTACAAATATTACAGCTTGGCACTTTAAAAGGTCTTCTCTTTCCGTCTAAAACCCTAATACAAAGCAAGCAAAGCAAAGCCCATATCTATCCTTCTCCTTTTCGTTCATAGCCTTCTCTGTCACTTGAAGTAGCTAAGGAGCCGCCTTTCGTAAACTAACCATGCCCAAGTCTAAGCGTAACAGGCCAGGTATGCTCTGTTTTTCTCATCTTTGATCATATACATGACTGTGTCTGTGTGTTTTGTGGGCAGTTTAGTCTATGAGAGAAACTGATCTTTCGGGTGCTGTTGTTTTAGGTTTAAGTTTGTTCCATGGTTGTGGGGTTCAAAACTTCTTTCGATATATTTTTTTTTTAATTGGGGTTTCAGTATTTTGGATTTTGAGCTTGTGTTGTTTAATTTGAATTATAGCGATAAGCAAAGATATCGAGGGATTGTTATGGTTGGAGTCTAGCCTGGTTGTATTTGAATTATGTAGACAAAAATCTGTATGTTATTTCATGTTTAATATTTCTTCTGGCAAAAGAGATAAAAAAATTCTTGAGCTCAAAAAAGAGGAAAAATTGCTATATGGATGATAAAAAAATTTGTAATTTATAGAGGTTTAATTATGTGATATGCAGTCACATTGTCAAAAACAAAGAAGAAGGGGAAGGAGCATAAAGAGTCTATAGTGAATTCTATAAGGGATGCTGTGGAGAAGTACAGTTCTATTTATGTGTTTGGCTTTGAAAACATGAGGAATCTCAAATTCAAGGAGTTCAGGGAACAGCACAAGTCAACCAGCAGGTAAAATCACTTTTTTTTTTGTTTCATTTTAGTGGAAAACAAACCATTGGTGACTGTATTCTTTATGAGTTCTTGAATGGGACTACTTTTGGTTTTGGGGATGTTTTTTAAACAATATATGAATCGCATGTCGTTAGTACCTTTTTTTTTTATGTTTAGCCATCTTGTTTTTAGGGGAGCAGGTTTTCCCTACAATTTTTACTCAATTGTTTTGAACAATTTAGTTTGTTGGAATTTTTCAAGCACTTGGCTCTTCAACATCTTATCAACTTTTAGAGCACTTGATGATTCTATGCCTTGTCAACTTTCTTTTCATGGTTGTCAGATTCTTCCTTGGGTCAAATAAAGTAATGCAGGTTTCTCTGGGTCGATCTGCTGCTGATGAAATCAGGCCAGGTCTTCACAAAGTTTCTAAGGTAGCATGAACATCTACACAGTCCATAGTTTCTGCATTCTTCTATTTTGATAAAGAGTTCTCGTGAATTTCTTTATCAATTTTTTTCTCCCAGCTTCTACGTGGTGACGCTGGACTTTTTCTTACCAACTTGCCTAGAGAAGAAGTTGAAAGGTAACCTTAGTACTTACATGATATATGATGCATCATTTACTCTCCATGTTTGTTTGTAAACCAAACCCTAGTGTCTTGCAGTTACCAGGGTTATTCTGATCATCGTTTGGATGCGGAAGAAAGAAACTTCAATTTCTTGAATAATCCTTATTTATGTTATTATTGGAATGGACACGGAAACCTGATTTTTCTCAGTAAGAAAATGATAACAATTAAGATGTGTTGTTGTGGCTTTTGATGAAAGGACCATATTCATGATTTGCTTCTAAATATGCAAGGCAGCCCTATATGTAACAGGGCAGTGAGGGACATTATGCTGATCAATAATAATATAACAGTGCAAGTTCTTTGTTGGGAGCTTGTACATGAAAATAAGTTTGATTGATTTGGCTGTATTGCTGGCATTTTACAGACCTATTCAGTGATAAAAACACTTCTCCATGAGTTAATGTTCTTAGTTGTCTTTTTGCAGGTTGTTTAATGAATACGAGGAATATGACTTTGCAAGAACAGGAACCACTGCAGCAGAAACAGTATGTGAGATATTTTATGTCTGGTTGTAGACTTATGTACTGTTTGAACAGGTTGAACCATGCCTTGCTGTGTTGAATCAAAAACTAGACACAAACTTGCACACACATGTATAATGATTAATGTATGTGTGCCCGTTTTGTAATTGACTAAGAAAACTATCACCAAGGATCTTTAATTTATTTTTCAGCTCATCCTTGTTAACATCCACTTGGGGTCTCAGTTTTGAGAGCAGTCAATTTTTTTGGATGCCATATAGATCTATCACCCACTTTTCTGTACTGTGATTAAGTTCTATATTTCAAACATCCTGACTTGTGACTGGATTTTCAGGTGGAACTCAAGGAAGGACCCCTCGAACAGTTTACGCATGAGATGGAACCCTTTTTGCGCAAGCAAGGGATGCCTGTTCGGTTGAACAAGGGTACATAATTGCTTTCAACTACATGTTGTGTCTTGCATGCTCACAAAAACACACACATAAGACCTGAGGTCTGATATTAAATTAATCATGGTTTGCAGGTGTTATCGAACTTGTTTCAGACTTTGTTGTCAGTGAAGAGGGGAAGCCTCTGTCCCCTGAATCTGCTCGCATTCTGGTTAGTTCTGGCCTCTTGATTTTGCTAGCTAGCTAGTATACTCACAATATTTCTTCATTCTTGTTAAAAAAAGGCAAGTGGCTGATGTATTACTTCTTTCAGCGCTTGTTAGATACCAAGATGGCCACCTTCAAGCTTCACTTAATTTGCCGATGGAGCCCTGAGGATTTTGAGCTTTATAGGGAAGGTCTAGATGGTTCAGATGTTGAATCTGCCTAAATCGAGGAATCTTTGAGAGAATGCCTGTGTATTACAAGTTAATTGCAGCGGTGTTGAATTTTTGTAGCTCAAGGTGATGGAGAGGGCGAGCTGTCTTGTTGTGCCTTTTGGGAATCGAAGACGGCATGTTATTTCACTGTTGAGTGTTGCCTTTGAGCTTAATTGGAGCTTCACTTTTTATTTGAGTTCTTCTCAGGTACCGCATGTTTTGCTGTGCGGGTGATAATTAGCAGTGCAAGAATCATACCTGCAGTCTGGATGTTTTCTTAATCTCTCAAAAGAAAAACAAAAATTCCTTGGCTATTTACTGCTTTTGTAGAACAGTAGAAACGAATTTTCCTGATCCCAATCATTTTATGGCAAGGTTATCAATTTTGTTTTGGTCAATGTTTTGGTTTCGAGGTGTTTTGACATGCTGTTTTGAGGTTGTACTTTATATATATAATTAAATATAATAATTTAAAAAAAATAGTTAAAATAAAATTATTTAGAATTATGCAATTTAATTTAAAAAAGATAACAAAATAATTTTTTGAATAAAATTATAAATATGTATAATATTATGAAAATATTATCATTAATTTTGTAAGATTATTATATTTTATGATTGATCTGAAATTTTAATATATATAAATATGATAAGAGATTTTTTTATAAAATTTCATCTCAATTATTATTATTGATATTGTAAAATTATTTATTATTTAAAAAATTATTTGGTCAAAATGAAATGGATCAAAATTTTAAACAAAATAAAAAATGTTTTGTTTCAATTTCTAGAAATGGATGGAATTGGAGTGTCACAAGCTCTTTAGAAAGAAGTGTTGCAGTGTAACAAAATGAACGTGCCAGGAAAAGTATTTTCTACTGCTCCATATCTCTTCACCCTGAGAAATAAAAATCCTCGTGCTTGTACAAACTGTGGCAGTAAATTAAGAAAATAAATGAGTTTAAATTAGGGATCATTCAATCACTACAATTTAAATTTTGGGATTAATTTAGAAATTGATTCCACTAATCACCTTTCTTTATAATTTTTATTTGTAAAATAGCATCAAAATAAACAAATTGTGATTTTTTGTTTTTGTCAGTATTGATAACCAGTCTAAAAATTGATGAACGAGGAAATTAGTTTCAAAATTATCGAAAAATACCTCAAAATCAATTTAAAAAAGACATTTGTTTTTTTAAAAAATAATCAATAAAATCATAATATTAGGGGGCACAAAGAAAAAAAAAAGAAGAAGAAGGAAGATAGTGTAATTGCACAAACATACGGGGCACCAAGTGTAATTTAAATCATAAAATAGTCACGAATTAGCCTTCACGGTGTTCTCTCATTTCAACTCTGTAGCCTCCTCCTCTTCTCTGCTCTCTCCCAGCATCCAAACCCTAACCAGATTTTCTGGGGCTTCATTCACCAAGGTAAGGCCTTTTCCCTCTCAATCCACCCATTTATACATCTTTCAAAACCCTAACCTTTTTGGCCTTTTAGACGGCTGTTTCTCACTCGGAATCTTTGAATCAATCTTTTCATTCCTAAACTAGGGTTTCGGATTCTATTCAATTTGGTGCCATATAATTTGACTTGTAGATTTGATTATGATCTTATTATGTGTGTGTGTGTGTGTGTGTTTGAATTTAGATCGCTTGGAACTTTTAGTAAAAAAATGAGTTTCATTTAGATCTGAGAATTTGATGTAAATATCGCTTCTCTAAGAACCCAATTAGTATCTAATTTATTTTAAGATCGTTTCTTTAATTACCCAATTAGTGTTTTATTGCTCTTACTGTGAATTGGGCTTTTGTTTGCCTGTGCTTTCAGTTATCAAAACTGGGTTTTTTGGCTAGGTCCCTATTTTTTTGGTTATATGCTCTTTCAAGTCACTGTGGATATTGTTTTTTTGTAAGCATGATGGATTTGTTGTTTGTGCGTAAAATGATTTGGATTTTCTTTTGGAATGTGAAATTTAAGGATGACAACTGAAACACCTTTCCGACCAAGGGAGAAGCTCATTGATCACCAGAAATACTTCCAGAGCATTCACAAGCACACATATTTGAAAGGACCTCTCGATAAGGTTACCTCTGTTGCCATTCCAATAGCATTCGCAGCTACCTCACTGTTTCTTATTGTGAGTAATCTAGTCTGTTCTCTTACATGCCAACTTCTGTTAATGATTTTCTGTGTCTTAAAGGTTGGTGCCAAATTTCTCCTTGGATATCCACAAGACAAATTGTGATCAAATTTATGTGTTTTTTCAGGGGCGAGGGATCTATAACATGTCTCATGGGATTGGAAAGAAGGAATGAGGAGGCTGTTTGTGTGATGATCACTGTTATGTTTTTCCTGCTCATGTTTTGAAGGATTATTTGCTTGTGCATGTGAACCAGTATTGTTTCTAAATTTGTTAATTAATAATTGCATAGTTGCTGGCTTGCAGCTACCAATGGAAGTTTAAACTTCGCCATCTAAATGATACATGATTGAATTTCAGGCCTTCCCCAGTTGTTCCAATGCCTTTCTATGTGTTATTTTCTTTTTTTCTGCTTTCACTGCATTGAAAATGACTATCAGTGCAGTTTGCCGAGTACTTGGTTAGATTTTTTTTTTTTTTTTAAGTTTATGCCAGGTTCAGTTCTGCCAGTCCATTGGCGAGGCAGTTTTTGAGCTGTTGGATGGATCCATCTCCAAACACTCGACAGGGAAGACTGAAAATGGTGTGATGATATTTTGCAGTATCTTTTTCATTGAATTGCATGCTTCTGAACTGAAAATGGAGTGTTGATAACCGGGAGCTCAGTGGTGATGCTGGGGAATGTCATTTTTTTTAATATAACAAGTATAACAGATAATTTGGTACCTACATATGTTTGAGAGTGAAGTTGAAGTTATTTTTAAAAGTGTTTTTAGTTTAAAAATGTGTTAAAATAATATTTTTTTATTTTTTAAAAATATTTTTTATATTAGCATACCATCACTATTCAACTCACTCGCATTAGCCAACTCTGAAACTTTAAAATCATAAGCCAAATCAGCTTGTTGCTCGTCATCGACTGTATAAGTGTATATAGAACAACACTCTCATTATGATCAATCAAGATATGCAAAATAGATAGGCACCGACTATCAACCACGAAAGCAAGATTGAAAGGGGTTTGTTAGAAAGTGAAGTCTAACCAGAATATTTGTGGATTTCTTGGAAGGAAGACTGAAACATGATGTTTTAGATGGCTTACTGAGGAAGACTGAATTTGTTGAGACGAAGAAGATGAAGAGAAAAGTTAGGGACGTTACAGGCGAAGGAGAAGAAGATCGATGAAGAGTGTTGATTACTTGTTCTGTTTGGTTTCCAAAGGAAGTAACAATTATGCTTCATTCTCTTCTTTTGTGTTTTATTTAGCTTGAAGAGTAATCTCAACGGGTAAAATATATCTTATTTTATTTTTTGTTTTTTCTATTGGAATATGTAGAAATAGCAACTCAAAAAGTGAAATTATTTTAGCTAAAATTATAATTTGGATTTCTGCCTTTTAAGATGGTTTATACGTCGAAGATGCCCTAAAAACAAGAAAAAATAGCTTTTTGTATGCATGATTGGATTGTACCTAACTGTAATAGGTAACAAGGTAAGAAGATTTATTCTGTAGGGCCTGTTTAGTATAACTGTTACTGTTGTGGTTGAGGTTAAAAAAAAACAGTTTTATAAAAAACGTTTTTAGTTGCGGTTTGTAACTAAAATTTAAGTATTTGGTTAAAACTGTAGTTGAGGTTGAGTTTAATGAAAAACAGTTTTGTGTGTTTGGTTACCATGTTTTTCATATTGCTGTCAACTTATGAAATTACTTTAAAATACACATACACACACTTATACATATGTACATGTATATAAATATTTTGTTGGAATAATTTCATAGATTTATTAATAATTATAATAACAAAATATTTGAAATAATTCAAGTAAATTAGACATATTTTTTCTAAAATTACCAATTAAAATTATTAACAAGATCAGAAAAAAATTACCGATAAAAAATAATCTCACTCATGCATTAATACAATAATACAATCGATTTATGTATCCCGAAACACTAACAAAGGAATTAAAATTCAAACTTTGATAACAATTCAATTCAAATTCAAATACAAACTTTGATAACAATTCAAATACAAATCCCTCGGTTAATTTTGTTTAGTATGTACGTACATCCTTTTCAGCCAATCATATTTTTCTTCTAGACTTCCCATAGTAGACCACATTTCTCTCCTCCTATGTTGGAGCATAATTTCTGCTACGAAGTCATGGAGATCATGGTCAGCGCGAATTCCAGGAATAGAATAGATCTCAGTCATCACTTCATAAATGCTACACCCTTGTTTATCCATATGCAAAGAAGTCGAATCACTTCTCAGCACATACTATCAACTAGGTGGTTCCATTTTGACAGTAGTTGAACGTTAATGCTAGCCGTCTTCTTCTTCTTCGCGCGACCCTCATTAGCTTCCATCTCTTTTCTTTTTCCACTACTCCGTGTGTTGTTGCTACTTGAGATGTTCACCCCTCCAACTAACCGAGCAATGTCTGAGTCAGATGCAGGATTTCTATGCTCTTTCGAATCACCACGTCCTTCCTCCAAGTCAACCGTGTCATTTGTGTCAGGCTGAGAACAATCATCACCACCCTGGACTCCTGATGATGGTGCCCACGCATACTCTTCAGTAGCCACGATGTTGGAATACATTCTGTCATATTTGAACTTCAACGCAGGCTCAATTCCAGCATGCCTAACTTTTTTGGCTCTTTTAACTTCCTATATAAACACAAAATTCATATAAATATTATGTTATAAGATATTCAGAAACATGGAAAATAAATTGAAATATATTACATAATGAAACTTAACCTGAATTTTTGCTTTCCACCACTCATTCATTGCTGAGATTGTCTATAATTCACTACTCTAACTCACCCCAGTTTCAGAAATGAGTTTGTATATTTTCCAGTCTTTTTTGCAGCCATCCCACTTTTTTCTTAACTATGCTTTGGTCAATGATTGACCAGTTTGTTCCTTTAATGACGCGATAAAAAATTTCCATCCCGTCTTATCAAAATGCGTTGTAGGTCACATTCCCAACTCAATTGCCGTAATACATATGTCGCAAAAAACATGCAACATTTTCTTTGTCTAGACAACCTTATCCATATTGTCACTACCTTCCATTCTATAATTTAAATTAATTCGCAACAATTAACAATTTGTATAACAACAAAAAGTGTAGGAATTATACTTGCTAATTATACTCGCTAATTAAACAAACTAACCTAAAAAAACTTAATTAACAAATTTTCACAACCAAAATTAATTAACAAAATTACAAAACTACAACACATTTATTCATCAAAAACATGTGTTTGCATCAATTTATATGAAATTTATTTCATTAATTTAACAGAAATAGTAAATGAACAATAATTTTGCAGAACAAACAATTATAATTTGTAGAAACAAACAACGAAAATGAGCGTAGGCACATTTCAGCTTGTTTGACAGCCATGGTTTACCATATTTTCAACAAATTTCAAACCATTACTAGCTATTTTCATCCCAATTCTGAGCCTAACTTGTAACAAAATTAATTCGTTGGTTTGATTTTCATCAAACCATTATCGTTATTTGTTAGACCAACAAAGCCAGCTTAGGATATTCCAAAAGCATTCTCTATGAGCAACAAACAATGAAAAATGATATCATGAAGTGAAATTACACTACAATAATTATATGATTAACCCTAACTACAACATTTATGTGATTTGCAATTCAGAACAACATAGAACATTTAATTTTGTTACATAAACAACATAGGAAATCCATCTACTGCAATAACGTTCAATAAAAGAAATCCATCAATATATCTCAGCTCCTGAACCCTAAAACCATTGTGTGGAAAAGCTCTTACATCATTTGCAGCTTTGCTCCCTCCAAAATTTTAAGAGACTGGTGTTAACATCTATATTGTCTCAGCCACTAATTTTTAACCATTAATGTCAATGTCCATTCTAATTCATTTCAGCTTAATTTTTTGATAAATTAATGCCCTGCTATACCAACAGTGTCAAGACTGGCCAAAACAAGTAAGACTATTATCAATTTCTAGCTATTTGTTCAATTTTCCCATCATTCAAAAAAATAATCTAAAATGTATGAAATGTTATACAATCAAAATTCTAGCTTCTCTGCAGTGTTATGCTAACTATTGTGCATACGAATAAAAAAATTGAGGGAAATTTAATTATACACACCTTCGATCTGCAGCAAAAAAATGCCTCATGTGCCTTCTTTTCGTGGTAATCGTTGATCTGAGGGAGAAGTGTGGACTTCGTGTAGGTGTGGTTGAGGGAGGGTGGAAGGTGGATGTGACTGAGGGGGAAGGGGTAATGGATGTGGGTTATCTGTGGGTTGAGGGAGAGGGAGGTGACGGTGAGGGAGCAGAGAGACGAGGGAGATGAGGGAGGGACAGGCGAGGGAGATGAGAGGCAGAGATGAGAGAGAATGGTGATCTGCAATTCAACCCAATGGATTTCACGTGATTTACCGGAGTGTATTGTCATTCATGCCGCAGCTGTAAAAGCAACTCTCAGGTGCTTTTGCTGTCGTGGCGTGAATTGATTTTTTCATTGGGATCCACGGTAAAAAGCTGGGTCCCGTTTGGTTATATGTGTAGTTGGAGTCGTTGTTCAACGCAAACACAGGTTGAACCGCGACGCCAAATACCCACTTACTTGACTAGTCAAGTTCTTTGATGGTTTTAGTTTTACAAATGTTAAATTAATGTTTTTTTAATAGTTAGATGGGTTGATGTTTAGTTTTTTTTTTTAAAAAAATATTATTTTAAAATTTTTCATGAACTATAATCTCGAACAAACTATTTTTTTTAGATGCATGAGAATTTAATATTCTTCTGAAAACCGTAGGGAGGTGACTATGAGGACCCTTTTTAGGTAGGGGGAGGGATATGTCCGGCCATTGTATCAACAAGAAATAATCAACCTTCAAAAATAGATTAGCTGGTAGTTAAAGATTCCAGGAGTATAATTTCTTGAAAATTTAGTGTCTGTTTGAAGTGTGGTTAAAGTTGTTTTTGAAAGTATTTTTCATTCAGAAATGCATTAAAATATTTTTTTCATTTTTAAAAATTATTTTTGACATCAGCATATTAAAATGATCTAAAAACACTATTTTTTATTTTAAAATAAAAAATAAAAATATATTTTTTAATTGTTTTCAAAAACATTTTTGAAATACAGTACCAAATATCTCCTTAACTGAGTTGAACGTTGTTAGCCATTTGACTTTTTTATTTATTTAAAAATAAGTTTCATATATATATATATATATTAGATTGTTTTTTATTATTGTTTTTACATATAGATTTGAGATAAAAATCGTGTGTAGATTTCACCATTATGTTGAAAACGGGAGAATAATTTACTTGAAAAATTAGCTGGGTTAACTAATAGTGTGTTTGTGAATGTGGCTGGTCTATTTTTTTTAGTTATTTTATATGTTATTCTTAAAAACAAAATTTAAAAAATATTTAGATATATTTTCAAGTAAAATATATTTTAAAAAATAATTATTATCACAATAATATATAATAATAAATATACGTTAAATCAGTTAAACTAAACTAATGTGAAGCAATCTTTAGTTCAAATTACTAGGTAACCTGAGCTTTATGCAGTAAATATTTAAGGTAGAATTTGAAAATGTGGCTCCAACACTTTGATAAAAAAAAATATTTTTTTAAATCAATGTATTTTTATATTTATAGTCGTTTTGATGCACTAATATCAAAATTAAATTTATAAAAAAATATTATTTAAATAAAAAACACTTTTAAAACACTATAATTACTAATTTACTACAGTACCAAAAACTATTTAAAAGGGCAAATATCATTGTTTTGACTTGTCTTCCAAACCCTCTCGTGTGGGAATATGGTCCCCAGATGTACAGAAAACGACCGTTGCATTATCTCCCTCGTACTCCTCAAACCCTAACACCAATAAAAAATAAAAAACTGTTTTTTTTTGTAAGAAAAACAAATTCAAATTTCAAACGTTCAAATTCGTGCAAGAAAGAAAAGCTGCCACCTTTTCTTCACTCTCCCCAACAGTTCTTGATCTTGAAAGCTGGAGCTTCCATTTATAATCATTGTTTTTTCCATTTCTAGCACCGGGTAGTGCTTACTTTACCATTCAAATAGCTCCTCTTCAAATTCAAATTCCTGCTTCTTGCTCCCTTTAAGACGAACCCAGGTTCTTGTTTTGATTTTTTAGCATTCTTAGCTTCTTTGATGAAGAAAAGCCATTATTGAGCTTAAAAAATTTCAGGGTTTTGATTCTTTTTAGCTTGAATGATCAAAACCCTTTTGTTTTTCATGTACATTTTATAGAGGAGAAAGTTTGATCAGCAAAATGAGAGAAGAAAACCCAGTTGAAACTAAATCAAAAGCAACAAGATTTGCTGATCAAAACCAAGCACCAAAGTCACAAAACATTAAGGGAAACAGCAACAACAATGCTTCAAAGATTAAGTCTTCATGGGGTTCGCATATAGTGAAAGGCTTCACGGCAGATAAAAAAACCAAAACACAAACAATCACAGTAACAACCAAGAAACTTCCATTAGCAAGTTCAGATACTATAAACCAAAAGAACCTTGTGAATTCTCATTCAAGAGTGAAAAGATCACTCATTGGTGATTTATCTTGCTCAGTTACAGGAAGCCAGATACACCCACATGCTTACCAGGGCAATCACAGGAGACAACCTTCAGGGTCAAGAGACTTGTTTGTGGAATTAGATCAATTAAGGAGCTTGCTTCAAGAATCAAAAGAAAGGGAGTTTAAGTTGCAAGCAGAGTTATCAGAGCTTAAGAGGAATGGGAGAGTAGTCGATCTTGAAAGGGAACTTGAAGCAAGAACAAACGAGGTGGATGAGCTTTGTAAGAGAATTGGGGTTTTGGAGTCTGAAAAAAGTGGTCTTTGTGAACAAGTGAATGAACTGTGTTTGATTTCACAGAAGAGAAACGAAGAGGTATTGAAAAGGGAAGGGCATGAGAGTTCATTGGGGAATCTTGAAATGGAAGTTTTGGAACTGAGGAGGTTGAATAAGGAGCTGCAGATGGATAAGAGAAATCTTGCTTGCAAACTCTCATGTATGGAGTCTCGATTGCCTTCCCTTGCCAAGGCTTCTGAGGTAAAAATCAGCTCCCCTTCCTCTAGATTTGTTTGCTTGATGAGAAAATGTTATATTGGAAAAGAAAATGAATTTAAGTTGTTCAAAATTTGAAGGAACATTGGTTTAAGATAAATTGGGTAGAATCTATGGTTAATTTATTTGAATTTTTTTCTCTAGAAAACAAAATAGAGCATATCAATAGATTAAACTGACTGATCTGATGATTTAATTTCTTTGGGTTTTAGATGATTCTATCACTCAATCACCTTCAATGCAAATACATAATTTAAATGTTTAATTATCTTGGCATTTGTTAGTTCTGTCTTGATAATGGTTTCTTTGATCCATGGTGTAGTCTATTTCCATTGTTAGTTACTTTTTTTTTTATTAGAAACCAAACAGAGGACCAATGATGTTGATTTGGTGTTATCATAATCTCCTCTCTTTTTTGCCTGAAGAGTCGTAAGTTTAATATAACTGGCCAGGTTCCATTACTGAACTGTCTCTTGAATTTTATCAGAGTGATATTGTTGCAAAAATTAAGGCTGAGGCATCTTTGCTAAGGCACACAAATGAAGATTTGTGCAAACAAGTAGAGGGTCTTCAGATGAGTAGACTTAACGAGGTTGAGGAGCTAGCCTATCTGAGGTGGGTCAATTCATGTTTAAGAGATGAATTGCGTAATTCAAGCTCAACAATGGATTCAGATAAGGCCGCAAGCCCAAAATCGGTAGAGAGGAGTAACGAATCTGCTGGCTCAATGTCTTTCCAGAGTAGTGACTGCTTAGAATATAGTAGTAAAAGGAGATTAAATTTGATTAAAAAGTTGAAGAAATGGCCTATTACTGCTGAAGATTTGCCAAACATAGAATGCCAAGATAAAAACTGGGTCCTCTCTGAAGATGGGAGAAGTCCCAGAAGAAGACACTCTATAAGTGGATCAAAGTTCTGTATAGAGGAGTTGGTACCGAATAGGAGAAGGCAATCAGATGCTTTTATGTGTATAAAAGAAATGGAAAATGAAGTAGAGCTTGTAAGTTCTGAAAAGTATGAATTTGATATAATTCAAAGCCCTCAAATCACTGCAAATTTCCAAGAGACCAAAAAAATTGTAGGTCCGTTAGATGTTGAGAAAAGGGCTTTGCGTGTTCCAAATCCTCCACCAAGACCCTCATGTTCTGTTTCTGCTGGACCTAAAGATGAAGGCTCAGCTCGAGTTTCACACCCACCACCGCCTCCACCTCCACCTCCTCCTCCTCCACCACCACCTCCAAAGTTTCCAGTGAAGAGCACTACAGCAGGAGTTGTGCAGCGAGCACCTCAAGTCGTAGAGTTTTACCATTCATTGATGAAGAGAGACTCAAGAAAGGAGTCTTCAAATGGAGGAATCTGTGATGCTTCAGATGTCGCAAATGTTCGAAGCAACATGATTGGTGAAATTGAAAACCGGTCATCACATTTGATTGCTGTAAGTGAAATCTTACTTCTTATCTGAAGGTCAATTACAAGTATTATTATTGAATAGCTTGTGTTAAAAGATAACTGCTTTTTTTTTATCCTACCATGAGGACAGTAAAGAAATGAAAGCTTGTATGCTTACAGCATTCTGGGATTGGATTAGCTGGTGTGATGATGCAAGTTTTTTTCACTTCCATATAATTACTATCAGATGGGATCCAAGAAAAAAAAAACATATTCTGAAATCTTCTTTCACGTAGAGTTTTGACATTTTTGTTAATTAAAGGAAGTTCAAATGCTTAATAGTAATTCTGTCCCCCCACAGATCAAGGCAGATGTTGAAACTCAAGGAGAATTTGTCAATTCACTAATCAGAGAGGTCAATGGTGCTGTTTACCAAGACATTGAAGATGTTGTGGCATTTGTGAAGTGGCTTGATGATGAACTTGGCTTTCTTGTAAGTTTTTTCATGGTTAGAAATATTGTCGGACTCGACAATTTCTTTTCCTCTGGGTTTTGGTCTTAGGCGATGAGAAAGGCATGTGAGCAAGAATATTTCAAATGCTACAGTGACTAAAAAAACTAATATTGCACCTTGTTTGCATGCTTATGATGTAATCTTGAAGCTTTTATGGGCTAAAATTGTGTTAAAAAACTAATATTGCACCTTATTTGCATGCTTATGATGTAATCTTGAAGCTTTTCTGGGCTAAAATTGTGTTAAAAAACTAATATTGCACCTTATTTGCATGCTTATGATGTAATCTTGAAGCTTTTATGGGCTAAAATTGTGTTAAGAAACTAAATGACTTGGAATTTAAAGTAGGAACTTTGCTGCCCACCACGGTATCCATTCTTTCAAGGAGATAAATTAACAAGGGAAAATAGTATATATAGATGATGATAAAAAGATGGTATATCATCCTCATGAAGCTTTCATTTATGTGAAGGTGGATGAAAGGGCAGTCCTGAAGCACTTTGACTGGCCAGAAAAGAAAGCTGACACGTTGAGAGAAGCAGCGTTTGGGTATAGTGATCTCAAGAAGTTGGAATCTGAAGTATCATATTACAAGGACGATCCCAGAATTCCTTGTGACATTGCACTAAAGAAAATGGTTGCTGTGTCTGAGAAGTAATAACCTGGAATTTTTCCATCTGCTAATGTTTTATCCTGAAATAGTTTATCTCCATGTAGATTTATATTAATTTGATGTACTCTGCAGGATGGAACGCACTGTTTATAACCTTCTACGAACAAGAGAGTCTTTGATGCGTCATAGCAAAGAATTCCAAATTCCCTCAGATTGGATGCTTGACAATGGAATTATTAGCAAGGTAAGCCATGACCTTCTCATCTCATTCTTCATTAGATAGTTTACAAGTTAAACATTACCAGATTTAGACACTGCATTTTCATCAAGTAGTTTTCAATGACCTTCACATGGCCAATTAATCAACAAGTCTCATGTTGTAGATAAAGTTTGGCTCAGTTAAGTTGGCAAAGAAGTACATGAAGAGGGTAGCTACAGAAATCCAGTCCAAGGCAGCAGCACTAGAGAAAGACCCTGCTCTGGACTATATGCTACTTCAAGGGGTCAGATTTGCTTTCAGAATCCATCAGGTTTGTGGATAAGCAGTTTTGTGGCTGTTCATTTTATCTCTTCTTGGTTTATTGCACCAACAAGATCACTGTTTGTTGTATCTCTCAGAGTGAGATTCTTGAACTCAACTGTTTTGAAATTTGAATTGGTTGACATTTATTACGAACATGGACATGGGGGTAAAGAAATAGCCAAAAGTCACTAATATTTTTCAAGGCAGCATGGTTTGCACAGGGAAAAATCAACTTTTCTCTGCCCACAGACATCTTAAATAATGTTTTTGAAGGGGAAAGAAAACAATGCCTGGCAGAACTTAATGATTTTTGTCTTGGCTTGTGCAGTTTGCTGGAGGATTTGATGCAGAAACAATGCATGCGTTTGAGGAGCTTCGCAACCTTGCCCACCTGCTCAACAAGAAGTAAAAGAGAGTGTGAAAATTTGGCTTACCATCTCAGTAAGCTACACAGTTAATATCATCTGGCTGGCTGGGGTAGTGTGTATTCATGGTGTTGTGGTTTGGTAAGGGTTTTAAACAGTTGAAAGTTGTGTGAGTTTTGTGTGAAATAGGAAGCAATTTTGTCTGAGCTTTTACTCATTCTTGAAACATTAGAATGTAAAAATGTGATGAGAATGCATACAAGTTCATATTCGATCCCTCTGGCTCTTTCTTTCCATGGACAGTTTGTAGGTGCAATCCCTGTCTGAAACACACAATGATAGCTACTGGTCAGGGAAGCTTGGAAGTTTCCAAGCATTTCGATCACTGTACATATTTTTCACGTTCAAGCTCCATGGATGGACAGAAGTTCACCAGAACCAAGCCAGGATAATGACAGTACGATTCAACCCTTCTTGTTTTGCCCAAAATCTTGTCAGGTTGGAAGGAATTGGAGTTCGGTCTCTTTTATTGAAATTGGAAGCAATGTGTCACTCAACAATTTACAGAAACCTGCAACAACAACGACAGATCCCAAGAGAAAGAACAAAGAGCAGCAGGGTAATAACCAACCGTGGATTTCATATTACAATAACCAATGCTAAATAAAACATTCCTGGATGCATTAGAATTCTACCGTCCAAGTATTTTGAGCTTGAAACTTGTATGTAAATTCATATTATTTTATATTTGAGTTTTATCAAATAAAATTAGGATGATGAGATTCAAACTCGTATCTATTGACTTAACAAATTTTGATATAAGAAACTATTTCAATTAAAAATTATATAAAAGTCGGTACAATGAAAGAAAACAAAAAATAAAGCTGAACCATGAGACCAGACGCATCTAAATGTTAATTTAATCAAAACTTGAGTCGAATAAATCTAGAGGTAATAGCATTATTCATGAAGTGATGGAGACACAAAAAATAAAATCGTGTAAACCTAAAATTCGATACAAATCTATCTCAAAATATATGCATTAAATAGTAGGGCAGAAGAAAAGGAAAGGACCCTGAGAGATTTGACGTCTTGACAAGATGGAACACAGCCAGCCACCTTCATGGACCGGCTCCTCAGAAAAAGATGTCTCGGACGGTCCTTTCTCGGCAAGAAAGCTAAGGAAGAAGACAGTAAAGTCTCTTCACCCCTTCACTGCCCAGTCAATCAACTTGATCTGCTCTATCATCACTCTTTGATTTTACCCTTCATAGAATCGTTGCTCTTTTTAAACAAAGCCAAACCCCCTTTTTTCTAGATTTTTTTTTGAATTATTTATTATTTTATATTAAATAGTATATTTCAGTTTGGATTTTCTTCTCTTTTTTTTTCCATGCAAAACTGTTAATGGGGAGTGTGATTGTCATTATTTTTAAAAGTGTTTTTCGATACAAAACTTTTAATTTAGTGTCTTTTCTTTTTTCCGATGCAAAGTTTGACTGTTTGTGTGAGTATAGTTGTGATTGTTTTTGAAAATATTTTTTGTTCAAAAATGCATTAAAATTATATTTTTGCAAAAAAAAAATCATTTTTGATATCAGCACATCAAAATGATCTAAAAACACTAAATTTTGTTAATTTAAACTTAAAAATAAAAATATATTTTTTAAAAAATTTTCAAAATCATTTTTGAAAAGCACTCTCAAACACCTTTATAATACCTTATTTGAATTACATTTTAAAAACATTCTTGAAAGAAAAATATTTTTTTATTTTAAATTATTTTAGTATTTTTAAATCATTTTATATTAATGTCAAAAATAATTTCAAAAAAATAAATTAAAAAATTATTTTAATATATATATTATTTTAAAAAAAATACTTTAAATAACAACCCATTACACTGAAAAACATGCACTAAATCGTGTAGGGATTAAAAAAAAAATAATCTTGGATTTTTCAATTTATGATCTGAATCTTAGCAATAGATCCACCCTGAAAAGGACTGAGTGATCAATAATTGAAAATTGGTGGTGCTTAAAAAACCTGTAATAATTGTGATAGATATATACACACACACACCTCATTTCATCTACTTTTTCAACGAAAAATGACATGAAGCTTTGACGTGCAATATATGATATCTATTGGATTCAAGCTTATCATTATGAACAGTATAAACAGTACAATCTCAAAATGCTATGCTGAAATATTTTCAAATCAAAATATTTTATACCAATAAAAAAATTAGAATAACGATCGGAACGGTATTGACAACATTAATTGGATTAGTATTTTGTAAATCAAATATTTTTTTTCTCCTGTAGGAAAAATATATTTGTAAGCTTTTTTCAAAACGTTTTATTTAAAAAATATTTTAAGTGCAAATTCAAAAGTTTAGCAAATAAATCGAGAATTATAAAAAAAATATTAGCGATAATTAACTATAAAACTGGAAAAATCAAGATACAAGTATAAATTAAGATATTTAATCTCACTAGATAGAGTGTTTATTAAAATATATCTTTTATGCAATTAAACAATAATAGAAATAGACACACATCAAATTGATTGAATAAAAAAATATATTATGCAAGGTTGTATATATTAAAAATTTTGTTAAAAAAAAAGTATATATTAAAAATATTCTATGAAAATAAATATTTTTTATTTTTAAAAATAAAGTCCATTTATATAAAAGATTAAAAAATACTACTGAGAAATAATACATATGATATTTTGTATCAATTTTTTAAAAAAATTGTGTTATTTTTAAAGATGAAGAACATAAGTGTACTTTGTATGAACTCTTTAGCATGTCATTCATGTTTGGTGTTCCTTTTCATTTCAGTCTTCTTTTTTTCCAATTCCACCATTGCTTGAAAAATAAAAAATAATTGACCTTCAATGGGATCAAAGAGCTACAAAACAAAACTAAAACAACCAAAATAAATTATTAAAAAATAAATAATGGACACAAGTAAAGTAATAAATGAACACAACCAATATTACATGTTTTTCAAGGTGTTTTTCATTCAGAAACATATTAAAATAATATTTTTATTTTTTAAAATTATTTGTAATATCAACACATCAAAATGATCTAAAAACACTAATAAATTAATTTTAAATAAAAAATTAAATATTTTTAAAAATATATTTAAAACACGGTGTCAAACAGATAAAAATACCATTAATATATATTCGAAGTTACTTGACATGTTTTACTTGAGAAAAAGAAAAAAAAGAAGATCGTGGATGAACAGAGGGAGGGGGACAGAAGAGAACTGGGATTTCAGTGAAACATCTTATCATCAGAGAAAGAATCCGCGGGGGCCATGCATGCAATTACAAAACCTTGTAATATGGCATTAATGGCGTGGTCAAGTTACTTTCCTAATTTGCAGGCTCTATAAATGATGTTTGTCATCACTCCTTAACTCCCTGCAAGACCAACCCTTTAATGCCACGTCCACCCCCTTTTTTTTTAAATAAATATATTAGAATATATTTTTAAGATCAACAGATCGAGTTCGTGCATACAGAAGCAGGAATATTGTATGCTGCTTGCTTTCTTCCTTGAGATTCCATTAATGGTTCTAAGCCAAGTGTTCATATTATTCTCTTATCAATAATTGTAACCCTGTTTATTGTAAAATATATTTTATGCACATAAGTAAACGAGTAAGACTCCGATCATTTTAAATTTTATAAAAAATACATGTTTTAACTTGAATTCAAGATATTCTACTTTGCCATTGAAACTCTTGTCGGTTAAAGTTCTGTAAATTTCTTTCTGACCTAACTTAAAATGGGATGCAATTTACTACAGTATAGTTTAAAGGGTGATAATAATAAATTTTTAAAATGTTTGTTATTTAGAAATATATTAAAATATTATTTTTTAAAAATATTTTTGAAATTTAAACTTTACTAGTCTTACATTTTTTTAACCATTTTTTTAAAGCTAACACAAATCACATCTCGATTGATCACGAAGAATTTTTATAACTTTTTCTCAAAATGAAATTATTATTATAGTTATTTTTTTTTAAATCATTCAAAACAATATTATTTTAAAATAAATTTAAATTAACTCGAGAAATCCAAGATTAAAGCTTGTTTATTTATGTGGTGTGTAGGATACCATATACATTTATATAATATTTAATAAATAAATATGTATCACAGCTTTACATCAAATCTAAGTAAAAACTCTCATAAAAACAACCAAACTTAAGAACAACTAAATTATAATAGTAAAACCTACGCATCAGCTTGTTGTTTTTTTTTTGTTTTTTTTTTAAATAATTTTGATAGGATAATATTTTTTTAATGTTTAGATTGTTTGAAAGTAAAGAAATATATTACAATAATTTTTTTTTTTAAAAATATTTTTTATATCAGCAAATCACTTTAAAAAATAAAAAAATATTAATTTAAAATAAAAAAAATATTTTTTTTCATTTTTTATAAAAAAAACACTTTTAAAATACAAATATAAACACCAAAAAAGTAAAACCAGAAACAAAAGGGCAGGGCAGAGGTGAAAACAAACTGAAGTGACAATTGTGATAATTCAAACCTTCATCACTTCCTGGACGTGGGTTTCTTTGCATGGGTCCCTCTTTTGTCTCCTTCTCTCCATCTCACATCAACCCTTCCTCGCTCTGAGCCCTCATGACTTTATATATTCTCTCAAACGTCTCCCTCTTCTTTCCCATTAATTCTTCCCCCACCTCCACCACCCCCGCTAACCTTCTTCCCAGTTCATGTGATTCCTCACGAAGATTAGCAATCTCTTATCTCCGTCCCCCGCAAGACCTCTAACATGTCAGCCGCTGTTGCCGCCGCCGCCGCCGCGGCCAACATGTCATGTAATTCCCCGAGAATTAGTGGCCCGTCAGGAGCTCCGACTAGCTACCAGTTGCAGAAAGGATTGCTATTGCCATCACCATCTCCACCCTCACCAATCTCGTTACCACTGCTACCATTGAGTCGTTATGAATCTCAAAAGCGACGGGACTGGAACACTTTCGGACAGTACCTGAGAAACCACAGGCCGCCACTGGCACTGGCACGGTGCAGTGGCGCTCATGTTTTGGAGTTCTTGAGGTATCTTGACCAGTTTGGCAAGACCAAGGTGCATGGCGAGAACTGTCCTTTTTTTGGCCAGCCTCACCCGCCATCTCCTTGCTCTTGCCCTCTCAAGCAAGCATGGGGCAGCCTCGATGCTCTCATCGGCCGTCTCCGTGCCGCCTTTGAGGAGAACGGCGGACTGCCTGAGACGAACCCTTTTGGTGCACGCGCTGTGAGATTGTACCTGAGGGAAGTGAGAGATGCACAGGCTAAGGCTAGAGGGATAGCTTACGAGAAGAAGAAGAGAAAGAACCCAACACCAACACCACAACAGCAGCAACAGAAGACACAAACTGCAGCAAATGGTACTTACGGTCATGTTCAGCAAGGTATTGGTAATGGCGGAACTGGTGGATATGATCCAAGAAATGCCCTCTCTAATGGCGCTGCAGTGCACAGTGTAGGAGATGTGTCTGTGTTCAACTAAGCCAGTACTAGCACTACTTGATTGGTCTAGGGCTTACAACTATATGTAATATGCAAGGTAATATTGTAATGCAAGCTAGGGTTTAGTATGAGATGGTTAATTACCTTTCCTTGTTTTGGTGTTGTTAATCAAGGGAGAAAATCATTATTCTCCTAATTTAATTTCTTCCTTCAGTGCTTTACATAGTAAATCAGTACTTGTCCTCCAATCAAAATGTTCGTGAGATTTTCCTAAAATCTTGACATCCTGGAGACTAAGAAATCAACTCATCTAAGCTTCAAAATAATGGAGGAATGATTGCTCGATCCTGTTTTTGATCTCATGAACGTCGTCAAGGCAAACTATTTGAGCACATAACATATAATTAAAAGATTTCCCTGTCCCAGGTGGATTTTTCAGCCTGCCTGCAGTGATTCATATGGAATTTTGAGAGAGGTTTGCAAGATGGTGGTGATGGATGCAGGCGGTGGAGTAAAGAGTTTCAAAAGGAAATGATATCGATAACCCAACTCTCAATCTTGATATAGCTTTTCCTCTATTTTGGTACAAAAAAAAATAAAATTAGTCCAATTTTAATATTTTTTACTTGATTTTTCTATATATATGGAGCATTTCATTGCTGTCTTAAGAAAACAAAGATAGAGAAAAATGTTTTGAAAGAATGGAAATTTATCACAAATTTATCTTATTTTTCTAAACAAATATGCATCTACTATTGTTATAATTTTATCCAAAACAGTAACAAAAAAAGGGTGTTGTTGAAGACATCGATCTAGCTAGGCCAAGCACACGTTTGCACCTAAAATAGGTACACTACACAGCAGCCTACCAACTTGTAGTTAGTGGAGAATTTCCTGATGTGTTGATCAATAAACAATCATCTTTGTAGTAGTAATACAAATGAAAAACATACCAAATTTAGTTTTTTGATTTTAATTTTGGAGTTCATCTTTTCTGCTTTTGTTTTAGCTTCCTCAGCTTGTGAAACTCTCTACCATGTCTGCACATAAATGTTTGAAGGAAAATCGAAGACATCTCTTTCTTTCTATCCACACAAATCTTGTTTTGGGAAGGCCAAGTCTTCATGTTGACTACTTCCCTTGCTTGGCAAAGTTGTGGTGGATAGAGGCTTCTGCTTTTGGATGGGCAGCTGAGCACATTATCTCCCTCAATCCACCCCTCCACTTTAATCATTGCTTATTAGTGCTATGTTTTCAGCATTGTTTTGTACCATCCGATTGGTTTAACTTTATTTAGAGGATTACAGATATTAGCATCTTTTATGGATGACATCTCTTGCTCACATTAGGCCCTACCCGTGATGATGTAATATGCTATCCTACTCCCACTCTAATTAATGTGATGTGATTTGCTAAACTATGTTGCAAATAACATTATCCCCCCAAAGAAATCTTATAAACAGGGTCGATTATAAGTGGTTCGACTCAAAAATTCAACCAAATCGAATTATTGGTTCAAATTGAAAGGTTTGATATGTTTTTTTTTTGTTTTAAAAAACTGAACCTGAGTTTTTAGTTTTGGTTTTTAGAAAACTCGGTTCGATTTAGTTAGAATTTCTTGGCTTTTCAAACTTGAAACGAAAACCAAATCAAACCAAACCGAGTTGGAGTCTTGGTTTGATATGTTGGATTGATTTTTTTTTCTTTTCGAATGTTGATTCAACTAATAAATGAATATTCAAAGATTGCTTTAGTAATGTGATCAACTCTAGCCATAAAATCTACTCAACAAGGGGAAAATTGTGAAGAATCCCTTAAAATGTACAGCAGTTCTGCCAAGAAAGACTGCTTGATTTCCATCACAAGTCATAAAACAAAAACAGAAACGCAGTCGTTTAAGGAACAAGACATTGTCCACCCTGAAACAAACAAGCTCAAAACCTGGATGGATACATCTTAGGTGCCGACCTCATCTCAAAATTTGTGTGTGTGGCACCCCTGTGGAAAAAAATCTCAAATACTATTACAGACAGCTGGTTCATTAAGAATATATGCTCCAAATCAGAATCAGATTAAGATAGAAAGGTGAAATCATGGTGGCAAGATATGGTGATTAGGGTCATGCAAGATGGGGCCGAGTTCTTAGTCTAATCAGAGAAAATGGGTCTGGTCCTCACTTTAAGGAGCAAAGCATGGTGGGATTAAAATAACAACACTTATCCTTTGATTGCAACTTTCTATGCTGTAGCACTAAAGGGAATTGCCGATCTGCAAATTTCTTTGCATCATCCATGGAGTATCGCTGCTCATCAGACATAAAACGAATTTTCACAGACATCATGGATCTTTGTCATGTTCATCATGAATATATCTAGGACAGACAATCCACAACCTCCAATTCAGAATTTCATGGACAGAATTAAGCACACCACAGACTTTAGTCTCGATTCCACTTAAGGATCTGGTCAGGTTTCAACTGGCAAGTTCTTATCTCTGAGTGCTGCCTATGAACCAAGATGGTAACCAGACTATAGATTATCATTTGTTTTTGGCTACAGAAGATCATGAAAATTTATCAGCAAGAAAATACTGGAATATGGCATTTTCTGCGAGTCGTTTTGTTGATTATTGAGGTCTTTTTTGTTTCTTTACTTTGCCCTTCTTGCTCTTGATGTCATGGTGTTGTAGAGAGAAATATTTTTACCTCCTGTTGCTGTTCTTTCCAGATGTAGTCTTCTATATAAAAAATTCTGTATATATACCAACATGACTTCTAATTATTAATTGTTAAGGAATCATTTCACCTGAAAACTTAAGCTGTTAGATAAGATTCTAGGATATTATTTATATTATTCTCTAACATACCCCCTCAAATGAAAGCCTTTTGAGCTTGAAGCTTATACAGACCGCTGGGTCAACAAGACTCTGATATAATGTTAAAGAACCATCTCACCTAAAAATTTAAACAGTCAGATAAGGCTCCAGAATATAATTTATATTATTTTTTAATATTATATCCGTAACCCCAGTCCCAAATTTCTAAAATTTACATGATAATTTCTAAGCAAACACACGATAGCTACACAGTGTAATAAATCTTGAGCAAAGATAGCTTACAGAAAAAAAAAAAAACAAAAAACACCCTCAGCAAGATAATTTTTCATCGTATCAATTACAGAGCAACAGGCCATGTCATATTTTCTTTTATCAGCCATGGAAAAATCAGAAACCACATGAAGTTGTCCCATCAAACTAGATGCCAACAAATAGTCGGTAGCTTGTGTCAGACAGCAATGCTCACACATATAATAATATATATGGATAAGCACACCAACCTTAATGGTGAGTGCAAGATTTGTTGGATTTTCATTTCTTACCAGCTATTTCGAGATGTGAAACTGTGTCCCAGCAGGAAGCTATCTGGAATGAGTCAACTGCCAAGTAAGCAAATCCCATATTAACGAGGCTTTACCACTAAGTGTTCACTTAAAACTCTCACATTACAAGAAGTATAAGTTTCCCTTACGGGCAATACCATCTAATTCTAGGATAGTCGGAGTTTTACTCGCTTAACAAGATTTCTCGAATTCAAAAAATATAAAATAAAAAAAACCATCTAAGTGAGTGAAGTAAGGGGGAAAAACTGGAGCAAACTGTGTTAATTTCTTTCCCTTGGTGAGTTCTTGGTGAGCATGTCATGTTGCATAGAATTTTGTAAAACTTGCGAAAGCGTATTTTTCGACACACAAAGTAATATAAAGCTGAAAATTAAATAAAAGTTGACCAATTTCATTCTTTGACACAGAAAAAATAATAGTAAACCACAAACAATGAATGGAAACTAAAACTAATTGTTTGTGCTAACCTCATTTGGATCAAATATAAGAGATCAAACAAAGAAGATGCTCGAGCCACGAATATCTTTCATCCTGTTCCAGTTTGACCTCCCCATTGACCGCGTTGTCGCAAATTTGCTTGTGCCATGTCTGATTCTCCAGATTGACGAACGTAACCTTCTTTTCCCACCCATTAACAATGAATTGGGTATGTAGTTGTTTTCTTTGTTGAAGTTTTGTACTCGGATTTTTTTCAGGATCGATTCAAGTGGGGGCTGTTAAGGAACCATCTCACCTAAAAGTTTAAGCTTGTAGGTGAGATCCCATAATATGATTTATATTATTTTCTATCACACCTCCTCAAGTGAAAGCCCTTTGGGCTTGAAACTTGCACAGGCCCACATCACCTTATGCTTAGTTTTTATCAAATAAAATGGGGATGATGAGATTTAAACTCGTGACCGCTAGGTCAACAAGGCTCTGATACCATGTTAAAGAACCATCTCACCTAAAAACTTAAGCTTGTAGGTGAGGTCCCATAATATGATTTATATTATTCTCTAAAGTCTTCGGGGGTGTTTGCAAATGAGTTTAGAAAGCATTTTTGAAAAACAATATTTATTTTATTGTAAATTAAATTATTTTTAGATTTTTTATGTGCTATATCAAAAATAATTTTTTAAAAATTAAAAAAAATAATTTTAATATATTTTTAAATAAATAAAAAAACAACATCAACCAACACTCTCAAACAGTCACTTCAATGTTTAAAAAGACTGGATCTTTCAAGGCTTTAAAAATAAAGTTTGCGTGTAAGGATTGACATAGCTAAGTATTTGTGAAATGTCTGTATATAAGGTAGTTTCTTAGCATCATTATTTTATATACAATATATTGCCATTAATTTGAATAAATCACATTTAAGATACTCTTCACATCTTCATCAAACTCGATAAATAATCTGAACCACATGATGTTTTAGCATCCCATAATACTATGATCATCAATTTTGCTGGTTTGTGACATCATAGAAGGTATAGTTCCTCGAATATGCACACCAGAGAGACCAACCTCCAAGAACATGTCTGTTTGATATCGCGACCAAATTAGATTGTTAGTGCAAGAAACATTTTTGAGTTTTTTTCAACTCAACGGCAAGCCCGATCATATTGCCAGACATTGCTAATTGAAGTGGCAGACCTTGCTATTTACTTTTGGCTCAGCCTAGCCCCAATTCTTCTTCCTTCCGGAGAATCCTCCCCTGAAACAGGATGAGTGGTTGCAGTCAGCGGAGCAAATAAGAACAGCTCAGAACTAAGAAGTACGTACAAAAATGATAGCTCCTAGTGCACCTGAAATTGGCAGAGAATATAAGAGCCATCTTGAACTAATTTGCTATACAAGAAATGTATTCAGAATCTTAAACTACAACAAAGAATCCCTCTTCCAAATAATATGGACAAATAAATTATCATCTTCAAGGACAATCTTCCAATCTAATATCGATCCTGCCGATTCCTAAACACAGGCTGCAGCAAAGTCTCCACCTTCTATTTTACCTGAAGAAAAGCTCTTCACAACCTTCATAACAATCACTCAAAGCAAGATGCTATTGATAATGAAACATCCTCTACTTATGCACCCTGAACAAAAAAGGTACCTTAACCGGTAAAATATAGAACTGTAATCTATCTATAGAATGGTAATCTGTTTATATTTGCTTTTGTGGTGGTCCAAGTGACATGCTATTAGCATCAGCTGGAGTTGAGAGAAACTACCTGTCCTTGAAGCGTCATAATGCATACCGATGATGTCTTGTTACATACAATAACATGATAAGTGTTTTTTGGGAAAAGATGAACAGAGTTCACAGAAGCATCACCTCCCTAACAATTCACACAACAAGCAACAATCAGCTATGTGCTGTAGAAGGCAAAAGCATAGATGTATTCTATCCAAGGTAAGCCCCATGAGACAATGCAGCTCAATCATGATAATGCAAATTGGGTTAAGAAAAAATACCCTCAAAGGTGGCGGCGGCCTGAATGTATGCATACAGTCAGTACTCTTCATATCCCAAACCTACATAGTTGTCCATCCAAAGGAAACAAAACAATGTAAGACATTAAAGAGGCTTCTCTATTATGTATGAAGTATCATTTATATGCAGAAGGTTACCTTGGTGTTGTTGCCACTTGAGAGCCTGACCGATTAGGGTCATTAATCTTGAAGGTGGAACCACATTAACTTCTGCAGCAAGTGCTGAAAACAGCAGAAAAGAATGCACTCATAGAGCAAAACTGAATCAAAAGCACAATGAGAGCAAGCATTCTAAAAACTACACTGGAAGTTATAATTTTGTTTTAATCCGTGCTTTTGGCTGTCTCTAATTGCTTCTTAACCTTCCACACTTCAGCATGATTCATTCCCCACAATCTATTCTACCATTGACTCTTCTCTTACACCCATAAAAACTTACTGTGAATCACATTCTAATCCCAAATAACTTCAAGAATCTTTACAAATATAAGCAACAACCACTAACTACACAGATAGGAGAAGAACAAGAAACCCTGAGCAATCTGTGCACGGCGTTTCTCCTTTGTTGATTCTTGATAAGCCTGTTATGTTTCCCACAATTCCCAGGTCTTAGGCCCAAAAAAATCAGATATTCATTGATTAGAAACAAAAGGTCTATATCTTCACTACTCCCACTGTACAGCTACACCTTCCATTCAAATTCCACTATTCCTTGGTAAAACTGGAGCAAACAATGTACCAGCACCGAAGACACTTTTGAAACAAAAGTACAATAAAAAACCATTAAATAACTAAAAATAACAAAACTCGTTACAAAACAAATCATTAAAAACACACAAAAAAAGAGTAAAAATCATTCCTTTTTTTCTCACCAACCTCATTAGGATCAAAATAAGTCAACACAAACCAACGTCTAAATTTATCGGTCCCATGCTATCCGAGCGAAGAATGTACTAACAAATTCCCTATACAGCACTAGCACCGGACATATTTTTGAAACCAAAATACATTAAAAAATCCAAAAACTAAATAAAACCAGCAAAACCCATTACAATACAAACCATAAAAAAGAGGTAAATATCATTCCTTTTTCTTTTCTCACCAACCTCGTTAGGATAAAAAATGTTCTAACAAGCAAATCCTCCTGCCTCAAATATCTCTCCGGCTGTTCCTGCTTCAAGACGCCCATAGCTTGAGTCTGTCTTAAAAATAGCACGAGCAGTACCCAATTCTCGTAACTCAATCATTTCTAGCACAATCTGCTCATACAAATCCTCTAACTTATTCCTCGGTAACTTAAGTTGAGCAACTTGAGGCAACGTCGTCTCCCATCTTCCTCCATTTATGTCAGCTACGAATGTTTCAATGCCGTTTAAGGAGACTTGACATTCGTTTTGTAGGGTTTGGAATGTTTGATGCAGAGAGTGTTCTTTTCAGAATTGCAGCGCAATTTTTACTACACTGAAGAAAAAAAGAGTCCGAGGCAGAAACTTGAAAGTGCTTTGTCGTGTTTTGATTAAGCAGAGGAAACAGAGCTTACTCGCGAGCTTCAATTTCGAGAATCATGTTTTCTTGTGTTGAGAATGGAGTGAGGAGGGGGTTTGGTTTTTTGATTTTGTTGGAGAATAAGAGGAAGATGAGAGTGTGATTTTCAATTTCTGGTTTGATTCAAGTTTGTACATGTTTATCATTCCGTTTCTAAAGCTTTTTAAAAACAATTACTTAAACACAAATATTTAAGTTATTTTTTAAACACAAATACTTAAAAACTATAATCTCAAACAAATACTTAAATGTTTTTATGTTATTTTTTAATTAAAATATATTAAAATAATTTTATCTTTATATTATTTTATTAAAAAAGTTTTTTTTTAAAAAAAATAAATAAATAAAAATATTTTTTTTTTCAAAATATTCTTGAAATATAAACACAAATATTTTATTATCTATTTTTCTATTTCATCCCAAAAGAAAAGCTTTTATCGATTAAAGATCCGTTGGTTTTGCAAAATTTATTTTACGTATAAAATGTTTTTTTCATAAAATGATTTTTCTTAATAATAATGGTGAAGAAAATGATTTTAGTTATAAAAAATGAGATAGTAGTGGTGGAAAAATCATAACGACAAAAACAATCATGGTGACATTGAAAGAAAGATGGTGGTAGTGGTGAGAAGGTTGCTGTGTTTTTTTTTTAATTTGATATTGTTTTTTAAAATGTTTTTTATTTAAAATTATATTAAAATAATAATTTTTTAAGTTTTCAAAAAAAAAATTTGACATACATAAAAATGATTTTAAAATATATAATTTTTAATTTAAAGTAAAATATAAAAATAAATATTTTTTATTTTTTTTCAAAAATATTTTTGAAATGAACTTTATAAAATCTTAAAAATAAATAAATATATTTTGATAGCCAAGCCCAAAACTTCTAAAAATTTCTAGTGAAAACTCAATGGAGTTGCCCAGTACATGCTATTTTATGTATTTAGTAACGTAATATGGTTGAAATTATTTTTAAAAATATTTTTTATTTAGAAATGTATCAGGATAATATTATTTTAAAGTAAATTATTTTTGACATCAGTACATCAAAATGATCTAATAAAACTAATTTTTTTTTATTTTAAAGTACATAAAAATAAAATAAAAAATTATTTTTCTCAAAAACAATTATGAAATATAATGAAAAATAGGTAGTAGTTTATAATATATGAGTTGTCCATACAATTTTTCTTGCACAATGTGTACAGTTTTTTTTTTTTTTTTATGAACAATCACTAAGAAGATATATAGTAGAAGAGTCCAGTTACTGATAGGCATGGAAATTAATTTGGGGGCGTTTTATTTCTTACAATGCAGTTCATGAAGAGGAAGATGTTAATTAATGCAAGATGCATGCTCTATATAGCATTGATATCCCAAGTGTCAAGGAATTATCTCGTTTAAAAACTTAAACTGTTAGGTGAGGTTCTAGAATATGATTTATATTATTTTTTCAAGTGAAAACACTTTAGACTTGAAATTTGCATAAACTTACATTATATTGTGCTTGATTTTTCATCAAATAGAATGAGGGTGGTGAGATTCGAACTCGTTACCGCTAGGTCAACAAGGCTCTGATATCATATCTATAAACCATTTCACCTAAAAACTTAAGTCGTTAGATGAGGGTCCATAATATGATTTATATTATTTTCTAACTCACTTCCTCAAGTGAAAGCTTTTTCGTCTTGCAACTTGCACAGACTCACACTACCATGTGCTTGATTTTTCATCAAATATAATAAAGGTGATAAGATTCGAACTCGTGATCGCTAGCTCAACAAGGCTCTGATATTATGTCAAGAAACCATCTCATCTAAAAATTTAAGTTGTTAGATAAGACCGTAGAATATAATTTATATTATTTTCTATTTAACATCACGTAGAAGAAATGATTTCTTGTATAGTCAACTAGTAGAAATTAAAAAAAGAAAAAGAAGTAGGGCAAGGTAACTTGGTAGACTGACCAGCTTCTTATCCTCAAATTCTTTTTTCCTTCATGGTATAGTTTATGGACTCAACTTGTACTTGTTAGAAAATAATATAAATCATATTATGGAACCTCGCTTAACAATTTGAGCTTTTAAGTGAGATGGTTCCTTAACATAGTATCAGAGCCTTGTTGATCAGCGGTCACGAGTTTGAATCTCACCACCCCCATTCTATTTGATAAAAATCAAACACAAGGTAGAATGAACCTATGTGCAAGTTTCAAGCCCAAAAGACTTTCACTTGAGGGTGTGTGTTAGAGAATAATATAAATCATATTATGGGATTTTACCTAACAGCTTGAGCTTTTAGGTGAGATGGTTCCTTAACAGTGTTGACATTAATCGAATTGATTTCTATATACCGTAGAATAACAGAAGTAAATATTATTATCAGATTATAAACACTATCTATGATACATGCTCATCTTGGCATCCCAATTGATGAGTGATCAAGGAAAGATAAAAGATCTCGATTCATAAATGTGTCTGTACGGATCGGTTTATGGCCGGAGAAGTTGCTGTGAATTGAAATGAAGCTCCATCTCTACATGTCTGGTTGCAAAGATTAAGCTCAAGCCCATGACTCCTCGCCTGGAAACTGCAGTGCTGAAACAAGTTATGGAACCAATTAAGAGTACTAGCTTGAGTGAAGCAGATCAATATTCTTATGGGCTACAATGTTATAATATAGGGTAAGCTAACCATGAGTCCATGACCAGATGCTATATTGTTTCGGTTCAGGCTCAGCATTCTTCTCTGGCTAGCTAGCCATAATTTTGTGAGCTTATTAGTCGACGTCGATCATGGAAAACCCTACGAGATGATTCGGAGGATCAGTTCTGAAGTTTTAAAGGCAGGTTCAAATGGTTAAGGAACCATCTTATCTAGCTTAAGCTGATAAGTGAATTCCTAGAATATAATTATATTATATTCTAATATATCCCTTCAAGTGAAAGCCCTTTGAGCTTGAAACTTGTATAGGCCTACACTTTCTTGCACTTGATTTTTATCAAATAGAATGAGGGTGGTGAGATTCGAACTCGTGACCGCTGGGTCAACAAGGTTCTGATACCATATTAAAAAATTATCTCACTTAAAAGTTTAAGCCTATAGGTGAGGCCCCAAAATATAATTATATTATATTCTAACACAAATGAGACACCAGGGTTGAAAAAACAGAATTTTTTGCATCACCGTTCATTCTTTCGTCGAAATATACTACAGCTTAAGACTTTGTCCAATAAATGTAGACGTGTGTAACACACTCAAATGTTAAGGACTCGATTACTTCTTCTTGTTCTTTCTTTTTAGTTTTTTACCACCAAGATTAAATGTTAATACCAAGAATTTTTTTTTATTAAAAAAATATTTTATTGATAGTGATATGATTATTTGAAAGTTGATACGCCAAATTAATAAATCGAGATCGGAATCGACACGGGCTCATTGTTAAAATAGAGTGCTAGCATTTGGTGAAGAAAAAGAGCTATACTAGCATTGAATGATTTGTAGCGACTAGTAATCGCTTCAAAACTACGGGAATTATGATCATGTTCTCTTTTCATTGTACGCGTGAAACATTATACTATATCCGTACGATATATCGGTAGTGTTTCGAAAAATAAAGAATAAAATAAAAGTAAATTATCTAAACATCTTTTAACTCAGCGATAACCACAAAAAAAATAGAGGGAAGCTTATTTTTTATCGTTTACAGGGGCTATTTTAGTAGTTTTACTATGCATAAATTTGGGAAAAAACAAACATACTGTTCCGTGACATTTTCTTAGCACTCGGCGGAAAGATAGTAATTTTATTGTGCCAAAAATTCAGAAATACCATTCATATCCCCTAGAAATGTTGAGAATTATTCAATCTACAGTAATATGTGTCTATATGAATAGTGAAAAAGTGAACAGGAAATTTAGAAGGCTGTTTATATATATATATATAGATAGATAGATAGATAGATAGATAGATAGATAGAGAATGCAGTTGGCTCCACTAGACATTACTTAAGAACTTGTTTCAGACAACTTCATTGACATAACACAGAATCAATGGCACAGTTTGCATCAAATTAACAGCTAGCTTAGTTACATCTTATGCCAAACGGTCCCCTGAATGATAGCATATGAGAGATGTGACGACGGTTTTCTGAACTTGATTTGCACTTAAAGGGCCGGCTTAGGATCTGTAAAGGATCCCTCAATTAATGGCTAAAAGATTTTAGCTTCCTCTCTTGGGAAATAAAGAAATTCATATCATCACATGGGTAAGGGTTTCCATGCCACACAATCCAAGGGCTTAAGTATCTAAAACCCTAATTTAAATTTCAATCACATATAAATTAATCAATCAATCAATCAAGAAGTTGGTTTGGCTAGCTGTTCCCAATGTGCCTATAACATAGATTACAATAATATTGTTCTCAAGATCATGATCATCATAAGAAAAAAAGAAAAAAAAAAGAAGTGGCTTGGGTTGCACTCCTTCGGGAAGAAGCTTCCTTAGTTGAAGGCATTGTGATTTTAATGGTCACACCAGCTTGGTCCAGCTAGTTCAAGTAGTTCTTTCTCTAGCTAAAGCCTAGGCAGTAGGCACTGTGGTTGGTGGTGAGAAGCAGGAACCCCACGCATGATCATTAGGGCTCCCAAGCTCTATGGAAATTTCATAAATCCCAATACATGTCTAGCACTAGAGAGTCAATTTGTGTCCTTCTCGTTCTCGATCATATATTGTTTCGTATATTTTGTTAGAGAATGATATAAATTATATTTTATAATTTCATCTAATAGTTTAAATTTTTAGGTGAATTGGTTCCTTGATATGGTATTAAAGTCTTGTAGATCTAGCGGCAATGAGTTCGAATCTCACTATCTTCATTCTATTTGATAAAAATCAAGTACAAGGTAGTGTGGAACTGTGCAAATTTCAAGCTCACTTGGGGATGTGTATCAGAGAATAATATAAATTATATTCTGAAGTCTCATCTAATAACTTAAATTTTTAAGTGAGTTGGTTCCTTGACAATATTGTATCATGAACATAATATGTTTTCTCCTATATCATAAGCTAACATAAGTTATTAATACTTAGATCCATAACATGGAGAAATTCTGAGTTCAAATAGTTTATGAACTTCTATCATTCTTAACCAAACTATTAATTAAACTAAAATCTAATCTTTTTATTAAATTAAAAACAAGGAAACCGGTGGCAGCGACGATCAAAGCTGTCCATGTAGAAGACGTCGATGGCCACGATCGATCCATGTAACGCTGAACTTGCCGGTAGACGGCTGACGTAGGGTGGTGTAAGATGCTTATGCAAGTGTCTCTCGCGTGCCATACCAGTTGACATTGCAGGCAAGACAACTAAACACAAGATGTTTAAACAAGACTTTTAGCCAGAGAACCCCTCCATTTTAATCTTAATTAGTTCTTCGATCATACCCCACTTTTTGATTAAATTAAATTAATTATTGATAGAAATGATCGTCATGATCAGCGTAGAAAGTGGCCGGTTGGCATTTTAATGTGATCCTATTGTTGAGTGATGGGTTTTTTTATAATTAAAATGGGGCAGCGATGATAAAAAATAAAATAAAATGGGGTGGTGGGTGCACATGGACATGGATGCCTGAATATTTTTTTAATTAGTGTTCGTGGAAAGACAAAAACAATGTATAGTAATGCTCAGAGAATCCCATTTCAATCTGTTCTCGTGCTGGGCCAATGTCATGCAGGAACGTGGGGCAAGTGCTGTCTGGAGACAATCAAATGAATGATTCATCCATAACTACGTTACTACTTGTTAGCTTGGCTCTAGCTAGGGTTTCGATGGGATATTGGACCACCCCCTCGAGAGAGAGAATCAAAAACTAAGGAGAGAATCTCAGTTAGCGAATTCTTATAATTGCTTGACAAATCAAGCCCATAAAAGTAATGGATCATATATAGGAAGGAAGGTAGGAGACATAGAAAAATGGGATCAAAGATCGAGGATCACCAAACTTAGACACCCCCCAACTTGGAAATTTTATCTTAGGTCAATAATTTTGCTGGTATAATTCAATTGCCCTACACATAACTTATATATTTATCTATATAGGCCACCAACCATAGCCCTATTCTTCTATTCGCATCTTCATGTGGGATTTTGTTTGTTTGATGAGATGCATGTGGGATATTTATTAGGCTTACATTATTTGAATTTAATATAGCATTAGATTTCTGGTCTCCAAGAAACGTGACGTGATGACAAAGAGCTTGAGATCTGCACAGCAGTTTTGAATTTGAGTCAGGACGTGCACTTTCTATAAAAACCTGGAATAACCAGTATTTTATTCGCTCATCTGGACCTACAAAATACGCTTTCCGGGAATGGAGTTTCCTCGAATCCAAATTTCCAATATTTTTCATGGTGTAGGTTGTAGTTTGGTGTGTACATAAATCATGTACATGTGCCTCCCCGGAAACAGAGAGAGCACGGCCATGCTTCCCTGAAAAATTAATGGAAGCCAAGAATGTGTAAGAATGAGGATGGGTCATGAGATATGGTTCGAAAATAGTGAGAAGATATGTAGTTGGCAACAAACAATGGTCTTTCGAAGAAGTCGGAGTGCTCTATCTTTGTGAGAGAGAGAGAGATTAGTTGCTAGGCAAAGAAGATTCTCAAAATGTCTCATCAAACATAAGAGGGTCGGTGATTTTTGATGATCATTGGCCCATTGAAAGCTTCAATTCATCACATTCTAAAAGAAAAAGCCACCTCTCCTCTCTCCCCACATCAACATCCCATCTCATAATTACTTTCCTTTTAATTTACATGTAAGATAGATACGAATTATATATAATAAAATTAATGGTGCTTCAACAAAATTTCCCAATTAGTTCAATATATATCAAATATAGAAATTTAGATGATTTTTAATGTATTAAATGTGGGAAGAAACTATTATTTTAATATATTTTCAATTAAAAAATATATTTTTTAAAAAAATCAAACACCACTTTATTAAATACAAAAAAAAAACATTTCTTTAGAATTTATAACATCCAAAAGAAACCTTTGATTATAGCTCAAATCTCTCATATATCAGTCATCACTTCAATATGTCTCGTCAAACACGACTACATATGCATGTTTAATGAGCACCATCACAGCAAGCTTCATAAAAGAAACCTTACTTTTATGCAAGAAACAAAAGGCATGTTATTTGACCTTTTTGTGATCAAATCTTCCAACTTTATTACAAATAACTATATTAAAAAGAAAACATCTTGTGTTTAGACTCTAATTATACCCATAAAACTAATCTTATAGCTTGTCATTTACCATTCCGACACAAAACGTTAGACCCTAGTTTTGATATGCTTCTAAATCTCATGATAATCACCTTTTCTAGTTAATTATCATTCAAACCTTAATTAATCTCTTCGGGTCTATGATCAATTATTTGCTCACATATCTAGCTAGAGTAGCTCCAAATTTGCACATCATGGGAAGTGCTTGCAAATTGTTACACTCATTTAGTGGGGGATCGTATAAAGTGGATTCTGAAATGGAGGAAAGGAAAAGATAAATCACAGCCACAATACCAAGCCAATGCTATATATTGCCATGTAAGTCAACTCATCTTTGACTTTGAATGGATGTAGTGGGTGTAGATTGATGCTCAAACGTGATTCGAGCAGCTTTTTGAAACGACTTTTTAATATATTTTTTTATGATTTTGATGTGTTTTTAATTGATTTTTATTTCATTTCCTAACACACATAATCTATGTGTATCTTGGTTAATAATAATTAAGAAACAATATAGTTACTATTTAATATTTGATAATAAAAAAACAAAAAACCCTCGTTTCAAAATAAAAATTTGACTAAAATTATCTAAAGGATTAAAAAATTAGTTTTGATTCTTCGAAACCAGAGGGGTTAAGAAGGCCGGCTATCAATTTATCATCAACCACTCAAAAAAACGACCCATAAACTTTAACTCACCAGTGATGCAAGTGCTTGCATCACCTAACGTTTTCAAACTATTTCGTCACTAACGAAGGCAGAAAATAAATAAATAAATAAAAAGTATCCATCGACCATCCAAAATCTTGATCGATGGCTTCTTATGTTGAGTAGAAAAGGATCTTAAAGCCTGAAAATTGAAATAATAATAATAATAATAACGATGCTTCCATAAATAATTTTAATAGGCATATCTTTATATATTTGTTTTGTTGAAATGGTAACGATGATACAGGATAATGTAAACTAGCTTGCCAGCAGGCACTTGTCCTAGAATTTCTTCCCTTCAAGAAAACCATGGTATGGAGGAAAGTATTTAAGCTTTGTCTTCTACCTTCTTGTGGCCATAACATTAATTAATCATCATATGTAATATTTTATTTTCACATTTTTTTGTTGTTTTAATTATAAAGAAGATGTTCCAATTTGAACTCTCTCGAAAGAATGGTGCTTTTTCATCAAAAGAATTCTTTCTGACAATATTTTCTTTTTATAAGATCTCGTCAATTGGACTAGTGGATATCCCATTCATTGAATATAAAATGGATGAGGATTTTTTAAAATAATTTGAGAAAAATATTTTGATAAAATAAAACGTATTTGTACGATATGAAGTTTCGTAATCCTTGATGTTCATGTCTTTAATTTCTTTTTGATTTTTCATTTTGCAAAACACTCATTTTATTATTATTCTGAAACTTAATTCAATTAAGTTATTCTGAATTTTATACATGTGTCTCAAACTTAATTCAATTTATTATTCTGAATTTTAGTTTTCAGATATTATTGTTGTTGTTGTCGTTGTTTTTTATTGAGAGTTCAGTTCAGTAAAACATGAGTCTTCGACTCAATGTCGTAAATTCAAATCCTATATATATATATATATATATATATGTGGAAGATCAAGTCAACAATGAAGATAAATCTGCCGAGAATCTCTCAATCCTCTCATCTGCAGAATCCAGTAGATTGCAGATAGTTTAATTTGAATTTCAATTTGATGATGTATAGGAAGTTTGTTATTTGTGTACTCTATTTAAACACTTGTAAGTCTTGACAGTGACACAATGAAAAATACAAAAGCTTAAATCTTTCATGGTATCAGAGCCTCAAAAACAGACCAACGTCTGATCATCCCTTCTGCAAAAAATTTATTTTTCTCCATTTGCTTCCACTGTCATCAAATGGCTTCTTCTTCAACTACACCTTCAAATACCTCCTCTGCCTTCTCTGTTCCCTCTTTATCCCATCTACCTCTCACGCTGAACATCAAACTGAATCATTCCAATTTTCCAGTTTGGAAAGCTCAAGCACTGCCATACTTTCGTGGTCAAGGTGTTATGGGTTATTTAGATGGCACAATTCAACCCCCACCTCAAGAAATTGATGCCACAGATGCTCTTACGGGTGCTACTTCTAAAGTTCCCAATCCAGAATTTTCTCATTGGCTTCGCCAGGATTCTCTAATTCTTGCCACTATTAATTCCTCCCTCACTGAAGATGTTCTATCTCAGGTCATGTCATACACCACCTCAAAAGATGTATGGCTTGCTCTTCAACAAAATTTCTCTTCTATCTCTCGTGCCAAAGTTGTTCAACTGCGTACACAACTTGCCACTGCACGCAAAGGAGCCATGACTGCTAGAGAATTTTTCCTCTCCATTCAACGTATTGCTGATGAACTTGCCCTTGCTGGGCAACCTCTGAAAAATGAAGAAATTCTTACCTACATTCTTGCTGGACTTGGACAGGAGTATGACTCCTTTGTCTCCACCATCACTTCTCGTCATGATGCTGTTCCTTTGGAGGAACTCTACTCTTTGCTTCTTCTCACAGAAGCACGTCTTCATCAACATCATGAATCCATTCATGTTGCTGCGTCTGTGAATATTGCTACCAGACAGCCACCTCAGCACGCATCTCGTCAAAGCACTATGGGCTTCAATCGAAATCGCAGTCACAATTATCGTGACAAGTTTCGTAATCATCGTTACAATTCTCGTGACCAGTCCACCAGCTCCTCTCTCATTTGTCAGGTATGCAACAAACCGGATCACCATGCACTTAAGTGTTATCACCGTTTTGATGTTTCATATCAGGATCAACATTCACAAAGACCCCCACAAGCCTTCCTTGCTGCTCGACCATCATCTGCTACCAATGAATGGCATCCTGACACAGGAGCCACTCATCATCTCACCAATGACTCAGCCAACATTCAACTCCCACATGAAGATCTAAATGGTCATGATCACATTCAAGTGGCAAATGGTGCAGGTTTGGAAATTATTCGTAGTGGAAATTCCAGTTTTTCTTCTCATTCTAAGTCATTCATTCTTAGTCAAATATTGCTTGTTCCGGATATTACAAAAAATCTACTCTCTGTCCATCGTTTTTGTCGAGATAATAATGTCTTTTTTGAGTTTCATGCCTCTTTTTTTCTTGTGAAGGATTACTTGGGCAACATCCTACTTCGGGGACCACTTAATAATGGCTTATACAATTTCTCCATGTCGCTTGCTCAACTTCGTCCGCAAGCTCTTTCAAGTATTCATGTTTCTGCCACCTTGTGGCATCAGCGTCTTGGTCATGCCTCTTTACCAATTATTAATAAGGCACTTTCACTTTCATTTTCAAATAATAAAAAATCTATTTGTTCCCATTGTCAAATGGCCAAAAGCCATGCTTTACCATTTTCCCATCAACATGTGTCCGTGTCCAAACCCCTAGAATTATTATATTCGACGTTTGGGGGGGGGGCCAGCACCCACATTATCCACCACAGGGTGCACGCTATTATATTAGTTTTTTGGGACGATTCCACTAAATTTTTTATGGCTCTTCCCTTTAAAACTCAAATCTGATGCATTACCAATTTTCCAAAAATTTCAAGTTGCAGTTGAGCGTCAATTTGACACCAAAATAAAATCCATTCAAACTGACTGGGGAGGTGAATACCGAAGCTTCACTCAATTTTTACAAAATCAAGGTATTTCACATCGGGTAACTTGTCCTTATACGCACCAACAAGCCGGTGCTATTGAGCGGCGTCACCGCCAAATTGTAGAAGTAGGTCTTGCATTACTTGCCCACTCAAATTTACCTCAAAATTTTTGGGAAGATGCCTTCTTGACAGCAGCCTTTATTATAAATCGCTTGCCTACCCCAATTTTACAAAACAAATCCCCTTACGAAATGGTGAATCGTTCAAAACCTGATTTTAAATTTTTACGCGTGTTTGGATGTGCTTGCTGGCCTTATTTGTGTCCGTATAATAAACACAAATTGGATTTTCGTTCAAAATCATGTATTTTTATTGGTTATAGCATTGGTCATAGGGGTTACAAATGTTTGGATGCTTCCACAGGCAAAATTTATGTTTCCCGTCATGTTGTATTTGATGAGTCTTATTTTCCATATAAATCGTCCTCCACTGTTAGTCCTCCACATAATCACTCGTCTGTCACTTTATCTCCTCTTCACTTGTCGAATTTTTTCCACTAACTCTTCTACAGGGTTCCATATTTCCAAACTCAACACCACCGCCACTTGTGATCCCCACTGATTCCCCATCATCTTCAGCCACGGTCACTGATATCTCATCTCCAACAGCCTCGGACCTACCCATTGCTCTCATCCCTGAAATTGACAGACCTCCACCAATTTCATCAACAATTGCCCAAGCTCCACCAAACACCCATCCCATGATTACCCGCAGCAAGAATAATATCCACAGACCCAATATCAGGTATCCACTTCCCAGAGCACTTATGGCCACTGTCACCACCATGGACACGGAACCAACATGCTATACCGAGGCAAGTAAACATGCTGGTTGGCGAGCTGCAATGAATTCAGAGGTTGATGCCTTACTTAAAAACGGTACATGGACTCTTATTCCTTCTCCTCCATGTGCAAATGTTCTTGGGTCTAAATGGGTTTATCGGATTAAACGAAGGGCTGATGGGAGTATAGAACGGTTCAAAGCTAGGCTAGTAGCTAAGGGATTTAATCAACAGGAGGGTGTTGATTTTTCGGAAACTTTTTCCCCTGTTGTAAAACCCACCACCGTTCGCATGGTGTTAACAATTGCTATATCTCGTGGCTGGCATCTTCGCCAAATTGATATTCAAAATGCCTTCTTGCATGGCTTTTTGAATGAGGATGTATATATGGCTCAACCACCCGGGTTTCTTCATCCCCAATTTCCAGAGCATGTGTGCAAATTACAGAAATCCATCTATGGTCTTCGCCAGGCGCCACGGGCGTGGTTCTCTCGGTTAACAGAGAAATTGCAGATTATTGGTTTTAAGGGGAGTCAAGCAGATCACTCTCTTTATGTCTACCAAAGTGGTCCTATGCTTGTTTATTTTCTGATTTATGTGGATGATATCATCTTAGCAGGTGCTGATCTCAAATTTATAAATCATGTGATTAGTCTGCTACAGGTTGATTTTCCAGTCAAGGATTTGGGAAAACTTGGATTTTTCCTTGGAGTGGAGGCAATTCGCTGTGCTGATGGACTTTATTTGTCTCAGCGTCGTTACATTCTTGATCTCCTTCTTCGCAGCAACATGGACAAGTCTAAACCTGCTGTAACACCAATGTCCACATCACAGTCTTTAACTAAATCGGCTGGTGAACCATTTTCTGATCCACATTTGTATAGAAGTATTGTTGGGGGGCTACAATATCTGTCTTTTACAAGGCCTGAACTTGCTTTTGCTATTCATAAAGTTAGCAAATATATGCATGATCCGAAAGAGGACCATTGGATAGTAGTAAAACGTATTCTGAGATACTTGAAAGAGACTATTTCTTATGCTCTTTTTATTCAGCCTGACTCTCATTTGCAGCTTCAAACTTTCAGTGATGCTGATTGGGCTTCGGATCAAGATGACAGGGGATCAATTGGGGCTTATTGTGTGTATTTGGGCAAGAATTTGGTGTCTTGGAGTTGCAAGCAGCAGCCTACTGTTGCTCGCAGTAGCACAGAGGCAGAGTATAAAGCATTGGCAAATGCAGCTGCCGAAATACAATGGTTAAAAACCTTGCTTGCTGATCTTCACATCACACCAATTCAGCCTCCTGTTCTTTGGTGTGATAATATTGGGGCTACCTATCTTACAAGTAATCCTATGTTTCATGCTAGAACAAAACATATTGAAATAGATTTTCATTATGTTCGGGATCAAGTAATCAGTGGCAAACTACTTGTTCGTTTGATTTCTACCAAAGATCAGTATGCAGATGCCTTAACTAAGCCTTTATCTTTCCAGCGTTTTCAACTTCTACGCACCAATCTCAGAGTAATTGCCTTACCCTTTCGATTGAGGGGGCATGTGGAAGATCAAGTCAACAATGAAGATAAATCTGCCGAGAATCTCTCAATCCTCTCATCTGCAGAATCCAGTAGATTGCAGATAGTTTAATTTGAATTTCAATTTGATGATGTATAGGAAGTTTGTTATTTGTGTACTCTATTTAAACACTTGTAAGTCTTGACAGTGACACAATGAAAAATACAAAAGCTTAAATCTTTCAATATATACATAGAGAGAGAGAGAGAGAGAGAGAGAGAGAGAGAGATTCCATTCTTGTTGAGAAATATGAAGGTATTGGATTATATGCCTTACTCGTTGAGAGAAATTTATATATTTGCACTCAAACATTGTTTAATTAAAAAAGTTATTAGCACAAAGAGATTAGCCCGGGACACACTCTCAATCTAGGGTTCTTTTGCTAGTCTTTTTGTTGACAAATTAAACTTTTGATTGTTAAAGTTCCAAATTTAATTACTATTAATTTATAGAATCTCCAACTGTTTAATTATTTCTCTCAAGGATTAATTACGCGTGAATTAGTTAATTCTACATGATTGTTAATTAAACAAAAGATTGCAAAAAGAATGTTATTAAAAAGGAAAACATAAAATACATTTTCGATGACTTGATTCATGGGATTCCTAAAAACATCTCTAAAAAAAATAAATCCTTTTTATCCAAATCAAATCTTCTCTGTTCTATGTGTTTCTGCTTCTCTTGATCCAATTTTTTTCATGGAAACTCTTTTGTAGCGTTATGGTTTCGTAAAACCCTTGTTAGTATTCCATGTTCTTCTTGCTTTAAGACTATATATTACTCTAAGCCCTTGTTTACAAGGAAAACCCTAATTCAAGGGCATCCATGTTATGGAATGAAGTTTGTTCCAATAATCATGGCATTCAAAATCAGAGGTATTTACTGCTAAGTTTTTTCTTCTTTTTGATTTGTTCTATTAAATGGTTAGATTATATATATATATATATTGTTATTGCTAATCATAGTTTGAAATGCGATTGCTCCCTAGACAAACGTACAATAAATCTTCTCACATATGATCCATGTAATTGAACCAAAGATATTGCACCTAGAGTGATGAATCATTTCTAGTAGATTTTTTTTTATGCGAGAAAATCCCATATTCTAGAAAATGTATTTTGTGGATCTAGGTGAGCGAGTTGTCTCGGTCTCTTACAGGGAGTGCACATCTTAACTCAAACTCAACACCTACTGTGCAGATCACAAGTTCTCTGTCATCACATCATTCATATTGAGGACCAATTTATTAATCTCCTTTAGCATTCAAGAATAAAAATGAAAAAAAAAAAGAGCTGACGACTTGCATGTTAAATGCACTTTAAATCACATATTCCATTTAATTAATAACGGAAATATTTATATTATGAATATATCCAAGGAAATTGAGGTGGTTTACATCCAATGGCTTTTGATTAGCCGGCCTCATTGCATCCAATTGTCTAATTGAATCAATCAATTCGACTAATTAATATTTGATTTAGTGGTTAGCATGTTTCAGTAATTAAGAGCACGTACCCACTTGGATCCAGCCAGCTCAATCACTTCACATGATCGATCATCTATCTATCTATCTATCTATATATATATATATATATGCTAACACTTGCACATTCTCAATGTTTGTTTTTGATTATGTATATTCTTCACTTCATTTAAGATTAGACGTCCGTACCAATCAAGTTTGGACTTTGGATGTGAGTGCGGGATTTGGACTTACCGTGATTTTTTAATAAAACAAAATAGAGTAAAAAATTGACCCTATCTAACCTTATAAAAAAATTAAGTTAATTCCATCAAAAATCTATTAACTCTTTTTTAATAATAAAAATCAAAATAAAAAGTTAACCACTAAATCAATCTAGAAGTTACCACAATCATAACTATAATGATCCTTTTTGATACCGCGTTACAATAACGTTTTGAAAAAAAATATAAAAAAAATTATTTTTTATTTTAAATTAAATATTTTTGGTGTTCTCATATCATTTTTAATGTTTTGATGTCAATAATAATAATTATTTTTTTATAAAAAATATCATTTTGATAGATTTCTAAACGAAATCATTTTCAAAATAATATCAACCAAACTCTTAAACGAACGAGGTTGCTGGTGACACAATAGCCAGCCAGAATCACCACACAACAATTCAAAAGTTAATAGCCAGCCAGAATCACCACACAACAATTCAAAAGTTTATCATGAGAATTTGATGTAAAAGAAAGAAAGATAAAACCCTCCCCAAGTAGACTTGACATAAAATTCCTTACTATTTGTTTTCCTATATAATTTCAGTCGTTCTCTTTTGGGTGGGGAGAGACTTGATGAGAGCCAGCCACACGCACAAGAGACAAGCGCGTATCACCATGAGAGGTGCTCATCATTGCCTTTGAAACGTTTCTTGTTAATACAAACTGGTAAGACATTGTCCCACGCCTCAAACGTTTCGAAACGTATTCCGAGGAATGCGGCTACTTGCCGCCTCTTTGCTTCCCCATCACTTATTATTATTATTATCATTATTATCATTATCATTATCAAAAATATATAAAAAAACAGAGACTTCATTGCCCAAGTCTTCTTCCATTTCTTTGCTTTAATCGAGACAAGAGCAAGAGTACAAGACTAGATCAAACAAAACGAACAATAATTAACAATTTGTTATAGTATTAAATAGCTTGAAATTAAGAGATTGTCTTTTTTGTGATTTTATTTTTGAATTTTATGGTTACTAATATGATGACTACTTAAAGTTTATATGATCGTTAATTTTAGGGTTTTTGAGATTAGTCGAGGTATACGTAAGCTGACCTGGACATCCACGCTAATGAAAAATAATAATAATAATTAGATATACAAATTTGACCTTGAACTAATTTTCTAATATTATCTTTGAATTAAGTTATCTTACACATTAACAAAAATCAAATGTTTATTTAAAAGTACTGTGTTGAGATGCTAGTGGCTTTCTAAAATATTTTCTTAACATATCAAATAATATATATTTATTATTTTTTGAAAAAAATATTTTTAATATCAATATATATAAAAAATAATAATTTGAAGCTAAATTGTTTTTTTTAGAATTTTTAAGAGTGTGGTCGGACAAATCTAGGTACATGTTTGATATTGCGGTGCATAATATATTTTGTAAGTCTTTTTTAATTGAAATTATATTAAAATAATATTTTTAAAATTTTATACTCTTGGCTTGATTAGGTCAAAATCATCCAAAAATATTAATTTTATATCTTTTTATACGAAAAAATACTTTAAAAAACAACAAGTTGCAGCACAATCACAAATGTTCTTACTAAGTGGACACTAATGAGATTAAATTGATTGCATTGAAACCACATATAAATATAAATTTGTGAAAAAGATATAAAAACACCTCGTTAATCATGAAATTTAGTGTTGATCGTTTGGTAACATTGCGTGCTATATATATAGCTAGTGCACCTCACTTTTCACCAACAAAAACACTAAAAATTATATGTGTTGTTGTGGTGGAACATGTGCCTTGCTGTAGACTTTTACATTCCAACTTCATCGTTATTAACTATAAGATAAATCACCACCTAGCTAGCTCCTTCAATATCTTTATTCTCACTTGACCTTGAAAATCTCTCTCCCTCTCTCTCCCTCCCTTTCCCTCTCTCCCTCTTGCTTGTAGCTTGTAGAGAAGAAGCTTTATGTATGAAAAGTCAGCGACTCTCTGTATCATTCTCTCACTGTTTTTTTATAAAAAAATAATCCTTTTTTGTTAGTTATTCAAACCGAGAAGAAGCACTACAACAAAGAAACACCCAGTCCAGTTTCAACCTCCAAAAACCTCTTTCTTGCTTTCTTGTCTTAACCGAGAACCTTAATCCTTGTAGCTAAACTAGATTTTGCATGTTTTGTTTTTTTAACGTTTTGTTTGGTGTGAGAAAGACAATCCCACACCAAACAATTCTGTTCTCTAGCTACCCTTTTTTAGACCCTCAAAGGACCCTTTATCATCGTTTCTCTCTTATTTTTTGATTCTACATTAGTCTATATATGCTGGTTTTTTGGCCTCAAAATGGATTATCAAGGTGATTTAACAGATATTCTTCGAGCTACTGGAGGAGTTGTAGGCCAATCGGATGTTCCTGTTTCAAACTGGGAATTCCCTTTTGATCCATCATCATCAGCTATGGGAGAGAGCAGAGGTAATCTTTTTGGTGATCCTTTCTGCAACACGAGAGATCCCCTTCTTCATGAGCTCAACGTTGCCTCTGGCTCAAGCTATTTTAGCAGCCAAAATTCAGCAGATCATATGCTAAGTGCTGCTGCTAGTGTTGATCGTGATCACACTGGTAGTTTTGCTGGTGCAAATAGAGCTACTACTAGTTCTAGTAGTAATATTCTTGCTCATCATAAAGTGTTTGAAGATCACGGGATGCACAAGGCTGCTACTCCTCTCCCGGCCGCTACTTGCAATATATTTTCAAGGATTCAGATCTCGCCAAATAATCAAACAAAGCTGCCAGTTTCGCCGTGTAATTCTCCGGTTATAGCCACCGGTTCTTCGCCGAGAGGGTTTAAGCCTTCTGCTATGGTTTCGAGTGATATAATTACTGTTAATAACTCAAAAGGTTGCTTGATGGAGAACACTGGACAAGTGCAGATCTCATCTCCAAGGAATATGGGGATCAAGAGAAGGTAAGTAATTATTAAATTTAGCTGTGTCACTTGTTTCTATGAATTTAATATGCTTGGATTTTGATTTCTACGCAGCTTTTAGTGTCTACTAATTTATTTATTTTTAATAATCTTGACTTCATTAGTTGAGGTTGATGATGATGATAAGATATAGCATAATCACAGGAGCGGTGATGAACAGGATCAAGGAATCTAGGGTTTTGACATAAAGTATATGTACTAGTCTTCTGATTGCAAATAGATAGGCTCTTGATAGGGGTGGCAACACCTGATTGCAAATAGATAGGCTCTTGATAGGGGTGGCAACACCTGATTGCAAATAGATAGGGTCTTGATAGGGGTGGCGACACCCTCCTTTTCAGGTGAGATTATTCACTGACAGTCTACATTACATAAAATCTTTGATGGGGATTAATCAAGTAACCTGAAAAGGTAGCCTAACTGGTGTCATGATAGCATTCAAAGACATAGCTTTCATGGTGGTAGTTATCTCAATAAACTAATTATTTATTTATTTATTTTCTTCTATTCCTCCACTGATCACCTGCAAATATAGCTGCTCGCTTTCAAGCTTCTTAAAAAACTCAAATTGATGCATTCATTCCTGCCCCAGAATGGAAATTGAGTCGTTCTTGCACAATGCTTTAAAGTTTGCAAAAACCTTTGATCTTTTTTCGTTGCTTCTTCATCACCATTTTCAGTGAATTCTTCAATCTTGAGCCTTGGATTTTGGAAAGGTAAGGAAAGACCAAGGATTTCTGTATTTTTATTTCAGGAAGAGTCAGGCAAAGAAGGTGGTTTGTATTCCAGCACCGGCAGCTGCAAACAGCAGGCCTGGTGGAGAAGTAGTTCCATCTGACTTATGGGCATGGAGAAAATATGGACAAAAACCCATCAAGGGTTCTCCTTTTCCAAGGTAAGAAAACCATATATAGAGTTCCCAGGATTACAACGAACAAACTGCTGGATTCCCCATAATTCCTTTTCTCTGACAAATTATATCGTTTCCTGAAAAAGAAAATTGTTTCTTCATTGATTCTTTTTCTTTCTCCGTCTTGGACATGAAATGCAATAAGTTATAGCTAAGTACTGCCCCGAAAAAGTTCTTGTGAAAACGCTCGTAAGGTTTCCCTAGCAAGACAATGAGCTCAAACAGCTTGTTTTTTGGTACATGAACAGCATTTTTGACATTGATTTACTGGTTGTAACTTACAACACTGATAGACGGATGCACTATTGTTCTTGGAGCTCAACAACAGTCTCCTCATTCCACTGTATCTGCATTCACTATGACTGGCTTAATATTTCTAATAGTGAGCTTAGATTTGATTAGAGTAATTATTATAATAAAAATGGTCTGCAAATATTTAGTAGAAAAATTGCACTGACCACTGTTAAACCATGTCTTTCCACACATCTAGGGGTTACTATAGATGCAGCAGTTCTAAGGGTTGCTCAGCAAGGAAACAAGTAGAGCGGAGCCGAACTGATCCCAACATGCTGGTGATCACCTACACCTCTGAGCATAACCATCCATGGCCGACTCAGAGAAATGCACTGGCTGGCTCAACAAGGTCCCAGCCACTAAAGAGCACTCAAGTTTCAAAGAACTCCACAGGTTCTCAATCGCAAAAAGCAGGAAATACTAAAGAAGAACAGAAGGAGAGCAGCAATGAGACATTGTCTCCTACCAATATTGCTGGTGGTAGGTCAACAGTAAGTGCATCTGTCAAGGAGGAGTTTGACGATAATGACAAGCAAATGGAGATGGAGGATACAGATTTCAGTGAAGGGTTTTCTCACAGTTACAAGCCATCAATGCCAGATCAATCTGATCAAGACTTCTTCGCTGAATTGGGAGAACTAGACGCCGACCCTCTTGAGCTATTGTTTACGCATGAATTCAACGGGGATGAGCAGAAAGAAAGCAAGGATATGGATCCATTCAGCATCTTTGATTGGTCCGGGGACACATTTGGAGAAGCAAAGAAGGGTTTATGACAAGACCTTGAAACTAAAATGCCATTTCCCAGCTAAAAAACATTGTCTGTTTTTGAGTATTTGTGGCACTACAATGCATTCAAGGTCCTGCTATAAACCTATGTCTTTCAGCTATGAAATATCCTGTGGGGGGGAGGTTTTTTTTGTTCTTTCATTCCTACTTCCTCCCTCCTTAGTTTCCTGTTATTTACCAGAACAGCCAGGAAAATTAGCTAGTTAGCTAGGGAAAGAGAGAGTAAAAAGTCAGTGCTGCTGATGCTGGTCGATTGGGAGCAGACCTAATGAGCCCGCATTCCTTTTGGAATATTGGTGGATGGGACAGAAAGCTGAGGAACAGAAGGTTTCAACAGTTAAAACAAGTACATCCATCAGACATGACTGGAAAGCTCAATGAAGAGATTTATCCAGGATGGGACTTGCCCTTTCATCTTTTGATCAAGTGGAGAAGATTACTCAAGCGCAACCCTCCATTTATGTGATCATGTGGGCATTCTTTAAAGTAAAAAATATAAAATACTAATGCATGCTTTTCTTGCATTGATGGGAAATAAAATGGAAGAAGATGACAAGAGTATATACAAGGGCACCATTAAAAACTATCAGAAAAGCTTGACTTTTCTTTTCAGTCTTGATCTCTAGGGATGTGTGTGCGCAGAGAGAGAGAGAGAGAGATTATCAATGCTTTGGGTTCCTCAGCTTTCTGTTTCTTTTTTTATTCATCCAATACAGTGTTGTGTTTATTATTCTTGACTTCCAGTGTTAGTTATCGAAGGATTGTTTAAGGAAGAAAATTTCTTACATAACACAACACCTGCCATGCGAGCTTCTTTTCAAAATCATTTCTATTAAATATTGAGAAAACCAGCAAAACGAGGTTGGCATTGAATCTCTTGCATGTGAGCTGCCAGCCACATGGAGGAGGTGGATATGTATGTATGTATATATATATATATATTACCAGGTTGTAGCATCACGCAACTGCTGGAATTAAAAAAATAAAAAATTTATACTGTGTATTATTGTTTATCATTGTTATTAAACTTGGTCTAACAAGTCAATCTTGAAACTTTCAGACTCATTTTCTTATTTAGTTTGGATTTAAAATTAATTTGCATGAGATTTAACTCAATATGACATAGTTAACTTTGTGAATCTAAGGGAAATTTGGTTATAAACATTGTATTTCTTTAAAAATATTTAAATGATTTTTTTTCTCTCAAAAATATTGAGATGACGACATTTTTTATTGGCTAGACTAACAATTAAATCTGTTAAATCCATGTTTTGGGTTTTAGACTCCACTAGGTTTAAGAGTTTTATTTCTTAAAAACTATTTTTTACTTAAAAGAATGCCTATATATATATATATGTGAGTGCACGCGCGCGTGTATATATATATATGTGTGTGAACAGTAGTGAAGAAAGTGAGTTGCACTCCAAGTTTTTTTAGTATAAATTATAATTTTTCTAATCAATGTAAATTATAAATTTTAGTTTTTCAAATCAATATTATGGTGTTTCTAGATAAAATATTCTTAAAAAATAATATTTAAAAAATTATAGCCACTTCATATTATAGTCTTTCTTTCCTCCATCATTTTCCTTATTTCGAGCTTTCATTAATTAAACAACTTTTACGTCATGAGATTAAATCGTGTTTTATATATATATATATATATATATATATATATATAATAAGAGCAGAAAACTGCCGACAGTTTTACTTAAAGACTTCAATCCATCATGAACATAATTCCCTAGCCAGCTACAATCCTCATGAAGAAAATGAAGTTCTTGAGCTCAAATTTCTGTATGTGCCTGTAGCTTTACTGCTTTAAACTACCCCCATCAACTCACAGCCTACTGCTAAGCATGCACTTCGATCTGTCAAATAGTTTTTTGCAGTCAAACTTTTCTTCGAAAATGTTATCAAAATTATGAGGTTGAACACTTCCCCCCCTTTTCCTTTCACAATCTCAGTAATCAGCGTGTGCGAATAGGTCAAAAATATTCTGAATTATTTTGGATGATCAGGATTGTTTTTTATTGAAGTCTCGTGTAACAAAGGCATCCATACTCTTAATTCGTTGTTAAGTGTTGTCTGTTGTTTAGTACTATGAAAGAAAATGCTTTTTTAAAATATTTTTCAATTAAAAATAATGTTTTTTTTTAGAATTATATATTTTTCTTCTAAAATCATCACTTCAAAGCCATATAAGAACACAAAAGAAACTCTTGAATAAAACAGCCATTAATTGACTACCACAACAGTTCAAAAAATAGAAAATTGCCATAACCCATAAACATTGAATTGCATGCTCCACACTGTAACACCTGTCCAAACATGCCTAGGAAACTACACGACTCTATTAATCATGGAAGCAACTTTCACCCAATTCATCACCAAATGCCAAACAGTGACACCAAGTTCTGTCAAATCCATCACCTTTAATGAAGTTTTCATAGCCTTTCAAATGAAGTCACTTCATTGGAGAAAAGAACAGTCTAAAGTTCCACAGAATGGTTCTCTTTTTCTTTCTCGATTGGATTGGGGTGATGGCCATAATGCATTTGAAGGAAAATTAGGAGCAATTGGGCTTATGGGACTACTGTGCTAATGATTTTGAAAAGGAAGGATGAAATGTTCATTCATCGCATACACAAAAAGTTTCATGACCATTATATTCTCTTCTGAAAAGTATACACATTAAACATCATTTGATGTTCTTTCTAGGTTTTTGGTCAAGATATTACTCATAAGTGCAATGTCCTCATCATGTCATTAGTATAAATCCTTTCTTTTTAAGTTTTCAATTTCGATCAACACTAAAATATGATTCGTTTGCCGGCATGTGAGTTGTCTTTTATGAAAGATAAGAGCTGGATCATGATCAAAGTTAACAACAATGATAAAGAAGAAGAAAAATCCTTGTTTTTAATGCAAGAAAACCCCATCTCTTGAAAAATATATTTTATAAGTTCAGATAAGCCAGTAAAACCTTGGTTGTTCCAGATTTTTACAAAAAATACAAGCTCTAACTCGAATTTAAGACCTGCTATATATATCGCAAACCTTGGTTATCATGATACGGCTCAAAAGGGTTGCTGATTTATTATATATTATTCTTTTTTTCTTTAAAAAGAAAGAAGAAAAGAGCGGCAATAAAGTATACAGGATTAGTTTTTAAACTTGGAGTTATTACCTAGTATTTCTCATAAATTACAAGAATATTATCATAATTTGAGTTGGAATAAGGATGACTTATTTGTCAATTTCTCCATTATATTAATTTCTGGATCTGAAATTGCAGCTTATATACCTTGTATTTATCATAATTTACAAGAACATTATGATCAACCTTAATAACAATGATAAAGAAGAAGAAGAAAACCCAGCAAAAGGGGTGTTGATTTATTCTTTAAAGAACGGAGTAATTATTGAGACAGATTTGGAATAAACAAATTTTCAATTGTCGTGACTAAGCAATACATAATCGAATCTTAGTACTGCTAAAAATATATTAAGTATTGCGATCATGATCTCACTCAGGAAATAAAAAATAAGTTTCTGATATCCTCGAATCCCTTTCAAGCTGTTCCATATATTATTAAACTATAACGTCGTCATCCAATCTGTACAAATCCAAAGATATTAGTTTTAATATCCCTTATGAGATCTTGATTTTCAGTGTTCTTGCTATTCCTTAAAATATAAATTATATTTTACCACTTCGTTTAATAACTTAAGTTTGTAGATGACATGATTTTTGACATGATATCACAGTCTTGTTAACCTAACGATCACGAGTTTGAATCTCACCACTCTCATTCTATTGATAAAAAACAAGTACAAGGTAGTGTGGATCTGTGTGCAAGTTTCAAGTTCAAAGGACTTTCACTCGAGGGAGTGTGTTAGAGAATAATATAAATTATATCTTGAGACTTCACCTAACAGCTTAAATTTTTAGATGAGATGGTTCCTTGACAATTTTAGCAATAAAAGTATTTATGAGCGCAAAATATTTTTCATCATTCATGCATGTCTAGGAACTTGTTGTTGTTGAATCAATGATCCTGCAAAATATTTTTCATCATTCATGCATGTCTAGGAACTTGTTGTTGTTGAATCAATGATCCTTATAAAACATGATCAACGAGAATTAATTGTCGAAGAAATTGCTCATCTTCAGAACATGGAGTTCATTTCGGCTATGGTGGGCAGAAATTGCTGATCTTCAGAACAGAGTTAAGAACAATTAAAAAAAACTGTTCTCGTAAAAGATTTAGTTGATCGTTTTGAGGTACAGCAACCCTCCAAAGTATTTGTTTCCTCACCTTTGCTGTGTAGTGGGACCGATTGCTAGTCAAGGCATTCACATCTATCGATATAATTGGTTAAATTCATAATGCTTTGGTGGCCATGGATTTGATTCCATTGGCACCATGAACAAGTCTTATTCATTTAAGCCAACAAGACTTATGTGTGGATGATTAATTAGTTAATCAAACAGTCAAGTTCATTTGTGATAATGAAAGGATTTATTATGTATTTATTTTTCTATATTGAGGCTTTTTCTTGGGGTGGTGAAATAGATCATAAACCCATGACTGAGTCTATGAATAGACCCGTGTTTATACATAAATCAAAACCATGTTTTTTTTTTTGGCAAAAAAATCAAGATTCAATTCAGGTTTTGATGGGTTGTAGATTGAATCAGTATATAATTGACCCAAATTAGATCTGAGTTGCAGGGTATAAATGGTGGAATATATGCTTGGATTGATTGATGCAGGCAAAAGCTATAAGGATAACATCAACACATAAACCAAAGACATTTAATGAACAAAAAAAAAAAAGATTGGAGATATATACCCTAAATTCATAATTGTTATTATTTGAAAATTAAGTATGTAGTAGTTGTCTTCTCAAGAGGTTTATAAGACCTTTAATTAGGTCATAGAAATCTATTTTTTTTTATCAAAAACAAAAATAAAAAAAATCCTAGAAATAATAAAATTGGCATAAACAACGTAATTCTTGGAGAACCAACCATTGAATCTCATATTATCTTTGTTTTAAGAAGCTAACATAGTCTATCGCGAGATCTTTGTGGACTTTTAATTTCTAATATTTCCGCAGCTTCACTTATTAGCTTGACTCGGGTGTTTTCTATCATGTGTTATTCCACCTAACTCACAATCTAAGTGGGTTTTGTTTGACAAAATAAAATAAAATAAAATAAAATACTAAGTGGGTTTTGTTTGACAAAATAAAATAAAAGAAAACAAAACAAAACCTTGATAGTTTTGGGACACTTACCACATGTCTTGACCAAGAACTTCTCTCGATTTGATTGGAAATGGTTTGCATTCATAGAAATTACCGCAGCAATAATAGGCTTGATTTCACATCAAGTTTAATCAGAGAGTGCTTGAGCAGGTGAGCCATTCTTTTTCGGCATGCTTTGTTGTTTTATTAGATTCGAGTTGCAAGCATGCATTTGGTAAAATGATCGGGAGTGGCTTGAGCCAATGAATTTCAATGATTAGAACTACTACGCTCAAATGATGGCCAAAGCTTGACAATCTTTGTAAATAACGGTGAGATAACTTCTTAAACGTTTTTTCTTTTTCTTTTTCTTTCTTTTTATTGAGAGATAACCTCTCTTCGTGATGAGACAAGTGAGTCAAGAGATTAATTAACTCATTGAAAAAAGAAAAAAAAGCTCCCGGTGTTTTCATTATAGCTAAAACTAATTCAATTGGCCGTTGTGGGCCGAATAAATATTTTTTATAATTGTTTGGATTGAAATAATTAATATATTTTACTAGTTCAAAAATAAAATATAATATCTATACATGCAAGGTTTGATATAATAAAATATATCAACACATCTATTATAATAACAACAATATCGAATACTTAACATCTAAAAATATCATTACTATTATTGTTAAAACAATAAAAATTATTAAATTATCTCGAGGAAAAAAAAAACTTGAAAACATTAACAAAAGAGGAAGCAAGAAAAAAACTAAAACTATTATTATTATTATTATTATTATTATTATTACTACTATTTTTGCGTGAATAATGAGAAAATAAATTTAATAAAAGAATAAAAAAGCCCAAAAACTTTAACAAAAGAGCAAATATAAAAATTAAATAAAAAGATAAAATAAAATTATTAGCTAAAAAATCATTTGACTAAAAATAAAAATAAAAAACTAATAAAAAAACAAAAGAAAGAACAAAGGAAAAAAATATAAATTTTCAAATGATCATAAACACAAACTAAAAGCATATATATATAAACATGGATAAAAATAGGGACTATTTAAGAAATATAAAAAAAAATAAAGGAATTAAAATAAAAAAATTAAAAGTATAAGGGCCAAAACTAAAAGCACATATATATAAACATGGATAAAAATAGGGACTATTTAAGAAATATAAAAAAAATAAAGGAATTAAAATTAAAAATTAAAAATATAAGGGCCAAAACGAAAACCAAATATATTATCAATTTCAATCAAAAGACAAAATTGAAAAAATCAAATAAAATATAACATATATATATCCAAGGTTTGATATAATAAAACACATTAACACACCCTGTTATAATAACAACAACAACAACATCAAAACCTTAACATCTAAAAATATCATTATTATTACTGCTAAAACAATAAAAATTATTAAATAACCCCCAGGAAAAAAATCAAAAACATTAACAAAAGAGGAAGCAAAAAAAAAACAACTAAAATGATTATCATTATTATTATTATTGCGTTAATAATGGGGAAAAAATTCAATCAAAGAATATAAAAAGCCCAAAAACTTTAACAAAAGACCAAACAAAAAATGAAAATAAAAATAAAAATTATTAGCTAAAAAAAATCATTTTACGTGAAAATAAAAAAAATAAAAATAAAAAACAACCAAAAGAAAGAACAATGGAAAAAAAACAGAAATATAATTTTCAAATTATCACAAATACAAACTAAAATTTAAGAGCAAAATTTTTCAAAAAAATATTATCTCAAGAAAAGAGAAAATAATAAAGATTAAAAACCAAAACTAAGAGCACATATATATAAACATGGACAAAAATAGATATTATTTAAGAAATATAAAAACAATAAAGGAATTAAAATCACAAATTAAAAGTATAAGGGCCAAAATAAAAACCAAATATATTATCAATTTCAATCAAAGGATAAAATTGAAAAAATCAAATCTTATGTACCAAAATATTAAGGGATTTAAAATCAAACCCAAAATTAAAAGAGTAAGGACTGAAATGAAAATATAATATATAATCAATTTCAATTGAAAGACATAATTAAAACAAATCAAAACTCACATAATAGAAGTAAGGACCATACAACACAATTAAAAGGGAATAGATTGAAATGAAACAACCATAAAATCATGGGGTTGACGTGTAGTTTAGGGTAAAGGGGATAGAATAGGGGAAAAAAGTTCAACCGTCTGTTGTCACGTCTCCAACAACTGTGTGAGGCCACGCGACACACAATGAGGAGGAGGACATGACGGCGCATCCACGGAGACGCCGGATGGACATTTTCCTCCATCGGATGACGTCGCACACGCCGACCGAAGTAGGCATGAGGTAGAATATTGTTGGTCGCGAGGTAGAATATTGTTGGTCGCGTGTGTCACACGCGCCCATAGTACTTAGAGGAAAATAATTTTAGAAAATAGTAAATTATCGTAACACTCCTGTAGTCAACTCTTCAATCTTATTTTATTGGGGGAGCATATTAATATTTAGTTATTTGCAAAAAATATAAAATTCCCGTGGAACCCCTCGGCCAGTGGTTTTTTTTGTCTTTTTCGAGGGATAAAATGGTTATTTTATTGTGCAAAGAAATATAAAAAAATCAATACACCAGTGACCCGACCAAACCAAACTAAACCAAAAACTGAACTGACTGAGCAACACTATTGTAATCCAGAATAATTTTACTCACAGACTACAGTAATTAAACCATGATCTCTTTTAGTATATAGTATAATAAGTGTTTATTTTCATTAACTCATGAATCACTGTAAATGAGAGTAATGGTTTTTTTCTTCATGGTTTTTATTTTGATTCTAGAAATTTATTTTCACACAATTGAGTTATTTTGAGCCTAAATTAACACCTTTTAAAAAAGAAATGAAAGAAAAATTGAGTTATTTTGAGCCTAAATTAACACCTTTTTAAAAAGAAATGAAAGAAAAAAGATCAAAGTGAAAAAAAACAATTAAACGAGATGGTTTCTTTAAAAGCAAAAGGGTTTTTACCCTGTTGTTAAATGTATTTTGAAAATTGATCCATCAAGGGTTTTCCCAAGCTTCTTTTTATTCCCTTTTTTCTTTCTCTCTAATTCTCATTCCAACGTTATCTCTTTGTCCTGAGAACTTTTCAAAGAATCTTTATTATGGATAATCTTTTATTTTAGAGTTTTTTCTAACTACGATCTAACACTTCATCGATTTCACCTTTGAAAAACTCATTTCTTTTCTTATCAAAAGTCCTATTTACAAGAAAAATTGTTTTTTTTAAGCCTTGAATTGCAAGAAATTAAAATCATGGGTTTAATTTGTCATTTTAAAAGATGATTTGGTCAAATCAATGGTCAATGGTTTAATTGCACAAAATTAAAAGTTTATTGGCCAATTGAGGGTCATATTGCATAATTCCAAAGCCAAGAATCAAACTGGAAAGGATGTTTAGAGGCAATTGAAAGAATTTAAAAGTTTAGAGGCAATTAGAGGTTTAATTAAAAGAAATTTTAAAAACAGGGATACAATTGAAATTCTCTAAAATCCCAAAGAAAAAACCATAATCTTGTATAAACGACATGTCGTTCAGCTACAAAGAGAGAAAGTGAATGACATGTCGAAATAATTACGAATTCGTAAAAAAAAAATCGTATGCAATAGGAATATTTACCAATTCATCAATCCTTATTTTATTTTTTTATTATTAAAACTCTAAGTAAGCTTCACATCTTATTTTAACCATTTTAACAAATCGCATCCCATCAATCATATTTTGTATCATGTATTTAACTATTAGATGAATTAGACTAAGATTTATTCACAAAGTAATCGTAATATAACAACACATAATTTAAACTAATCATCATATATCTACTGCATTTCAAAATTAACACAAACATTATCAAGTAAAAATTTTACATTAGGTAATCATGGTTTTAACTAATATTCAAGTGCAACATCTAAAAAAAAGTAGTATAATAAAATTACATTAAACTAATAAAAATATATGTTATCATCCCAAAATTACACAAAATATGTAACATCGATTTTGTTCTAGAAGAAAAATACAAGAGCTCAAATCTCTTATTCTTGACGATGTTGTGAGGACCCTAAAAACATTTTATAGCATAATCAATTAGTTCACTTTATGTTAAAGATAAGGATAATGATTCAGGGTTTCGAAAGAATCATCAAGGATATGTTTTTGTGTTTTATATATAAATGTAGAAAGTAGATACTACTCCCTTGCAATTAATGATTAGTTTTCAAATAATAATGTTCAAGTCTAATCTGTTTCATGAAATAATATCCATCATGATACTTATATAAATCAGTTTGAAATTTGTATTTGTCATTACTTACTTTGATATATTTTATAATCTCAACATGCAAATTATGAACTCTACAAAGTTTTCTTGGCATGATTTTCTTGATTTAGGGCTTCAATGTTCATCAAATACAACTGTTTGCTGACCATTTCCACAAGCAATGAAATGTTACACTGCCGCTCGCAAGGTGTATCCTTTCAGATCCGAGCATACTTTAGGTGTATCCTGTTCGCTAGTATTGCTATTGCGAGCGACAAGAAGAATCGTGATCACTTTTCACCTTGGTAAGGAATATTTTATATGTCAAATTCCATCACTCTTTTGAGTGCAACTTGGCAAGGAATCTGTCATGGAATGTGAGACTACTCATGCATATGGGGTATCTCGTTTTTCTTTCATTGGACCATCCGATGCATAGGCTACTGTAAAAGTGATCGGAGTTTGAGTCAAGACGTATATTTTTTGTAAAAACATAAAATAATTAAGATTTTATTTGTTTATTTAGATAATTTCGAATTAGGATGTATATTTTTTATAAAAATTTAAAACAATCAGGATTTTACTTGTTCATCTAGACACTTTTCTGCTTGTTGTTCCCTGTGAGGCAGGCAGGAAATATTAGTGAAGAGATAAGTGCTTCTGTGGTCTTTGAATAATATTCGAAAAGTTTCTCTGCGTGGCATTTACTTCTGTAATGTCATTTGCTTCACGGATTCAGAAATTGTGAGGATACGTCACCTCCCTCATCTTCTCCATCCACTTCCTTCGAGTAAACATTTTCCACCTTAAGAATTTCACACACACTCAGTACACTTTCCCATCTCCACTTTCCATTGAATATTATAAACTCAACTTCCAGATCTTCGAGCTCACTCACTTAAATCATGTCTTAAAATGATTTTGATTGCAGGTCCTTTAAGAATATAAAAACATGCGCATGAAGAGGATGACTCTGGTTTGGATAAAAAAAAAATAACATTCTCTTGTGATCGTACTTTTGTAGGTTGCTGATTGCAGTGAGAAAAACCTTGTCTGTAGAGTTTGCACAGAAGAAGGATACGATAATATGCATCCTTTAGAGTTTGCGTTGCAGAAACTCTTGAGTTCATTGACGATATTGCAAAGAAGCAAGATAATGGCCAGCTTTTTGCCTGTAATGGTTAGTGTAGTGGATTAAAGTAGTTGTTTTTATTGCCAGGCTACTCATTTTATTGATTATAAATTGATGACTGTGATGAAGGAGGGCAATCCTTTTTTTTCTTCTCCCTGGGGCATATATGTAAATCCTCATCGAGAAATCTAAGAGAAAAATAAAAATAAAAATAAATTGAAATTCAAAACACCCTGAAAATATGATCACATGACATTGTTAGCTACACAATTGCCGAAAGATTTACCAATGAATTTTATTTTTTTGGTAAATTTATTGATAATTTTTTAATTTATGACATAATCATTGACTCTCCACTCCCCTTTTTCTCCTTTTTTTTCTCCTCTTCAACTAACAACCACCAATTCCCCCTAATTTCAACATAGCAAATTCGGTGACCACAACTCTTAGTTTGTGGGCATTTGTGTTCTCATTCAATTTATTTTAGGATTCTACACTTTAAATAAGAAAATCTATCATTTTTTTTAATTTAATTTTAATATGTTAATTTTTTATATATGTTCAAGGTATATTGATTCTATTTAGGTGTTTACTTGTTTTATAGTTTTATCTCATAGAAATTTGTTGTATGGATTTGTAAGTTGTACATTTTAGAGTTTGTTTTAGATTTTTTTAAAATTTTATTTGTTTAGTTAATATATTAGTGAATGCATGATTATAGTATATAGGTTTGATTTAAGTAATAGAGGATCGGTCATGGATGTATAGAGAATCACCTCAAGGGTTATGTATGATTGATTATTGCAATGAAATTCAAGATTTTATTAACTACAATCATCTATTGTTCGGGTAAAAGATGCAAAAAAAAAAAAAGTTTATCAATCGAGATGTAATCGCAATGCATCTTCTAAAAAGTATTCATGAAGGAATACCTGTGTTGGTAAGCACATGAAGAAGAATGGTTGGGTCAATTTCTAGTTTCAGCAACGTGCATGGAGTTGTAGATGCCAATAGTAATCCTTTTAAGAATATGGTTATGGATGTGATGAAAATGAATTAAGGTGGTGCAGGTGAATGTCCAATCATAGATGAACCTAATACGAACAAAACCATGTTTTTTTTATCTTCTAAAAGACTATGATGACCCATTATCAGATGGTTGCATAAATAATGGTAAATTATTGATCATGGTATAGATGTTCACCATCAAGTCAGATAATAAGTTGAGTGAGGTTAATTATAATAGAATTGTTGAATGGGTGACAAACATTAACCTGAAGGGAACATGTTGAAAGATAATTTTTATATTGTCCAATCCATGACGAAACCCCTCGGTCTAGGATACTAGAAAATTGAAATATGTCCAAACTTCTACATGCTGTACTAGCTTGAAAATACAGAGTTGATTGAGTGTAGAACATGTGTGCATCCTCTATATAAAAACAGATCTGGAAAGGGATGAACTATTGTTGAACATATAAAACTTAGATACTTCTCAATCACACCTAAACTGCAGAGGTGATTCATGTCTCAAAAGACTGTTGAGCACATTACATGACATCATTCACATAATATGGTTGATAGAGTGATGATGCACCCATCTAATCAATGATGAAGCCTAGAAACACTTAACAATGTATCCTTAGTTTTAGTGGAAGCAAGGAATATTCTTTTTGGTTTATGTATAGACAAATTCAATTCATTCGAGTCATTCATCGCTCATTATTGTTGGCCGATGATACTCATGGTAAACAACTTGTCATCACGGATGCATGTTGTACCTAAAAAAAACCAAAAAAAAAAGGGATTTTAAGACCTAGATTACAGGAAGAAATTGGTTTTGGGTGTTATTAAAAAACTTCAAAATTTAGGGACCTAATTGGAACCTACAAAGGTCAAATTATTAAAATTAGGGACTTAATTGCATAAAATTTCAAATTCTAAGAAGCAATTAAGAACTTAATTAAATAAATTTAAAACCAATTTGAACAAAGCACGCAATTACAGGGGTTGAAATCAACAAATTTTAGGGACCAAATTGCAGAAAAATAAACGTTTATTGGGCAATTAGGGACTAAATTGGTCAAACCCGAAACCTAGGATAAAAGTGAAAAAGATGTCCATATACAAGGTTTAAATTACATTTAATTAGGGATGAAATTGTAAAATTAAGGGTGTAATTGAACGAATTGAAAGCATGAGGGTGCAATCAAAATTTGCAAACTAAAAAACCCTAATTTTAAAGGATATCTGATGTCACACATCGTCACGCTGCGTTTGTGAGGGTCTTATAAGTGTTGAGGAGTCACCATCTAGTTGTTCAGGGTCGCTAAGAAAACCTGGTCATATTAGTTTGATTAAAGATTCAAAAGTAGAGGATTGTTGCACGAAGAGATATATTAGCTGATATGAACTCCATCAATAATTATGATGAAACCCAATAACAATGATGATTTAGAATCCCAAGATGATGTAGACAAAATTGGTTGAGCTTTGACCCGACACCTAACAAGATGAAAACCAAGACTATGAAAGATTGAAACGCCACACCTAGAAAAACGGAGAATCTCTCAACAATCAAGGTGATAAGGTTGGTTGTTTGAACGCCACAAGATTAATTTGATAAGTTCTAGGAGTTGTTTTAAGAACAAAGAGGAACACAAAACCTCACATTAATGATAATTTTCTGAAAATATAATTTGTTTATTCATTTTGAAATACTCATTTATATACTTGAAACAACCCTCCAAGAATAGGAAAAATCGTAACTAAATCTTTAAAGCAGCTCAAACAATAACATAAACAAGTCCCAATATTTTTAGGTCTCTTGGACTTCTAGAGGCTACCATAAATAGCTAAATGACTAAATTCAATGTATTTAACATAATCATTTAAGAGCAAATTCATTCCTCTATTTAATATCCTTGAAACTCATCAAATTCATGCCCTTTGATGGTCAGACCATGTTGAAATGTTTTTGCATTATTATTAGCCTCTTCAATTGTTTTGATGATGTGGACTAAGCCTTGATTATTATTTGAGTTCATCTTGGTTTTTTTAAAATCAGTCTAAATCTCTTGGATTAGCCCATTTAGTGCTTCCTTGAAACGTTTGGCTCTAAATCTTGTAATTGGACTACTTGAAAGTGACAAAGGTTTTTGTGCAAATTCAGCCTCATTCCCGAGTGTATGATCAACATATCTAGCTCCTTGGTTTGCATCATTAGCACCCCTAATATGCCTTAGCTAAGGTAAGTTGCATTGTGTATTTTTATGTGATTAAAATGTTTGATGTGTAGTATTTATTCATGTGAATAAATCTAACTTTTGCGATTTTATTTTGGACTCGTGTATCGCAATAAAATATGACAAAAAAAATCATGTAGATACCCTAAAAGAGATTATCTATCCTGGAAAACAAATGAGTTGTCTACCATTCATGCATTGTAAACACAAAAATATTCCGATTAAAAATCGTTCACCATTAAGAATAACTCTGAAACTTTTTTGATTGTTTCTAAATATTTTAATATTAGCCTACTTGTAGGTCCAACATTTATTATCAATACTTGTGAATTAAGTTCATGATTTATTTAAATATAGACCAAATTCTCAGGAATTTAATAAACTAGTTATTAAATATTAAAACTCATGCAAATTATATATTTTTGGTTTTTCATATGAAAATATTAAACAATGCTTCTTTTTTATGTTTTTTAGGCTTTGACCGTATGCAAATAAAACACATTTTTTATATATATATTTTATGAAATAAAATATATTTTTTTTCATTACATTTTACAAATTACACAACATTTATAAAATAACAAAAATTTAAATCCATACATTTAAATACATAGAATAATTAAAAATTACAACAATGTCAAAAAAACAAAAAATAATCTAAAACTAACAAAATGTACAGGAACAAGAACAGTGATGGCGCGTGGGTTCACGCGTCACCGCCACTAGCAGCATGTGGTTCGACGACGTGGTCTTCGGTGATTCAACAAGATAGGGGGTATGGCTATCTTCCCATTTCCTTCTCTTTCTCGCTTGTGTTGTCCTTCATGGTGACCTGCAAAGAACAACAAAACACCAATAAACTATAATTTGGTTTCACGCCCTCTCTCTTCTTCCTTAAGATCTGATTTATGGGTCTTGGTTTTGACATTCTCTTCTTCCCTACTTCAAGTGGTTGTTGGTGTTAATGGGGGTTGCTGACGAGCATATGCTATTGTCGTGTTATCTGTCACAGCGAAAGAGGAGCTAACATCGGTTGCCACAGGCATTGTATTGGAAGACCGTGAACACATGAATATATAGTGAAATATATATATTTTAGATCTCTTGTTAAAATTAATTTTAATAGACAAAATTAGTAAAAATAATTGGTTATTCTACTTGTAAAATTAAATATTTTAATTTATATCTATTTTTTTAATTTTATTTTTAGTTATCATTAATATTTTCACATAATTCTCAATTTTTCAATTTATTTGAGTATAGTTTATTTATATAAAAAAATTACATTGAAAAAACATGCATCTATAACTCTTTTTACTAGAAAAAAAAACATCTAATTCATAGTTAAACATGGTTCAAATAACTACTAAAAAACATTAACATTTTATTTTTTGTTAATTAATTAATGATAAATGAACGAACACTAGGACATGGCACAGTGGCCAAGGCTTAATTCTTTTTGTTCCTTATACTTTTTATTTGTTTTTATATTTCCAAATAAAAATATATCCAAGTGAACATTTTGATAAGGTATATATCGATTTCTTCAGATTGATGGAGTGGAAACATCTTCTCCAATTCAGAATGGAAGATTTTGAATTTAACTCCTTCCCCTTTATTCCACGGTGAAGTCATGAATCGAGTAAGGGACCTTATTAACACTCGCCTATATAGATTTGGACCTTTATATACCCGTATTTCCCTCCAAAGTCCATTTCTCTTCAATCCCACTAGAGTCAACAGGCACAAAACAGCAGTAGCAGCCGTACAGTCTCCAATGGAAGCTGCCGGCACAGATTCTGATGGCCGTGAATTTAAAAATCCTAATGAGATGTGGTCAGAGCACACTGGAGACAATAACAAGAAGACTCAATGGTACCGTGATGGTGTTGCATACTGGGAAGTAAGTATTTGAAAATAAATAAATTGAGCACCCCAATTAAGGAAAATGAAAGATTGAAAAAAGTAAGACACGGGCTTTCTTTATTCCTGTTAATTTTTTTCGTCTTCTTTTTTTAGTGTTTTTAAGATTTCATTGAAAAAATGGAGTTTTGTTTTTCATCTTTTTTTTAGCACCCAATTGAGGAAAATGAAATATAGATGAAAGTAAGATATGGGTTTTTGTTTTTTTTTTTAAAAAAGAAGATATGACTGTTTTTTAGGAGTTCTTTGGGAAAAAATGGACGTTCGATGCAGACTAAAGTGGGATAAAGTTTTGGACTTTTTGTGTTTTGCTTTGAAGGGTGTGGAGGCATCAGTGGATGGAGTATTAGGCGGATATGGGCATGTGAATGATGCTGATGTGAAGGGAAGTGAAGGGTTTCTACAGACACTATTGGCTGAACTGTTTGTTGATGGTGGAATTGATAGGCATTTTGTTGCTCTTGGTATACTTTTTCTCTGTGTTATACAGTATTGAAAGTAGCAAACTTTGTAGTTTTTTTCACTGTTTTCTGATGTACATGTTGTGTATGCGAAATATATATTTTTCATGATTTTAGGATTTATTTAAGTTGGTTAAGCTGAATCTTGCTTAGAAAGCTCTCAATTTAAATATTGCATTTAGGAAAGTTTCATATACGAGAAAGTGTTCTATGAAGGAAGTGTATAGATGGTTTTAGATTAGTTGGTTATGCCTCAGAGTTATGACTGGTTTTTGACTTAGAATTTGGTTTTAGATGCCAATGAAGCTCATGTATCACTTTTGACACTTGTACTGGTATCGTTATATTGTCAGCTGTCCCTGAATGTTATGACTACAATGAGTTGACACTCTAGGAGAACAAAAGAGTCTGTGTAGTTGATGTAGTGCCCATGGAACACATCACGACGCAACAGCTTGGTGTTAGGATTCTATTGTGCCGGATATCATTCAATCCTTAAAAGTTTTAACTGCTATTCGAAGACATGTGAATCTTAATCAGATTAGTTATTGGCAATGCACATTTCTTGTCAGTAATTTAAAGTAGAAACTATGCAGATTGTGGTTCTGGTATTGGGAGAATCACCAAGAATCTTCTCATAAGGTATTTCAATGAGGTAAAGCCATTTTTCCTTAAGTCCTTGTATAATCTTAGATGCATTCACTATGAGCTGATTATACCTTCCACAACTATAAACTTCAATGCAGTCATTAATTTTTGCATTCTCTTTCCAGGTCGATCTCCTTGAGCCAGTGTCACATTTCCTTGATGCTGCCCGTGAAAACTTGGTCCAGGAAAATCCTATGGCATCGGATAAGCACAAGGCCACTAATTTTTATTGTGTCCCACTTCAGGCAATGTACTTTTAGATTGATCTGAAATCTTGATTGGCTCGAGGATGAAATTGGAATCAATATGATTTACTTGTGGAGTCACATTGAATCAATTATTTGCTTTTCAATGTATATTTTATCTGAACGGGTTTTTCTAGGATATCATACATTTCAAACTATATTTTTAAGGTTGGTATGTAATGTGAATTTACCTAGTCATTTATTAGTTTATATTTATAGCCCAGCTTACCTTAAACTATTTTTTCCTCTTTGGGTTTTCCCCCCCTCTAAATGAAGTTTTTTTGCCTTTGCCTTTAGGAATTCACACCTGATGTAGGAAGATATGATGTTATCTGGATTCAGTGGTGTATTGGGCATCTCACAGATGATGACTTTGTGTCATTTTTCAAGAGGGCTAAGGTAAATCAATGTTGCCCTAGTTTAATATCTTAAATCCCAAAACAGTTATACTGTACATTTAATCAGCCAAGTAGTGATTATGATATTTTCTGGAATTTTTGGCTGTTTTGTTGAAATAATTTGACTTGCCCATGTGTGTTTATTGAGAGACTAGATTTCTCATTTCTGTTCATTTCAAGTGTATAGTTTATATTTTATGAAATCGCACGGCTCCTAAGTGATAAAGAGAGAGTTTTCCTGTCAAAAGTCTAATTGCTTGCGAGTATCTTTATCAACTTCTGCCATCTAGGAGGCTGAGATTGCACTTGGGGTTGGTAATTAACATTTCCATAGCATGTACTGTCCTTTGTTTAATTTTCATGTTGATTGCAGATTGGCCTCAAACCAGGTGGGTTTTTTGTCCTGAAAGAGAACCTTGCAAGAAATGGTACTTTGCTTTCTTCTATCTTGTAGTGAAAAAATGTATTGGCCTGTTTTCCAATGAGATGATTTTGAAATCATCTATAGAGAACTTGATGTCTGTATAGAGTAGTCTTGTTGTGGTCGTTGAAGGATCTGATGTCATAAATTCTGAACTCATACTGCATGTTTGCAGGGTTTGTGTTGGACAAAGAAGATCGAAGCATCACTAGGTCTGATTCATACTTTAAGGAGCTCTTCAGTCGGTGTGGATTGCATCTCTACAAGTCAAGGGTTAGCTCCTTTGCATTTTAACTTAAAATAGATAACTAAGGTGTTTTTACTAGTTGACCTTGTATAGCTTTCTATCAATATTTTCTGCACTTCTATTCAATTTAGCTTTATTACAAACTATTAGGGTGCTCTCTAAAATTCCAATTGAAGGACAATAAGATGTGGCAATGTGAGAATGTGTTCCCAAACAAACACTTAGAGCTGTATTTGCATTTGCAGTCGGTGAGATAATGCAGTCTATTTGCATCCCTGCACTACAAATGAAGTTTCTTATTGTTAATTTAGAGGAGAAAATAACTCGTGAACTTTAAATTGAAGCACAGGCCAGTAATGATGTGATGCTTTAAGTGCCACCCAAACAAATATCAGTAGATTGATATTCAGAAAATGCTCAATGCAGACCTTCAATTTTGCTACCCGTTTGTGGACCTGGTAGTTTGGTTCAGCACATGATTCTGGTTTTCTATCCTGTACCGACCATCTTGATTGAAACAGTATTGGTGGCGATCATCTTTCTAACCAATTTTTGATGTTCTTTGCATAATTCCGCACTTTATTGCTGTAGTTGTATTTACAGATTTCATTTATTATTATTATTATTAATTTAGTAATATACTGATTTAAGTTTGGAGTTGCATTTTCCAACCTCTGCTAAAAAAAGGGAGCAAAATCACATTCATGTCTGAGAACTCCCTCCCCCTTCTTTCCTTGGAGCCAAGTAAACTTGACTAGTAAATTCTTCACCTCCAGCTAGTAATATCCAAGGTCCTAGCTAAAGATAAAATAAAAATCCCAATGGCCAAACAGAAATGTTGAGAGTGAATTGCTGCTTGCACTGAACACCAAAGAGACTCTGCGTTGATGTTGTATTTACTCATTTGCTTAATTTCATTGTTTGAATCAGGAACAAAAGGGACTTCCCAGGGAGTTATTTGCTGTGAAGATGTATGCTTTAACAACAGATATTCCAAAGAGAGTCAGTAAGACTAGATCCAAAGTTCAAGCCAGCCGGCCTGGCATAATCAAATGAAAAAATTTCTCAAGCTTTAAATTGTTGCGAAAGGTAAGGCTAGATAATGAACGCATTTTTTTTCTACTTTGTTAACGAGTTTGAAGTCCTTTCAAAAAGATCTCTGCAATTGCTTTTCATCTGTTTCATCACAATTATATACAAAATCTAAGATGTTATCATTCTTAAAACATGTTTTAAAGTTATGTGCTGTTTTCAATTGGTATATTGTGTGACCTCTGAGAAAGAAATTGACAACCATTTATTCTCTACTTGTTGCTCAATTTGTATAGGGGTGCTCAGAAAGGGTTCTGTGGCAAAGCCTGTAATTTGGGATTCTATCATGGCTTGGTGAATTGATCAATGCTAGAGTTTGCTTTTGCCATCCTCGAGTGAGGAAAGTCACCTTCAAGAATGCAATGGCTGATCTGAGACAGGCTAGTTAATTGAGTCGGACATGTTTGTAGTACAGAACACATGATATTTTCCTTTGGCTGCTAGATGTAATGTTGTATCACTGTCATTATATTTTTGGTGCATGCTGGCAAATTCTTAAAGTCTTTTGTGAAAGCAAACGAAGAAATGAAGATTTGATGGAAATCAATATGATTATGAATCTGTGTCATATCAATCTGTCTCACAAACACTGCATATTATGCTTGAATCATGGGATCATAACTTGTAGTTGTTGTTGCTGTATGATTTATATATACAGAAACACAAACTATCTCCTACAGAATGAGAAAATTCAATCTCAGTATTCAATTGTCTTGATGGTAACAGAGTTGGTTTATCAAAGGGGAGTACCAATTTCAAGCATGTCTGGTTCGTCAACCTCGATTCCCAAGTGCTATTATCCGTCAAAATGTTGGCAATTTTGTCTACTTGCGTCTTGTCCCAACAAATTATTATTTGTTGTGGAAAACACAAGTGAGCCCTTGTTGAAAGTCAAGATCTTCAAGGTTTTTTTAATGGAGAGACACCTACCCCTGCACAATTTATTTCAGATCAAAAGAGAATTGATGCAGGATCACAAATCCCTAATCCTGACTATATGGACCGTAGTTGTCAATCTCGTTCTGTTTCGATCGAAACTTTTGGTATCAGTTAAAAAAAGAGATAAAACGGTGCAATTTTTACCTTGTTTAATATTTCTGCCCGTTCAGAAATTCCACCCAAATTTCGGCTGGAATATTTCGGTTTTGTTCTGCCAATTTTGTTTCGTTGAAATAGTGTTTTTTTTAAATAATAAATAATTTTACAATATTAATCATATCTCTTAATCCGACTGTTGGATTAAGATGAAATTTTACGATGAGTCTCTTGATATATTTATATATATTATATTAAGATTGCAGAGTATTCAAAGAATGTAATGACTTCTAGAGATTAATAATGACATTCTCATAATATTATACATATTCATAATTTTGTTCAGAAAAAATATTTTATTATGTCTTTTTTTAGATTAAATTACACAATACTTAATTATATATATATATATAATACAACTTCAAAATGGCGCATCAAAACCCTCTAAAACTAAAATATCTATTCGAAAAAACAAAACAACAACCGAAAAGTAATTGAAAACCTGGCCTCAAACCTTACATTGGTAATGACAGTCATTGTTCAAAATGGCGATTCTCTTGCTATATCACGTGTGTGTGATGCTAAAATTGATGCAACTCCTGAATTCATTTTAAAAATTCGCTCCTTGTTCCTGATATTAAAAAAGGATTTAATATCTATTGTTCAAAGTGCCATTATTTTCTTCTTCGCAGGGGTCTGATAAAAGTCTAGTTCTTCAATCTTCAATTAAATTCAACTCTATTTATGAGAGTTGCCAAATGAGAAAGGTCCAGAGGCGTGGTGTGATGATAAAAGATTTGAAGTTTATACAGCAGATCTTGAGCTCAAGTCAGAATATGCATCTCTTATAAGAATCTGACAGCCAGAATTTTACTCAATTACCTGAACCTATAAAATATACTTTTCAGGATTGATATGTGGGGTCTCGCAGTTGTTTGTTCCACTGAAAACTTTCGGTGTTATATTATTTGTATTGATGAATTCACTCGGTTGTATCTGTTAAAGAAAAGAAGTTTGATGTTGTCACTTGCTTTACTCATTTTTCATTAATCTTTGAAAGAAGGAAAATTAAAATCTTTCAATCTGATGGGGAGGTGAGAATTTAAATGCTACATTTGCAAATTATTTGGATAGTGAAGGGATTAAGTATATTGTCGTAATTAATTAATCTATTTAGCATTTTTTTTGAATAATTAGTCTCATTTCATCCTTTTATTTATCATATATACACACAACTTATTTATTTTATCAACATCTGGCAATCATAAGGAAAACTCATAAATCAATTAACTATTTTTCTTGAAAACAAGAGATTTACAAGAAATTGATAAAATTAGGACCACCTAAAACTAAAATGAAGATGGACAATCAGCTCCTATTGCTAACATTACAAGAAGGAAAGTTGTTAATTAGGAAGTAAATTGAGGATAATTAGGCCATATCTAAAATTAAAAAGAAAAAAAGAAAAAAAAGGTAAACAACAACAGACTCTATTTGGACATGAACAAATTTCTGCTACTAACAACTATTCAAGAAATTGCTCCCCCAGAAACTCATGATCGATCTCCTCAACGATCAAGGGCTTTGCTTGGATCTCACAATCATCGGCAATGGTTTGAACAAAATCTCTTGGAACCAAGCATTTTTGCTCCAAGTACAGCTTCTCTTGAATTGTTGGAGATGTTACAAGAGTTTGAAGTTCTTGAGCGTGCATTGCCACTTTGTCTTCCTGTAACATCTGTTGAATGAACACATAGGTTATGAGAGTACAGAACATTTTAGCCACCAAGAAATTTTAAGAGGAACACGAAATTTTCATTACCTGAGCAGTCCCCATGAGTTCAAGAATTCCAATCTGAGCTTGCAAGAACTTGACATACTTGGAAGCAGCTTGGAACATTTCAGCAGTGTTCATCTTATTTCCACCAGGAACCAGCTTTGCGAGTTCGTGTGTCTTCTCAGTAATCTTCCTTCTCCTCTCACGCGCAGCGATGCTCTGCGCAGACAGGCCTACTCCTGAACTTGGTTTCTTTGAACTCATCACACTCTCAGTCCTCCAAGCATTGAACGTTGTTGGAACCTGAAACTTAGGCTCTGGAACTGGAACTGGGATTTCCGGCAAGGATTCTGGTGGTCCTGGTAGATGTCCTTCGAAGAAACCTGTTGCAAAATCCGTGTTGAAATGGTCTGTGTAGAGTTTTTGTCGTTTCGGGCATGCGTAGGACTCCAAATCTTCAGGAGGAAAGATTTCTGGGGAGAGTGAGCTTAGGTTATCTGAAGGAGAAGAGAAGAATGGGAGGAGATTGGTGTAGCTATCTGAGTAAAATAGCTGATCCTCGACCTCATACAAAGGGTTGATGAAAGTATCTGAAAACATCAGGCTGTCATTGCAACCAAAGAGCTCGTGATTTCCTATCTCTGGAAGGTTGTGGTTTGAACAGAAGCTCAGAGCCATGGAAGACAGAATCTAGAAAAGAAAAAAGACCATTAAAATCTGGAAATCATAAGTTGAACACAAAGCTACTTGTCTGGATCATGGCTTTCATTATTGCAGAACTAACATTCATTCAAGCAATTAAAGCAACAATCCAGCAAATTCCCCGGCGAGAGGAAGACAAGATGTCCCATGTTGAGCAAGAGAACAGAAGCTGAAGAGTTAGGAGAGAAGCTAGAAGGAAAACTACCAGTACCAAAGTGAATATTGTACAATCATGAGACAAAAGACAAACGTAAGATATCATGAAAAGAAATCCACAAGACAGAGAGAGAGATACCATAGATAATTAGATATTGTCCCTTTTGAATGCAAGAAGACCTCAAGTGACTCACTAACAAACCTTATCGAACTAATTACACTGAACACAAGGACTAGCAGCTTGAAAGACAAAAGACTTCGCTAAATATTATGGTTATGTGATAGAGAGGGAGAGGGGTGGGGAAGTGGGAAGTTAGAGTTTTTGTAGGAGATTAATGAGGCGAGGCGATTATGGGTTTAAAGATAGAGTAACCAACTCCTAATTATTGGGGAGCCTTAAATTTGGAAATACATCAAGATATGTCCTTGTATTCTTGTTTCTTTGTCAATTTCATCCTTGTACTGAATCATTTCTCAGTGACCATTTGGGAGTGGTCTCGGTTGCTTTTGAAAGTGTTCTTGTTCAGAAATACATCAAAATTATTTTTTAACAAAAATATTGATATCAGCACATGAAAATAATCTAAAACACCAAAAAAAAAAATTTAAAATAAATAATAAAAATGAGAAAATTTTATTTTTTAAAACACAATGACAAATAGAATCTAATCTCATTCATATACGTCATTCTACCTCAATAACGTCAAAAGAAATATTAAAAAAATACAAAAATTAAAAACGGAGATCAAATATGGATTGAATTTCTAACAACATCATAATCAAGGACTACATCATTAACATAGGATGGTGTATAGGGATTAAATTAAGAAATAACTTGGTACAAGGAAAAGGTTAAAAATATTAACAAAAATAGAGGGTGAATCTCACGTTTTACCCGCACTAAATTATACTTGAGGTGGTATTTTCTTGTTCATTTGGCAGCTAGGGTTTCCCATTAATTCTCCATAAACCGTTATTTTGCATGGCGGCTACTATTTATATATATTACTACTTCATCTTAATTAATTAACCTTGCAGTTACTCTTGCTTTAATTTGCTTTGTTTTAACAAGTTAATTTCCATTTTTTATTGCCAAGAATAATTAATGTTAGCATTAAAAAAAAATTCTCTTGATTTTGATGAAAAAAATTGTTAAAGTTACATCAAAACAATGCTTTCAAGTAATTTTTAATTCTTTAATCCCGGGTGCAAATCGCCATAATAATTTTTTAATTGTTGAGCGAGTTGTGTTTTTTGTTTTGAATGTCATGAAATCCCATGTACTAGAAAATATATTTTGAAAATCCAGGTAAGCGAGTAAAATTCCGATTATCCTAGATTTTTATAAAGAGATGCACACTCTGACCCGAACTCGAGACTTATTATACAGATTATAAGTTTTTTGTCATCACGTCACGTCTATTAGGGACATGAGTTGTGTTTTCCTTAGTTGCAGTTGACATTTTTTTCTTTTTTTATCTGCGAGCATTTTTCATGTTAAACTTAAATTAGATAATATGAAGAAATATTAGTTTAAATATAATTAGCATAATAGTAAACAAAATTGAAAATTGAGGGTACATTAATATCTTATTGAAGGTGTGAGAGTGGATATTTCCTGGTAGGAGAAAATTATCACAAGCATCCATTGATCAGATTTCAGGTTAGGATGGTTTTTATAATAATAGTTAGATATTCTTTTAAAAAAATTAAATTCAACAAAGGCTAAAAAAACAAGAAATTTGATGTGACTTATGTTCTTTTCAAAATGGCTAAAAACTCTCATAGAAAATATAAGGGGCAAAAAAATATATTGGGGCATGAAAAACAAAAAAGCTTAGAAAAAACTGGAATAAAAAATTATGAAATAAAGCTAAGTTAATCTCTTAAATTCAAGTTAATTTTTCAAACTCATAATCTATTAAATTCTAGATTCAGGCTTAACTAAGAAGCTCAATCACCGACATATTTAACGTTGAATAATAAAAATAATTAATTAATTTAAAAAAGCTAAATTTAAAAAAGACTAAGAAGATAACCATGATAACCCGTTATTTTAAAAATGGCTAAAAATCACATAAAAAGTGGGAGGAAAAATATTAGAGGATAAAATAAGAAAAATGTTTAAAAAAAAGGGTGAGAACAAGCAAACTCGGGTGACCCTTGTAAACTTGAGTTAATCTCTCAAATCCGTAACTCATCAAAATCTAGAATCGTGCTTAATCAATAAGCTAAATATTTTATCAGTTAAATGTTGAAGGATAAAATTATAAAAATAAAAAACACTTGTAAGAAAAACCAATTTTCAAAAACCACCTTATATAAAACTTATAGGAAAAAAAAAAAACTCAAAAAAAAAAAGAAATTGTAAAAGAAACTTTGAGAAGCCACACACCGTACAAAGTCTGCGACCACACCTCTAGTTTTTTTTTTTTAAAAAAAAAAAATAGCAATTAATGTGAAACCCAAGAATTAATAACATAACCAAAGTTAAAAGACAAATGGGAAGTTCTTTTAAAATTTGAATGGCAATGAAGTAATCTACTTAAGTAAAAGACTAAAATACTCAGTGAATGCTTTTTTTATTCAAGGTTAGATTAATAATTTTACTGTTTTTTCAAAGAATAAGTCTACACTGCCCCTGGAACCAAGTTTAGAAATTTTTATTTTTAAAAATGATCAAGTAATTTTACTAAACTAATATATTTTATTCAATTCATAAATGACTTTTTAACTTGCAAAAAAGTCATTATATCCCATGCAAGGCTTAAAAAAACAAAATCATCATTTCACAATTACAATTTAGATTTAGAGTAGATTCACTCACATGCTACAATAAAAAGTTATGCCCTTTTAGTTTTCTTAATTTCAAGAAGATAAAAGACACAAGACTTTTTTAGCATGTGAGAAAATTCATGATAAATTTATTTTATCTTTGTTTTTGTTTCTTCAATCAAATATGTTAATATATGTATCAGTCTCTTCTATTATAAAACACTATCCAAACACAACCATTCAGATTAATGAGGCTAAACAGGACTTGATAACCATTGCCAGAGCAAGAAGTTCATGCTGTTCCTCCAGCATGCATGGAGTTCATTAACCTTGTGGTGCTCAAACATGCCTTCATTGCTATAAAACAATATTAAAGAAAGGTATTGTCGTTCGTATAAATGATTATGCTGTTCAGTTTCTGGCCAGATACCATTAAGAAAAATGGTCAAATTGTATAAAAAAGGAGAGAAAAATAGGAGTGTAGAAAACTCAACAACAAATGCCATCCTGCCTATCTAACAGTTTCCATAAACTTTCTTGTAAACCAGGTTACTGCAAAATTGCTTCCATCTGGGAAGAAATCAAAACTCGGCACCAGAGAAACCTATAGACACAATTAAGATCAACCACTAGAGTTTATTTTGTTTATTCACATATGTCAGAAGAACATAATAATGAAGTACTTGTAAATTGAAATTTGACACACCTTACAATAGGAATTCAGGGCTCATCAATCAATGATCGAAGCTGCTCTCGGAATGTAGAAACTTTATCTGCCTCGACAGCCATTACTAATCCCATTGGCCGGTAATTTTTTAGCTGTAAACAGTTCTATTATTAATAGCAAATGTCCAAGGAAAGCAATAATGTAGTGCCAGACTTGGTCACGTAAACGGCACAAAAAAAAAAAACAATGGAGGGTTGTCTACAGTAGCTTGGTCACATTTAGAGGTTCTTTCATCTAGAGGAACTTGAGAGAGAATATGTACACAACTATGCTAGGAATTAACAACAACCAGTAAAAATCACATTTTTTTACAAATAAGAGTACCATTGGTTCTATCATTAAGTTCAAAATCACTAGCATTTAATTTCAAGTTGACTCCAAAATGCAATCATCGATGTAATCTATTCAAGATAAGCACAATTACTACTAACCTCATGAGCTGTAACCTGCTCTGCGTGAAAGGGAAAGTTGAAGGACCACAAGCTGAGCTGATATGTAACTGGCAACAATCAGTGAAAGAACGAGAAGCAAAATACTATGAATAAAAGTCAAAGAATATGTACCTTGTGAAAAATTTCATCTTCAGGATTCACATATATAATTGCTTCCTCACTATCACTACTTAGCCTGTTTTTCTTGTCTGCATTCTTGTGCTGCAATGTAGCGAGAGAAGAGAGGGTTGATTTTATCATGAAGGAACAAATAATAAAAGTACAAAGAGTAGGAGGAAGAATTCAGGACAGACATACCTTGTATATTTTGCTAACCAGTACATAGGAATTAAAACGGAAGGAATTCCGGAGCTCCTCTGTTGGCTTCAAATATTGAAACAAAAAGTTAGCTAGAGAGAGTTCTCACTGTTCTCACCAGCATGTAAAGAAATATATTTATTAAGCTCACCCATTTCATATCTTATCTAACCTCATCTTCTGTAGCCCAAGAGATTTCATCACACAGGGCATCGTAAAGAGGTGGCAAAAGCTGGGGTGGAAGATTAACAACTCGCCGAGAGACCAAAAGACCTACATTATGTGCTTGTTCTCCCAAAAGAACTCTCAGATCTCCTTTTATGTTTTTCTCCAGGCAATGTTTGAGCAGGAACTCCTTGAGCTCTGCAATACATTTATGATCCTGTAAGAGCAAAACATTCCTTAGCCAGCACAGTTGAAATGCAACATATTTGAAGGGATGTTAATTTCTGGTTAATAAACATTCAATAACCACCTAACACACTATTCACATCAAAGTGGGCAGAATTAACAAAGTTGGTAAGAAGGTAATTTTCCACACACCTATGCATGTTGGGTGGTAGCTAAACATTGGCCATAGTAGGGTTCAGGTTTAGGGATCTTTACAAAAAAAGAAGAGGCATGATGCCACATATCTCACTAAATAATGAGAGCAAACTCCCCATACTGATATGCTACATTTTAATTGACAGATCATTAGCCATTAACACTGTGCAGGATAAAAAATATATAAAAAGGAAGAATCTCAATATGCAGGCTACTTGCCTTATATCTCCCCAAGTTAAGGGCAGAAACAACAGAGAAAAGTCCATTATCTTCATCATCCTCAATTTTTACAACTGTCCCTACTGTGGTCTGTTCCAATATCAAGTCTACAAAACCACTCAAATCCCATTCTGTATTATCAAGGTAAGAATGCAGCAAGATCTTCACTCCATGAAAGTCGTCAGGTTTTGGATCAAAGAATGCAAAGTCTGCTTGGACGTCTCCCTTCAAAAGGTACACATCAAACCACATTAAGATAATAACAAAAAGGCTAGACTAACACAAAAGAAGACAGCACCACCAAAATAAATAACAAACCCCAAACTCTTCTTCCTCAGAAGACTCAGACTGCTCATTCTTTTCTTTTAAAATCTTCTTAACCACTGCACCCCCTTGATACAATGTCAAGCTAATTGAATCAGGAACACCTCAAACAGGGTAGTTTAATAAATTTCAAATTAAAGTGGACTGATGTTCTAAAGAGACAATACCTTTATTGTTGGAGGGAGACCCGGGGACTTTACTGCCAAGCATTTGATGCTTTGGCATGTGTGTAGAATGAAGATGGGCAAGTGAACGCGAAAACGGAGCAAAGGTTAAGGGCCTCGCTATCATTGATCCACGCCCCCTTGTTGGTCTTCTAGGCATTGATACCTAAAACTAAACAAAAAAAATCTGAAAGCCATTAAGTTTAAAATTAGATTAGAAAACAACATAAGTAAAATCATTCAACAACAATGAGAAAACATAATGCTAAGCTAAAGCTATCTGCTATAAGTTTCATGACAACAGACAAAACAGTAACAACCAAGCAAACAATGTTCTTATTTCATGCCAAATGAATTAAAAACTCAGACACGCAAATAACAAAGATGAAAATTTTGCAGGTCAATTCCTAACCCATATTGTCAAATCCTTCCCTGTCAAAATAACAAAGTTTGTGTAACAAAAGGAAAGGGAGCAAAAACTGAAAGATGAACAACTTACCTTATCAAAGACAAGCTTTTCGAGAGACAGGACGTTAAAACATGTTAAAGCTTCAATCTTTATTGAGTATTATTAGGGGTGAGCATTTTCGGTTCAGTTTTTATCAAAAAAAAGTAACCAAACCGATTTATTTTTTTTTTCTAAAATTCAAACCGAAACCAAACCGAACTTCTTAAAAACCGACCATTTTCTATTCGGTTCGGTTTTTATGATGGAAAAATTGGTAAAAAACGAATTTTGGGTTTGGGCCATCAAATGGGCTTATGATGGGCTTTTGATGGGCTTTTTTATGGGCTTTTTTATGGGATTAAAAACTGATTTTCTTATATGAACCCAAAATATTTTTGGCAACTACTACAAAAATATTAATGTATTAAATTGTTAATATAATGTTTATTAAGTTTTTTTAACCTTTCTAATACTTTTGTTTTGTTTAATTTAGCATGAGACGAAATAATTAAAACTACTCATGTGAACAAATTTAAATTACAAGAAATGCCTTCAAAGGGCTTCAAAATAAAGAAATAGAAACATTAACATAAAAAACTTCAAGAATTACAACTGATTTTGAACTAATTATCATCCGTTGCTAGATTTAGTTGTCCACCAAATTCTACAAAAAAAAAATAGAAATGTTAGATTGAAAATAAGTTGATTAATAAATAATAAAATAAAAAAGACAAGTTTGTTCAAACCGATGCTAGAGGCTTATCTCTGGCTAGTAAAATTCCAGTCAAACCAAATCATTCTATTTCCTACTGAAAATTGTACTGAGTTCTTTACTTTCGAAGCATTAACCTAATTAAAGATGGATGTTAGGGAAATCTGACGGCAATTCCTTCCCCTAACTCTGCTGCCAAAAAATAAATACTGGAAACAGAAAACAGAAAACAAAATTGATGAAACTGAATGCAGCATATCAAGGCTTCCCAGTTAACAACGCTGCTCCAAGCCACAATCAGGACAATAAATAACAAAATGCAGGCATCACCCCCTCGTATAATTACTGAAAAAGTAGCTACAAGATGATAGTCATGCTATTGCCTGAGATGAAACTGAACCATGGTATCAATTAATCAAAGAATAGCACTGACATTTTTTCTAAACACATTATAATAACACAAACATTTTTTCTAAAGTCCACACGAACCCCAGAATCATCTATCAACGACCAGAAACGAAACAAGAATAGCAAAAGAAACAGAAACTCATACCAACGGCATGATATGAACATATAATCTCAAATACCAGCAACATCAATTAATTACTACTTAAACACATCAACATATAATCATAAACAGAAAAGGAAGCATAGATGATCTATAAGAGATAACAAGAAATAAAACATAGGTTAATTTTAATTACCTTTTGTAAGCTGCAACCGTGTCGGATGGGGACGATGAACCTTGCCGAGAGGGTGATTTTAGTTGCAGAGGGAGGTGAGACCGTGAGAGGGAGGGAGATTTAAGTTGCGAGAGGCGAGAGGGAAGGAGATTGTTTTTGCAGAGGAGGCGAGCGAGATGCTGCTATGCTGCTAGGTGCAGTCTTGCAGTTGGAGGGGGGAGGCGAGAGAGAAGGAGATTGTTTTTGGCTTTTGCAGAGGAGGCGAGCGAGAGGGTTAGATGCAGAGGAGGCGAGCGAGAGGGTTAGGAGGCGAGCGAGAGGGTTAGATGCAGAGGAGAGGAGGGGAGGCGAGAGAGAGGCAGACGAAGTAGATCTAGGGTTTTCTAAGGTTCTATTTATACTAACATTGGAAAACCGAACCGAACCGGTTCGGTTCGGTAAATCGGTTCTGTCCGTACAAAACTGATACCGAACAGAACCGGATTTTTTTTCAAAATTTTGTACTCGGTTTAATCGGGTTTTTTTTTCGATTCGGTTTGTTCGGTTTTTTTTTTCTCGGTTTTCTTGGTTTAATCGGTTGTTCGGTTTTTTTGCTCACCCTTAAGTATTGTTCTTAGGGTTCACTTGTCTTCTCTTCCCTCCTCTCTCAAAGTTTCAATCTTTCTTTAGTTTACTTTACTGGGCCAGAGACAGAATGGTTACTTGGGCTCAGCTGCTGACAAGAAAACAATTAGAGCTAAGACTTAAGAGTATATTTTAACCCCTGAGTTTTAATTTGGTCAATTAAACCCTGTTTTTTCTTATTGTGGTCATCTAAGACTCCGTTTAGCTAAGCGGCGTTAACTAGTTTTTTTTTTAAGAAAAAAAATAATAACATAATAAAGTTGAAGTTTTGACATAATAATATTGTTTAAAAAAATATTTGGTGAAATAGTACACTTTAATGAAGGAGTATAGTATTTTTAAATGTTCATTACTTAGAAATACATTTAAAAAATATTATTGTTATTTAAAATTTATTTTTAATATGAGTACACCAAAACAATAAAAAAGACTATAAAGAATTGATTTAAAATATTTAAAAATAAAATAAAATAATGATACCAATGAAGAAAAAAAAACTACACAATTCCAACATACAATTTCCAGCCAATTGTTTGTTAATTATAGTCTCAAATCCAATTGGGGCCACATATGAAGTTATAATACTTTTCTTTTACTTTGAAATTATATCTTTTAGCATAAAACTTTACTTGACATAAAAATTGCCAAATCAATTCACAGAATAAATCGGATGAAGGCAGAAAAGTTTATAGAACTCAATTGATTTCCAGAGAAAAGGGTATCGCCGTATCGGGTTTTAAGTTGACTAAATTATTATACAGGGACTAAATTGATAAATATAATATAAAACAAGGACTAAATAATGAGTTAAGCTGAGAAGCATAAGACTTTGAAAGTCCATCACGGGCTTATGCCCACAAAGTTTCAGAAGATATCCGAAAGCACAGAAGGATAAAACTTTGGTAAGTGGCTAGTGAAGTAAAACTGTAGAGACCTAAAACAACGGAAGAAAGAATGGCAACATCAGCTCTCAGTCTCACTGATCGGTTATGTCACTTCTCTTTTAAAGTACACTTCTTGTTCACAAACAAGAATGTCTCAACACCAAAATCAATGAGTCATCTTTGGTCTTACTCTAAAACTACCAGGATTCCAGCTTTACGCTCAGGTATTTAGTTTGTTGCCTTGACCTTTTTTTCCTCCTCAAAGTGTGTGTGTTTCTGTGTTCCTTTGAGAGAATTGAAAGTTGATAAATTATGGTTTTTTCTTCTGTTGAAGTTAATGGTAATATGAGGGAGGCTATAGAACAGGAGGAGGGTATGGTTGGTAGTGATAAAGTGAAGGTGTTAAAGCAGAAAATAGAGGTTCTTGGGATTAAATGTAATGATTCCTGCTTGCCTGGACAGTACTTTCACTTGCTTTGTCCCGAGGTGAGTTGAGAACACTTTTTAATTTTTTTATGTGGTACATTGTCTTGCTTTATGGTGTATTGGCATGATCATAAACATGATATTTTGAGTGGTTAATTTTTTGTCCAGTGCCAAGGTGGCAAGACCATGGAGAGGAGCTTATCATTTAATATCAGCCGAGATGTGTAAGCTGTTGCGTGTACTTTCTATATAGATGGAAACGCATTGAATTGGGATAATTTATTGAGTTATTGGACTTAAACATTTAAAAGATTTGATTATGGGTGTTGCAGGGATGTTGCAATGTGGAGATGTTTTAGGACTAGTTGTGGATGGACAGGCCAGGTGATGATGCAATGTGAAAACTTATTTGAATTTTAGGGTAATTGGAAGTGGGAGATTCTTAAGCCATTGACAGATTTTTATTGTAGGCCTTTGCTGATAGCAGGATGACAATCGCTGGAGTGAACAAAATTTTCAAAGTCAAGTCCTCCAAGCAAATAACCCCAGAGAACGTAATTTTGGAGCCATTGGGTGACAAGGTATACTGATTATTATTCACGGAATATTCTAGTGTAGTTTTTAAATTAGCGTAGATTTTAAATCTTCTTGCCAAGTCTTGATGAATTGGCTGGTGGAATGTTATTGATGGTGGTTATTATTTTGATTTTGTTTTTGTTTTTGTTTTTTTTACCAGCTGATTGCATACTTTAGTGAAAGAATGGTTTCTGAGGAAACTCTGCAGAGAAATGCTGTTATGCAGATGTCCGGCGATAAGGTCCCTAAAGTTTATCATTTGGAGCATCGCACTACTTACCATTTTTACTTTAATGTCTCACCATGAGATAAAAACTTTTTGACATTTGGTTTAGTTTGCTGGAAGAAACATAGTTAAGAGAAGGGAAAATGGCTTAGGATTCATGGTCATATGGTAATATAAACTTACTTTTTAATCCATTGGGGCAGTTATAATAATTTTCCAAGAAATTTGATTGGGACTGTTAGCCTAGTATTTGCAGTTGTTTACTTGATGGAATAGATGAGACAACTATGACCTAAGCCTCTGCTCAGTTTAGTAGCCAAATTACTCGTATGATTCTGGATTGAGTAGGAAGCAATATAGGTTTTCTAGGCTATTTTCCCTTTCTCTAGTTTCGTGATGTTATTTCTGCCCTCAACTCTTCCTGGCAATAATCCGGTTCTCAAACATGAAGTCATAAATTTGGATCCAGCAATCCAAAATAATTCAAAAGGCAAAACAAGTTCTTTGATCTTCCTGTTTACGCAATGCATTCCTTGCTCTAAAACATATGTTAGGCTAAGGCAAGAACTAGCCTAATCTTGCACTTATACCAACTTTTTTATTTGATGTTCAACTTAATAATCTGTTTCAAGAACTTCAACTCTAAGAACGTGATCTCTTATAATTACTGTTGGTTGCAGTATATTATTGCTTTTACATACAGACAAAATGGGGCGATTGTTGGCTGCAAATATCGTACCATGGAGAAAAGGTTTTGGCAGGTAAATATGCTAAGCTTACCCTGCATTTTAAAATTGACATGCAGTGGTGTTTTGCTAAGCTTACCCTGCATTTTTTTTCCAAATCATCATATTTGTGTAACTCCTTTTCAGGAGAAGGACACAAGAAAATGGTTATATGGAGTAGATGACATAAAAGAAGCCACCAAAATTATTATTGTAAATGCTCTCGCCTTATTTTCCTTGTTGTAACTGGATAGTGAATTTTCTCTATGTCCTGATTGTTATTACCTTGGTTGTCTAAGGTTGAAGGGGAAATAGATAAGCTTTCAGTGGAGGAAGCTGGCTTCCGTAATTGTGTTAGTGTGCCTGGTGGCGCACCACAAATGGTTTCCGCGAAAGATTTACCATCCATAGAGAAGGTTTGAATTAAGACTGATAAATTTCTTGGGCATGTTTTTGTTGTAAGATTTAACTAAAGTTCTTTCTTTCTTCAAGGTGAAACAACTACCTTTCTTCTAACTGAACCGAGAATCAAATTAGGCCACAAAACTTACTGTTTTTTCTTCAAAATATATCTCTTTTTTATTGCCAAGTACACAATATTCTCTCTTTCCAGCTTGTACATTTTAAATTATGGTTCTTGCTCAGTGATTTTGATGTCTATTCCATCATTAATTTACTGTAGTTTGTTTTGTGTGTCAATGCACGTGTGAAGCTAGGACAGAGCTTATCAGTATCTATGGAACAGCAAAGAGTACTTGGATAAAGTAAGCATCTTTTGGCAGAACTTGAGTTGGAAATGAAGTGATCCTTCAGACTTTCTTCCTGTTAGTTTCTTAATTATTCCTTTCTTTTTAAATATAAACCTTTTAGCTTTCTCACATTGTCCTGGCAACTGATGGCGATCTGAGTGGGCGATCGTTGGCTGAAGAGTTAGCACGCCGGCTGGGAAAAGAAAGGTGATCACTATCCCATGGTAAAAGAGCACATATAATAGATAAGCAATAAGCAGATCAGATTTTGAGAGCCATCTACGGTTTAATTTTCTTTTATGGCTAGCTTTTTGTCTGCTCTTTTTGTTTCATCATTGGAGCTCCATACTTTTATTTTATGTAGCACACATGGGCTGCGATCTGTAATGGAAAAGTAATGGTTAGCTAAATAGGACCTGTGTAACATGTTATGAGTCTGTGCCGTTGAAATTATACTGCCATGTCCTGCCACGTCACAGGACAAAGCAGTTCCCTCTTGCCACCAAAATAGGCTTTACTTTAAACTCATTACTGATATGCCTTTCTTTGTCCTGGACTTCACCAGATGTTGGGTTGTACGTTGGCCGAAGAAAGATGAATCGCGGTACTTCAAAGATGCAAATGAGGTTTGTGCATTTTCATTATATGCTCTGGAAAGTTCATATGGTTTGACATTTAGGTTATATTTAAAAAAGATCATGGACAGCCATTTCGACTTTTTGTGGTAAAGGGATGCTAGGCTAATGTTTAAATGATGATAAACAAGACAAAATACTCAATCCTTGGGAGTAGAGATTAAGCCTGATGGAAGAGAACTGTGCCTGCTGACGATGCTACTATCATCTATGTAACTTGGACCTTCTATGCTTTTTAACCATTTATAGCAGAGATGATAGTGTTGGTAATGTAATGGTAAACATATTAATTATTTCCGTATGATGTTGCAGAATAAACTGAATATTAGCATCTGCTTGCTGTCTTTGTTCTGTTTATGATCACAGGTTCTGAAGTGTTTGGGACCAGCTGCTTTGAAGGAGATAATTCTAACCGCAGAAAAATACGAGGCTTCTCAGCTACATCGTCTGAATTAGGTAACTTCAGGTTTATATTTAGATTGAAAACAAAACTTCTTTATGATGTTTGCGCAATTTGTACCACGAACCTGTGAAGTTCAACTACAGATTTTGTTTCTTAACTTTTGGTCGAGATTTGTTTTCGTCGCTATTCGAAGATTGATGATGCCACAACATTTCTGGTGTATAGTAATATACTAACGCTCCAATTTACTGATCATTCATGTCTAAGACTGACACCCATCGCTTATTTTTATTGAAATTTCTTGCAGCTTGGAAATGGTTGAGGGATCAAACACATACTTTCAAATCTTCAAGTTGGTGTTCTCCAAAACCTACCTGCTGAAGAAAACCATCTGCGGACAAGAAGTCGGAATCCCATTTGCAAAAAAAATTCTTCTTTGCTTGGAAAATGCAGTTTTTTTTCTTTGAACCAGCACAAAGTGTTAAGCTACGAGTCCTGAAGCTCTGTGTTTGGTGCTAAACACCAGGAAGAAGAAAGCCCTGAGGCATCAAGATGCAGATAAAAGGTCACCTGTGATGAGATGCCACGTGGAAATTTATATGTAACTTGAAGATTTTCACTCCAACTGGATCTGGTTTAGCTGCTGCAATGTAGTTGATTTCCACTTTGGAGAGCATGTCCTTTTGGGTTTGCATATATTTTCTCATGAAGAAAAAATGGATAAAACCAATTAGGTACTTGAGAAAAAACCATTTGTTTCCCATTTCATAATTCATATTCCAATGCAAAAGGATTTTTTTTGCTTTTTCTGATTGAGCTATCTGAAATTTCCCAGTCTCTTCATTATCAAAAATTGTGTTTTTTGGGAATGGTCTCATAAGAAAGTACTATTGGAATACGTTTCAAATGATGTTTTATGAAAATTTGTTTTTTTTTCTTAAAATTAGTTTTTTATGTTTTCATATCATTTTAATTTGTTGATATTAAAATAACTTTTTTAAAAATAAAAAATAAAATATTATTTTGATATATTTGCAATTAAAATAATTATCATTGCATTTTCAAATCTAAAACTATATATATATATAATTTTTCTTTTTGTTAACTTAGATATGTTTTTTCACTTTTATATTTGTATTTGGTTGTCTAGTGCTAATCAAACATTCCATACATTAGATTGATTAAAATGCTCATATTACTTCCTCAATGTGATTTTGTGATTTATTTGCAACCTCCATACTTCAACTTAATTAATGGCCTCTTAATTTTGCACTTTGTCATCCATTTCATCCCTTGCTAATGATTCATTTGTAAGTGGTTCAGAATTCTAGTGACTTGTGAGGGCCAAATTGATTGATTAAAAAACCCAAGGATTGGCTTAATAGGTGCAGTCAAGGTTGTCAAAAATTGTTTTTTTGACACGACATGAAAATGTAATATAAACTTGAATCGTAAAATATTAAGTAAAATATTCATGCCGCTTATATATGATGATTCCAATCAAGTAATAAATAACAATATAACACAATTAAAATAAAAGTTAAATAAACAATAGAAAAAAATTTATCAAACACTTTAAAATACATAGTTCAAATAAAGGTTCGTACATCATTTAAATAACTTAAAAAATACAGTATAAATCTCATATTTGCTGGTATTTTACTGGCACATTTAGAAGTTAGAACAAACCTGTTGCAGAGATCGTCAAAACGTTCTTGTGGAGTAGGATCGTCGTTCTTGTGGAGGCAACCTGCAGTGCACAACAATGGCAGATGAAGAACATGATTTCTTTCCTTACTCTCATTATCGACACCTCTAACTCCTTTTCCATAAAAGTTAATTAATTGTTATGGGTATGGCTTACAAAAGTCTCACAACTCACAAAAGTTAATTAAATGTGTTTTTGGCAATCTCATAAAATCAATACGAGCTTGTTGAATTTACGAGTTTGTCAGGTCTAACTCGTAATTTCACTATTCACAATTTCATTATATATTTTTTTTTTAATCTAATTTTGAAAGGTATGTATAGTTAGCTTGTAAAATCATATGATTTAATATGTTGACTCCAAATTTTAACAACCTTGGGCGCCACTTCTTTGAAACATTAACTAGTTAGAGAATTAGTCCCTCAACTTTGAGTTTTGGATTTGATTGCTCTGAACTATGTTTTATTTGAAATTAGCTCCTTCCACTAGTTTTTCTAGACTAAAATATAATCATTTTTGAAAACTATATTTTCTTTTTTGCTATTTTTTCATTGAGAAAATAAAATAATATATATATATTGCTATTTTCCATTTTAATCACTTTTAAAGTCATGTAAAGTCTTAATTATCATTGTTTTTAAACTATTTAATCATTTTCTTTATTTTGATGAATAGTATATCATCAACTCGGTAACTTGTTGATACAAAATTTAATTCAAATTAAGTTTTAAATTAAATGGGATAAAAATTAGCCTAATTAAATCTAAACAAGCAGATCTTAAATATTCAGTCAAAACTCATTTTCATTTATTTTTTAAACTTTATGTTATTTAAAAAAAAAAACTTAAAATAATGCAATTTTAAATATATATTTTTGAACTAGGCCTCAAACTAAGTTAATGAGTTTAATAACTTTAGGAGTGTCAGGAATAGCGAGGAAGGAAAAGACAAGGGGTTCTTATTTTTTATAAGAAAAAAAAAAATAAGAGTCATCGTCTAATATTATGACTACTAGAAATCTAAATTGTTTTTTAGAGATTATGAGCAAATGACTGGTTGCGTAAATGAAATGTATTGGCATTCCTAATACCTCTTACCTGAGGTAAGCTATTTTTTTTTTTGTTTGCTATGGTCCAATGATGTTTTCCCCTTTATTGGCTTATCATGACGAGTTTGCTACAATGAATAAATCTTAGTTTTCTAGGTTAAAAACTCGGTCTCGAAAGGTGAAATGTCATTAATTATCGTTAAGACTTCTTTCAGGATAAAACTCATTTTTTTGTTGTTGTGTAATCTAAATAATATTTCGGATAAAATCTTTTGAAATTTTTATCTTTACATTAGAAGTGAATGAGTTGTATTATTCACAAAAATATTTTGGATATTAACCTCATACATGGTTTTTTTATTCTTATATTAAAGTGAGTAATAAAATTATTTTCCCTGATAATATTTTGAATGCTAACCCCTTTTAGGTTTTGTATTCTTATATTAAAAGTAATTATTATTTATTATCCATAATAATATTTTGGATATTAACCAATTTTAGGCTTTTATCCTTTTATTAAAAATAAATAATATTTTCTTGACAAACTCCTTAGAATTCCTTGTTGTAAAAGTCTTGCAATATTTTGTAAAAACATGCCAGAATATATTTAATTTTTATTTGAAAAGATGCTTGAATAATTGTAGATTTTTTTGCCATATGCAAGAAATAATATATTGTTATTTTAGGCTTTGTTTGGTAAGAGCTTATTTTTTTCTAAAATAAATACTACTCAAAATAGGTTAAAGAGTGTTTGTCAAACACACCCTTAAATTAAAAAAAAACCTTTAATAAAAATATAGAAACCAAACATGGTATAAACTTAGCCAAGTCGACCCAATTAGATTGACCTGGAATCTTTGGTTCAGCCATAAATCAAAACAAAAACTCAGGGTTGACCCATAAACAACCCCAAACACAAAACCGAACTAAAAACATTAAAAACTTGAAAATACACAAAAACTAAAAATTTATTGAGCAATTCAAATTAAACACACAAAAAATAAAATTAAAACACGTAGAACATCAAATATGAACCTAACAACGTGGGTTCCAAATTAGATTAAAAAGAGGCACATATATATTGAAAATCATGCAAGGAACAATAATAGAACATCCATTCACTTTGATTATCACTAAAATATCATGATTTTTTCAAAATGAGTTTTAGTTATTAAAATCCATTAAAAACAAATTTTTTGTTGCTGTCCAATTTTTAACCCTATTTTTGAAGAAAAAAACCAAAAGAAATAGCAAAAACACAACAAAAAATCAAAAAAATATATTTTTGATGTATTTACAGTGTTTTTCAATATTTTTGAGCATCATCTCAAAATGATTCAATTTTTTAATATCTTTTCAACGCGTTCAACTTGTAACGTGTCATTTTTAATTTTTTTTGATTTTTTGCTTTGATTCAACGTTGATATTTTTCTATTTTGAAAAAAGGAAAAAATACAAAAAAACAACACAAACCAAAAAATATATTTTTAAAGTATTTACGTCAGTTTTAGTATCTTTTTAGCGTCGTATCAAAATGATTTGAATTTTTTTATATCTTTTCAATGTATTAAGTTTTTAAAATATTATTTTTAAAATCTTTGATTTCATATTGATATTTTTTTATTTAAAAAAACAATAAAATCAAATTACAAAAAATATCCTGGACAGAGGGACTGAAGTTGAAGAGGTAGGAAGAGGGGGGGCCATTTAAAAAGGAAGAAATTCAGGGGGCACAAATTATTTTTGCACTGGCACTCCCTCTCATTACAAAAAAATCAAAACCTAAAAAACCCTAATCTTCTTCTCTATTGGCAGCTGCAACCGCCGGCCAGCCACCAAGCCCCCTATCCACATGGTGGCTTCTTCCAGCAACAACCCCATAAGAAGCACCAACACCATCCAGATTGATCAATGTTCATGGAACATGTATTCAAAATTAGTTTTTTGAACTCATTTTGTGGATGAACAGGTTAAGAATAAACACTTGTTTTAAAATGCATGGTTATTGGTTTTTGATTTCTTCAATCAAGTCGTTGATTACCTGTCAAACTTTAATATTTATGAAATTAAGCCTATGCTTTGACTAAACTAACTTTTACAAATTATAATTTGACACCCAAACTGTACTTTCTTCCATTATAGCCTAGTTTGACTTCAAAAATTAATCTTTCTTGCAATTAAGCACCCAATAAATTCAAATAAACTTTGAAAAATTCTAATTGAATCCTCAAACATCCAGTTTTGGATTTCCTCTTCAAATCAATTTTTTCTTGCAAATAAACTCATCATCAATATAAAATACATTTTCAGTTTTTCTAATCTTGTAAATTTTGATCTTTCTCAACCAATCTTCAACAATTTCTTGGGTGTTTTGATATACTATTCTCACTAATATATTATTCTGATTTTTTTTTAAGTGGCGCTCAAAAGGGATAACAACAACATTTTTTATTTTTAAATTAATATTTTTAGTATTTTAAATCGTTTAATATACTAATATAAAAACAATTATTTTTTTAAAATAATATTATTTTAATATATTTTTAAATAAAAAAAACATTTTTGTAAGAATCTCTACATTCACATAACCATTGAAAGCGAAAAAGATAAAATAAAATAAAATAAGACAGAACCCACAGACCCTTAAACCCTGTTTTCTGCCCTTTCCCTCCTCTATCTTTCACCCATGGAAGAACAGCCCAGCTGAAACACCAACAACAAAAACCATAGAGAATCCAAAAGATAGAGAGAAAAAAAAGATGCTTGCTTATGCCATCCACAAACCTCACATCAATTTGAACACAAAACTTGCTTTTTTATCTTCTTTTCACCGCTACATGGGCTCTAAATTCTTGCTTAAACCCACCACTGGTACTATTCCTACTCCCTTGCCTCTGCTGCCTTCTTCAAACAAACAACAATATCATACCTTTAAAAGATTTTCACCTATTTTATGCGCTTCAAAACCCACCTCTAAGTCTAGCCGTTCTTTGCTTACTCAAACTAATGGCCTCTCTTTTTCTCCTCTTGCTGCCCCAGGTATTTATTTTATGATTTTTTTTCTTGTTTTTTTCGATGGGTTTTTGTTTCTGTTTCTGTTACGTGGGGTTCTTGGGTTTTGTTGGATAAGGCTGAAAGTTTTTATTTTTGGCTCTTAGAAAGGTTAGTGTATATGAATTGTATGCTCATGTGAAGATAAACGCGTGGTTTCGAGGGCTGAGGTGGTATTTTTGTGTATTTTTTGCTCTGGTTTTCAGTTTATGGTTTGGACCCAGAAGTGAAGAAATCAAAGTTGGAGATTTTAAGGTTTAAATTAGCAGAGGTGGGGATTGTACTAGATCAATTTGCTCCTGGACAGTACAATGCCTTGACTTGTCCTATGGTAATGCTCTATCTTTGCATGTTACTTTTTGTGGCAATGTTAAATTTTAGCTTTCAAGGAGTTGTCTATAAGATTTAATTGTGTGCTTATCATGCGGAAGCAAATTTTAAACTTAGATGTTGATAATTAATATTAGAAAAGAACCAAGTAGTGGAAAATTTGATGCAAGTAGCTAAGGCAGCCACATTAGCTGATCACTTCAGCTTGCAAAAGATGCTTGTTTGTTTTGAAAAAAGGAACAATAATAAAATGTTTGATCTCTGAAATAATTTTTCTTTGCATTTGTTTTTGGAAATGGGAACAATCTGCTAAATGTAAAGTTTAAGTTTCTGTATTATCAGGTATTCCTTTTATTAAGTTTGATTGCAATGTTTAGAAATTGTACTTATTTGTGGTTGCTGTTTTTTGTGTTAGTGCAAAGGCGGTGATTCAAAAGAGAAATCCCTTTCTCTTTTCATCAGTGCAGATGGGTATGCTCTTGCACTTTACATGTATCATTTTTATTTTTGGTGATTATAAAATTGTCAACCTGGGGCATTTTTGATGTCTAGGGGAAATGCATCCTGGAATTGCTTTCGAGCAAAATGTGGGTGGAATGGTGGAACAAAAGTAAGAATTTCTGGTCTGTGTTACATATAGAACTATTTGTAAGTCATATAGTAGTGAAAATCATTTGCCTGAGAACTCCTCCTTTTGTTGCAGCCCTTTGCAGGTAGCAAGTCCACATATGGAACCTCACTCAAACTTTCCAAAGTTAAGGAGATAAGAAAAATCGACGAGCAGAGTCTGGGATTAGAACCGCTATGCGATGAGGTTGTTGCATTTACTTTTTACCTTTGTGTTTCAATACTAATCTTGTTGTGTTTGATGCTGAGTTGGGTGATGGCTAGTCCACTTCTAAAGGTGCTGGCCAGTTCGGTCTCTTGATGTGTCTGTGGTTGAGATTGTTGTCTGCATTGAGGAGCACTTTCTTTGTATTAATTCTTAGGAAGATCCCTGTTGGAAATATTTTTAGTATAACTGATTTTCAGTGGAATGGGAAATGAGAGTCAGTTTAGCATTCTTTATGTTCTCAACCAATCTATTTTCCCTTTTCTTATTGCAATGCAAGGCATATAACTATTTTTGGCATTGTTTCAGCTTGTTTGTTATTTCAAGGAGCGGCTAATATCATCAGAGACGCTGGCAAGAAATCAAGTTATGCAGAAAGGTTATGGTGACCGTGGCCAGGTTCACAACACTACTGAAACAACAAAAATACTTCTTATGCTTAATTTTAGTTTGATGATTCCTATGAACTTCTAATACTTGTAAATTCAAATGAACCATAATTGCGGCTAAACTAATGGAATTTTAGGTGGATTTATCAATTTGTTTTTTGGATACATAAAATGCAAGAATTGTGCTACTTTCACTGTTATGAATGGAAACAAAGTTATATCTCCCTTTTATTATCAGTACAAGAAGAAGAAGCTTTAGCGTTCCTTTGCTCATATGTGTAGGAAAAAAATTTGTGTGTGTGGGGGGTATTTCTGTTGCCTATTTCTAATAATGATTACTTTGTTTGGACAATATGCTCTTGTCATTTCAGTTTAAATGTGAATTACTTCTTCCCTTTCTAATAATTCTAGACATTTCATTGGCAGGTTGCTATTGCTTTCACTTATCGGCGGAATGGAATGCTTGTAAGCTGCAAGTATCGGGACATCAACAAGAAATTTTGGCAGGTTCTTGTCAAAATGTTACTTTTTCTATAAAAAAGTATATTGAATCTGTAGACCTTGTATTTTGATTCTCCATTGGATGAATTCCTACCGCGAAATCTCTCTTGAATGATTCATAGAAGGATCATTGAACTTTCTCTGATTGGTGTCAAACACCTCAGAGGCTAGTAATTTGCGTGCACTACTGACGAGGGAGATTTTTTAGAGATCTTCATAATATATGTTTTATTTCATTTTAAGATGTGCTTCCTCTATGTTTGTGTTTGAACCTTTGTCATCCTTATTTAAACTTGAACTTCATGTTTTACTGCTTGGGTTCTCATTCAGCCTGTCAGTAAGCTCTTATGATGTTATCCTTGTCATATTCAATTTTTCGTAATGCATATTTGATCCTTCACTGATTTGCATTTATTTCAGGTGAAAGGCACAAAAAGTATTTATTTGATATTTAATTTGAAGTAATGTGTTTCTGATCCATTACTATTCTGCTTTTATTTCAGGAAAAGGATACAGAAAAAGTATTTTACGGACTAGATGATATAAAGGGAGCAGATGAAATCATCATTGTATTGTGTCTGCCTTTTGATTTGTGAGAAATTCCTTAGCTACTTCCCATGATGCTTATTAATTTATTGTAATTGTAGGTTGAAGGTGAAATGGACAAGCTTGCAATGGAAGAAGCTGGATTTCGTAATTGTGTGAGTGTCCCTGATGGTGCACCTCCATCAGTTTCTCCAAAGGATTTACCACCTAACGAGGAGGTCTGTCTCAACTTTAAAATTCAGAGTTTTGTCAGCAATGTTTATTGCTGTTTAGTATATGCTGCAGTCAATGATAGAGAAGTTGAGAAATTATAGTTTATTTACTCTACTCTATGATTATGTATATTTTGATAATTCCGGTAAAACTAGTCTATCTAGGCATGTCTCTTAGGATTATTAGTGCTATTTAATCTTAGTTTGTATAGGAACTAGAAAATTAGTTAGGAGTATGTAATTATGTTTTCCTATTAGTTTAGGACTATATTTGGTGCTTATATATTCTATGCAGTGGGAGGACTTTAAATAATTGAATTATGAGTATTTGATATAGTTTGTGGCCTTGTGTTTTGTTTCTTCCTCTCTTTTCTCCAAAGCACTCCTTTCTTCCTCCTCCCGAAATATCTCTGATTGCTACAGTAATCCTCAGATCACTATTCATGTTACTGTTAAAATCCCAATTCCATCTAAAGCACATCCTTAATCAATCACACTTCTGCATACATGTAACCTAAACCCTAATTCATCTCTTGGATTCCTTTCTCTCCAACTCTATCAACAAATTCTCCATAAGACACTGATCCAAAGTTGTCCTACATAATCATTGAATTTTGTCATGTCTATCGGAAAACAAAATGGAGGAAAAGGATCCATGCACGTGACCTCATGAGGCTTATTTATGTAGGGAGAAATAACATTAGTGTGAAAACACTTCTACACATAGATTGAATAAAAATGCAGTCCTCACCTTTGTGATTAAAAACCTTTTGAATGCTAGTTGCTATTTTTTTTTATGTTCTTCTGTAACCTTTTTAACAAAGTACTGTTAATTTCTCAAACGGGCATTCAGAGACCTTGCCAAATTAAAACAGTATTTTTCTCATTGTCCGTGTTAATAATATTTGTTTCCTTCTGTAATGGAAATCTGCATCTGATTTCACTTAAATGTATCTGTGAAGCTAGGACACAAAATATCAGTATCTCTGGAATTGCAAAGAGTACTTGAACAAGGTTGGTAAAAATAACTTGCACTTCTAGTGGGTGCAACCCATCAATTTAAAGATGCAATGTTTGACATTTACTTTATAGGTATCCCGCATAATACTTGCCACTGATGGAGATCCACCAGGTCAAGCATTGGCTGAAGAGCTTGCACGTCGTCTTGGAAGGGAAAGGTGCATAGCTTGGCTGCTGATAATACTGTTTCCTTTGTTACATGAGAATGATTTTCGCAAATTTGTTAAGAAAAGCCACCATCATTCTTCTTTTTTTGGTGGATGCAGATGCTGGCGAGTCAAATGGCCAAAGAAAAATATAGATGAAGATTTCAAGGATGCAAATGAGGTCAGATATGATAGCTCATATACATGCCATGACTATGTTTTAAGTACAAGTTGATTTTGTTTTCCCTTCTAATTTTTGTCGGTGATAAACTGGTACATACTTTGGCAAATGATGATTCACATGGCTTTGATTCAACAAAAAGTACTCATATGATACATGCTATTTTTCCTTTCCTCTGAACTATTTATTCTGGAATGATTTATGATTTAGTTGATTAATATCAAACCATGTTGTTGGTTGTATGCATTTCATGCATTTTTATAGATAATTGTTCTTTTCTTGATGAATCGATAGAGAATGATTTTGAAAGGCTCATGAAGCTTGCTTACGCTGCACATTTTCTTGTTGATATTTAACAACACTTGTAGCAAATATCTTCAGGTTCTCATGTTTTCGGGGCCACATGCGCTGAGGGATATAATTGAAAATGCTGAGTTATACCCTATACGTGGATTGTTCCAATTTAGTGATTACTTCCCTGAGATTGATGCATATTATAATCGCACTCTTGGGTTTGAATATGGTGCCTCAACTGGGTGGACAGCTCTAAATGAAATATATAACGTAAGACCTGAATTTTCTTTCTTTCCTTTTCCTTCAAACCTGCATTTTTTAAATCTTTTTTCATGGGGTATTTATTTAATTTCAGGTTATGAAATATTATGTCGCATGAGAATATTCTTTGAAAAACTATATTTGTAGAAAATTGTTATGGTTTTCAAAATATGAAGTTGTATATATCATCAATCAAACACTTTCAATAACATGTCTGGAGATAGCTGATCCATTTTTCCCAATTCTAATTCAATTGAAAAAAGAAGAAGAATTACAGGAAAATATTGAAATTAGGATATGGGTTGCAAAGAAGGGAAGGGGGTACGGTGGGAGGGAGCTGAACTTCTGTAATCTGTGGTTTTGAAAGGAGTTTTTGTCTGATATTCAGCGGGGGGGAAATATTCATGTTCTCTTAATTTTCTTCTCCATTTCTTTGTGTGGAAAGATTTCTTATTATTTCAGTTATAATCGTTCAATCTCTTTTTTGAATATTGAAATTAAAATCTTCTTTATGAAGAGGAGAAGAATGTGAACTGAGAAAAGTAACCGATGAACAGGTGTTTCTCTTATCTTCTCTTGGAAAGGGGGGTAATGCTGCTGTTAAATTTAATTTACTATGTATCAGTAAATTAGAGAAATCTGTGTATGTGAGTGTTAGGGAGAGAGTCAGTGAGAGAGAACAAGAGGAAGTTAATCATTTGTTTTTTTAAATCACGAAAATTTGCAGTGAGAGAACTGAATTTCTAAGGTTTTGAAAAAGAGTGATATAGTCAGTATGGTTGGAAATTCATATCACCTTAATTTTCTTCTCCATTTCTCTGTATAGAAAGGATGCCATATTCTTCAAGTTGCAATGATTCATGCTCTTTTCATGAATATTGTAATCTTCTTAACAAAGGGAAAAAAAGGGTACTGGGAAGTAACTAATAAACATGATGTTTTTATCATCTTTGGTAAGGGAGTTAATGTTGCAGCTGAAGTCTTTAAATTAATTGTAATTACATAAATGTGTCTCTGAATAATGGCAGACAGGCTGGTTTAATTGCATGTATTTTGATCAGGTTATGCCAGGAGAGTTGACTTTAGTAACTGGGGTTCCCAATTCAGGAAAGAGTGAGTGGATTGATGCTCTATTATGCAATCTGAATGAAAGTGTTGGCTGGAAATTCGCACTTTGCTCCATGGAGAACAATGTAAGCTAGTTCCTTTATGGTTAGTGTTTGACATGCACAATCTTGATGTTAGTGTTGGTTATCACCCTTCTTTGTGCATGTTCATTTAAACATGGGCTAATTATGATCAAACTGAATAGCAGTCTCTGGATACAGTTTAGATGCATTTAGGGCACAGGATTTTGGTTTTGTAGAATCAAGTCCTGCAAGTTGTCATATTCATTGTATTCATTGATTGAGCAACATGGTTTTAGAAATATAGTTAACTTTACATATTTTGAAGTTGTTAATCATATTCACATGAGCGTTGTTCACATGCAAATATGCTTTGTTTTATATATTTTTCCATCCTTTCTCAATATTATGTTTATTATATATGTTCTATTTACTAATATTTTTCTCAAGTGTCTGTCATTTTTCTTTACTATAGGTTCAGCAGCATGCTAGGAAACTTTTGGAGAAACACTTGAAGAAGCCCTTTTTTGATGCACGGTCAGTATGGTCTCCATCATTGCTCTATGATGTCCTTGGTTCTTTCATAATTTTCAACTTCCTATATTGTAATTCTTGATGAGTAATGTAACAGCAATTGAAATCTTTTCTTGAAAATATACTTCTAAAGTCTTACCTTTTTAATTGTAAATCAATTTATTCTTATCTATAATAATATTTGCTTTAGATTGCTGGATTAGTTGTGATAATTCATTTGGTTTTCTGTCACTTGTGTCAATTTCCTTGCTACTTTCATCTCACATGAATTCTATTAATTTTATTGTTTGATTTCTTTGCTAACCATAGTTATGGAGAATATGCTGAACGTATGAGTGCCGAGGAGTTAGAAGTTGGGAAGCAGTGGTTGAGCGATACATTTTATCTCATAAGGTAAGTTACAGTTCATAGTTTCCACTGCAGCTCAGGTGATATAAGTACAACCTTGCTCTAGTTATTATTATAGTTTCCGCTTGTTGATTTCTCTCTGATTCTTAATGTTCATGCATTACAAGTCATGTCTATCCTAAAATAGGGCAATCAACTATACTGGTTGGAAGGTCCTCAGCTTCTATAGCTATAAATTTGTAAATTTTTAGTTACAAGTTGCACAGTACCTGATGTCTAAAAAAGCAACATTACATCGTTGTTACGTTAATTTCTAGAAATCTGCTGAGACCACAAGCTGTCAGAATTTATTTTTCTAAAGCTTTCTCGGTTCATAAGTGCTGTTTTTTTATAATTTATTATTTAGAAAAGATAGTACAGCCTTTTATTCTGGTTTATGAACTTTCATGTCTAGCATAGAACTTCTAAAATATTGACTATTTTCTGTTCTTTTCCCAAACCAAAGTAGGTTGATGAATAATTACATGTAGGGAATGGTTAATAATGTTTGTATATATGCTTGTTGAACTTCTTGTTCACATTGAAGGAACAAATGTTTGAATTATCCCAGAACCTTAATTAATAATAACTTCTGGAAGAGCAGTCCTCATTGTGAAGCCTCTGAATGTTTCCAAACACTTGCTTTTTATCTAATTGCTGTCATTCTAATCAAGTTCATGATGTAACCTGTCAGCATTGCATTTGATGTCTTATTATGTGGGCTTTTCCTGTGGTTCATGGTGTAGATGTGAAGACGATGCACTTCCAAATATAAAATGGGTTCTTGACCTTGCAAGAGCTGCAGTTCTGAGACATGGGGTCCGTGGACTAGTAATTGATCCTTACAATGAGCTTGATCATCAACGCCTTGCTAACATGTGAGATGTCCATCCCTTTTGTTTGTGATGTGAACTAACACATTCTAAACTCTCTAGCTATTTGATATTTCAGCACAGCAGTTTGTGAACTGAAATAACACATCCTTATAATTTTTTATTGCTTCTCACTACTCATTTGTTTATGTCAAGTATTATGAGTATAAAGCTAGTGTCAAGTACTAATCACTGGTAAGACTGATTCAACTTTTGTTAAATTTGTACAACAGCTTGAGGCAAGGTGCTATCTCATCTTTTCACAGATGTGTTCTTCCACATAGTTTATTGCTAATTTATGTATGATTATGATGCTTAGAGTACAATAAACATTTTCTTGATTATCTATTTTGTTGTCTTAGCTTAATTGTTAATTGAAAATGAATGTTTTTTTAGCAGAAACTAAATGCAGGAAACATAATCCCTTGAAATGTTTGAAGAAAACCATATTCTTTTTGTAGGATTTATTTTTGAATGATATACACATGCCATAATTTGCAATTCAATGCTTGATATGAAATTTGCTTATGACAGGACTGAGACTGAGTATGTTAGTAAGATGCTTACACTGGTCAAAAGGTTTGCTCAACATCATGCCTGTCATGTTTGGTTAGTGGCACATCCGAGACAGGTTGGTATTTGTGATCTCAGGTTTTACGTGTCTTCTTAAGGACCTCTGTTAGTTTTTGCTAACATGTGTTCTGTCTTACAGTTGCAAAATTGGTCCGGCCAACCTCCTAATCTATATGATATAAGTGGCAGTGCACACTTTGTTAACAAATGCGACAATGGCATTGTCATTCATCGTAATAGGAATCCAAATGCTGGACCTATTGATCAAGTACAGGTGAGATATACTCATTTGTATGGTCTCCTGCATATGCGCATATTGGTAGACAATGGAGTCGACATGGTAATCTTGTATCACACAGACACATGGCATAATACTCTTTTGTTTTCTTTTCTTTCTCCCTTTAAACCAAAAGATATTCATGTACTTATCACCGTCATTATCTCTGGACACAAGTCTATTAATGAGTTTTATTACCTGCAGGTTTTGGTCAGGAAGGTTAGAAATAAGGTAGTTGGAACCATAGGAGATGCCTTCCTGTCATATAACAGGTATGACACTCAAAATTGTTATTGTGGTGTCTCATCACAACCTTACTATGATTACGAATAATAACTTCTCTTGGCTACCAAAATTATTTTGGCTTGACTTGATTCTGCCAAATACAACAGGTTTTAATCTGGTTTCTTAGAATTCCAATTCTAGCATAATATGAATATCATCACCATGGAAAGTAAATAAACTAAGATTTTTGTTTCAGTAGAAAATAGTCTTATCTTCCTGGCAATAGCAGGAAACTATTTGCACGGTATCGGTTTCTTTCTTCCGCCAAAACCGAAGAAAATATAACCATATTTAGGGTAACAAATAGTTCTTTTTTTGGTCTAGAGTGCAGTTTAATCTGATTGTTTTGTTGCTCTTTTTGCGTCCCGGATATCTTCCCCCCCCTCTACTTTGTTTCAGATTTGTGTGCTGTGTTTCTTCATGCTTTACATGAAACAAGCGTTAATGAATCTGTTGCGTGCACTTTGACAGAGTAACTGGTGAATTCATGAATGTTGATAATTCAGCTGGAAGCGACAATCAAGGCATTAAACCACATGGAAGTTAGCCAATTATGTAACTAACATGAAGGTAAAAGGCTTGTACATTTTCACTTGTACGTTAACAAATACATCAATGTTATTTTTTATAAGACGATTTACTTTAATGATCCAATCTTATAAACTAGGGCTTCGTATATCAGATTTTGATTGAAAAAGCCTTGTCTTCACAGTTTTCGTTACTCTTTCTTCTTTCCTTAAGCTGTAGTTTCTCTCATCCTAAACATGCTGGTGTGCATATTTTTGTCCAAGTGCAGTATTTTAAGTTTGAATTTAATATTTAGACCCTAACTTGATGTTATCTCATTGTTATAATCCGGACCGGTTTGACAACTATCTAGGGTTGGCATTGACCGAGTTAAAAATCCGGACCGGTTTGACAACTATCCGGGGCTGGTATGGACCGAGCTAAAAATCAGGGTTCGGACATGATTTTATTGTTTGAAAACTTTTTTTGGTCTACAATGACATCATATTCTTAAAAAATAAATTTGAAGATAAATCTTGATTGACTTGGTTTGACCGTGACGTGCCTCAGAAATCAACCACAGTGAATATCTTATGAAAAATGTTGAACCCTAAAGAAATTTGTTAGAAGTCTTTTCTAGCAATTATGGGTGACATTGTAATTTTTGGAAACTAGATGGATGTTATTGGAGAGCTATTAAAATATATGGGGTTAGCGGTGAAGCGTGTGGTGCCTAAAATTCATCCATTCTCAAGTCTTTCCACCTGAATTTGCCCATAATTTACTTGACTGAAGAATTGGTGTTTTGTGGGAGACCTTTAGCTGCCTTAACAGGTCTCTCCCGGCTCGAATCCGGATTAGTCGGTTGTGGCCGGATTACCGGATGATTAAAACCAAAAAAAAGAATTGCCGATTATTTGACTATGAAATGCATATATCGGGCCGATTTCTTCACTATTTCCCACTCGTATTTCTGTTTTGACGATTATTTACTGAGAAATGACGGTGTTGTCCAGAGGAGATGGCGATTATATGGCTATTTTTAAATCCTTCTTGATTATCTCAACGATTTATTTTCATCCGCAATTACTTTGTCAGGATTTCTAAGCAGTTATCTTCTAGCAATGATCAACAGGTATGAGCTCGAATTAAATAAGCAAAATATGGCAGCAAAGTAAAGCAATTAAGGATCCAGGGAAAGAAACTGGAAAATAATCGTTAGTTCCATGGAAACGATCGTAAGATAATCGTTTTAATGTCTGCATTTTTTTTTTTAATTTCATGATTAAGGGTTTTTGTTTAAGAACATTGCCCATGTTGAACGATGATCTTTCACAGATCAATCATTTATTGATTGCTTTTTCCTACCATTTTTTCATTTTTACAGTGTTGGGTTTCTTCAGCATCGTTTCCAAATCCTTAGGATTGTGATTCACCAAACAAAAACTGTTAGAATTATCTTAGAGTCAGCAGTTTTTATGTTCAAGCTAAAACACCCCTCGACCCTGTTGCTTGTGATGACGCCTGGGTTATGACATTTGACGACGTCTGAAGCGAATTTGAAGAGATCATGAACCTTTTCATAGCTGGTCATTGGGGTTTGAAGGTTGAAGATGAGCCTACCATATCAGAAAGAGAGTCGATGAGCAGGGGTTGAACTAGTAGTTGGAACCCTGAGCTCAATTCTTTTATGTGTCAATCACGTCGTCAATTCCGTTTCGATTGATGTTTTGTTTTTTTAATTAGAACAAAATATTTTGGTTTCAGAGTGTTTCAGCATGCTATTTTAGAGTTGTACTACTTATGTGTGTGTATATATATATATATAATTAAATATATTAATTCATTTTTTTCTAGTTCAAATCCAAAAATAAAATTATTTAGAATTGTGCAATTTAATCTAAAAAAAAGACAATAAAATGATTGTGCTAAACAAAATTATGAACATGTATAATATTATGAGAATATCATCATCAATCTCGCAAGGTCATTATATTCTCTGATTGCTTTGAAATTTTAACATAATATATATAAATATGTCAAGAGACTTGTAAAATTTCATCTCAATTTAACGGTTGGATTAAGAGATATGATTGATATTATAAAGTTATTCATTATTTAAAAAAAAACATTATTTAGCCGAAACAGAACGAGCGAAATGAAACCAAAACGTTTTGGCCAGTATTTGGACGAAAAATCCAAAATATTCTGGAATTTAAACAGAGATAAAAACAATGTCATTTTATCTCGTTTTTTTTAACTTGTATGAAATGTTTCGCTGTTTTGACCGAAACAAAACAAAACGAACGACTATGGTTGGAACCTTGAGCTCAATTGTTTTGTGTGCACATCTCATTGATCATCAAGAAAGTTGCATGAAAACCATCTAGTAAGGTGTACAATGGTAATAGTTTCGGACTAAGGAGTTTTGTTTTCTCGATGGTCTCAAATTTGAGCTATGTGGCTGTTAATATGATCATCACTAGAGATTTACATGATTATTATATTCAAGGTCCGTGAAATTATTCGAGGTACGTGTAAATTAGACCGAACAACCATTCTAATGCTAATAATAATAATAAAAAAAAGCTGCATGAAGCGGGTCCAGTATTATTATTCATACAGGTAGCAGATCCTGCTGCTACGATTTGGCCACCTAACCTAACAAGGAGCCATGATGCGACAGAACAAAGCCAGAAAAGTGGTCAAAGTGTGTGACCATCTGTCAGACGGGTGCCTGCTCTGCTGCCTTGGAGGAATGAGTCAAAGGCAAGCACAGAACAACATGCTTTCCCATTAATAAATTTCATCATTTAGCCTTTTAAAAGGGGACGTGATGTGCTGCTACCTCCTTTTTCTATTTCTTCTCCAGCCAATTACAGTTGGCCACCTAGCTAGCTGTCCCTCCAAGAATAATAGTCCAGCCATGCATGAAAATGTTCTGCGAAAAAGGAGCCGGGAAATTTAGGGAGATTATTAACAAGTTGGATCGAAGAAAACCCACCAAGTTAAGGACTATATGGTTAAAAGTTCTTAGAAAATGATTTACAAATACTTTGCCTTGAGTACACAGCATGTCTTGTGCTGGACGAATGTCATGCCACTCTTGGTGCTGGTTTGCTTGTAATGATAGTTTTTAGTTAACTTATTTTTTTATTTTTTTAAAAACCAATGACTAACAACAAGGTTTTTCTCAAGCTATTCATGTATTAACAAGTCACGAGTTTGAATCAAAATTGATTTTAAAAAGTGATTGTAAAGGCCAAGTTTTGGAAAGAGGTGGTGATTCTTGTCGATGCCCTTCAAAACAGAAAGCCGGTTCAAGAAGACTCGATGGGCCTCTATCATGCAAAGATATTGTCTGATATCGTGTTTTAAAAGTATTTTTTAAAAAATAATTTTTATTTTATTTTTTACTTTAAATTAATTTGTTTTGGGATTTTTAGATTATTTTTCATATATTAATATTAAAAATAATTTTTTTAAAAAATAAAAAACAACCATAATAACATTCCTAATCCGACACTAAAAGGGTTCAAATTGATTACAGAAAACTTAGCACAATAATTGAAAGGCTATAAGAAAACAACTGTCATGTTGTTGTCATGTTGACACAATGATTAAATTTAGCATAATTTCAAATGGCTTTACCAAATAAATCCAAGCTTTCGTTGCCCAATACAAATGTGGACCCCAGAAGGATTCTCTCATGCCAAAAATATTGCTGGCCTCCAGGGTAGCAAAACTCTAGGGAAAGAGAATCCCCCAACGGCTCCCATGCGGTGGCTACAGATATGTGACCGTTGGTGGGGCCTTCCTTTTGAAGTCTTCCAAAATATATAACCGTTACAATGCCCTCCACTATTATCTCAGCAAGCAAAATATAGACAGACACCACAACAGCTCTAACTCAACCAAATATTTTTGGAGAAATCTAAAAATAACGCTCAAGATTTGAGGTGGGTTTTCTTTCATTTTGTTGTTTCGTTTTGTTAAAAGCACAAAGCTTTCTTTCTTATGCTGTCTTGTTGTTCTTTTTGATGTTTCAGTTTGGTGTTAGACTTGAAAGTTGAAACAATGACTGTTGAGGTTAAGGTTGAAGAAACTAAAGTGGCTGAGGGTGTCGTGGTTCCTCAAGAAGAGCCTGAAAAGGATGTTGTTGTTGAAGAGAGCAAGAATGACGTTAAGGGAGCTGCGGAGGTGAAGGAAGTGGATGCTGCTGGTGATGTTGGGCCCAAAACAGTTCAAAAGAGTTCTTCTTATAAGGAGGAAAGCAATTTTCTTTCTGATCTGAAGGAGTTTGAGAGGAAGGCCTTGAGTGAGCTGAAATTGAAACTGGAAGAGGCAATTCTTGGAAACAGTTTGTTCAAGAAAGAAGGGGCAAAGAAGAAGGAGGTGGAGAAGCCATTGGAGGAAGAGAAAGAGAAGGAAAAAGAAACCAAGGAAGGAAAAGAGAGTGGGGAACAAGAAGGTGAGAAGACAGAAGATGTGAAACCCGAAGGAGTTAGTGAGAAGGAAATAACAGTCCAGGAACGTGAAGAAGAGGAGAAAACTGAGGTTGTTATTGAAGGAGAAAAAAGTGAAGAAATTGACAGGGATGTCTCCATTTGGGGAGTCCCACTTTTGCCTAGCAAGGGATCTGAAGGAACTGATGTGGTCCTATTGAAGTTCTTGAGGGCTAGGGATTTCAAAGTTAACGATGCATTGGAGATGCTCAAGAAGACCCTTCAATGGAGGAAAGAATCCAACATTGATTCACTCTTGGATGAAGAAATAGGAGTGGATCTAAGCTCAGCATTCTACATGAATGGAGTTGATCGCAAAGGCCACCCTGTGTGCTACAACATCTATGGGGTGTTTGAGAATGAGGAGCTTTATGCAAAGGCGTTTGGAGATGAAGAGAAGCGCAAGCAGTTCTTGAGATGGAGATTTCAATTAATGGAGAAAGGTATTCAAAAGCTTGATTTGAGGCCTGATGGTATTTCTTCTCTGCTTCAAATCAGTGATCTCAAGAATTCTCCTTCCCCATCAAAGAAAGAGCTCAGGACTGCCATGAGCAAAGCTGTCACCCTTTTGCAAGACAATTATCCTGAATTTGTTGCAAAAAATGTGAGTGATCTAAATTTGATTGGCCCAAGTTGTTTCTTTCTTTGATGTCGATCTTGTTTTTATTCACACATGACGGTAGATTTGGTGCATTGCCAATGCACATTATGGTAGATTTAGACAGAAATTAGAAGCCAATGTGACAATAACTTGTATAGTCTTTGATTTTCTTCTATGTTTTTGAACAATGCAGATATTCATAAATGTTCCATTTTGGTATTATGCTTTCAACGCCCTGCTATCTCCTTTCTTAGCTCAAAGAACCAAGAGCAAATTTGTGTTTGTTCGCCCCGCCAAGACCACCGAGACCTTGCTCAAGTAAATCTCCTTTCTTTCACCTTCTTGAAATAGATATCTAAGTGTGTTTAGAATCTGACAACTTGAATCTAATGGCAACTAAAGGTATGTTCCGGCCGAGGAAGTTCCTGTCCAATATGGCGGCTTCAAGAGGGAGGGTGATTTCGAGTTCTCCAGCAAAGATGGTGAAGTTTCAGAACTTGTAATCAAAGCTGGATCAACTGAAACCATAGAGATCCCTGCAGCAGAGGTACTAATTAGCAATGATCCTTGTATCCTGCTCCTTTTGTCCTTCTTCGGAGATGCCTATTTTTCCTGTATAATTGTTGACAGGAACAAGGAACAGAGAATGCCTGACTAAAAATTGGTGCTTTGGTGACAGGTTGGAGCCACATTGCTTTGGGACCTGACAGTTGTGGGATGGGAAGTGCATTACAAGGAGGAGTTTGTGCCAAGTGATGAGGCTTCCTACACCATCATCATCCAAAAGGGCAAGAAAATGAGCTCAAATGAAGAGCCAACTCGCAACACTTTCAGGAACAATGAGCCTGGAAAGGTAGTTCTGACCATTCAGAATTCGTCAAGCAAGAAGAAGAGGGCCCTGTACCGATACAAGACCAAGAAGAATGCTTCCTACTGAGAGAAAGACTCCCTTCATCAGTCTTTTTTATTTCCTGTGACAATTATTTTTCTAGATAGAAAACATTGATTCTTTTCAGGATTGATATAATCGTGTGATTTGATTTGTTATTTCTGGGGTTCTTTTTTCAGTTTCTTTGCTAAACATTCCGTGAGAAAGAAGGATTATTTTGTGAAAAATGCAATAAATTAAGATTGATCACCATTTCTGTATCTTGATCCAGTTACCTTTTCTCCCTGTATGCATGTCTATATGTTGACAGAGACTAAAGCCTCTTTCTTTTTCTTATTATTGGAGGCTTGGTTTTCGCAGGTTGATCATGTCATATGCTTATTAACTATAAATTACTCTGATTACTTTGATAATGGGTCGTCTTTCTATAAACAAGTTATCTCTTACTCAGAAATATATATATAATTATTCAAGATAAATGATCTTGAACACATGCATGAGCTCACACACACAAATAAAGGGAAATTTATTGGAAATAATGGTGCCAGCGGGGGTGGAGCCATGTTAAGGAAACTCTTGCACAAAAGGAAATCAGCTCATGATCTGCCACAATCAAACTCGATCGGCAGACCTCCTTCGGCTGTCTTTCCTATTCCATTTGATTAGAATTAATGTTGTCATTTAAAGCCTGATTACATATCATTCAAAACCGATTGTATTACCTTGTTAGTTTCATTCAAACTGTATATAAATATGTAAACATACAACCAGAAATTCATCAATCAAAGAACAAATCTTCTAAATCTTATATGGTATTAGAGCACAAAAACTCTGACAAGCAATTTGATTTTCTAATCCTTCTCTTACTTGTGTTCATCCATGGCCACTGACACCTCCGCCACTAACCTTTTGTCCGAGTGCAGCTCCACCACACCCACTTTAATTACCATCAACGTTGCAGCTCAATTACCAATCAAACTCACACCCACCAACTATCTGTCCTGGCGTGCCCAATTCATTGCCCTTCTTTATGGGTATGATCTCATGGGTTGTGTTGATGGTTCTAATATCTGCCCATCAACTGCCCAAATAGTGTCTCACAACCTCTGGATCCGACAAGATCATCTTCTTCTTCATGCAATTCTTGCCTCTGTCTCACCGCAGGTCATCTCCCTCATGGCCTCTGCCAAAACATCCAAAGAGGCCTGGGACAAGCTTCTTCATCTCTTTGCCAGCAAAGCCCGTGCCCGTGTTCTTGGTTTAAAAGAACGCCTTACTCTTCTACGCCGCGAGTATAAATCAGTTTCTGAATAACTACAAGAAGTTCGTGTTATTGCAGATGAACTCACCTTCATTGATGTCCCCCTCTCCGATGATGATCTCCTACTCTACATTCTCAATGGTGTTGGATATGATTTTAAGGAAATTGCAGTAGTGGTTTGTTCCCGTGACACCTCCATCTCCTTTGAAAATATTCGTGACAAATTAGTTGATACAGATGTTGCTGCCCCAATAATCACTGCCAATGTTACTCAGACATCTTGCTCCATTCCTCAAACCATGGATACCAGTCTAACACTTTCAGTTCACACCGTGGGTCCTTTTCCTGCATAAAAGGAAATCAGCTCATGATCTGCCATAATCAAACTCGATCGACACACGATTGGCAGAGGCTACTCCTTCAGCTGTCTGTCCTATTTCATTTTATTAAAATTAATTTTGTCATTAAAGCCTGATTACATCTCATTCAAAGTTGATTGTATTACTTTATTAGTTTCATTCAAACTGTATATAAATATGTAAATATACAACCAGAAATTCATCAATCAAAGAACAATTCTTCTAAATCTTATAAGCCAAACCCATAACCTCATATTTTCTTGTGCGTGTTGTCAACTGCGCTAAAACACTAAATTATTGTAAATCAATTTTTACAGTTTATTAAGATATTTTATTGTTTATTTAAATAATAAAACACCATAAAAAACTATAATTTTTTGTATAATATAATTGTTTACTAGTGAAATCAATGGGAAGGTTATAAAAAGTTTGGAAAATACCGTTCAAAGTTGTTCTAAATTAGGCCTAATGAACCTTGATTATAAATACGGGTTCCATAGATATCAACTAAAAAAACAAATATATTTAAAATTTTAAAAAGTCCAAGCATTGTTGGAGCACTGTAAGGCATAAGCCAAAAACAAAAAAGTCTAGATCAATTTTTATTTATATTTTTTTATTTATAATGACTGGAAAAATCTGTTGAAGATCATGGATATCAAGGCTGCAGCAGATGAAGATTAGAGCATGGAGTCCTATTTGATTTCTAGTATTAGTGTTTAGATTATTATTGAATTAGCTGTAGGGCATTTTATCTATTTCAGATCATGTTGATCAAGTGTTCTAGTTTAGGTGCAATTTAAATTCTAGGACTTATCTAGTACAAGAAGAAGTTGTAATCAACTATACCTCTTGTAATCATTTATTTTTGCTATAAATAAAGGAAAGGCTATGGCAGTAACCTAATTAAGATTCTGCTCATTTGTTCTGGAATTTTGTTCTTTATTGTTCTTCAAATTCTGGGCAGCTGTTCTTCGTGTTCTTCATTTTCTGGCAATTCCAGATTTTGATCTGAATAGTGCCTGTTTTAGTCAACAAGTCAACATAGTTGACTTTTTTTTTCGTTGACTTTTGGGTTTTGATTTCTACAATTGGTATCGGAGCGGTGTTGTTCTTTGTGGGGATTGTGTGAAACACGAGTGATTCTTTGTGAGGTAAATTAAAAAATCAAAGCTTGATAGCTTTGAAGGGTTCTTGGACAAAACAGATTTTTTGGGTTCTTTTTTGTGCATTTTTTTGGGTGCAGTGTGAAATGAGTTACGGGTGCAAATTTTCAGTCATCAACACCTATATTTACAGGTGTGAATTATGGAGTGTGGGCTGTAAAGATGGAAGCTTACTCGAAGGCTTTTGATCTATGGGATTATGTGGATGCGGGCAAGGTCCCAACTCCCCTAGACGATGATCCAACCTTGAATCAAATAAGATTTTTTCAATGAAGAGAAATCCAAGAGTTTCAGAGCACTTACTAGCATATATAATGCTGTGAGTGAGGAGATTTTTACAAGGATTATGACTTGTAAAACAGCCAAAGAAGCTTGGGATAAGCTAAAGGCTGAATTCCAAGGGGATGAAAAATCAAGGAGGATGCAGGGTGATGAATCCGAGAAGGCAATTTGAAGCCTTGAGAATGAGGGAGACTGATACAATTAAGGATTACTCTTCCCAAATTTCAAAACTTGTCAATCAAGTGAGACTTTTGGGGGGAAGATTTTCCAGATTCAAGGATTGTGGAGAAGGTCTTGGTGAGCTTACCCGACGGGTTTGAACACAAGATATGTTCACTTGAAGACTCACATGATTTTTTCCGAAATCAGCCTTCAAGAGCTGATTAATGCTCTGCAATCAGTGGAGGAGAGGCACTCTTATAGACATCAAGAGTCAAGTGGTGAAGCCCTTGTGGCAAAGGTGAAAGACAAACATCATGCCAAACCTGTTTTTCGAAACATGCTTTGAAAATAGAAGAGAAAAAGAGCAACAATCGGAAGCCAAACAATTGGCGGTCATTCAACAGGAAAGGGAACACCTCGGGAGTGGAAAAGAGAGAAGAATTTCCACCTTGCAAGTATTGCAAGAAGACTAATCACCGAGACTCTTGGTGCTGGCTCAAAAAACATCCAAAGTGTAGAAGATGCAAAGAATTCGGCCACATGCAAAAATTTTGCAAGAAAACTGAAGTTGCAAGAATTGCACAAACCGAAGATGATGCTGAGGAGGAGAAAGAAGAGCAATTATTTATGGTAATTGCAGAACCTACATGCAACATAACCGAGGTAAAATCTTCACTTTGGCTCATTGATTCGGGATGCACAAATCACATGACAGCAGACATTGATTTATTCAAAGATTTGGATAGAAATTTTTTTGTCCAAAGTAAGAATAGCTAATGGAGATTATGTGCAAGTTGAAGGAAGAGGTGCAATTGCAGTTGACACTATGGCGAGTACGAAAATTTTAAAGAATGTTATGTATGTGCCTCAATTGAAACAAAATCTTGTGAGTGTGGGACAATTGTTAGAAACGGGTTATGCATTGTCATTTAAGCATGGTATATGCAAAATTAAAGATGATAAAGGGGTGCTGTTATTGTCCACTAGAATGGTGAATAGAAGCTTTAATGTTGATTGGAATTCAACATATTTGAAAGCTAATGCATGTAGAGAGGATGAGTCAATACTTTGGCACAAAAGGCTTGGGCATTTTAACTATGCAGCCTTAAGGAAGATGTCTAACTTAGAGATGGCACATGGTTTGCCAAATATATTGAATGAGGATGTGTTTTGTGAAGCTTGTCAGCTAGGGAAACAAACAAAAGTTGCTTTTCCTAATAATACACTTAGATCCACATCTAAGTTGCAGCTTGTGCACACCGATTTGTGTGGCCCTATGTCTAATGAATCCTTGAGTGGATCAAGGTACTTTCTCTTGTTCATTGATGACTATAGCAGGTTTTGTTGGAGTTATTTTTTGAAGGCAAAAGCTGATGTGTTTTGTGAGTTTCGAAGTTCAAAGCTGCTGTTGAACTTGAAACCGGGCTGCAAAATCAAAATTCGAGGTCCGACAATGGAGGTGAGTATACCTCTCGGCAATTTGATGATTTTTTTGGTGAAAGAAGGTATCAAACATCAGCTAACAATTCCTTATACCCCTCAGCAAAATGGGGGTAAGTGAAAGGAAAAAATAGAACACTTATGGAGATGGCTAGGTGTTTGTTGTTTGAGAAGAAAATGCCCTTAAAATTACAGGGCGGAGGTCGTCAACACAGACCCACCTATATTTTGAACCGAATGATTTCTAGAGTTTTAGGAGATAAAACTCCATATGAATTGTGGTATGATACTAAACCTAGTATTAACCATTTAAGGGTGTTTGGTTGTATTTGCTATGTATTGAAACCCGAAGTTAATAGGAAGAAATTGGATGAAAAAGCCGAGATGGGAGTGTTCATTGGTTATAGCTCAAAATCCAAGGCTTATAAGGTTTATGTTGTAAATGCCGACAAGGTTATTGTTGCTAGAAATGTGAAGATGATTGAAAATGCAGCATGGAATTGGGAGAGCACAACTAAAACACTACCAAAACAGATTCAGTTTTATGAGCAAGAAAAGGATGAAGACAGTGATGATGAACCCGTGAGGGGCACGAGATCATTGGTCGAGATCTATAGCAGATGCAATGTGGCTGATGCTCGAACCCTGTTGGAGTTGAAGAAGCCTTGAAATCCAAGGTATGGATAGCTGCAATGAAGGAGGAGCTTGCAATGATTGAGAAAAACCGGACTGGAAGCTTGTTGACAGACACTGCAAACAAAAAGATAATTGGGGGTAAGATGGATTTTTAAGACAAAGTTGAATGCCGATGGTAAGATAAACAAACATAAAGCAAGATTAGTGGTTAAGGGTTATGCTCAAGAGGCAGGGGGTGGATTATACTGATACTTTTGCCCCGGTTTCTAGACATGACACAATGAAGCTCTTGCTTGCTCTTGCGGCACAAAATGGTCTGGTATGTTTATCAATTAGATGTTAAATCTGCATTTCTTAATGGTTATTTGAATGAGGAAATTTATGTTGATCAACCAGTTGGGTTTGAGAATGATAATCCAAACCAAGTTTATCTTTTGAAGAAAGCTTTATATGGGCTCAAACAAGCTCCTAGAGCTTGGTATAGTAGGCTTGATGAACACTTGTTGAGCTTAGGATTTGAAAGAAGTGCAAATGAGGTGACCTTGTATGTTAAGCATGTTGATAAACATGTATTGATGGTGTCGAGTATATGTGGATGATTTGTCGATCACAGGGTGACAAGAAGCAGCTGATAGAAGAGTTCAAATTGAACATGAAAGAGCAATTTGAGATGAATGAGCTTGGCTTGTTGTCTTATTTTTTTGGGAATGGAGGTAATGCAATCGGAACAAGGATGTTTTATTTGTCAAAAATCCTTTGTTAAGAAGATTTTGGATAGCTTTGCAATGACAAATTGTAAATCGGTTCCTACTCCTATGATACTAGGACTGAAATTGGTGAAAGATGATGGAACTCAAAAGTGTGATGGAAAGACTTATAGAAGCTTGATTGGGAGCTTATTATATTTAACCATCACAAGGCCCCGACATTGTGTTTGCTGTTAATTATCTTTCAAGGTTTATGCAGGATCCAAATCAATCACATTTCATGGCTGCCAAACGTGTGCTAAGGTATTTGCGAGGGGACTAAGTCTCTCGGCTTGAATTTTGTGAAGTCCAAACCCGTCAGCCCTTGTTGGCTATACTCGACGATGATTGGGGAGGGAGTGAGTGCATGATGAGCACCTCCGGTTATTGCTTTGTTTTGGGATCAAATGTTTTCAGCTGGCTTTCAAAGAAACAATCAATTGTTGCTCATTCTACAGCTGAGGCGAGTATGTGGCAGCTTATGTGGCAGCTAAACAATTAGTTTGGTTGAGGAAAATGCTTAAGGATCTTGATTGTGTTCAAGTTAATCCTACTGTCTTGCTATGTGACAACATGTCAGCCCATAGCCATTTCGAAAAAATTCTGTTTTTCACAATAAAACCAAGCACATGAAGATTAAGTACCATGCATTGAGGCAATTTCAACAAGAAGGGGAGTTAGAGATGGAATACTCGCTCATCCAAGGAGCAATTGGCTGATTTCTTTACCAAACCATTAGCCAAAGATAGGTTTGAAGAATTAAGGATGAAGATAGGAATGTGCAGACCTTGCATCCAAGGAGGAGTGTTGAAGATCATGGATATCAAGGCTGCAGCAGATGAAGATTAGAGCATGGAGTCCTATTTGATTTCTAGTATTAGTGTTTAGATTATTATTGAATTAGTCTGTAGGGCATTTTATCTATTTCGGATCATGTTGATCAAGTGTTCTAGTTTAGGTGCAATTTAAATTCTAGGACTTATCTAGTACAAGAAGAAGTTGTAATCAACTATACCTCTTGTAATCATTTATTTTTTGCTATAAATAAAGGAAAGGCTATGGCAAGTAACCTAATTAAGATTCTGCTAATTTGTTCGGAATTTTGTTCTTTATTGTTCTTCAAATTCTGGGCAGCTGTTCTTCGTGTTCTTCATTTTCTGGCAATTCCAGATTTTGATCTGAATAGTGCCTGTTTTAGTCAACAAGTCAACACAGTTGACTTTTTTTCGTTGACTTTTGGGTTTTGATTTCTACAAAATCAATATCCAATTATTTGGGTTTGAAAACCAAAATCTTAGTAAAAAACACCCCGAAAAACATTACATAAAACCTTAATGAACCCATTGGTATCTTTGAAACACCTTTTAGTCAGTAAAAAAACCAAACCAAATTTAGAATATTTTTATGTATTTTTTCCAACATGGATAAAAGACTATAAAACCTTTGTTGGAAACTTTTTAAAGCTGAATCTATCAATACAAAATTTTCCTGTGGCTAGAGTATAGCATGCAGATTCCTTCCTCTCATCTCTTCTCTGTATAATGATTTTCTACTCTTTAACATTTAGGAACCGAAACATAAAAAATAAAGTTTAAGATATAAATATTAAAACCTAAAGAAACAAGAACCAAATAATGAAAACTTAAAACTCGAGTAACCAAGTTGTTGCATGGAAATTAAACTTGGTCCCAATTCCACCAATCGTGACTGTTTTCAATGTCTCGAGAACCTTGGAACAAAATGCAACAACGCTTGGTCATCGATGGTAGTCCATAGCGAATAAGCTTGATGAAGATATTTTCACTAGAATTTTCTTAAGGAAAGTTGATTCCAGTGAAGAAGGAAAGACCACAATACAAACTGCATTCACCATCTTATTTCTTGGTGAGGTAGATAGGCTTCTTTCATTGCTGCACGGGAGCTTTCCCGAGCTCGGATTGGTGAAAGAAGATTGCATTGAAATGAGTTGGATCGAGTCAATTCTATATTTTTCTGGATTCCCAAACAATTCATCCGTAGATGTTTTGCTTGACAAGACTCCTATATTAATGCATTAATAAAAGGAAAATCTAACTACATGAAGGAACCTGTCACAGTCCTAGGCGCGAGGGTGCGCCAATGAGAACATTATTGGGTTATTGGCAGCATGCATGGGCAGAGGCAGATTCAGCAGCAGTGTGTGCGTGGAAGAATTCGGGGAAAGTTCTTTGGGTGTGTGAAACATCTTAGTGATAGGCTAAACACGAGTTGGAATTGTGAGGAAGACTTAGTCTAGTGCGAGACTAGACTACCACACTGAGAGTAAAATCTTGTCAAAATTTTCATCCCTGTGTCAGAACCTATCCCGGAAATCACATTGGAAGGTATTTGGGAAAAGGATGAATCAATTAGAGATTGAGATAGCTGAATTGCAGTTCAATGCATATGGTGGAAGAATGAATGAGTGATTAGACTCTAGCCTTCCATTTCCTTAAAGATCGGGGAATTTATATCAAACTGAATACTTGGTGATTTGGTCTGATGATGTTACGAAACCATTTCACCTAAAAATTTAAGCTGTTAGGTGGGGTCCCAGAATATGATTTATATTATTTTTTAACATACCTCCTCAAGTGAAAGCTTTTTGTGCTTGAAACTTGCACACAAACTCACACTATCTTGTGTTTGATTTTTTATCAAATAGAATGAAGGTGGTGAGATTCAAACTCGTGACTGCTAGGTCAACAAGGCTCTGAAACCATGTTACGGAACCATCTCACCTAAAAGCTCAAGCTATTATGTGAGGTCCTAGAATATAATTTATATTATTCTCTAACAAATAAAAACAATCAAACATCCGAATGATACATAAGTTGGATAAGAAGGCTACACAATTACATGACTCCTTATGTTTCAAAAAACCCTGGAGAAGCATATGTGAATTATAGAGATCTTGACATTGGAATCACAAGCGAGCATTTGGGGTAGGAAATATTTTAAGAACAACTTTGATAGGTCGGTTCGCTTGAAGACTGCATCGATCCTGCTAATTTCTTTAGGCATGAACAAAGCCTTCGATTATGAACTATATATTGATTTAGTACTACATAACCTATACAAGTAAGACTTCGATTATGTGTTCGAGTTCCCTATTAATTATTTTTCAATTTAATAATATAATGTCGAAGAAGATTATCTCTATTGAGTCACGTAATTAATTAAGTATTTGGCCTCCGAAAGGAAATATAAAATAAAAAAAATAAAAGCACCAAACAATGTTAGGATTAATTTAAAGAGGACCCGTAAGCTCATTTGCACATAGTCGCGAGATGAGGTTAGGATCTTGACTCAAATATGGCATATTACCATCGAAGATTCAAATCCTATTTGAGATCCCATATAAATAATTCCTCATGAATGTCCAAAAAACTACCAGAAGCCTTGCTTAAACCGGCATCACCAATTTTTAATTTTAAGTCTTCTAGGATTAGATGCATACGGCTCAAGAATAATATGACTATTTATAAATTTCCCTTAGGTAACATAGACCCGGTTTGATTTCCTCGAGCTGCACATGCATATTGTTGAAGATGTTTAATTTATTAAGTGTTTGTTTGGAGTGGTGGTTGCGGTTTTTTTTAAAAGTGTTTGGAGTGTGGTTGCAGTTGTTTTTCGTTCAGATTTGTATCAAAATAATATATTTTTTTAAAATTATTTTTGACATCAACCCATGAAAATGATATAAAAACACTAAAAAAGTTAATTTAATGTAAAAAAATAAAAATAAAAATTTTATGTTTTTAAAAAGTGCTTTTGAAACACAATAACAAACAGGGTCTAATTTATTAAAGTCGTTTTATAAAATAAAACATGCTAGAAAAAATTAATGTTTTCTCCTATTTCTGGGTGATGGATGAAATAAGAAAAACCCTAGAATATTTTATAAGAACGCATTTAGTCACATACCCCTGATCGCTACAACCTTTTTAATATATATTTTAGCATGTTGTTGGATTAACTTGATTTTTTCATGCGTTGAAAGCCGCAATTTCCACAAGGGTGACATTCTCGTGCTAGAAACCTCATTGGCTGTCTTCATGACATTTTGTTTTTGTTGATTATTTTATAAACCTATCTATATATAAAGTTGTTTGCCGTTGACTTCGAGACGTAATATATATTTCTATAATAAGGTAAGACCAAATTATACGTATCTTTATACCTGAGATTATCCACTACCTCCAATCCTTTCAACGATAATTAATAGACTAGCAATCGGGTGCAATGAAATTTGTCAGCTTGATTTATCTTGTACGTTTTAAATTTGAAAATTACTTGAAGGAAATCTCATAGGTAGTTTATAGGATTGTTGTAGTGAGAAATTTCTCGTCTCTGAAAACTGCAACATTCAAAATTCCGTACAGTTTTGACAAATGGGAAGTTTTTTTCTCAAGAAAAACGTTATGTTAATGGAGTGCCATGACAACCTCAGCATGATCCTACAATTAATCAGCATGAATATTGTTTTTTATAACCGGGTGTCTAGACCAGCTTGATCGCACCACAATTAATCCCCGAACTCATTGAACATCCTGCAAGCCCAATGAATAGATAAGGTACTGCAGGAATGACAAAAATATCTGGAAGGACTTAAACCCGGATAACTAGAAGGAACAAACGCTTCACTTATCGCTAGGCCAAGACCCTGCTGACCATCAGCATGGATATTGAAGCATAGAATCATTATCTGCAGGAGTAGTTAGTGAACTTCATTGACGTAATTAACAAGTTTTAGCTTATCGTACGTTGAATCAAGATAGATGTTAGGCATGCACAAGAAGCACATGATTACTAGAATGTACAAGCTATCAATCCTTTGATGTCAATATTATTTCAATCGGCTGAATAAATTAAAAATATTAATATCCAACGTCTGGGTTGTCATTGCCCATGTAATCGAACAAGAAAATATGAACAAAGCTAACAACCCAAGAAATGCTACCATAAATTGTCAACTTCTTGTCTTGCCGAACAAGTTGGCTACGATCCTTGCTTGGAAATTTCCACCTTCCCATTCGTCGATGTTGCTCAGCTGTAATCTAGATCATGGTTGAATTTTCACCATCTTGTAGATTAATAGGGCGTAAAATGTTCATAGACAATCACCATTCTGAATTACTATAAATAAGGGAGTCTCTTGCATCTTTCTATATGCACAAAAACATGATCAGAACCATGAATTCTCTGAGCTCTTCGATGTTCCCATTCCTGTTTCTCTTTCTGTTTTCATTCTCATGGCTAGCTTCAGCTGACCGTCATGAGGATTTTCTTCAATGCCTTCATTCTCAAAACTTGAACTCCCTTTCTAAGGTAGTATACACCCCAATCAACTCCTCATATTCATATGTATTGCAGTTTTCATTACGGAATGGAAGGTTCAACACAAAAGCCACCCCAAAACCATTAGTTATTGTTACACCTCTAAATGTAGCTCACATTCAAGCTGCCATTACCTGCTCCCAGAAACACGGCCTGCAAATTAGAGCTCGAAGTGGTGGCCATGACTATGAGGGCCTCTCTTATGTTGCTGTTGTACCTTTCGTGATTATTGATCTTATAAATATGCGAACAGTTACAGTTGATGTAGGAAACAAAATTGCATGGGTTCAAGCTGGAGCTACACTAGGAGAAGTTTACTACAGAATCGGTGAGAAAAGTAGAACTCTTGCCTTCCCGGCGGGGGTTTGCCCAACTGTGGGATCCGGAGGGCACTTTAGTGGAGGAGGACATGGGATGATGATGCGTAAATATGGCCTTGCTGCAGACCATATAATCGATGCCAAACTAATCGATGTTAAAGGCAGAATCCTTGACCGAGCATCGATGGGAGAAGATTTGTTCTGGGCCATTCGAGGAGGTGGAGGCAACACCTTTGGAGTTGTGGTTGCATGGAAACTAGAATTGGTCACAGTTCCACCAACTGTGACAGTGTTCAATGTCAGCAGAACTTTGGAACAAAACGCAACAAAACTCGTTCATCAGTGGCAGTCTGCAATACCAAAGTTTGACGAAGATCTATTCTCCAGAATTTTCCTTTCGAGAGTTAACACTTCTCGGGAAGGAAAAACAACAATACTCGCCGTATACACCTCCTTGTTTCTAGGTGGCACTGATAGACTCCTATCAATGATGCAGCGGAGCTTTCCCCAGCTCGGTTTGGTTAAAGAAGACTGCATCGAGATGAGTTGGATCGAGTCTACTGTCTACTTCGCGCAATTTCCACGCAATTCATCTCTGGATGTTTTACTTGACAGGAACCCAGGATCCACAGTATCTTTCAAAGGAAAAACAGACTATGTGACAGAGCCTATACCTGAAATAGCTCTGCAAGGAATATGGGAAAGGCTTAACCAACTGGATGCCGAAGTAGCTCAATTGCAATTCACAGCCTATGGAGGGAAAATGGATGAAATCTCGGAGACCAGCACTCCATTTCCACATAGAGCAGGAAATCTATTCCAAATTCATTACGCTGTCTTCTGGGGCGTGGGCGTTCAAGACACTACGATATCTCAAAAATATACAAGCTGGATCAGAAAACTTTACAGCTATATGACTCCTTATGTTACGAAAAATCCACGACAAGCATATATCAATTACAGAGATCTTGACCTGGGAATGAACAACCTAGGCAACACAAGCTACAAACAGGCAAGAGTTTGGGGTACCAAGTATTTCAAGAACAACTTTGACCGGTTGGTGCATGTGAAGACCAAAGTTGATCCAGCTAATTTCTTTAGAAATGAACAAAGCATCCCTCCTCTCACATCTTGGTGATAGATTAACAGAAATATTATATATTGATAGACGAAGTGATTTGAATAGAATTCTACCTAGTATATATTTTTAGTAGTAATAATAAATAAAGGTATGCTCTATACGATCTAGAGCAAGAGATTTCAATCTTTATTATTGTGTTTGGCTTGAGGTTTGCTCTATATATACGATCTAGAGCACTGTGCTCTCATGACATTGTATCTCTTGATTCAAATAATTGCATTCTTATGAATCAGACTCTACAACCTAGTTTTTGTTAAAAGCATAAATCAATCAACACTTAATTGATGAGTCTTTTAAATTACCAAAACCTTTAATATTACCTAAATAAATAAATAAATCAAGATTTGGGTACCAAAATCGAACCTTAATTAGAATGCCAAATTATTGAAATTAGAGACTTAATTGCATAAAATTCAAATTCTAGAAGGCAATTGAAGGCTGAAATGAACAAATTCAAAACCAAGGGTAAATATGTAGAATACATGCAGCTTCAGGAACCGAAATCAATAACTTTAAGGACTTAATTGAAGAGAAAAATTTAATTAACTAATCAAGGGTTAAAGTGGTCAAATCCAAAACTAATGACGACACTCAAATCCAAAGTCAAAATAGGATTTTAGCTAGGGTTGAAATTATAAAATTAAAGATGTAATTGAAGAAATTGAATGCATAAGGGTGCAATCGAGGATTCCCAAACTAGACAGCTCTAATTTCAAAGGTTAGCCAAAACGATGTCATTTTATGCATATTGTACACCTTCTTTCCTGATTTGGGGTGATTGGGGAGACATTTCCTGGTAGTTTAATATGATGTTTTTGACCACCTCAAAAGATAAAATCACCATCATTTGACTCACAAACACCCATCAACAACTCTATGATCTTGAAATCAAACGATATCTCATACTCTCTATTTATTTCTCTAATATCTTGTCCTTGATCAACCTTCACTGTATATTCAAGAAAACTAATCGGTTGAGAACTTCAAACAATTAAATATGGAGTTACAAGTGTTCAAATCAAGCAAGAAAGGGTTCAATAGAAGGATATGCATCTCCTTTATCAATCCTAAGTGGTCTTGTCACCCATTTATACAAAACCACCTAAGCGTTTCAGATGTTCACACTTAAAATGATCTAGAAGGTTCTTATATAAAGTTATAAACCATCCCCTCTAGATCAAAAGGCCAAAAACACATTCCTTTGTCCCCAAGGTTTCTACAAAATCATTTGAACCTAAAATCAGAAGTTTTGCTCAAAACCAGTAAGATGTTAGCTAGCTAAAACCCATAATGATCAGTAGAAGCAAAGAGAAAACAAAGAGGAAGCAAGGAAAAAAGGAAAAGGAAAAGGAAAAAGAAAAAAATAATCTAAAATAATCCGAAGGAGGTGCAAAACAACCAAGGTATACCCCCTGAAACCATGTGGCCTGCCTGGTTTCTTAAATTCATGGTTCAATCCATTTTCTTAGTGTTAGTTGATTCTTAATTATATTATGCTATGCTTTTTAGCCTAAAACTGATAATGTGGATTGATGAAGCTGAAAAAAGCTGGCTTAAAGGCCTAATTTAATTCTGCCATTATTATTCTGCTTTCTTTCTCACGGGCAACTTCAGCTGAACTTAATATAATTAATTAATTATTATTTATTCTGAATATATTCATTATCCCCGAAACAATATTTAGTACATGCATTTGTCAAAGGACTAAAAAAAAACTACCCGGAATAAGAAGAGTCTTGGCTTATCATGAGCTTGAGCTGGAATATTAAAAAAATGATTTTTCTTTTTCCATATTACACGCGTGCTATGAAAGTGAGTATTAAATTGATAAAAATATATCAAATAAAGATAAAGAAAATTGGGATAAATTAAAGGTTAAAATTGTTTTTTTAATATACCATAGTCAATTGATCGGTCTTTTTTAATTAATACACCATTTGAACATTGTAATATACAATGTATATATACAACAATTAATACAATAGAATAAGTTATCTTCTAGCTGAAAGGTCAACTATGAACACCAGGCGTGTGGATTGACTGGTAAAGAGATTGTTCCAGCTTAATCAAGGTCTCGTGTTCGATTTTTGGATATACAGCTACGTTAAATTCTCGGTAGGGAGAGCTTTATTATCCTTGTGATCCCACCCGGCTCGAATCTAGATTAGTTGGGGCTATGATTTTGGATATTGGATGGCTTGACAAAAAAACTATGAATGCCACGTGAATTTATAAAATCTTGACATCCATGCAATAAGTCACAAAAACCATGCAAGTGTGTAAGACTCTCGTTCTAGAAATCTCTTTGGCTGGCTTGACTTTTTGTTCTTATCTTATGAACCTAGCTATACATCAAGCTGCTTGCCATAGACTTTCATTTTAATATTGTGTTAACAATTATTTTAGTTTTTGTTTTTTAAAATATTTTTTATTTTTATATATATATTAAAATAATGTTTTTAATAAAACAATTGAAAAATATTTTTTTTAAAAAAAAAACAGGAGTTGCAACAGAAACAAATATGCTCTGAAATATCATGTGAAACATGATGTACTCTATAGACATCAGTTTTCAATGAATCATGATTTTAATAAGTTTCATTACAATAATTAAGGTAAATCTCAGGTAGGACTAAATTATATGTGTCTTATACCTGAGATTATTCATTACGTTCACACTCCTTCCGACGATAATTCAGGAAATCTGATTGAATTAATAAATGGTACATTAATTAACTGGTTGCTAAGAAATTAATTTATTTTTATTTATTAACTTATCTCAACTTAGTTTATCTTGTACGTTTAACCTTCGAAAATTAACAGTTGATTATTTGAAGGCCGATCTCGTCGGTGGTTTAAGGGGAAATTATAATGAGAAATTTCTTTTGTTTTGGAAAAGTAACATTCAAAATCCAGTAAAATTATCGTCAAAATTTTCCTCTAAGAAAAAAAATTGTGTTAATTGAGTTCAATGACATCATCACCATGATCCTACCAAACACAAAATTTCATCAACATGGATATTGAAGCACAGGATCGTCCCTGTAATAGAACAAGAAGATGAGAAGAAAGCTAACACACCACGAAACGCTACCATAAATTGTCAAATCTCGTGCATGTAAGTTGGCTACGATCCTTGTTTGAAATTTCCACGTTCCCATTTGCTGTTCTTCCTCATCTGCAATCTAGATAATGGTTGAAATGTCATCATCTTCTCGATTAATTGGGAAAAAACATTTTATCTAAATTTTTTTTTCATAAACAAGCACCCTTCAGAACTCTATAAATAAGGGAGCCTCTTGCACCTATATGCACAAAACATTATCAGAGACATGAACTCTCTAAGCTCTTCGATGTTCCCATTCCTGTTTCTCTTTCTGTTTTCTTTTTCATGGCTAGCTTCAGCTGACAGTCATGAGGATTTTCTTCGATGCCTTCATTCTCAAAACTCGAACTCCATTTCCAAGGTCATTTACACCCCAATCAACTCCTCATATTCATCTGTGTTGCAGTTTTCAATACGAAACGGCAGGTTCAACACAAGTGCCACCCCAAAACCACTAGTCATTGTTACACCTCTAAATGTAGCCCACATTCAAGCTGCCATTACCTGCTCCCATAAACATGGCCTGCAAATTAGAGTCCGAGGTGGTGGCCATGACTATGAGGGTCTCTCTTATGTTGCTGTTATACCTTTCGTGGTTATTGATCTAATCAATATGCGAACAGTTACTGTTGATGTAGCAAATAAAACTGCATGGGTTCAAGGTGGGGCTACTTTAGGCGAAGTTTACTATAGAATTGCCGAGAAAAGTAGAAATCTTGCCTTCCCGGCGGGTGTTTGCCCTACAGTGGGTGTTGGTGGCCACATTAGCGGAGGAGGAACTGGTATGATCATGCGTAAATATGGTCTCGCTGTAGATCATATAATCGATGCACAATTAATCGATGTCAAGGGTAGAATCCTAGATAGAGCATCAATGGGAGAAGATCTATTTTGGGCTATTCGAGGCGGTGGAGGAAATACCTTCGGAGTAGTTGTTGCATGGAAACTAGAATTGGTCCCGATTCCAGCTTCTGTAACTGTGTTTAATGTCACAAGAATATTAATGAAAGAAGATGCCACAAAACTCATTCATCAATGGCAATACGCAATAGAAAAGTTCGACGAAGATTTATTCTCAAGAATTTTCATTTGGAGATCAGCTAACTCTACTCAAGACGGAAAGCCAATGATACAAGCTGCATTCACCTCTCTGTTTCTTGGCGGGGTAGATAGACTTGTTTCTTATATGCAGCAGAGCTTTCCCGAGCTTGGTTTGGTGAAAGAGGATTGCATTGAAATGAGTTGGATCGAGTCTACAGTCTACTTTGCTCAATTTCCTCGTAATACATCCTTGGAAGTGTTGCTTAATAGGAGTCCTCGGCCCACAATCTTTTTCAAAGGAAAAACTGACTTCGTCAAGGAACCTATACCTAAAACTGCATTGGAAGGAATATGGGAAAGGCTTGAACTTGTCGAAGCCGAATCCGCCGAGTTGCAATTCACTGCCTATGGAGGAAAGATGAACGAAATTGCAGAGGCCAGCACTCCATTTCCTCACAGAGCCGGTACACTATACCAAATTCATTATGGGATCGTTTGGGATGAAGAAGGCATTGAGGCATATGCAAAACATATAAGTTGGATGAGAAGGCTTTACAGCTACATGGCTCCTTATGTTTCGAAAAATCCTAGACAAGCATATGTCAACTATAGAGATCTTGACCTCGGAGTGAACAACCTAGGCAACACAAGTTACAGACAAGCAAGCATATGGGGTACCAAATATTTCAAGAACAACTTCGACAGGTTGGTGCGTGTCAAGACAGCAGTTGATCCCACCAATTTCTTTAGAAATGAACAAAGCATTCCTCCTCTATCATCTTGGTGATAGCAGGTTACTGAATATAGTTATATAGAAAATATGATTGGCAATAAATTTAATATTTGGTTTTCTTATTTATAAAACTTTATGTTGTATTGAGTTGTGCCTAGTGACATGCTTGTCTTCAAAGATTACTCATACTATTTGAACCTTGAGTTATTAAATAAAATATTTTTGGACTGATACAAAATTTACAAGAGATTATTTTTTTTAATAAAACTCGTAGTAATAATAACTTTAATAATGATAGCAAATCATTATTAGCTACGCGGGGTGGGCGGCCATATCATTTTTTTAATGTACAAAAATGGATGTTTGTAAAGAAGCAATAAGAACCTAATGCTTGAGTTATTATTATTTTTAGATTTAATAAGATTTAGTAATGTAAATTTTATTTAAACCATAGATAATGAAGCAACGATTGATCAAAATAAATGACCACTTATACCACACCTAGAAGAAGAACAAGAAGAAAAATCAATGCAAACCCACCACCACCCAATTATCAACATCTCACATAACAAAAGAAACTTTATCAAGATAGTTCAAACTCGACTGCAAAATTTTGGATGATGACATAAGAAGTTGTATGGGTTACTAGAACAACGTCCTAAAAAGGAAATCCAACAAAACCAAATGGACTAAACATTCATCCACATATATTAAGTAAACAAATTCTATTTAATTCAAGAGTAAATTTTATTTAAACCATAGATAATGAAGCAACAATTAATCAAAATAAATGACCACTTATACTACACCTAGAAGAAGAACAAGAAGAAAAATCAATGCAAAACCACCATCACCCAATTATCAACATCTCACATCACAAAAGAAACCTTATCAAGATAGTTCAAACTTGACTGCAAAATTTTGGATGATGACATAAGAAGTTGTTTGGGTTACTAGAACACCGTTCTAAAAAGGAAATCCAACAAAACCAAATGAACTAAACATTCATCCACATATATTAAGTAAACAAATTCTATTTAATTCAAGAGTAAATTTTATTTAAACCATAGATAATGAAGCAACGATTAATCAAAATAAATGACCACTTATACTACACCTAGAAGAAGAACAAGAAGAAAAATCAATGCAAAACCACCATCACCCAATTATCAACATCTCACATCACAAAAGAAACCTTATCAAGATAGTTCAAACTCGACTGCAAAATTTTGGATGATGACATAAGAAGTTGTATGGGTTACTAGGACAACATCCTAAAAAGGAAATCCAACAAAACCAAATGGACTAAACATTCATCCACATATATTAAGTGAACATATTCTATTTAATTCAAGAGTAAATTTTATTTTAAGAAAATAACAAATAATGTAGCCCACATTCAAGTTTCCATTACTTGCTCCCAAATATATGACCTGTAAATTAGAGTTCAAAGTGTGGCCATGACCACACCCCGTCCAACTTGTGCACTCTCTAAGCTATTAAGGAAGTAGAAAAGGATAAGTTGCGCTGCAACCATTGTAATGGAAATCGCTATACAATAGACACTTGTTTTGAGATTCATAGTTTTGCTGTCATGGCAATCATCCAAAGTGACCATACTAAACCGGGTGAATTACTCTCTTTAGCCAAAACAGTTGACCCATCTTCAACCATAGGTGTTATGACGATAATTTTTTCATGCTTCGCGCCCCACCATCCTCCTGATTGGGGGGACAACGACGTGCGGTGAAAATGAGGGTGTTATATAGCCGTAAAATTTATGACTATAATTATCAGGAGTCGCCACCTAGTATTAAGGTCACTAGGAACCTATTGATTTGCGAGAGTCTAATAAGGAGACTTGTTATGCAAAGGGAAGATGCATCACCTCCAGTGCACCCTACCTAAGGTAGGTTGCATTGTTGTTTGTTTACTTTTTCTAAGTTAAAAAAAAATATATTTTTACACTGCATTTTCAAAAACCATTTTTTTTTTGTCTAAGGATGTACTTTACAACGTAATTTTACACCGTAGTTAAAAACTTTTTTCTTATCTACAGATATATTATACAATGTAATTTTACACCGTAGTAAAAATCTTTTTTATCTGCGGTCCAAATTTTCATTTTAAAATATGAGAAAGATGCATAAAATATTTTTACAAAAAATATGATGGAAAAACTTTGGAATCCGTTCGTATGCATGAAAATAACACATTTTTTATTTTATTTTTTAAATGCAATTTTTTTTGAAAAAAAAATAAATATTAAAAAATTAAAAAAAAATTGGGTCGGGCCTGACCCAGCTAAATGGGTCGACCCAGCCAAATTGGCCTAAATGTCCAACTCTAATGGGTTGGGCTGGACCCGATCCAGCCAACTGGTCTTGGCCGAGAGTGGCCCAGCCCAACAGCCAATTAACGTGAAGTGAATTAATTCACTCAGTTCACTTCATGTGAATAGTAACAGGTGATCGCCCGACCACAACGAGAGGCTCAGCTGCCACTATCGCCGGGTATAGGAGGCCGAGGTGATTGTTCTTGTGGTGGTGGCGTCGAAAATTGCGGCCTGTGGTGGTTGGAGGGGGCGTTATCGGGTCACGTTACTGGTTCAAGCTGGTGCGCTGTTGTTCGTCGCCGAAGAAGAAGGATGATCCTGCTAGGGAGCTGCTGGTGTGGGGGAGGAATCGCTGATGCCAAGAGAGCGGCCGTTGTGCTCGCCGAGAGCTATTGCTGAAGGAGAGAGAGGGTTGTTTGCCACTGGTTTTAGAGAGAGAGAGGGTCGACAAAGAGAAAGAGAGACAATGGTTGTTGCTGGTTCAGCCAAAGATGAGGAAAAAGTCATGACAACCAATTGGGAGTCTACCGTAGTCATTTAGAACCCCATGTGATTGGCTGTGTAGCTTATGTCCACCCGTAGAAAACTCAACACACAAAACTGGATCCATGCACAGTGCGACGTATCTTTCTTGGCTTCAATCCTCACCAAAACAGATACCAACGCTACCACCCTTTTTCTCACCAAATGTATGTCAACATGGATGTTACTTTTTCTGAAACAAAATACTTTTTCCATAAGAATCCATCTAGCTCTAGTCCTTAGGGGGAGCTCTGGAATATGATGCCTATAAGCGGATTGATCTTCCCAAACCATTTGAATAGTTCAAAACTTTTAGAGTTATCGTGAAGATGTTTTTTTATTTCTCTTCATATATATATATATATATATATATATATATATATATATATATATATATATATATATAGAATAAGCTCTTGTACATTTATTAAAGACTTATTTGTTTTTTCTGCATTCAATGTCTTCAAATTGTTTAGCACTGGAACGCCTTTCTCTCCTAACATCTCTCCAATAATTTATGTAGGGTTGCTAGCAGTGTTACCTTGCTTTTTCTATAATCTTGGATCACCTTATCTCTCCATTTACTCACACAATGGTTGTTATCATTTAGTTGTACATTGCTGATTTTTTTTTTAAATCATATGATTTAGATAGGTTTTCTAAGAGTTGTTTGAGAAATTGAATAAAGAAGTCATAGAGTTAAGCATAATTAACGCAGTCGAGTTACAACATCATAGTTTTTAATTCAAATGTTGGATTGCAAGTTCACCACCCATCCAAAATTCCTTAAATTAGGCTCTAAAAATCCTATCTTACTCAATTTTGTTATTTTATTATTTTCAAGTTTAGTTTTGGATTTTCGATTATTTTCTTTTATGTTTTACAATTTGTATCCTAATTAAAAAAAGTTTTGATTTCACCTCTCGTTAAGCTAATCAAGCCTTTCAAAAGTTTAATTGAACCCTTGGTTTCTTAAATGTTTGCCATTTTTCTCCCATATTCAACTTTCTTCTTAATTAAGTATTTATTTGTCAAAATTTGACTATCAAACCTTGCAATCATGTCCATGTTGACCCTCAAACCTTTAATTTGTGAAATCTTGACTAAATTATTTATTTGTTCAAGAAAGAACCCAAATTATCCGTCCACCTGGTATTTTGAACAATCAGCTAAGCTTGATTGATCCAAAGTATTATATTTTTCCTCTTTTTTTTATGAAAAAAGAATATTCTTTACATTAGAAATTTTGGAGGAAATGCAAAATTAGGCTATGACATATATTATATATTTAATACCATCTTTGTTTTTTGGTATTAAGACTATCTATCCAATGTTTACATCCACAACAAAAAATGATGTTGATGTGTTATCCTTGAGAATAATTTGGAAGATTTAAAGGGCAACTAGCGTATTATGTGGACAACCAATGTATTACCATGTAGTGTTTTAGTATTTTTGTCTAACTAATGATTGTGGGAGGAAACCGTGTAATAAGATAGAGGACAGCCACGACTTTAGCTGTTTCTACAATTTCCGTCTTTCATTTTTTTCACAATATTTTATCAAACCTCGACATCACATGAGTTGTTCCTCCTTGACAAGTCTTTATATGGTAATGTATTCTACATTTATAGAGCTTGATAATCCAAGTCAAACAAGCTTATAGAAGAGGAGAATATAACTGAAAATTTAATTAATAGATGTTACGTACACATAAATGATAAAAGAATCATCTTACTTAAGAGTTTAAGCTATGAGGTGAGGTCTCAGAATATAATTTATATTGTTCTTTAGCATACCCTCACAAGTAAAAATTCTAAAAGCTTGAAACTTTCATACAGATATATTGCTTTATACTTGATTTTTATCAAATACAGTGATGGCGATCACCTAAAAATATAAACACTTCCATCTCGGTCAACTTTGACAATTTTATTACAGGAATCGTATTCATGGACAACTTCTTCATGTATAACAAATCTGTTGGGTAAGAGCAGATCAATATTTTATAAACGGATATGCAATTAATTTTAATAAATTATTTATAGGTTGGAGGAATTAATACAATTCTACGAATGTATTGTTATATTTTTATAATAACCTCTTGAAAATATGGAAAATTATAAATTGTGTTAGGATAAGAATTAATTGGCATTGTTTGGGCTGGCCCTTACGTGTTGCCTTGATCTATACGCCATATCAGAGCCATGAAGTTTTCTTCATACAGAAAATTGAAATCTAAAAAACGTTTATGTAAAAGAAATCAATCTTTGACCCGACTATATCAAGTTCATCATTTCAGTTACCTCGAACATTAATTGAATATTACAATAATAATTTCATTAAAAAAATTGCTGAGACCGAAGCACGATATCACTACTTTTCTTAATTCATATATTGTATACTACGAAGTAGTGTTTATTCATCACACAAGAATATGAACATCGCTACATGAGGGAAGACTCAGCCATGACGTCGCGACTCTATGTTTGCACAATTCTTGCTTGGTAAACTAATTACTTTATTCTATTAACATTAGTAATGTATGTTTTGTTAGTTTAATATATCATGTGATTAATTATACATGATATTATTATATTCATGTAAATACGCATTTATTATTAACAAAGACTTAAATTATCTTTAATAATCATATAATATTATATTAATGAATCTAATATATAGATCTAAAATAAAGATAAAATTCATGAGACAAGAAAATTTTGCAAGACCAATCCTAAAATGTTCATAGGCAATGCTCTCTTAAATACCAAATATTTACTATAGCTGCGGAGATTGATACATATTATGGTTTTTACTTTAGAAAAGATCACATGACATGTTATCGTTATATTATTTTATATAAAGAATGTTATGTTTTGATCATATTACATGTTACTGTAATTGAGATAACAAAAAAACATCTATCTATCGGAGCATGTAATTAAGTTCCGAACTCCTTATTCTAAGTCTAACATGAACACTGTCGACAATTCTTAATGAATATATATATATAGTAGTATGACAGCATCTTTTATATGTCAACTACACCAGTCTGATCTGATGAGCAGATATTAGACTTTTCGTTTTTTGGTCAAAATACTAATAGCCGCAATCCCAAAAAGGGGTGTTTTCTGCACACCACAAAATAGAAGTTGACCATCTAGAGGGTCAAAGACTCTAACTAGATGAAGCATATCCATTAATTAGCCAAGTTGAACATACGTACCAAATTGAAATTTAGAGGAAACGTTTTGAGAATTGAAATTTAGAGGAAACGTTTTGAGAATTGACATTACAAGTGTCTTCAGATAAATTAGATATTGGTGATAATCTATATTTTCATTTTTAATTTTTACAATTCGACTATGTAGTCTTCGAGTGTAGGTGAGGTAAAACTCAAACTTTTATAACTAGCTTGACATAGCTGTTAATTAGAATAGGATCAAAAGTCGGTCAAACATTATTGTTTTTTTGGATGAACTGGGAAATTTTATCTAGATATGAAAAATGAAAGAAATATTTTCTGTAGTTCGTTCAAAATGACACATTACCTTTCAATAGTGATTAAACCTTAAAGAAACTTGTTCCATAACATACCTTTTCCAAGGCGACAGTCAAACTTAGGGTTGGCAATGTTATTCATAGCTCATCCTGAAAGTGGCTTACTTGTAAAATAAGAGAGAAGCTTCATTAATTTAGAAAATGGTTTTTATTAGCTTGTTTTTCTAATAAAAACATGTTTATATTTATTGAATTATGTGATGAAATTTATTGTGTGATGAAAAAAATGGATAAGAACGAGTTAGGTTCTTTAGGGCCGGAGGGTTTTTTGTTTTGGAAGTATGGTACGGCAAAAAGCTTGATTGAACTCCATAAAAATGGAGGAAGAGGCATTCTCATGCATTGTAGGGAGTTGAGCTCGAATCATAATCTCACAATTTTTTATCTCAACCCTTAACTAATGAACTACCATTTTGAGTTGAAATGCCAAATTAATAGCTTATTTCTCTTCCCCTTGCTATATTGTTTTGATCACATTTTTGTGTGTGAACAAATCTCGAATATGCTCATCCCAGTTGCTGCGTGTACATGTGTGGCCCCAGAAAACATACATAAAATTTGAGATATCTAATCTCGAACCCATTTTCTTGTTATGACCTGAACTGATCTCAAGGGGAAATACATGCATTTGTTGCCATGGCGTGTGCATGACAGTGAATTGGTTCTAGATAAGAGGAAAAGGTAATCTATAAATTTATATAACAAAGTTTTCTCCAATAAGATTGATATGGAATATCTTAGTTTTCAATGTCAACGGTAGATTAGCTAGATTTTTAATTTGTGGCGTCCTTTGAATTTTAGTAGTCAAATATGGGGAGGTGACTTGCATGATCCTCTAACATTATTTTAATTTTGTTGTTTTGAGCCAACTCAATCATTATAAAACCCCATAAACCAAGGCTAGAAGAGAACCTCAAATCTCTTGAACAATCCAAAAATGTCAAGGTTTAAAATGTTCGCATTGCTTCTAGTTTTTCTCCTATCCATCTCATGGAAGGCGACTTCAGATTTAGCTGATGAAAATTTTCTCCAGTGTCTTTCAAACCATTCCCAGCCATCTTACCCGATCTCCTCGGCTGTTTACACTCCAAACAATGATTCATACTCATCTGTCTTGCAATCTTATATTCGAAATCTTCGGTTCAACATGTCCACAACCCCGAAACCACTTCTTATTCTCACTGCATTGCATGCATCTCATGTCCAAGCTGCCATCATTTGTGCTCGAGAACGTAACTTTCAAATGAAAATCCGAAGTGGAGGCCATGACTATGAAGGTGTTTCTTATGTGTCAGATGTTCCATTCTTTGTCCTCGACATGTTCAACCTTCGATCAATTGATGTTGATGTAGCTAGTGAGACTGCTTGGGTTCAAACCGGAGCAACCCTTGGCGAAGTTTACTATAGAATTTCTGAGAAAAGCAAAACACATGGTTTTCCAGCTGGTGTTTGTCCTACAGTCGGTGTTGGTGGTCACTTCGGTGGTGGTGGATATGGTAATATGATGAGAAAATATGGCCTCACCGTCGATAACATAATCGATGCGAAAATGGTTGATGTTAATGGAAGACTTCTTGACAGAGAATCTATGGGAGAAGATTTATTCTGGGCTATAACAGGTGGAGGAGGATCAAGCTTCGGAGTTGTTCTGGCATATAAAATTAAGATTGTTCGTGTTCCTGAAGTTGTCACTGTCTTTCGAGTTCGAAGAACACTCGAACAGAATGCAACAGATATTGTTGAACAGTGGCAACAAGTTGCATACAATCTTGAAGATGACCTTTTCATTAGACTTACCATGGACGTAGTAAACAGTACTGCTCGAATCGGCGAAAAGACGGTAAGGACAACATTCCGAGCACTGTTTCTCGGAGACTCTGAAAGACTTCTTTCTATCATGAATGCAAGCTTCCCTAAACTGGGTTTGCTTCGGTCAGACTGTATAGAAATGAGTTGGCTTGAATCAGTCCTTTTCTGGACAGATTTCACTCTCGGGACACCAACGAATGTTTTGCTAAGTAGAACACCACAGTCACTTACTTACTTGAAAAGGAAATCAGATTACGTGCAAAAGCCAATCCCAAGGGATGGTTTGGAGGGAATTTGGAAGAAAATGATCGAGCTACAAACGCCTCAGCTTACTTTCAATCCTTATGGAGGAAAAATGTGGGAGATTCCAGCAGCAGAAAGACCATTTCCACATAGAGCTGGGAACTTATGGAAGATTCAGTACGCAACAAATTGGAATGAAGGTGGTCAAGAAGTAGCAAATAGTTACATAGATTTGACAAGGCAACTCTATAGTTACATGACTCCCTTCGTGTCAAAGAATCCGAGGCAAGCATTCCTTAACTATAGAGACCTGGACTTGGGAATCAATCACAATGGCAAGGAAAGCTACTTGGAGGGAAGAGTTTATGGAATCAAGTATTTTCAGGAGAATTTCAACAGATTGGTTAAAATCAAGACTAAGGTTGATCCAGGCAATTTCTTTAGGAATGAACAAAGTATCCCTACTTTTCCATATAGGAAGAAGTAGAAGCATTTGTGACTAGGTGCTGCTCTTATTTAAGTTTTTTGTTGTTGTTGTTGTTGTTGTGAAAGTTTGTTTGTGCAGCAAACCAACAGGATAAAAAGAAGACAGTCTGTTCTTTGTTTGAAATAAAATATTGTTACGTAATTAAAGAGTATTATTGCATTTTTTAAAGAGGTTAATAAAAAATACTAATATTAGTTCAAGTACATCTCATTATATAGCATATTTATCTTTTTTTTTAAAGTAAAAAGGAAATTATCTAGGAGTTGCTAACTTATTATCTAATAAAAAACATTTAAATTATGTGGTTAATATAATATGAACTAATTGACTTGATAAGTCCAAAAATAACTCAAATGACTAGTAAAAATATAATTTAACTAAAAACAATCAAAATGATGTCATTTATTTTTTAAGAATATTGAGACTGCAATACATTGAATCTATCAGGATTAATCTGCTAAATCTATAATTTGGGTCATAAGATCATGTTATAGAAATCAAATCAATATAAACTATGGAAAAAAAATCAAAATCAATTTGGGTTATTCTTTAAAACTTGTAATCTAAGACTATCCTAAGTCTTTTAATTTCTAGATTGGTTTTAAATTCTTAATATTAACAGTATCACAATTTTGATTTGTTGCAATTTTTTCATGAAATTAAAATTGATTATATATTTTGGTTTCATTTTGGCCCTCAGAATTTTCATTTCCGGTTTGATTTTAAATCCTTTAATTTTTTTGGTATCAAAGTTTAGATTTGTTTCAATTGTGTCCTTTAAATGAAATTTATTATATATTTATTTTCATTTTGGCTCTTATACTTTTAATCTTTTATTTTATTGTAATTCGTTTATTTTATATATATATATATATATATATATATATATATATATATATATATATATATATATATTTCTTAAATGGTTCTTACTTTTGCCCATGTTTATAAGTACATGTAAGAACAGATAATATAATGTATTTCTGTAGAGAATTGTATTGAATTAATAGATGTGTTTGTCTGCTCAATTGCATTTAAATAGAGCAAAACCTTTACATAGCTTAAAGAGGATTTGCAGATTTACAGGTATAAGTATGGAAATGTACAAAATGGAAACAAGACTTTAGCATAATGAAAAAGGAAGTAGCCGTTGGTCACACTGGTTCTGGGGAGAATTGATTTGCAGAATTGGAATGTGATGAATGCGTGAGATCCTTTCCTTGAATAGTTCTAACACCCCCCCTCAAAGTGATGGGGATTAGGATCACCATTAGTTTGGACCTTAGCAAAGTAAACCGGCTGCAGTGTGGCCTTTGGTGAAGATATCACCAATTTGATCATGTGTGGAGATATGCTTCACTTGGATGTCTTTGTTGAGGACCTTTTCTCAGATGAAGTGGTAGTCGACCTCAACGTGTTTTGTGCGAGCGTGGAACACCGGATTTGATGCTAGGGCAATAGCACCGATGTTGTCACACCAAATTGTGGGAGTTGAGTGTAGAAGAACACCGAGTTCCTTTAGAATCATCCGAAGCCAGTATAGTTCAGCAGTGACAATGGCTAGGCTGCGGTATTCGACTTCGGTGCTGTTTTTAGACACAATGGGTTGTTTCTTGGTTGTCCAGGAGATGACATTTTTCCCAAGGAAGATCCCATATCCAGTGGTGCTACGGCGATCATCTGGGTTGCCAGCCCAATCAGAGTCACAATAGGCTTGTACGTTGACAGTGCCAGGAGAGAAATAGAGGTCATAGTCAACACTTGCTTTAAGGTAGCGGAGCACTCTCTTGACTGCTATCCAGTGGGGTTCCCGAGGATTATGCATAAATTGGCACAATTGATTAACCGTATAAGTAATGTCAGGACGTGAGATAGTGCAATATTGAAGAGCTCCAACAACTCGGTGATATTCAGTAGGGTCAGATAAAAGTTCTCCTTCAGAGGAAGAGAGTTTAGGACTCGAGACTGTTGGACAATGGAGAGGCTTGGCACCCACCATGTTGGTGCTGTGTAGGAGGTCAGTGATATACCGAGTTTGACGCAGGTGTAGCCCATGGGAGTCTCTGCTAGCTTGGACACCTAAGAAGAAACTAAGCTCACCCAAATCTTTAACATTAAAGGAGTCAGTAAGAGATGAAATAAACGAATCGATTACATCTTGTGTGGAGCCAGTGACTAGTATATCATCAACATAAATCAACACATACATTTTAACTGAATTCGTATCATAAATAAACAGGGAATAATCAGCAGTGGATTCAATAAAACCATACTCTAGCAGTGATTGAGATAGACGATGAAACTAAGCACGTGGTGTCTGCTTAAGTCCATACAAAGATTTGTGCAAACGGCAGACATAATCTGGGTGAATTTCATCAATAAACCCTTGAGGTTGTTCCATAAATACCTCTTCATCTAGGAAGCCATGTAAAAAAGCATTTGAGATATCTAATTGACGTATATTCCAGTTAAATGAAACTGTCAATGCAAGAATAATTCGAACAGTAGTATGTTTAACTACGGGTGAAAATGTCTCGGTATAGTCTATGCCATACTATTGATCGAATCCCTTAGCTACTAATCGCGCTTTATAGCGCTCAATACTACCATCTGACAGTCTTTTAAGTTTAAAGACCCATTTATTACGAATGATTTGCTTACCTGGTGGTCGAGGACAGAGGGACCAAGTCCTATTTACCATCAAGGCGTCAAATTCAGAACCCATTGCAGCACGCCATTGAGGAGACGAAACAACTTGGGTGTAGGTAGATGGCTCAGTGTCAGTGACCATGGTGGAGAGTACCTGCAGAGGATGTCGAGTGGAATATAGAGAAGTAAAATCTGGAAAGGTTTTGACTTTGGAATTTCCAGTCATGGAGCGGGTAATAACTCGGTTAGTATTGTGGGTGGTAGGCAAGGTGGAGGTTGGTTGATTGGGAATGGGATGGGAAGGTGAAGAACGGAGAGATAAGGGAGGGGAAGCTGGGGTGGGGACTGCTTGGTAGATTGGTGAAGGTGGTGAATGTGGATCTGAAGATGGGTCAGTGAAAGGGATGGGTTCTGGATCGGGTACGTGATTTGGGTTATTTGTGGTGGATACGGGTTCTTGGGTGGATCCGGGTTCTTGGGTAGAATTGGGTGTTTGTGTGGAATCGGGTGTATGTGGAAGAGTTTGTATTTGTGGAGATAAAAATAGGGAAGGACACGTACCTGAGGGGACTACACTCTGTGGGTCTACAGAAAGGACTTTATCACGTGATGCAGGAAAATATTTTTCATTAAATATAACATTACGTGAAATATAAACTTTGCCAATTTTATAGTCAAGACATCGATACCCACATTGCTGACTGGCATAGCCTATAAAAATGCATTCTTTACTACGAAAAGAGAGTTTATGAATTTCATAAGGTCTTAGTAGAGGAAAACATGCAGATCCAAAATTTTTAAGATGTGAATATTTGGAGACTGTTTTATGAAGTATGTAAAATGGAGTTAAATGGTGCAAAACTTTTGTTGGAAGACGATTTATAAGGTAGACAGATGTGAGGAAAGCATCGGGCCAATATTTATTAGGTAAGTGAGACCGGGCTAAAAGTGTTAATCCGGTCTCGACTATGTGACGATTTTTCCTTTCGGCAATCCCATTTTGTTGGGATGTGTGAGGACAAGTTAGGCGATGAAATATGCCATTTTCTTGTAGAAAATTTTTAAACTGAGTGGATGTATATTCTCCTCCATTATCAGTTTGTAATTGTTGAATTTTATAAGAAAATATATTTTCCACAAGTGTTTTAAAATTTTTAAAAATTGTGAAAACCTCATGTTTAAATTTAATGGGATAGAGCCAAGTAAAACGAGAAAAGTCATCAATAAAAATAACATAATATTTTGATCCATTAACCGAATTCACAGGAGATGTCCATACATCAGAATGAATAAGGGCTAAGGGACTAGTTGTTTGACGAGTTGAGTCAAGAAAGGGTAATTGCTTAGATTTCTCTAAGGGACATGACGAACAAAAATCTAATTTATTTGATGTGGAAATATCTAAGCATTTGGACGTGACCAATTTATTCAAAACAACGAAAGACGGGTGGCCAAGGCAATCATGCCAGGTGTTGAGAGTGGTTGATACACCAATAGAGGCCACAAAACAAGAAATTTTATTCGAACCAATTTTATTATCTGCAATCGGATAGAGTCCGTTCTCAACTTGCCCTTTGAGTAGAAGTCGCCCCGTATAATTCTCCTTCACAAAAAAATCAGTTTCAGTTAGTATAAAATAGCAGTCATTATCCAAGCAAAATCGGTTTATAGATATTAAATTCGACGATGCATTTGGACAATGAAGAACATTAGATAGAGTGAAATTGGAATTGTTTGTTTTAAAACATACGGAACCCATATTCTGAATTACCAAACCTGAGCCATTCCCAACTGTGATTTTCTCTTCTCCTTCATAAATATGTGGGTTGGAGAGATTTGTCGTGTTGTTGGTTATGTGGGCATTGGCTCCACTGTCGGCATACCACGTTTGTTTGGCATGAGAAAAGTTACCTTCAGCAGCCATGGCAGCAAGATCAGACGGTGGAAATCGACCCTGGTAAGAAAAATTGAATCGATTATAGCAATCAAGGGCCAAATGTCCCTGTTTTGTGCATATTTGGCAGATGGGTCTGTTGTCACCGGGGTGAGAGGTGGAGTTTGTTTTGTTGGTTGAGGATCCAGTGTGGGTTGAAGATCGAGTATAGGGGTTGGGTGATCGAGTATGGGAATTGGATGAACGTGTATAAGAGTTGGGTGAGTGGGATGGGTCTGTGAAACCCGGAGATTTGGGTCGTCTTGTTGCTGTTGATTTGGGGTAAGTGGCTGCAAATGCTAGGTTTGTTTCAGTGGTGATAGTGGGGTTCGAGTTTTCCATCAGTGTTTCAAAGTTGAGGATTTTGGTTTGAAACTCATCTAGGGAGAGTTCCTTATCTCTGGTTGCAAAGGTGAAGGCAGTGACAAAGGGCATGAACTGTGGCTGAAGTCCACTCAAGAGGTAGGAGATGATGTCTTGTTCGTCTACTGGTTTGCCTGTAGCAGACAATTGATCCGAGAAGAGTTTGGCCTCTTCGATTTAGGAGAGGCAATTGCAATTGCCTTGTGAAATTGTTTGCAGTTGCCGTTTGAGAAGGGTCACACGGGACCGTGAAGTTGACGAGAAGCGAGCTTGAAGAGCATCCCATACTTGTTTTGAAGTTTCCAGGTTAAGCACTGTGGAAACAAGTTTTTCTGTAATAGAGGCATATAGCCAGCTGAGAACATTGTTGTCCTTCTTGGACCAGTTTGTGAATGCAGGATTCAAGGATCCATCGGTTAGAGTCTTGGTTGGAGCAGGGTTGTTTCCATCAACTAGATCAACCATGTCATGACTCTTTAGAAAAACCAGAAATTGGACCCGCCATGTTAGATAATTGGGGCCATCCAATTTTGGGAACTGGGGGGTTTGTGGGGAAGACATTGTGATAGTGATTGTGCGGAAGCAGAGGTTGGAAGATCGTGTTTAGAGCGTGAGCTTTTACTGCTCTGATACCATGTAAGAACAGATAATACAATGTATTTCTGTAAAGAATTGTATTGAATTAATAGATGTGTTTGTCTGCTCAATTGCATTTAAATAGAGCAAAACCTTTACATAGCTCAAAGAGGATTTGCAGATTTACAGGTATAAGTATGGAAATGTACAAAATGCAAACAAGACTTTAGCATAATGAAAAAGGAAGTAGCCGTTGGTCACACTGTTTCTGGGGAGAATTGATTTGCAGAATTGGAATGTGATGAATGTGTGGGATCCTTTCCTTGAATAGTTCTAACAGTACATGCTCTTAGCTTTTGTTTTTTATTTTTATTATTTCCTTTGTTATCAAGGTTTTTTTTTTATTTACTGTTTAAATTTTAATTTATATTGATGATCATTTGAAAATTGATATTTATTATTTTTTGTATTTTTTTATTTTTATTTATTTTTCCAATAAAATATTTTAAATGTAATAATATTTATTTTTGGTTTGCCATTTTTTTTTAATATTTTTAGGTGTTAAAAATTATAATTATTATATACAGGGCATTCAAAATAATGATAATGATTATTTGTAAGTTTTTTTCTTATAAATATGTGAGACTAATTATATATTTTGATATTTTTTTAATATTAATGCATTAAATTATATATATATATATATATATATATATATATATATATATATGAGCTAAGTTTTTTTGAAAAAAATAATAATTTAATATCAGTGTTCTAAAATACTTTTAATATAATACTATGAGTAAATCTTATAAAAAAATCAATTTCTTTTTCTAACAATAATTATGGTGTCCTCAATTGTATGACAAATAATAATTTGAATAATAATTATTTATAATAATATTTATAATGACAGTTATAATAATTAAGATAATTTAATAATCATGATAATAACAATGGGAATAATAATTGAAATAATTAATCAATTGATGTGATTTTTCTGAAAGGTTGACTTTTTTGATTTTTTTTATGTATGATATTTCATATTTAATATCACATAAACATAAAATATACAAAGTCACACGTAGACGAAATGGGTGGAAAAATTGGGGCAAATAACTACAATGAAAAAATATATGAGTCAATTGCCCTCCACTTTGCCGTAGGCATAAATAAATTTTTTAACATGAAAAAAAAATATTAATGGTCTTAGATTTTTTTTAATGCTATATATTTGACCGAAATAACCAACTTACAAAACAATTTGATTCTTACTATAGAAATATTATTTACAATAATAATAATAATAATAATAATAATAATTGTATATTAGGTTTTTATATATTCATTTTATTATGGAAATGCGTTTAAAATAATGATAATAATAATTTTTAAGGATTTTTCTCTTAAAAGAATTATATATTTTTATATTTTTTTTAATATTAATACCTTTATATATATATATATATATATATATATATATATATATATATATATATATATATATAATGAAGTAAGTTTTTTAAAGCAAAACTCAAATTAATTTAATCTTAATAATATGAAAAATAAATCTTGAAAAAAATTGAATTTCTTCTTATAACGATAATGATAGTGACAACATTAATAATATCAATAATGATTAGAATATTAATTATTTACAATAATTATTACAATAAAAGCTATAATAATTGAAATATGATATTTCTTTGTTTTTTCCTTTTTTCTTTTTGTTAGTTTATAATTTTTTTCTTCAAGTTAAAAAAAATATAAGGTAATAATTTTTTACTTATGATTTCTTTCACTTTTTCTGTTTGCTCTTTTGTCATTTTGTTTTTTTATTCTTTCATGTAATTTAGTTCTTTCAATTATTTATGGAGTAATAATAATAGTTTAATTTTTTTTTCTTACTTACTCTTTTGTTAAAATTTTATGGTTTTTTATATTTCTCACAATAATTTAATATTTGTTTTCATTAACAGTAATGATAATTTTATTTATTATAATCATCATAATAATTGTGACATTATTAATCATAATAATGATTATTGTGCTTACGATGTTAATAATTATGACTTTGATGATAAGAATAACAATAACTCATAAAATAATATAAAAAAATATCGGTGATAACAAAAAAATTATTAATAATGATAATAATACTAATTATAATTTTGATTATATTAATAAAAATAAGGGTATTGATTATCGAGATGATTATTGTGATAATAACTACAATGATTATAACAATAATGATGGTGACAACGATACTATTACCAATAATAATTATAATATTAATTATTTACAGTAATAATTGTAATGACAACTATGATAGTTTAACAACAATCTAACAATTATGATGATAACAATGAAAATAAGAATCTAAATAATTCATTGGTCGATATTGTTTTTGTTAAAAAATTACTTCTACAATAGTTTTATATATAATATTTCAGATTTAATATCATGTAACCAAAAAACAATATGAGGCAACATATAAACAAAATGGATAGACAAATTTATCCAAGTTATCTACAATGAAAAAATATACAAGTCATTTTCCCTGCGTTTCCCTGCAGTCAAACCAATTTTTTTAATATGTGAAAAAATATTAACGGTCCAATATTTTTTTTTAATAATGCAATACATCTTAACGAAATAATCAACCTACAAACTTTCGATTATTTAGTTTCTTTTGAATATTCATCTCATTGTCAATAATGTGTTTAAAATAATGATAATGGTTATTTTAAAATATTTTTTCTTGACAAATTGAGAATAATTATATATTTTGATATTTATTTAATATTATTGTCTTAGAATATATATACAAAAATAATATTTTTTTTAGAAATATCAAATTATGTTAATGTCAGTGCTCTAATATCACATAAAATATAAAACCTTTAAAAATAAAAACAAATACTTTCAATTCTTTTGATAGCAATAATGATAGTGACAACGATAGTATTACTACTGATAATTAGAATATTACTTATTTATAATAATGTTCATAATACCAGTGATAATACTTATGACAATTTAACAATTATAACAGTAACAATGAGAATAATAATTAAAATAATTCATTGGTCGATGTTATTTTTATGAAAAAAATAACTCTTACGGTATTTTTATGTATGATATTTCAGATCTTATATCACATTAAAAAATTTTACTAAGTCACAAGTAGATAAGAGAGGTAAAAAAATTGTGTCAAATTATCTACAGTAAAAAAAAAAGTTTTGTATTTCACCGCAGTCAACACCAATTTTTTTGACATGTAAATGGTATTATAATTTTTTTTACAGTGAAGGGCAAAACTGAAATACTCATGACTTCGTACGGGTAAAAATGAAGTTTACCCTGAAATATTTACTCACTCAATCTTCCAATAAGATTTCGTCCACAAATTAAAAAGGTGATCATAAATTCCCATCACTTCAAAATAAATGACCACAACCCACATATAGAGACAAGGGAGTGCCCACAAGCAGAAGGAGCACCAGAAAAATATTCGTATCGCATTCCATAAATCTTCCAAATCTTTTAATCGTTTCACTTTTCTATGAATAAATTTCATCCAAGGACATTGGAAGATGAGGCGAGCCATCTCTTAGTTAAGCACATTTCGAGAAACAGAAAGGGATAGTATGGAGGCAGCTCCGAAGTTGGCTCATGGAGGATTTTATCGATCTCTTTTAAGCCATTCTCACCCTTCTTTCCCAATCTCCAAAGCCATTTACACTCCTGACGATCCCTCGTACCCGTGCATCTTGCAAGCTTATATTCGGAATCTTCGATTCAACACATCAACAACACCTAAACCACTTCTTATCCTTACTGCCTTGCATGAATCTCATGTTCAGGCTGCTGTTATCTGTGCTAAAAAACATGGATTGCAGATGAAAATCAGAAGTGGAGGCCATGACTATGAAGGCTCATCTTACGTTTCGGATGTTCCCTTCTTCATCCTCGACATGTGCAATCTTCGATCCATTGATATTGATATCGAAAACGAGACTGCTTGGGTTCAGACTGGGGCGACTCTTGGAGAGCTTTTCTACAGGATTGCCGAAAAGAGCAGCACTCATGGCTTCCCAGCTGGAGTCTGTCCTACAGTAGGTGTTGGTGGGCATTTCATTGGAGGTGGATATGGAAATTTGATGCGGAAGTATGGCCTGAGTGTGGATAACATTGTCGACGCCATATTGGTTGATGCTGAAGGCAGGATTCTTGACAGAAAATCAATGGGAGAAGATCTGTTCTGGGCTATCAGAGGTGGTGGAGCCAGCTTCGGAGTTGTCCTTTCATATAAAATAAACCTTGTTCAAGTTACAGAGATTGTCACTGTTTTCCGAGTTGAAAGAACACTCGAAGAGAACGCAACTGATATTGTGTACCAGTGGCAACATGTTGCACACAAGATCGATGAAGACCTCTTCATCAGGCTACTCCTAGATGTTGTAAGAGACAGTGGAAGTGGCGGAAAGACATTGAGGGCTTCATTCATAGGTTTCTTTCTCGGCGACTCTGAGAGGCTTCTGTGCGTTGCAACAAAAAGCTTCCCGGAATTGCGTTTGCTTAAATCAGATTGCATGGAAACGAGCTGGCTTGAATCAATCCTGTTTTGGGCAGACTTCCCCATTGGGACACCCATCGACGTTATGCTTAGTCGAACACCTCCTTCTTCTGTTCACTTGAAGAGGAAGTCAGATTATGTGCAAAAACCAATTTCAAAGGATTGTTTGGTGGGGATTTGGAAGAAAATGATAGAACTAGAAGTTCCAAAAATGGGGTTCAATCCTTATGGTGGTAGAATGAGTGAGATTTCAGAAGCATCTGTTCCTTTTCCACACAGAGCTGGGAACTTGTGGAAGATTCAGTATCAAATAAACTGGAATGAAGAAGGGGCTGAAGCAGTAGAATATCATCTGGATTTGGCAAGGCAGCTCTATAGTTACATGACTCCATTTGTCTCCAAGAATCCAAGGGCTGCATTTCTCAACTACAAGGATCTTGATTTGGGCATCAACCACCATGGAAAGGCAAGTTACAGTGAAGGAAGTTCTTATGGGATCAGGTACTTCAAGGATAATTTCAAAAGGTTGGTCAAAATCAAGACTATGGTTGATCCTGGTAATTTATTCAGGCATGAACAAAGTGTCCCTACTTCTTCACTAGGGAGAATGTAGAATGGAAAATTAATTTTCCATAAATTGTTTGTTTAAGTGTTATATCTTCTTATAATAAAAATAAAAACCCAGGCGGTTGCTAATGAAATAATTTCCGAGGAGAAAACTTCATCATATGGGTGAGGACGGTCCATCTCTTCCCCATGATCAAGTCTTTCTATATTTAATAAAAACATTTAAATGTTACCCAATCATTGTTTGTAATTCAAAATAAATAAATTCATCGTGTTCTGATTTTAATGTTTTAAATTTATTTATTTATTCAGATTTAGGGTTATAAGAAATTCATCAGCGAACGAATGAGTGGAGGTGGATGTTCTAACGAGCCCAGATCTGTCAGACTACTTATATGGTCCAAACTAAATGGGGCTACTGATATGATCATGGCCATATCAACAGACAATCTGGGTGAATGGGATAATGAGTGAATGGGACTCCACGAGAGAGGAAGAGAAATAAGAACTTTTTGAAAAACAAGTTTTATTGATTATCAAACCTACCCTTCATTGGATGGAGGTGGATTCTTTGCTTTGTGATTGAAGTCGTGATGAGATAAGGACAAATTCTTTCTAAATGCTTTACTTCAATGAAGGAATCATTCATCCCAACAATGCTACAAGAAATCTAACATGGATTCCACTTGTTGTTCCCTGTGAGGTGTGTGCAGAGGTTAATTAAGAGTGTTTTAGGTAACAAGAGCCACTGCACTGTAACTAGAAAAAAAATTTGTCTCGTTTGAGTTTCAATATGTATAATTTTTTGTTTTGTATTTTGTTTTTTATTCTTTTATTTTTTTTGTCCTAGGATAATCTCTTTATTTAGTAGATAGATGTCTATTTTTTTATTATTATAATGGGTGTTCGGGTTAGTTTGCGCATATCTCAATTAATCTCATTGGCCCTGAAGTTAACGACTATGTAAGCCTCCAGTGGTCAATCATATTAGCAATCACAAGGTGAGCAAATCTCTTAGTCTCAAACTTTTACCACTAAACCACCACCTATTAGATGGTTTGATAGATGTTTGCTTTTATTTGAAAAGGATAAGGAGCAGCCATTGAAGTTAGTTTGATATCAGGAAAAAGTTCATCTTTAAAAAAATTAAAAAGACATGGTTCAATGTTAATGAAGTGTTGAACTTTTTTTTTTATTATTAATATGAGTGTCTAAGTCAGCTTGTGTGAACCTCAACTAATCCCACGAGTCCTGAAGTTAATGACCATGTAAACCTTCAGTGATCATCTTATTAGCATCCACAGTCACTTCTCCTTTTAACCTAGCTAGTCACAAGATCTTGTGCCATATTTGGTATTAATTCTTTTGGATCTTTCAGTTCTTCTTGGACAATGTTTATTTTTTATCCTTATTTATGCATCTATGTTTTTTGTTTTTCTTTTATATTTTTGTCATTTTATTTTTTTATTAGGGTTTTATTTTTATTCAGTTCAGTCTTAATATTTTAATTTATGTTGGTGATCATTTTAAAATTAATATATCTCAAATTGTTTCCTTTGTTTTTTTGTATTTTCTCTTATTTTTATTTGTTCTTCGGATCAGATGATTTTATGATTTTCATTTTCCTTTGTTCTTTTTCTTTATTCTTTGGGGCAATTTAATGATTTTAATTGTTTGGGCAATAATGTTGATAATAATTATAAATGTAATAGTCATAATAATGACGGTAACGTTGGGATGGATATTCAATGATGTTTTCTTTTCTTTTTTTGTAGATAAAAAATTAACTAGTTATTTTTTTTATTTGATTATTTCAAGTGTTTTCACAATTTATATTTTGTTTGATATGTTTAAATGAAATTGGATTATAAATTGAATTAATCCTAATACAGGGAATTCAATAATTCAAGTATCTGATTTTTCTTGCTTTTTTAATGATAATTATATGTTGGTGATTTCATTGAATCCTACTAAAAAAATAAGTTTATATCGATTTAAAATTCATATATTCTATAGGAAACTTGCACTTCACACGAATTTTATCTAAATTTATTATTTTTCCAAAATTTATATTATAATAAAAAAATATCACATAATTAATATTTTTTTACGTTGAAAAAAATATAGTTTCGGCTGCGACAAGGCCCGTATAAGTGGCTATTATATATATTTACAGTGCATTTTTCAATGTTCACCTAGAGACAACTCGTTGTATATTACGGTAGTCAAATTACTATTTTACCCTAGAGCCGAAAAACTTTAACCCCCGAGACCAGGGGTACTTTAGACATTTCAATAAGACATGAATGTTATTTCTGAATTCTTTTACCAATGTAAATACTAATTTACTCCTTGAAGCTGATAAAAGGATGCGGAACAGTGGGGAGTATTTTTTATTTTGCACAGATTCGTGCAAAGTAAAATAGTTTTTGGTTTTTTCTCCCTTTTCTCCCTCATGCCACCCGAAATTATAAATAAGTTATTCATGTTTGTATTTGATTTATTTTAGTCCCTGAACTTTTGATTTTATTTTTATTCATGATTTTTTCAATGAAAATTTTAATTGTTTTCAATTGTGCCCTTCAATTGAAACTGATTTATATGTTTTTTTTCATTTTAGTCCTTATTCTTTTGATTTTTTATTTGTTTCAATTGTATCCTTTAATTGGTATTAATTATATTTTTTTGTTTTTATTTTTTTTAATTGTGTCCTCCATTTGAAATTGGTTATTTATGCTACTCTTCATTTCAGCTCTTATTCTTTTAATTTTTTAACAAAACTACACTGTATTTTTAATCTTGAAAAAAACAAAAACCCATATATGCTCTTCAAAAACATATTTAATCTAGAAAAAAAATATTCTTGCCTCTCCTAGAAAGCAATGCTAGCTCCGGCACTGCTTATGAGGATGTAAATGCCAGCATGCTAGATAAAATTACAATACTTTAAAAAAAAAAACCTTCTAGATCAAACTACGGGTTACAAAGAAATTTATAAATGAAGCTGGTTTGCTATTGTATTAGCGATTAATTTTTGTAGTGTTTTTTATTTGATGAAAATACATTAAAATAATATTATTATATATTTTAAAAAAATTATCTTTATAAAAATTCACAGCGAACGAATGAGTGGAGATGGATGTTCCAACGAGCCCAGATCTGTCCGACTACTTATACGGTCCAAATTAAATGGGTCTACCGATATGATCATGTCCATATCATCCGACAAGCTGAGTGGATGGGACAATGAGTGAATGACACAGACAAGCTGAGTGGATGGGACAATGAGTGAATGACACAGACAAAAAAGTGGGACTCCACGAGAGAGGTAGAAAAATAAGAACTTTTTGAAAAAAACAAGTTTTATGGATTATCAAACCCTACCCTTCATCGGACGAAGGTGGATTCTTTGTTTTGTGATTGAAGTCGTGGTGAGTTCAGGACAAATTTGATGGAATTATGAAATCTTAGGCAGTAAACTAAGACAAACAAGATATTTAGGGGATTATAACTGAGACATCATCGAATTTAAGGTAGGTGGGATTTCGGTTGGACAATCTGGTCGATAGTTGAAGTTTTTTTCTTCTTTCTAAATGTTTTACATCAATGTGTTTGAAGAATAATATAAATCATATTATGGGACCTCACCTATAAGCTTAAGCTTTTAGGTGCGATGGTTCCTTAACATGCGGTCACGAGTTCGAATCTCACCACCCCCATTCTATTTGATAAAAACTAAGCACAAGGTGATGTGGGTCTGTGCAAGTTTCAAGCTCAAAAGGCTTTCACTTGAGAGGGGGTGTTTGAGAATAATATAAATCATATTATGAGGCCTCACTTATAAACTTAAATTTTTAGGTGCGATGATTCCTTAACACAATGAAGAATCATTCATCCCATGCATGCTACAGGAAATCTAACATGGAATCCAATTGTTGCCTGTAAGGTGTGTGCACAGGTTAATAAAGAGTCTATTTATTTGTGTATGGATTGGAATTCATGCAAAGGGTTTTTTAATATTTCTAAAAATAATTCAAAAATCACCTTAAAATCTCTAATTGATGCTTCTATATTTTGAAAAGTAATTCCAAATACAATATAAGAACCTGACAACATACTATCTAAAATTAGTTTTTTTTTTCAATTTCAATTTCAATTTCAATTTATGTTATCACACACACACATATAATTGAAACTAAATAGTTTTTTTTATTTAAAAAATAATTAAAATGAAAATTGTAGGTGACAACTATGGAAACATAAAAGAATTGCAAAAAAAATAGGGGGGATATTTAGTTCTAGATAATAATTTTTAATTATCTACCTCTAGTTTTCATTTTTCATTTTTCGTTCCTTGGAAAATGTACAAACAATTTTCTTTTTGTTTTAGTTTGGAAATTGAAAAAAATATGAATAAGTTGATTTTATATTTATAGAGAGATTACACACTCAAATTATCATAATCCAATAAAAAAATATTATTAACTAGTTAAACATAAAAAGATTTCTATTTAGATTAAGATTTTAACTAATATCATAACAATGTTTTTGTAAATTGATGTTCTTAGACAATCAATTCAGCAATGAGAAACTCTCTTCTAAACAAAATCTTCTTGAGAGTAAATGAAAAGTAATATTTAGAGATTCATAGATGACTCTAAATTAATTTGAGGGACTTGATGAATGTGTCTTTATTTTTTCCAACAACTCTTAAGAAGTAAAACTTCACACCAAAATACTTTCTTCTATTATGCAAAATCAGATTCTTAAAGAGTTTAATTGTTAAGTTGCTAGAGAATTAAAGAATATTCCCCCCCCCCAAGCAAATGTGTCAACAAATTCAGGTTTCATGGCTATTTCAAATATTTAAAAACATTAAAAAAACACGGTTACAGTGTTAACGAAGAGTTGATTCCTTTTGTATTATTAATGTGGGTATTTAAGCTAACTTAAATGCATCTTGACTAATCTCACGAGTTTTATAATTAATAAACATATAAATTTTCAATAATTATACCCATCAACTTTTCTATATATATAGCAAGAGCGAAAGTATGTTCATTTACAGGAAATCCAGCATGGATTAATTAAATAAGAGGGAAAGTTGTGGTCAACAGCTGCTGTGTTCCTTGTGCTTTAAGATAATTGCATAATTATCATATTATAAAGGTTGGACAGATTAATGAATTACTCGTGGGTTCGGACTGTTGAAAATTTGAAATTGATGAGTAGGTATGATTGAAAAGTAAATGCAGGCAGTCATTATTATAAAAGTAAATGTCTACATCAACTAGAAGAGGTTAATAGTAATATAGAAAATAAAAATTATTAGGTCAATACGATACACCCCGACAAATTTGTAACACCATGACTTACGTCTTAACTGCTCCAACTTATTTTTTAAAATATTTTTTATTTAAAAATATATTAAAATAATATTTTTAATATTAGTAAATTAAAATTATATTACAAAATCAAAAAAATTATATATATATATAATATATATATATATATATATATATATATATATATATATATATATATATATATATATTTAAACAGGGTATTGTAGGAGGTTAACTCAAGGCTTGACATGTGCGATTTGGATGAAAATATATATATATATATATATATATTTATATGTAGAATATAAATACATATTTTAGATTAAATTTATATAGGTTTTATATCAGGTTTAATTCTTGGACCCTCTTTTTTTATAATCAGGGAGCTTGGGTCAATTGATGCGCACCACGAGTTGTATAAGTATATATATACCTCTATAAGATAAAATCCAAGAGTTTACTATAAGAGTGTATTGGTAATTTATTAATTTTTAATTATACTTCCTGCCATGGTACTATGGGCGCGTCTTCGGGCATATCATCAATTTCTGAGCCCACACACATTTCGGACGACGTACGCGGCATCATAGAATATCTAAAAATGTATATTAGTTTTTAATATATTCATTTTATTATGTAAAATGCGTTTAATATAATGTCATGGTATCAAGAGTATTTTCAATTTTTTCATTTATGTGCATAGTGCAATAACCATAATACCCTCAAATAAGATAAAAACCAAGAATTGTCAGTGGGGGTGTCCCGATAATTTCATATTTTTAGTTTGCTGTAAACTAATTTTTATAGTCTCAAATAAGACAAAACAGAAAAGTTATCTACGGGGTGTTTCAAACATTTCACGTTTAATTATACATGTATAATAGAAAGTTTCACTCTCATTTTACACCACCAAATTTTAACGTATTATGTTTTTAATCGCAAACTGCATTTAATACAAATAAAAATAACAGTTAAAATTAAAAATCTAAACTAAGAGCAGAGGTGTATAAATACAAACAAAAAAAATTAAACTATCTCAGAATGACCGAAAAAATCAAGGGATCGAAACTAAACCAAAAAATAAAAGAATAAAAACAAAAATACAAAATAAGAAATTATATATGTTAAAACTAGATAAAAAAAATATTTTTAATATTAGCAATCAAAAACACTACAAATATTTAATTTAAAAAAAAATTAAAAAGCTTTTGAAACATAAAAACAAATATACAAAAAAAATCATATTTTACAGCATCAAAATCAAACATCTTGCCGTGTTCCTAAATATGTTCTATTGAAAAGTTGAGAAAGTAGAGAGGGGGGATGCATTAAAATAATTGACCATACTAGCTAGCTAGAGTCATGTGCCCTACATCTATTTTAAAAGTCAATAAAAATGGAAAAGTACACGATATATTTCTTGGAGTGTAGCACTGTGTAATATATACATTCAATTTATTGACCAATCTTTTTTAATTAAAACAGTTAATTAAACACAACAAGATAATATTAAAAGAAGGATGATCCTTGGTTTGACTAGTTCAGTGCAGGCCTTGAGCTGGGTGGTCATACGGCAGACAAATTCATGCAATTATTAAATTATAAAGATTAATTTCTTAAAATCTCCGAAGACCAAGAACCTGCTCGGACACAAAGATGATGTACCAAGAAGCTCTAGTCACTTGATTCATGGTTTTACTTGGTTTTATTATGTACCTGGCTGTATATGAGAAGAGGTTTTATCACCTTGCACACAGATTATGAAAAAGTGCTTTATAATTTTTCTTTCAGATTGTTCTTGCTTTCCTGAATTTAGTGCAATTAGCGAAATTATTATTTGTTTAATTTTATCAGTTAATATTGTATTTGAATGAGAATCAGGCTTCTTCATCTGTTTTGGTTTTATTATGTTAACCAGGTTGAATTGACTTATTTTTTGTTATTTTTTAATTAGCATGTTTATAAATTTTATCTTGAGTTTGAAAATTAAACTTTATAATTTGTATGATTTGCTCTATATGGAGTTATTTGAGTCTCCTAACCAAAATTATTGATTTGATAGATTAACATGAGTTAAATTTAGTCAAACTATATTTTTACGGGCTGTTTCTGAATAGTTCAAAGTCAACCAGGCTGTGTTGGGTCACTCATCACACGATTTAAATTGTTTTTTGCTAGGAAAAAAAATGTATTAATAAAATTTGGATATTTTCTGTATGTTAAAAAAAAACTAATCCAAATATGTAGCTTAACACACGGATAAATAATCTAGTTGGCCCTACAAGGTTTTCAATTAACCTACTAATCAAATAGCACCTACTCATGGTTAAATTAGTCATTTCACTATCCATTTTGTTTTCTGAGAGAAAATGTTGACTCACATTGCAGAGTTGACTGATCACCTTCGTTGTCATTGTATTGCAGTTTGAAAAGACAAAGGGGGGGAAATAATAATTAATATTTTGGCACAATATTATCCAATTTTCCTATGTGCCACCTTGGAATGATAGATTTCTGGGGGCGCTGCTAATTTGTTGGTTTTTAATTTTTCTTCAAAACTAAAACTAAATAAATACATAGATAATCTCTTAATATATTATCCTAATGTTTTTTTCCATTAATTTAATTTTAATTTTAAATTAATTAAATGTTAAACCGAGCTAAATAATAAAATTTTAAAATTTTCTATGATATAAATATTTTTTGTTATGTTTTTTTTTTAAAAAATTTTCTTATCAATTTCAATCAAGAGACAAGAGTCTTTTCTTAATTAACACTTCAATTTTAAAGCTAGAAAACATAATAGAGTTATCTCTTTTCTTTTCTTTTTCCACTTCAAATTTTTCCAAAGTCAACCGTCTTCATGATCAACAAAACTCTACCCTTAATCCAAACTACTCGTTTACATAATTTTTGTTCTCGAATTTCATGTATAAGATCTTTCCCCTCCATTGGTTTTAGGCTTATCCTTCAAATTAAAATTTTGTCCTCCTCAATATAGAAAAATAAAACAAAATTCCATTTGATTATTAGGATCCATTTAAGGAAACTCAATCCAAGCATTCAATGATCAAGAATACGGCCCCATGATTTCACAATTCATAATAATGATATTTATTTGGAAATATGATTGAGGTTGTTTTTCAAATTATTTTTTATTCAAAAATATATTAAAATATTTATTTTTCAAAAAATATTTTTAACATCAACACACAGCACATAAAAAAAATCTATAACAACTAATTTTTTATTTAATGTAAAAAATAAAATAAAAAATGTTTTTTAAATGCAATATTAAATAGGGCTTAGAAGAAACATACATTAACATATTAATTTTAAAAATAATAATTTCAAGTAGATGGAAAATTGTGTTATTGTCTCTAGAATTCATTATAAAAATAAGAATTTCATCTTATTGTATGAGATATGATATTACAAAACACAAACATACTTAAGAAAATTTCTTAAACCAAACCCATCTATGACCAGTTTGAAAATGCCAACTGCAACGTAAAATTTATGTCTATTTCCAAATCGGATTCGCTTAACTACCGAAATCACCTGATACACTGCGGATTAACTATCAAATCATCCGATTTTACTGTGGAATCCATGCCCTGAGGTTGTGCCACTAATTGTTCAGACGTTTTTTCTGCAAAGTCAAGAGCACCTTCTTTTCCTATCGAAGAATTCAACTCATCTTAACCAAGTCAACAAAATGGACTAAAGAACACGATTCGGAATTCGGGTTCTTACCAATAGATACTTTGGCATCGTTGATTTCACATTGATAGTAATCAAGACTCACTTTCAGATCCCAATTTCCGGTGGTCGATCGTCAAAGAAAAGCTTCCATGTTTGAATTTTCTCCTAAAAACACGTTAATCATTTTCAAGCATTAAATAAAGCAACATTTACTTTCCCTATAAATACTTTCTCTTTGCTTAACTAATAACCACACAAAACCAATCATTCTGTCTTGCTCAAATGGCAAAACCTGCCCTTTTAGCCCTACTTGTGCTTCTCGTCTTCAATATAACTTCTTCTTTCTCTGCCGCCGCTGAGGGTAATGATTCAGTTTATGAATCTTTCCTTCAATGTCTAGAAAGCAACACAAACCCACAAGACGAAATCTCGAACCTTGTTTACTCGCAATCTAGCGCATCTTACACTTCAGTTTTGAGAGCTTACATAAGAAACGCACGTTACAATACCTCTGCAACTCCGAAGCCAGTTGTCATTGTAACTCCAACTCAAATATCCCATGTTCAAGCCACGGTTATTTGCACCAAAAAAGTTGGTTACCAACTCAAAATCAGAAGTGGTGGACATGATTATGATGGGATTTCCTACGTTTCTGACATGCCCTTTTTCGTTCTTGACATGTTTAATCTAAGATCTATTGAGGTTGATGTCAAGGATGAGTCTGCTACTGTTCAGACAGGGGCTACTCTCGGTGAACTCTATTATAAGATCTGGGAGAGCAGCAAAGTTCATGGTTTTCCTGCGGGGATTTGTCCTACGGTTGGTGTTGGTGGGCATTTAAGCGGTGCGGGTTATGGTAATATGTTGAGGAAATATGGGTTGTCGGTTGATAATGTCGTGGATGCTGAAATTGTTGATGTAAATGGGAAGCTTCTTGACAGGAAAGCAATGGGCGAGGATCTTTTTTGGGCAATTCGTGGAGGTGGTGGTGGAAGTTTTGGGGTTATAATTTCTTACAAGATCAAGCTTGTTCCTGTTCCTGAGACAGTTACCGTTTTCAGAGTTGAAAGAACACTTGAACAGAATGCTACTGATATTGTTTACAAGTGGCAATTAGTTGCTCCTCAAACAAGTAATGATCTTTTCATGAGGATGCTTTTGCAGCCTGTGACAAGGAACGGTAAGCAGACTCTGAGAGCATCAATTGTGACACTGTATTTAGGGAATTCTGATAGTCTTGTGGCCTTGTTGGGAAAAGAATTCCCTGAATTGGGATTGAAGAAGGAGAATTGTAACGAGACAAGTTGGATTCAGTCTGTGATGTGGTGGGATGAGTCTACAAATCTTGGAAAGTCACCTGATGTTCTTCTCGATAGGAATCCTAATGATGCCAATTTCTTGAAGAGGAAATCAGATTATGTTCAGAACCCAATATCAAAAGATGGGTTGGAATGGTTGTGGAAAAAGATGATTGAGATAGGCAAGACTGGATTGGTTTTCAATCCCTATGGTGGTAGAATGAGTGAAATTCCTGCCTCAGAAACTCCATTCCCTCACAGGGCTGGCAATTTGTTCAAGGTCCAGTATTCAGTGAACTGGGAAGAAGCAGGAGGTGAGGCAGACAAGAATTTCATGACTCAAATAAGGAGGCTTCACAGTTACATGACCCCATTTGTTTCCAAGAATCCGAGGAGTTCATATTTGAACTATAGGGATCTTGACATTGGTGTCATGGAGGCTGGCAAAGATAGTTTCGAACAGGGTAGTGTTTATGGTTACAAGTATTTTAATGACAATTTTGATAGGCTGGTGAAAGTAAAGACTGCTGTTGATCCAGAAAATTTCTTCAGGAATGAGCAGAGCATCCCTACTTTACCAAGTAAGGCATAGAAGATTTTCAGTGGTGATTTTAACCAATTGGTTAGGTGATTGGTTTGTAATAGAAAAAATAATAATCTATAGTTGCTTTCTTTTTAATAAAATCGCTACATGATTGCTTCTTGACGGAATCTTGCCCTTCCATCATCATTGATCTTTCTTTTTTCCTTTAATTTATAAAATAAATCATTCCTGCTCACTTTAGATGATGCAAATCTGTGATCATGACACTAGCAGATTTTACCCCCCTCTGTTCATTTTAGATGATGCAAATCTGTGATCATGACACTAGCAGATTTTACCCCCCTCTGTTCATCTTACTTGTCTTCTTTAAGGCTGAAAAGTGATCAAGACCTTATTCACAACCACAAATCACAAAATATACAAGACAAGAAAAGGTGCAATTATGACGATTTTCATACTGTGATCAAATGAATAAATATATTTACTTTTTATTCCAACCACAGTTTTCGAGTCATATCTTACCCTTCTTCCCCTTTTCACTTTAGGCATGTGAAGGTAGGAAATGAAACCAACCACTCATCAATCATGTATGAAAGTTTCAAGGTTCTTTCCATCTGGGTTTTGATTAATAAATTGCTGATTGCTTACATCCCATGATTTTCGCCATGTTTTCAAGAAAAGAACATATGCTCTTATGTTCAAATCCGTATAAAGCTTCCATATGTGCTTGTGTAAGATTCTTAAAAGAAAAAAACAATTGCTTTTGTCCAGCTAGTTTAGATTCTTCACACCAACTCTTAACAGATAGCTGTCCAACAGCTTGTTCAGCACCGAAGTCCTACTACCACCAACTAACTTATATCCCATGAACCATATCATCTTCTTCTTCGTTTTTTTTTTTTTTTTGACAAAATCATGATGAATATGAGGATGAACTCATATCCTATATATATATATATATATATGCCCGTGAATAAACTGATGTCACATGCTTTATGATTGGCATTAATTTGTACCTGTAATCTGTGATACAACACCACATGGCGAGTGTCTTTTCTCATCATGTTTTGTGCCCCAGTTGCATCAATTATCCTCACAGGTGAATTGTGGTCCCATTGGCTTTAACTCTAATAGACTCAACTTGAATCAAACAAAGGCGTGTGAACTTACTTTCTCTGCCATGTTTTCTGTCCTGCTCAGACTCATTTTCTTGCTTCCTGGTAACTAACGCTGTTCATTTATTGCAGAAGTAGGGCAGGACACCGGGGTGGCTGGGGGTTCTACTTCCAGGTCTATAACATCCATGTTCAATCTCATAGCAATCTTGATATGCTTTGCTTGTCCTTAAGGATCAGAGGATGATGGAGTGCTCGTAGCTATTCCTGGAATCCTTTTTTTTATGGCATTCCAAGTGGGAAACTCATAGGCCTGCTTGTATGTAATTGAGGGAAAAAATCTACGGAATCCTTGAAGGATATTTCAACTTCTTTGTATGGTGTTCCCTCGTTTGATCATCAAAGTATTTTTGAATGGTGACGGCTCAGTGACAACATCCTGATATAAGATGGTCTGGTGGTCCTGAAATTAAAGACTTTGGTGGTGGGGACTGCATTTAGTCTTTTTGAAAAAAACTGAATTTTTATTTTATTTTAAATTATAAATTTTGATTTTTTTAGATCATTTTTATGGGATGATGTAAAAAACAATTTTTTAAAAAATAAAAAAATATATATTTTAATATATTTTTAAATATATTATTTATTAAAAACAATCTCTGCATTTTTATCACTATCACTGGGGAGGTTAGACAGTGAGGATATGGCTAGGGGCTAGCCCAAACATCTACCGGGCCCTTCTTATTGAATCAGAAAAGGCAGACTGTTTCTAATCCTTCTAATAGTTGTCTATTCCGTTCCGTTCCGTTAAAAAAACCGAGATGAAATGGTGTCGTTTTTATCTTGGTTTTAATTCCGATCTGTTCCGAAAATTTCGGCCGGAACATCTCGGTACCGTTCCGGCCTTAAAATCCTCTTTATTTTGATTAACTTATTATATATGAATAGTACAACTCCGAAACGGTCCGAAACCGAAACGTTCCATTCCAATAAAAAAATTAGAATGGTGACCGAAACAGAATTGACTACTATGATCCTTCCTGTGTTCATTCATATATATATATATATATATATATATATATAGGTTTTGAATACCATAGGGATGGCAATCATAATCCAACGGTCCAACAACAGGCACATTGAAATCAATAAAACTCTATGCAATGAATAAACAACTCCTAAATAGATTACTTAGAGTAGTTTTAGAAGCTGGATTAAATCTAAAGAATTCAACCAACTTAATCATGAAAAACTTTCTTGGTTTCAACTCTCTTGTTCTTGGTCTCCTCTTGAGTCCTCCACCACAGATTCATCAGCAAAAGGCTCAAAATCTGACTGGAATGAAAATGTCTCCACAACATCGAAGCCCATCTCCAGTCTCAAAGATTTACTACTTCCATCTCTTAAGTTGAATAATGTCAAATTATTAATTCTATTCCTTAATGCAGCACTAGCATTGCCGAGACCAGTAAGGATAATGTACGGTAACTCTTTGGTTAAAGCTTCAAAGTTCACTCTCTGCTTCTTCCTCCATGTTTTTCTATCATAATTCTCAATGATCCATAGCTCCATGAAACGCTAGCCATCATCCTCTTTGCATATTAGGGCAAGATTTCCCTCATACTCACCGAGCATCACGAGCTTTCGATGATGATTCTTGCGAACTGCTTCGGGTAGTGAAATCATGCTGTATATCTCTTCCTTCACATGGAAGGCAAAAATTTTACACCCGAACCTAAGCCAATGAAGTGAACCACAAGCAGATACGACAGGATTAAATCCAAGGAATGACTCGTGCAAAACCACTTCCTTCAGTTGCTTCCATGCATGCATCGATCTTTGAATCGAAAACCTCGCCTCGAAGATTGTTAAATCGATAGGAATATCGATAGGAATATCTATTCGTACGAAACTTAGGCTGAGAAAACCGCACAATCTTGTAATGCAAAGGTCTTGAACTTAATACAATCATACCAATTGCTTTATTCCTATATCGAGTCCTTGGATTCAGAATTTGTTTCCATTGTTTTGTGGTGGGCTTGCACACATAATACCTTTGGAATGTTTCGATATGTTGGCGGGATATGCGTGCAAAGCAGGAGACCTTGGTTTGTAGAAGCCTCAATCTTTACCGAACAAGGTAAGAAATTGAGGGACAGTTCGGGATGCGAAGTTGTACTGTCAAGAGACAAAAAGATAGAAGAGAATCCTGACCTAATTATTCTTTGCATTAAAAAGCCAGTTATGCTTTCGGTTCTCTGGCTATGCATATTCTTTGAAGGTGATTCATCAATGTCCGAATCAAAATTCTGAGTAGAGCCCATTAACGCAATTGGGTGTTAAGCATAAAAGACGTGAAAAAAACAGAGTAAAGGGAGATTTGAGAGGAAATATTGAGGTCTAGCAAAAGAATGTAAACAAGTTATGTTATCGGCTCATGGATTTATACGGAAGAAGAAATTAACGTATAAAGCAGCTAGTCAGTGAAATATAAGGATTCATCATTATGTTGGAAACCTAATTGAATTCCTAGCCGTTTCCTAAGAGGACAAGGAAAGTTTGAAATTGAAAGCAACATTCTATCTCCTGCAGGATTTGTGTAGCATCTTGGGCATGATCTTTTGGGTAGGAGGTCTTGTGCCATGGCTTTTGTTAAGTCTGATTTGGGCTCGGAACTCCTGGGCTGAGGTTTTGCTGGGTCAGTGTAGAGCCGATTGATGTTTGTTCTTGATTCTTATAGCAACAATATAAATAATAATTTATGTTATTTTCTTCTTAGTCTGTAGGTTTCCTTAACAGCTCGATTTAATTATTATTTTGTGCCAAAATAACACCATCCCTTGATTCGAATTGGATTTAATTACTTTGACCATACTCGTATATTTGTTAATTACTCCTTGATTAATATAAAATCTCTCCTTTTGTCCAACCTTTTTTTATTTATTTATTGCAAGTCACATGGTTAGACTACTTAAAGGACTGGGTGTTATATATAATCATATCATAGGCTGCTGAATACCGGCTACAAGACATTAATTTCCATCTCTTTCACCAATTTTCAGCCTTTTATGTCTATTTCGTTACCTGATAGAAAAGTCTTGTAATAATCTTGAATGTTCTTCATTTTTGACTTTGAAGTTTCAATTCTTTGAACGAGAAATTGTGCTCAGCATCAATTGGGAAGCGGCTTTAAATACGCAACTTACCTTGTGTTGCATCACAACCTGAAGGGGAAAAGAAATAATGGAAAGATCAAACTTCAGTGTGCGTCTTTTACTTTCTATACTTTTAGCCTCATTAGCTTGGTCTGCAAGTTCAAGTTCATCTCATGAGATGTTTTTGCAATGCTTTTCATCTCATATGCAGCATTCCAAGTCAATTTCAGAAGCCATCCTCACTAAAAATAGCTCTGCTTACTCATCGGTTCTGCAGTCATCCATTCGAAATTTCAGATTCTTGAACACTTCAGCTCTGAAACCTCAATTTATAATCACTCCGTTTAATGAGTTTGAAATCCAGGCAGCCGTTGTTTGTGCCAAGAAATATGGCATGCAAATAAGAGTCCGAAGTGGAGGCCACGACTACGAGGGCCTATCCTCCCTGTCTCATCAAGAATTTGTACTTGTTGATCTTGCTGAACTTGGCTCCATCAGTGTTGACATCGAAAACGAAAGGGCCTGGATCGGGGCAGGTGCAAGCATAGGAGAGTTATATTACAGAATTGCGGAGAAAAGCAAGGTCCATGGCTTCCCGGCAGGTAGCTGTCCTACGGTAGGAGTTGGGGGACAATTTAGTGGAGGTGGATTTGGTACCATATTCAGGAAGTATGGCTTAGCAGCTGATAATGTTATCGATGCTCGGATAGTTGATGCTAATGGAATAATTCTTGATAGAGAATCAATGGGAGAAGATCTTTTCTGGGCCATTCGAGGAGGGGGAGCGGCTAGCTTTGGAGTCGTTTTCTCATGGAAAGTTAGACTGGTTCCGGTTCCTCCAACTGTTACTGTATTCAGTATCGGAAAGACCTTACAGCAAGGTGCAAGCAATCTTCTTCAAAAGTGGCAAAGCATTGGAGATAAGCTTCATCAAGACCTTTTCCTCCATGCTACTATATCAGTTGCTACCTCTATCCCCGACGGAAATAAAACTATTCAAGTTTCGTTCGTGTCACTGTTTCTTGGCAGGGCCGAGGAGCTTCTCCCTCTGATGCAAGGTACCTTCCCTGAGCTGGGCTTGATGCGCGAAAACTGCAGCGAAATGAGTTGGATCCAATCTGTCCTCTATTTTGGTGGTTTCTCACCAAGAGACTCCTTGGATGTTCTACTGAGCAGGACTACTCAGTTCAAGGAATTCTCCAAGGGGAAATCGGATTACGTAAAGCAACCCATTTCAGAAACTGGCCTGGAAGGGCTGTATAAAATGCTCCTCGAAGAGGAGACATCGCTGCTGATCCTGACACCTTATGGAGGGAGAATGAGTGAGATTCCGAGCTCGGAAACACCTTTCCCACACAGAAGTGGGAATATTTTCAAAATCCAGTACATTATAACTTGGGATGTGGAAGAGGAAACAGAGAAGAACCTGCAATGGATGAGAAGACTGTATGCCTACATGGCTCCTTACGTTTCAAGCTCACCGAGAGCTGCCTATCTCAACTATAGAGATCTTGATTTGGGCAGGAATAGTTACGGAAATACCAGCTTCGCAAAGGCAAGTGTATGGGGCTTCAAGTACTTCAAGAACAACTTCAAGAGGCTAGCGCAGGTTAAGACTGCAACAGATCCTTCCAATTTCTTCTGGTACGAACAAAGCATTCCTGTGCTGCAAAGAAAAAGGAGCCTGAAATAAATCTTGCCAAGATAGTGCACAGCATATTGGTAACAACAGAATAAATATTAATAAACTGCTTAGAAAATTTTAAATTGAAGTCAAAAGCCTCAAGGAAATGCTACAATTCTCTAATGCCTTGCTTTCAGCCTCTTGTCTAAGATTTACCTATGAGAGTTGTGCATTGACTTCCGGTAAGAATTTAAACTTCGATTTAATTTTAATATATTCAATTACTTTGCTATTACAGGAGGGGGTTTATCTAGGAAATAATTACAATATAATTATACTATATAGTAGAAGAAGTTACAGTTGGTTACTATAGCTTATAAGACAAATTATTGTGGATTATAATAGTATAGTTTATTTTTCGGTTAGGTTCGTTCGGTTCGTTATCTTATTGCCTTTTTCTTATTTTTACACAATAAGAAACGAAAAACACATGTAGCTTCGTGGATAAAGTTTAGGTTTTCTAAGCTAAAGGGCAGGGGTTCGACCCTTGCTCAGCGCTTGATTAGCTCTTTTTTTTTTTTTTTTACTTATATATTTTTTTGTTCTTTTTTATTAGTTTTTATTTTATTTTCACATCAAATAATGTTTTTAGCTAACAATATATTTTTTTCAATTTTGTTTTGCTCTTTTGCTAAAGTTGTTGGTTTTTTCTTTCTTTGATTGAATTTTCCCCCATTATTAACGTAATAATAATAATAATTTTCATTTTTTGTTCTTATTTTATCTTTTGTTAATGTTTTTGATTTTTTTCCTCGAGATAATTTAATATTTTTTATTGTTTTAACAATAATAGTAATGATATTTTTAGATATTAAGACCTGGATTGTTTAATAGAGTGTTTTCATGTGTTTCATTATATCAAACCTTGCATATATAAATGTTATATTTCATTTAAATTTTTCAATTTTTTCATTTGATTGAAATTGATAATATATTTGGTTTTTGTTTCGGCCCTTATACTTTTAATTTTTTATTTTAATTTCTTTAATTTTTTATAGTTCTTAAATAGTCCATATTTTTGTCCATGTTTATATATATGTGCATTTAGTTTTGGTTTTTTAATTTTTATTATTTTCTCTTTTGTTGAGATAATATTTTTTTTCAAAAATTTTTTTCTTGAATTTTAGTTTGTGTTTATGATCATTTGAAAATTGATATTTCTTTTTTTTTTTTCCTTTATTTTTTTTTTATTTTATTTTCAAGTCAAATGATTTTTTTAGCTATTTTTTTTTTTAATTTTTTGTTGTTGTTTTGTTAAAGTTTTTAGGCTTTTTTATTCTTTTATTGAATTTATTTTTCCATTATTGACGCAAAAATAATAATAATAATAATAATTTTAGTTTTTTTTCTTGCCTTTTCTTTTATTAATGTTTTCGAGTTTTTTTTTCCTAGGAATAATTTAATAATTTTTACTTTTTTAGTAATAATAGTAATGATATTTTTAGATGTTAAACCTTCGATGTTGCTGTTATTATAATAAGGTATATTGATGTGTTTTATTATATCTAACCTTGCATATATAGATATTATATTTTATTTTTGAACTAGAAAAATCTATTAATTGTTTCAATCCCAACAATTATAAAAACAATTGCTCGGCCACAACATAGTGCAGGTAATTAACTAGTCTTATCTAAAATACAATACACTTCAAACACCCATAAATATTTTCCCTATTGTAGCAATAAACGACTATTTTGAAAAAGGTTATATTTCAACATCTTCCCAATCATGGGTTAGGCTCAAAAGCTTCGAAGTCCTTTGCACAATTGGGCCTCTTCTCTCGTAAGACTTGCAGAAGATCCACAGCCGAAATGACTGCGTTGGACTAGGCCTCCAGAAAGCCTACATTCTTGAACAAGAGTTCTTGGCAGAAAATCAACTTGATAGACAACATAATTCTGCAATCTTTCAATGCTTGCCTTGTCAACGTTCATAGAACTAAAGATGCTAAAAAGTCATTCTTAACCAAATGCACCACAAAAATCTGATTGAAAATGTCTGCTGTCTTAAACTCTTTGCTCTTGTTTTCTAACCATTCTGAAATTCCTCACCTACCGACAAACAAAACCTTGAAATTCAGAAACAAACCATGTGATCGCTTTATTTGTCTATAATTCAACTTCATACTCCATTATTGATTGCATCAAGTCAGGGACCATAACCTGGTACCATGACAGAAGTTTTAAATAAAAAAATATCATTAACTCTCTCAAAACTCTCCCCCCATGATTTCTCTTTAAGTGAGAGGTCCCAATTGGATAATGCCCTTTTCACCTACTCGACGGATTCATAGAAGTTCATATTTGCATTGCAACCTGCAGCTCAGACTACTACAATTCAAGTAAAATAAATTTGAAAGAGGTGGAGAATTTGACTGCTGAGGCTGCAAAGAAATGATATCGTATTTGACTATATTAGTTTCAAATATAAGAGTAGTATTATCAAAGAAATTGTGAGGGGGGGATTCACCCTGCATCGCATAAGACTATTTCAAAGTTGAAAAGGAAAAAGGATGCCAGCTTGAATGAACCATTAAAGCTCCAAAATGGGCTGTTCCCACCATGATAGTTTGGTAGTTTTCTTATCTTTCACTATGTATAGGCTCCAATACTCCAGTGAGAGCCAACCCTGAGTAGTGCTTTATTAAATTCTCAAAGTCTTTACACTCCAGTGGATTAACTGAACTCATCATTGTAGTTGCAGACATGGCATGGGAACTGGTTCGGGTACTGAAACTATTTCTTTTTGTATTTTCCCCCCTTAATAGTGATAGGTTTTGTTCTGATAAAAGGCTAATTTGTTGAAATTAGAGATTTAATTGCATAAATTTCAAATTCTGGGAAGCAATTAAGGATTTAAAACAACAAATTAAAGACCAAAGATCAATCTGTATAATGTGCGTGATTTCAACGACTCAAATCAACAACTTTAAGGACTTAATTCAAAGGAAAAAAAGTTTTATTGACCAAGCAAGGACTAAATTGGTCAACATAGAAATCAAGGGCTGGAGTGAAAAGGGTGCTCAAATCCATGGCCGAAATAGGATTTCAAGGAGGGGTGAAATTGCAAAGTTTGAGAGTAACCAAGGGTATAGATGATCAAATTAGAAGCACAAGGGTGGAATTAATAATTTAGTCGTTATATTAAACTAAATTTTCTTATGAGGTCAAGGTTTTGAAACCATCAGTTCATAGTGGGAGCAATAATTTATTTGGTGAGATAATAAGATTCCAAGCTTTTCAAAACTATATCATCAACAAGTTTCTTGTCAGCATCTATATGCAAGGGAATCAAATGACCACACAACTCATTAGCATCCATAAACTATGTTAATGGAATGCATGGAATCTGAAGGTACATTGATATATAAAGTTTTTTTCTCGTAAGAACTTAAAATTTAATTTATTTTTTTCAAACCACGAGCATAACTCAACTAGTGGCCATGGTTTAAGGTGACCTAGGGAAAATCTGATTCGTACTTGTAAAATTAATAATGGAAGTGGTTGAATTAATTCCATATACCAAGATATATGGTAGAGCCTTTAAGTATAAGATGTAAAAAGGATTTTGAAGATATGGACCACTAAATAGTAAATACAATGGAAAGTGGCACGCATGCATACCCATTTGCGAAGTGTAGAATCAAGATGTTGGGCCACTATATCGTTTCACTAAATATAATGGCTGCTGATAGGTGCCTTGATTTGAGATATTTGACATCCATTAATCCAAGCTTGGCGATCGATCGTGTCCATGAAGTTAAATAATGAAAATTTTCTTTTTCTTTTTCCGGAAATTCAGCTTCTATTTCTGACATTTACTCTACTTCTATAACTGGATGGATTAAGAGAGTTGATGGGTGTTATCAGCAATCATATTAGGAGTGTGTTAAATAGTTTCATGAAAAGCATTAGAACAATCTGTAGTAAAATTAGTAATTTAAGTATTTAAATATTTAATCATTATAATAATAAAATGTAATTAATAATTTAAGTAAATTAGACACTTGTTTTTATTCTCCCATCAAACTACTTGTAATTTCATCATGAACTATAAATCCATACGTGAAGGCCTCTCCGATCCCAGAACAATCTATAGTAAAATATCATCTGAAATAAAATTAGAATTGCAAGGTAAAAATTATATTGTGATCTCCTTCTAATATATTTATTTATATTTTAATTAATATTTTTATATTATTTTAATATTAAAATATATATTTTATAAGAAAATATAATAAATACTAAACTATAAAACAACCCCCAGCCCCAGACGAACCAACCCCCCAGCCACAGATGAAAACGCTTGGAAAGCAGCAATTTTGCTGCTTTTCGTGAAACTCCGTTTCACTTGATTTTGAGATGGGACCCACATGCCTTTTTCAACTTATCTACATTAATCAAGCACCTAAAACCATAGCTTTTACTCAACCTCTAGTGTGGACACACTCCCAAACACCCTCTAGGAGACGTTGATCTTACTAAGAACACTTATTATGAAAATCTTGAATTATTATACAAAAATCCATTACAATTTGGTTTTTTTGTATCGGATTATTAGAAAATAATATAAATTATATTTTGTTAGTTGATGTGGTTCCTTGACATGGTAACAGAGTTTTATTAATTCAGCAATCACGAATTCGAATCTCATAATTTTTATTTTATTTGATAAAAATCAAGCATAAGATGTGTGAGTTTGTGTACAAGTTTTAAGTTTAAAGAACTTTTACTTGAAGGGATGTATTAGATAATAACATAAATCATATTCTAGGGTATCACATAACAATTTAATCTGTTAGGTAAGATGATTTCTTGACACTGATCATGACTATAAACAGATGTTTGACCAGGGTCTTTGGCTTCAACCCTACGAAAGGGCTGCACCTCACTTAAAAGGAAAAGAGAAGAAGAAAAGTCGAGGTTATGGCATTGATTTAGCAGAGAAGGGGAAGGTTGATCATGAAGTCTGGAGACTTGGCGGATGAAGCGGCGAAAATGCTCGCTCGAATGCATGAGCTAACAATATTATAGTAAAAGAAAGTCTTGAAAAACCTTGACCAGAAACAATGATGGCAAAGGATCCTGTTCCCTTGAACGTGGAACATAGTTAGATCTTGGTAGAAAAGCACTTACACTCGTTTAGCTTTTGATCCATGAAAAACATAGAATAATAGACGAGAGACCAAAGGTTCAGTTTTCTAGGGTTCCGACTTTCGAGTAAGGTCGTTGTCATCGTGATTGATGGTTCCATTTTCTAAATAACTAGTTCTTCAAGCTAATCCTCAATACCCTAAAAAGCATTTTACTTTTTTTTTAATTGTGTTTGCTTTATAATTGTTAAAATCACGATTTTAACACAATAAGAAAGGATTTTGAAAACTCGGATTACAAACTTTGCTTGTTCAGATGAGTAGAGGGAGGTAAGGTTGGTTTATCTGAGCGGTGAAAATTATGGTTCAAACTTAAAGCATCAAGAAAAATATATATGTTTTTTTGGTTTGAAATATAATTTAAATTGAAAAGGCATAAAACACTAAGTTTTGTTTTATTTCTTTTATCACGGGGATGAAATTCTATTCACACATGAATGGGTCAAATTGTTGGTTGTTGAGAGCTAAGGAGAAAGGGCGTTTCCAATGGAAAAAACAAACGAAGAGAAACAAAACCTAATAATAATGTTTTAGCTTTTGTTTACTTGGTTAAAAAAGAGCTTAGATATTGTTTGTAATTACGTTGCAAAAATATTTAAAAATAAATTATTTTTTTTTATTTTATTTTAGATCATTTTTATGTGTTAATATTAAAAGAATTATTAAAAAAAATAAAAAATATCATTTTAATATATTTCTGAACGAAAATCATTTTCAAAAACAACCTTCACCACATTTTCAAACATGCATTAATTAAACCAAAATAGCTTTTTTATGTCGCATATCTATCACAAAAAAGAATAATTTTTTTTTATATTTTTATTATTAAAAAAATTAAAAAATATTATTTTAATATATATTTGAACAAAAATCATTATCAAAAATAACATTCACCACATTCTCAAACATTCATTTATTAAACCAAGATAGCTTTTCTAGGTCGCATATCTATCAAAAGAACAAGAATTATTTGAAAATTCTTTATTTCACCGATTAATCTTTTTTATACTGAAATAAACAGAATATAAATTTTATTTAACTTTTAAAATCAACCTGCTAATTCTCAACCCATAATTAATTCAGAGCCTTGAGTGATAAACTTAACGAATTTAATATCGTCATCAGTACGTATAATTTGGGAATTAAGAATTATTGACTAGTCATGATCAAGTCACTTCTCAAAAAGCTTGTTCCTTATTTTATATTAAGTTACTGTTTGTAAGTCCGGCTTAAATTGAGATGGCTTAAAATTTAAATAATACGCTGTTATTAAAAAAACCAACCTAAAAAGCTGAAGAAAATTACTTGTTTTGTTGTTAAGTCCCACTAGATGATATCTTGATATTAATAAAACCAAAAAAATAATATATATATATACACACACTACGTAAGGTTGACGTGGTGCCTAGCATGGGCAAACTGGCTATATTAAGATTGGAGGTGGAGAAGGCGAATTTTCTAAACTATAATCTAAGCTAGACCCATCATTCCCTGAGTCCAAGATGATGTAACACATAAAAAAATAAAAGTAATTATCTAATTCATAATCAAACCCATGCTTTATTAAAGTATTCTACCCATGCAATTTAATCCCTAATTTATTAGCGCTCTGGATAAGTACTAGATAAGTATCGCCTTCGAGTGTGAAATTATTTAAACGCAGGCGCACTGGCAAAAATAATAAAATAAATGTTTTTTTTTTGTTTTTGGGAGATGCATGATAATCTCATACGGTCCTTTCAGTTTGTCTATTTGTTTACTCTAAATTTGGTCAAATCAGTCCTTCAACTTCAGTTTAATTGCAATTTGAGATACTTAATCCGATTCAGAAATAATAACTGGCCTCCACAGGAATGCTCGGTCGGTAACGAAGGTAGACAGAGGGCTGGAGTAACGTTATTTGAAATTATAGGGATGGATTTGAAAAGGATAAAACATAAGGGCTCGAGTAGACTAAATATGTAGAGTAGAGGCACCGTGATGTGCTTATACCTGTTTGGAGCGTGACTAGGTTGTTTTTGAAAATATTTTTCGTTCATAAATTTATTAAAATAATTTTTTTTTAAAAAAATTATTTTTGACTTCAGCACATTAAATTAATTTAAAAACATCAAAAATATTTAATTTAAAATAAAAAATAAAAATAAAATAAAAAAATTCAATTTTTTTCAAAATTATTTTCAAAATGCAGTGTCAAACACCCCATTGGAAGTTGGTGTCTGGTTATAGTTGTTATTTAAAGAGTTTTTTTAACTTAAAAATACTTTCAAATAATATTTTTTATATATTTAAAAAATATATATTTTTGATTTCAACAAATGAAAATGATTTAAAAAATATTAATTTCAAATAAAAAAATTCAAAATTAAAAAAAAAACTTTATTAGTGCTTATCAAACCGTCACATAGCCAAAAATATCATGGTGATATCCACTCGCTTTTTGAGAAAATATTCACATCCACTTTAATTATTTGAAATGGACATTTGTTTCCGAGAGCAGGCAGACACAACGGAGCCCTGCAGAATTACATAAATATGCAATCATAGACCAGACCCATATGCTTCAGCTAGCCCCCACTTCATTTTTCTGTGATGGTTAGCTTTACTAGCTAATTCATATTTCTTTTCTTTTTTCTTTATATATATATATATATATATTCACTTCTATTATAACATCAACTATTTTTGTACAGTTTGGTATTGCATTTTAAAATTACGTTAAAAAATTTTGATTTTTTTATTTCTATTTTAAATTGAAAAAATTTAGTATTTTTAAATCATTTTCAAGTGGTGATGTCAAAAATAATTTTTTTAAAATAAAAAAAATAATGTATTTTTGAATGAAAAACATTTTCGAAAAGAACATCAACCACACTTCTAAATATTCACTTAATAGATATAGGGACTGTGTGGTAGTATGAATGAAATGCAGAAATACATTAAAATAATATTTTTAACATGAACATATCAAAATGATAAAAAAACATGAAAAAAATCAATATTTTTCAAAAACACTTTTAAAATGCAGTGTTGTCAAACAGACACGTGGTATATATTTAACACAAGAAGCTCACTTTACTTCACTTTTTCGTTGCTCCTGCATCAAATCAAATTGAGAGGTGAATTCATAAGTGGCACCACAGATGTTAAGAGTATGGATCAATAAAACTAATTGCTTGAAGCCACAAAAATCTAAGATGAAGTACTTAGTTGTTGCTTCAAGCTACGGAGGCTAAGCCGTATCAACTTCAATGACTCAACGTGTTTACAACACCTTGAAGCACTCACCGCCCTGTTGAAAATGTGGAAGACATGAAAGAAACACATAATTAGACCGAGACTTGTTGTTGACGGGAAAAAATAAAAATATATTAGCCTTGACTATATAAATCTATATTAGTTATATGTAAAATATATAATAAAATTGTCGATCAGGAAATATATCTTTCTGTAAAAACAATTATGGCTGTAAACATCGGTCAATACATACATAGAAGAGTAATATAAATAAAAAGAGAGAGAGAAACAGGAGAAATAATTGTATCCCCTTAAAAAATAATAAAAATATTCTATCATATTAAAAAAATAATTCCTTTTCTCCACTTCATCTCCTTTTTATATATTTATATAAAAATATCAAAATTTTTAATTTAAAATAAAAAAATATTTTTTTTCAAAAACATTTTTAAACTACAGTGTCAAACGTTCCATATATAACTCAATAAATATAGGTCATATCAAACACCTTTAATTTAGGTACAGTTATGTCGGTCGATAGTTGACAATATCATAAAAATTCTTGTGAACATTATTTGTTTGATTTCCATAACGTTAAATTTTAGGGTAAACTCATTCTGCTTGGTCCTTCAAGTTCAAGAAACTGGTTGGATTAACCCCACCACTTCAATTATAGGCAAGACAACCTTGATACTCTCGATTCGTAATCATGTGGGCTCCCTCCATGTGACTTGTGCTTGTTAGATGTCCATCACAGCTTTGATTGGTTGTTGGCATGCCGAAAGATAAATTAGGGACTGATTTAACTAATTGTGGAAACTTAAGGGATTACAAACAATGGAGTGAACCTTTGATTTAATGACTGTTTGAGATTGTGGTTGATGTTATTTTTTAAAGTAATTTTTGTTCAAAAGTACATTAAAATAATATATTTTTTAAAAATATTTTTGACATCAGCACATTAAAATAATTTAAAAATACCAAATTTTTTTAATTTAAAATAAAAAACTAAAATTAATTTTTTTAAAAACACTTTTTAAGCACATTTCAAATTCAAACATCCTCTTAATAGACTCTTAAACATCAAATGTAAACTTGGTGACGTTAGGATTAGATCAACCATGGAGTCATCAACACTCTGAAGACCCTCTATAAGAGAAGTCTTGTGACTTAGTTTTTAACACAGGCTTAGCTTTAAGTTTAGCTGCCAAACACTAAGAGAAAAATAGAAGAAGAAGGTGGAAATGGTTCCTTCAAGGTTTTCCATTCTTTCAATCTTTGTAGTCCTGCTACTATCTCCTGGACTGGCATTTTCTCTTCCAATTAAAGAAAGTTTTGTCCACTGTCTCTCACAATATTCAGAATTTGTCGTTCCTGCCTCAGATTTTTACACCCCAGACAATACCTCCTCGTTCAAAGCTGTTTTGGAATCTACTGCTCAAAACCTGAGGTACTTGCTGCCTTCGGTGCCGAAACCTGCGTTTATTTTCACTCCTCTGTATGAAGCCCATGTCCAAGCATCTGTTATTTGCTGTAAACAGCTTGGAATCCACCTCCGAGTCCGTAGTGGAGGCCATGACTATGAGGGTCTCTCTTATGCCTCTGAAATGGAAACACCTTTCATTGTTGTAGACCTTGCCAAGCTCCGAGCAATCCAAGTAGATATTGAAGATAACAGCGCATGGGTTCAGGCCGGAGCGACGATCGGCGAGCTTTACTACAGAATTGCAGAGAAAAGCAAAATCCATGGATTTCCAGGCGGCCTTTGCAGCAGTTTAGGCATTGGTGGGCACATCACAGGAGGTGCCTATGGTTCCATGATGAGAAAGTTTGGTCTCGGCGCTGACAATGTCATTGATGCTCGGATAATCGATGCTAGCGGCAGGGTTCTTGAAAGACGAGCCATGGGAGAGGATCTTTTCTGGGCCATTAGAGGTGGCGGTGGAGCCAGCTTCGGTATCATTACTGCCTGGAAAGTAAAACTGGTTCCTGTCCCATCAACTGTGACTGTTTTTACAGTGACTAAGACCTTGGAACAAGGTGGCACCAAGCTTCTCCACAGATGGCAGCAAGTTGCAGATAAACTCGACGAGGATCTCTTTATCAGAGTTATAATTCAAGCAGCTGATGGCGCCAAGAAGGGGGAGAGAACTGTCACAACTTCCTACAATGCCTTGTTTCTCGGTGATGCCAAGAGACTGCTAAATGTCATGGCACAAGGATTCCCTGAATTGGGTTTGACGCTAAAGGATTGCACCGAAACCACCTGGCTCAAATCTGTGCTATACATCGCAGGCTACCCAGCCAACACGCCTCCCGAAGTCTTGCTTCAAGGCAAGTCAACATTCAAGAACTACTTCAAAGCTAAGTCAGACTTCGTCACAGAACCGATACCCGAAACCGCACTCGAGGGGATATGGAAAAGGTATTTCGAAGAAGCGACTCCTTTCATGATTTGGAATCCTTATGGTGGAATGATGAGCAAGATTTCAGAGTCATCGATTCCTTTCCCGCATAGAAAAGGTACCCTTTTCAAGATCCAGTACTTGACAATGTGGCAGAATCCTGCTGAGAATGCTTCGAATCACATAGATTGGATTCGGAGGCTTTACAATTACATGGCGCCCTATGTTTCCATGTTTCCAAGGCAAGCATATGTCAATTACAGGGACCTTGATTTGGGGATGAACAAGCAAACCAACACGAGCTTTATTGAGGCTAGTGTTTGGGGAGCCAAGTACTTCAAAGATAACTTCAACAGGCTGGTACAGGTGAAGACCAAAGTTGATCCGGACAACTTCTTCAGGCACGAGCAGAGCATCCCGCCTCTTCCAGTCTCGTTGAGAAAAAGAAATGGAAGGGGACATCATGGGATTCATTAGCTAGAGACCTATAATAAATTCATCCTACATGGGACTATTATTGTACTGAATTTGATTTTATTAGTCTGGTTGAGTTCAGAAATATGTCGTGTTCGCAAGTTCTACAGAAAAAAAGTGATGTAATAAACTAGCTATTGTGTGTTCAAAATGTAGCAGAAAGCTTGACGAATTGTTCCCTTCTCTGCAAATGGCAGTTTGCTCAAGGAAATGCTACTAGTAAACAATTATTGCTTTGTTGCAGTGTGTTAATGTTTTTGCCTAGAGGAGATGATTTTTTTTTGATATAGTATAAAGTTTATATATATATTTAACAATTTAAACTATTAAAGATGTTGTGAATTATACCATTTCTACTATTTATTCAAAACAAAATAAAATTAATACAAGAAAGTGTTGTCACACTGCTTTCGCTAGGGCATGTTAAATAATGCATGGACTTGATTGTTCTGGACATTAAAAATAAGCAAGATTAGGATACTAAAATCCCAATCAAATGACGGATTGATGTGAAGGCATGATTAGTTTACCTGACAACATTTTTAATTGGTAGTTAGAAGATGGGGTTTTTTAGACATACTGTCCCATGTTCTTCAATTTTGTTTTGGCTTTATTAGTCACAAGTTTAACAGCTGCTGTAAAGGATTGCATGGTGGTGATGTGAAGATGATCTCAGCAAGATCTTGATATTTATATTAGATCATGAACGAGTTCATAATTTTATTTAAAAAAGAAAAGAAAAACTCTTTACTTGCCTTGAAAAAAATGACTGCAAGATCTCAAAGTTACACGTAGGCATGTCATGTTCATATGGGTGATAGTATATTTTCCAAAAAAAAGAAACCAACAAAACATCAATCAAAATACCAATCATACTTAGTGTCTGATTAATAGTGCTGTTGTGATTATTTTTTAAAGTGTTTTTTATTCATAAATATATAAAAATTATGTTTTTTTTTAAATTATTTTTAATATCATAACATAAATAATTTAAAAACACCAAAAATTTTAATTTAAAATAAAAAATAAAAATATTTTTAAAATATAATGCAAAACAACTTGATAAATAATCTAGTTAGATTGATAAAGGAGACCTGACCAGTGAGATCCTTGGACCTTGTGATCTTGTCTTGTAGGCTCAGCCCACTTCCAGCTGATAGTTGATCCACGATACACTCTGTATATAGCACAAAGGGTTCTTCCTATGAGCCTATCTTATTTTATTTATTTATAAGAAATTAATTGTCTATTTTAAGAGTTTAATTTATAAAAAAAGATTGAGTTGAGCTATACATGTATGTTTGTATATATATATATGATGTTTGGATAAGAATCCCAACAGATAGCAGCTCTTTGTAAGAGAAATCTTGTAACACTTTAAATTCCTGAAATACAAGCCAAGGCAGCAAGAAAAACAAGCAACACAATCTGTTCAGGTTCTTCCCATCTGTCAAATTTTGTTCTTCTATTTTAAATTCAGAACAGTTTTCTGCAATGTCGTATCTCGAGAAATTATGAAATCTCCTTCGCTTTTTCCAACATCTTGTACACTCCACATAACTCTTCGTTCACTTCTGTTTTACAATCCTCAGCTCAAAATCTCAGGCTCGCTCTGCCTTCACTGCCATAACCTGACAACTTATCTTCACTCCATTGTAAGAATCTCACATCCTGACAACTTCTTCAGGCTTGAACAGATCATCCCCCCTCTTCCACTTTCCATGAGAACAAATCGAAGAAGAAATCAAGGATGGACTCCATTGGTTTGCCTTGTATTATAGTTGAAGTTTGCTATAAACAGGAAAAAGAAATTTCTAAGAAATCCAGCATGTCTCAGGTTCTGCATAAAGGAAACAATATTTTCTAACCATTTTTTTTATATCATATTTCAAGACACAATCCTGAAAAGCATAACAGGAATCAATGCCAAAACAATGCAAATTCCTTGTTTGGAAAGATGTTAGAAATCTTTGTATCTCATGTCTACATTTTTCAGGAATTCTGACATGGGGCTAACAAAAGTCTTGCACGGCAAAGCATTCGGGGTGTCATGTTTTTCAAAGATAAATCCAAGTGATTGATACAACGTAAGACTAAAGTTGAACTGATAACTTTTTTTTCTTTCTATGTCAATGTGATCTTGATCAGAATATAGAAAACAAAAAATCATAAATCATAACATACATACACAGGAGAAGAAATGACAAACCCTAACAAATGAGAGATATATGTCAACAAATATCAAGGGAAAAGGGAAAAGCAACTTCTTTTTCAGAACTCTGCTAATTAAAACAATCATATGGGTTTATGTTCCTCTTCAGCTTCTCATAACAAAACAAGCCAGCAAAAAGTTTATATACTCCTGACCAAGTAATACTGGCTGTTATATTAGAGAACTGATCAGACCAACTGTTAAATTCAATCCAGAGCAGCAAGAAAAGTCCTGGAAATATATTGCTGATGATTTAGAATTAATCATATATATATATATATATATATCAATTATTATTTTTTGGTTTCTAATTAAATAATTCAGGACATAATCTCGTTTTTCATTTTAATATAATAAAATTCCGTGTTAAACAGACTCTTCTCAGCCAACGGATCCAAGCAGTGAATGATGGGAGCTAAGTAAATTATCTATACAGGACTGAAGGTGCATAGATGCCTTTCTGCAGAAATGTCGTCGAGGCTCATGACAGACAAAGTTCTGTTTGGGGCCATTAGAGGAGGTGAGGAGCTAGCTTTGGCGTCGTTAGTCACTACTGCTTGGAAACTAAGACAAGCCGAAAGCAGAAAGTGAACTCGTGTTTATTTGTTGAAAAGTAAAGCAAACAACTTATTTCACTTGTAGTTTAAGTGTAGTTCCTTCATGAACTTTTAAGCCAAGCCATATAGCCCATAAACCTTCATTTCCAAATCTTATCTTAAAATATAAATTCAAATCCAATGTTTGGAGCAATTTATATCAAACAATCATTCAAGCAAAGCATTCAGAGTAGACGATCATGGACAAATTATCCATCATTACCTTGCTTGGTTTGCTCATATTGGCTAATGGAGTTGCTGAAAACATGGTGTCTGACAACTTTGCCATTCTTGAGGAGCTTGAAAGCTTTGAGATAGATGAAGAAAATGATGTGCTACTTTTCGATATCCCGTCTTGGACAAGTGAACGTGGCGGCAAGGTTCTTGTTAATGTTGATAGCTTTGGTGCTGTTGGAGATGGAATTTCTGATGACACCCAGGTGCATATTTGAACTCTTAGAATAACCTCAAAAGGTTTTCCATTTTTCACACACTTTAGTGATTGATCTTTCCTATTGCCCTGACCAGATCATATACTCTGTTGTGATATTGCCAGGCCTTTGTGAAAGCTTGGGACACTGCTTGTGCTACACCAGAAGCAGTTTTCTTCGTTCCTTCCGACCGCCATTATTTAGTTAACGCAACAAGATTTAAAGGCCCTTGTGAAGATAGATTGGTCATCCAGGTAACCTGCTATGTTGCTTCAAAAGGTTCTGTCCCAAATTTATATTTCGCAAATTGTTGTCAGTGCCTTCTTGGCAGACGAGTACTTATGTTGTCAAACCAGTTTCGTGGCCATCTTACATTTAAACAAGTCTTTTTTATTATGATTATGCAGATAGATGGAACGATTGTAGCACCTGATGAGCCTAAGAACTGGGACCCCGATCTTGATCGGCAATGGCTTGAGTTCTCTAAGCTGAACGGAGTCGTCTTCCAAGGGAATGGAGTTATTGATGGTTCAGGCAGCAAATGGTGGGCGTCATCCTGCAAAACGAACAAGACCAATGTGATTATTCAGAAATTTTAGTCTATAGTTTTATGCATGCTTCACTGCTTGAATTAAGCAAAATTTTCTCTAACATTTCTCTTATCTCTTCACAGCCTTGCAAAGGAGCACCGTCGGTAAGATCTCTTCCCGTTGATTATATTATGCATCCTTCCAAACGATCTGCAGAGATTATTATCTGGTATATAAACAAATGAGGCCTTTGCAGGCATTAACCATTGATTCGAGCTCATCAGTGAATGTGAAAGGTCTTACTATAAAGAACAGCCAGCAGATGCATTTTGTGATTTCCAAATCAGCATCCGTGCGAGTATCTCAAGTTCGTGTTTCAGCTCCTGGAGACAGTCCAAACACAGATGGAATCCATATCACTCAATCAACTAATGTTGTTCTCCAGGACTGCAAAATCGGAACAGGTTTTCAGAGCTCAACCCAATTCTCCTACTCTTATATTTTTTTGTAGAACTGAGAATCGGAACTAGAATAGGGAGGTGAGTATTATTGGTAGAATGCTGACAGGTTATATAATTTGTTGATTCCATGGAATGTTCAGGTGATGATTGCATCTCAATTGTCAACGGTAGCTCCGGTATCAAGATGAAGAGAATATATTGTGGACCAGGGCATGGTGTCAGGTTGAGTAAAACTTGAAATTCTAGAGAAAATGCCAAATCCCACAAAAGGAGAAATTATAGGCTAAATTTGACCATTGTTCTGTACGATTGAGTACAGAAGAGATGGGGTCGAAATTCTTTGATTTTCATTATTGACATTTCTTTTCTTAAATTGTGTCACACAGCATTGGAAGTCTTGGGAAGGACAGCTCAACAGGAATAGTAACAAAGGTGGTCCTGGATACTGCATTTATCAGGGAGACAACCAATGGAGTCAGGATTAAGACTTGGCAGGTAATAACTGTTTTTATTTTAATGCAAGTGTTTGATCGATGTTTCCATACAAGGTTTGATGGATTATGTGCATCTAAAATCCCCTGCTGACATACTTTATATGCTGCAGGGAGGTAATGGCTATGTCCGCGGGGTACGTTTTGAAAATGTGAGGATGGAAAACGTCAATAACCCCATCATTATTGACCAATTCTACTGCGATTCTCCAAAATCGTGCCAAAACCAGGTACATATTCCAAGTTCTATTCCATTATTTGTGCTAGATACATCTGACAATTCACTCTTAATAACCACCTTCTTGGTCATGGTATCAGAATTCTGAAAGATTATAAAATTCTGTGCTTTTCTTTTGGCAGACATCAGCAGTAAAAATTAGCGAGATCATGTATCGCAATATTAGTGGGACTACAAATAGTGAAAAGGCAATGAGATTTGCCTGCAGTGACTCGGTGCCTTGCAGCAACATAATCCTGAGTAACGTCAACTTGGAGATGGAGGATAGCACAGTGGAGACCTACTGCAATTCGGCTGAAGGTTTTGGATATGGCATCGTTCACCCTTCAGCAGACTGCCTAAATTCTCATGACAAAGACTACACCTCCTTCGACCAGACAGAACTCTCCCAACACTACATTCTTAACGAGGAGACAGAAACTGATGAGCTTCCAGATTCCTACAGCGACCACATTGTTCACTCTGAACTTTGATCTGACTGCTCATTGAAATTAAAACATCCTCATTAGTTACAGTAATATACTAAACTGGGTAAATGGAAAGTATAGAACACAAGCAGAGATTTCTCGGATGAGGTTTGAGGTGCCCATGTTCAATATTTTGGGAGTTTACTGATATGCCGTGCATGGTTACAGACCAGCAGAAGTAGAAAGAAATTATGCAGTTGTTGGAAATTTTAAAAATTACAGTAATTCTATAAATATGTCAGGATTATTTGAATGTTTTTCGTAATTGGAAGTTGCTTGTGATTTTTCATAGCTTATAGAAACTGGTATGACAGTGCACAGTCTTTCCTCGAGCAAGTTCTTACAGGGATGAAGAATTGATTGAATACTGTAAATTGACGATGTTGGTTTCAAATCAGCAGCCTGTCAAACCCTTCTTCATGTAGGAATTAAAACGAAAAAGTCAACAAAAGTCAACTCTGATCAACCCAAAAACATGCACTGTTCAGATTCAAATCTGGAATTTCCAGAAAAATGAAGAACACGGGAAGAACACTAAAAACTGAGATTTTGCATAAAATGGGCAGAATCAAGGTGAGGTTACTGCCATCCCTCTTCTTTATTTATAGATAAAAGAAATTACAAGAGTTTTAGTTGAAACCAACTTCTTCTTGTACATGATAAGCTAAAATTCAAAACTTAACTTAATCCTAATCAGCTAATTGATCAACATGATCTGTTAACTAAGAATAAACTGAACTCAATCCTAAACTTGGTCAACATGACCTTTATTTAAAGATAAGATAAACTCAACCTAATGCTAAGTTAATTCAATACTCAGCTAACACTAAAAACTTAAGACACAATCTTCTAATCTTCAATCTTCACAGCCTTGGACTTCATTGTCTGCAGCAGTCTTGATTCCATAAAATTCAACACTCCTCCTTGGATTCAAGACTGCACATCCCAAGCTTTTCCCTTAGCTCTTCGAATCTTCCTTTAGCTAATGGTTTAGTAAACAAGTCAGCTAATTGATCATTTGTATTGCAATATTTCATCTCCAATTCACCTTCCAGCTGAAACTGTCTTAGAGCATGAAATTTGATCTTCATGTGTTTCGTTTTGTCATGAAACACAGCATTCTTTGAAATTGCTATAGCTGACATATTATCACATAGCAAATCAGTAGGATTTGATTGATCACAATCAAGATCCTTTAGCATTTTTCTCAGCCACACCAGTTGCTTGGCTGCCACATAAGCTGCTATGTACTCTGCCTCAGCTGTGGAATGTGCCACAACTGATTGTTTCTTTGAAATCCAGCTGAAAACATTCACTCCTAATGCAAAACAATACCCTGAAGTACTCATCATGCATTCATCACTACCTGCCCAATCACTATCAGTGAAACCAACAAGCTTGTTCTCACTGTTCTTGGCAAAATACATGCCCAGATTTTTTGTTCCCTGCAAGTACCTCAGGATTCTCTTGGCTGCCATGAAATGCGTTTGGCTTGGTTCCTGCATGAACCTAGACAAATAATTAACAGCAAAAAGTATGTCAGGCCGAGAGATGGTTAAGTATAATAGGCTCCCAATCAAGCTTCTATAAACCTTCCCATCTGCTTTTGGTGCTCCATCATCTTTAACAAGTTTCAGTCCCAAAATCATAGGGGTAGAAACTTGTTTGCAATTTGCCATTGCAAAATTGGTTAGTATCTTCTGCACAAAGGTCTTTTGGCATAGGAATATTCCTTGTTTAGATTGAATTATTTCCATGCCTAAGAAATAAGACATCAACCCAAGCTCATTCATTTCAAAAGCCTCCTTCATGCTTGTTTTGAACTCTTCAATCAGCTGCCCTTTATCACCCGTAATTAGAAGATCATCTACATACACAGAGACCATTAGCACATGATTATCAACATGTTTCACATATAGTGTTACCTCATTGATGCTCCTCTTGAATCCCAAACTCAGCAAGTGATCATCAAGCCTACTATACCAAGCTCTAGGAGCTTGTTTGAGCCCATAAAGAGCTTTTTTCAATAAATACACTTGGTTTGGATTTTGATTATCAAAACCTGCTGGTTGTTCAATAAATATTTCCTCATCTAACACACCATTCAAAAAAGCAGATTTCACATCTAATTGAAACACATACCAGCCCTTTTGTGCAGCAAGTGCAAGCAAAAGTTTCATTGTTTCATGCCTAGAAACAGGTGCAAAGGTGTCTGTGTAATCAATCCCAGCCTCTTGAGCATAGCCTTTTACAACCAATCTTGCCTTGTGTTTGTTGATACTTCCATCCGCATTCAACTTTGTCTTGAATATCCATTTAACACCAATAGTTTTCTTGTTTGCAGGTCTGTCAACAAGCATCCAGGTCTGATTTTTTTCAATCATATCAAGCTCCTCCTGCATAGCTTTTAACCATACTTGAGACTTCATTGCTTCTTCAATCTCAACAGGTTCTGCCTCAGCCATGGAACACCTGCTGTAAATATCAGTTAAGGTTCTTGTCCCCCTAACTGGTTGCTCATCTATGTCTTCTTCATGTTCAAGTTCATCATAAAACTCTGGTTCATCATGCTGAACTTGATCTGTCCAGTTGACTGCCAAGCTGTCCCAATTCCATGATGCATCTTCTACAAACTTAACATTTCTTGCAATTATAACTTTGTTAGCCATAACATCAAATATTCTATAGGCTTTAGACTTTGAACTATAGCCTATCATCACACCTACATCAGCCTTCTTATCTAGCTTTTTTCGATTAACATCATGTATCAACACATAACATATGCAACCAAAGACTTTTAAATGCTCAACATTGGGTTTAACATCATACCAGATTTCATAAGGAGTTTTATCATCCAAAACTCTTGAAAACACACGATTTTGAATGTATGATGCTGTGTTTACAGCCTCCGCCCAAAAACTTTAAGGGCATTTTCTTCTCATACATTAAGCACCTTGCCATTTCCATCAAGGTTCTATTTTTTCCTTTCACTTACCCCCATTTTGTTGAGGTGTGTAAGGCACGGTCAACTGGTGTTTAATCCCTTCTTTCATCAAGTAATTCTCCAATTGTTGGGAAGTAAATTCTCCACCATTATCAGACCTTAGCATCTTCATTTTCAGTCCCAGTTTCAAGTTCCACTTCGCCTTGAACAACAAAAAACTTAGAGAACACATCAGCCTTGTTTTTTTAAGAAGTAAATCCAACAATACCTGCTATAATCATCCACAAATAGCAAGAAATACTTTGATCCATTCAAAGATTCAACATGCATTGGCCCACACACATCCGTGTGTATGAGCTGCAGTTTCGAATTTGCTCTAAAAACAGATTTTGAGAAAGCAACTTTGGTTTGCTTTCCCAATTGACAAGCCTCACAAAGATTACCTTGATCATGTATGCTTGGTAATCCACGTGCCATCTGCAACTCAGCCATTTTGTTCAATGCAACATAATTATAGTGTCCCAACCTTTTGTGCCAAAGAATTGATTCATCATTCTTGCACATGTTGGCAGATCCAACATATCTCTTTCAAATCTGCATTGAAGCATCTATTTGCCATTTTTGCACACAACAAAAGTGTCCCCATTTTATCTCTAATAACACACATTCCATCATCAAAAAATAGAGAATAGCCAGATTCTAATAGTTGACCCACACTCACCAAATTCTGATTAATATTAGGCACATACAAGACATCATGTAGAGTTTTTGTACCTGCCCTTGTGTCCACTGCTATTGCTCCTTTTCCTTCAACCTTTACAAAGTCTCCATTGCCTATCTTCACCCTTGATTTATAGCTTTTATCCAAGCTACAAAAAAATTGAGAGGTTCTGCTGTCATGTGGTTTGTACAACCACCGTCAATGAGCCACACTGAATTTGTCTCCTCTGGTTTTCTAAGCATGTTGTGCATTGTAGCTACAAATAAATGCTCATCCTTTACTGCCAAGCTTTCTTCTTCTTGAGCTTGTTTTACTTCTTCTTTTCTGTTTTTGCAATATTTCCGGTAGTGCCCAAACCGATTGCAATTTCTACATTGCACCTTTCTTGAACCAACACCAATCTTCAGAATGATTGGTTTTCTTGCAATACTTGCATGCAGGGATATTCCTTTCTCTCCTTCACTCGTCAAGTTGTTGGGTTGCCAACTACTTGAATTCCGGTGATTTGGTCTCCATTCTTTGCTTTTGTCTTTCCTTCCAATCCGCTTGGTTCTGGGAGAAGTTGTAAGATTGCTGCTGTTTTCCTTTGTAAGCAACAAGTGCATTCTCACTTGTTCCCTCATTTCGATAAGATTGCCTTTGTTCCACTCGCTTGTAAGGCATTTACAAGATCTTGGAAACTCATCTCCGAGAAGTCTTTTGAGTCTTCCAAGGAACATATTTTATGTTCAAACTTCTCCGGTAGACACACCAATACTTTCTCCACAATTCGGGAATCAGGGAAAATCTTCCCCCAACAATCTCACTTGATTAACAAGTTTAGAGATTTTTGAAGAAAAATCTATGATAGATTCTGATTCCTTCATCTTCAACCCCTTCAAATTGCCTTCTCAAGTTCATAACTTGCATTTTTCTTGATTTCTCATCTCCTTGAATTCGGCTTTAAGCTTGTCCCAAGCTTCTTTGGCAGTCTCGCATGCCAAAAATTCTGGAAAATATCTCTTCACTTACTCGCATTGTGTATGCAGGGTAAGTGCTCTAAAACCTTTGGCTCTCTCTTCATTGAAGTACTTGATTTGATTCATGGTTGGATCGTCGTTTAGTGGAGTTGGCTCCTTGCCGTATCCACATAATCCCACAAGTCAAATGCCTTCAAATAAGCCTTCATTCTCACAGACTCAGTGCCATAATTCACCCCTCGCAAATGAAGGTGCAGATTGCTGAAAAACTGCTCTGAATTCATTTTTTCGTTTCTCACCAAAAATTGACTTTGAATTCCCCTTTTGTAAATCTCACCTTCCACTCGTGTTTCACACAATCCCACCTAAGATCCTAACTGGGCTCGATACCAATTGTAGGAATTAAAACGAAAAAAGTCAACAAAAGTCAACTCTGATCAACCCAAAAACATGCACTCGTTCGATTCAAATCTGGAATTTCCAGAAAAATGAAGAACACGGGAAGAACACTAAAAAGCTGAGATTTTGCATAAAATGGGCGGAATCAAGGTGAGGTTACTGCCATCCCTCTTCTTTATTTATAGATAAAAGAAATTACAAGAGTTTTAGTTGAAACCAACTTCTTCTTGTACATGATAAGCTAAAATTCAAAACTTAACTTAATCCTAATCAGCTAATTGATCAACATGATCTGTTAACTAAGAATAAACTAAACTCAATCCTAAACTTGGTCAACATGACCTTTATTTAAAGATAAGATAAACTCAACCTAATGCTAAGTTAATTCAATACTCAGCTAACACTAAAAACTTAAGACACAATCTTCTAATCTTCAATCTTCACAGCCTTGGACTTCATTGTCTGCAGCAGTCTTGATTCCATAAAATTCAACACTTCAGAGCTCTGCACGTACAGAAGCCAATCGCCAACTAGCAAAACGATTGGCCTTCCAAACCCCACAAACAACCATGATTTTGTTATGGAATAATTTATTTTTCTTAGAAAAAAAGCAACAAAAAAAACGATTAGGGTTGAAGTAATGATCGTATTGGACAGACTATATCATTGGTTTGAGACTCTGTGTGTATTTGTTTAATGCATAACGTCTACATTCGTTGCAACATGTCACTACAAGAAAAAGAGGTCGTTTGCAACTGAAAAATATCCGTTACAAAAATTGGAACAGATTAGTAACGGATTTTTCATTGCAAAATATATTCTAAAAAAAAAAGTAGATTGCAACGGATTCACCGTTGCAAATTTAATTTACAAATGAAATTCCGTTGCAATGTAATGTTCATTTGCAACAGATTGTTCGTTGCAAATTTAAATTGCAACAGCAATTCTGTTGCAATGTAAAACATTTGTAACGAATTATCCATTATAAATAAAAATAATTTTGCATCCGATTATCCGTTCCAAATTTAAATTGCAACGGAAATTCGGTTGCAATTTACAACATTTGCAACGTTGAAAATGTTGTAATGGATAAATAATATAAATTAATAGATAACATCGATTTGTGCGCTGCCTTTTTAAACTTAATTAAAACGCTTTCTTCATCACTCTCTCCCGTTTGTTCTCATTTTATTTAGCACAAAATATATACTGAACTATCCCTTCCGGAGCTGATTTCTAAGACATGGCTTCGGAGAGAATTAGGGCTTTCTTTGGTGATGACGAAAGGGGGTTTCGGTTTGTTCTTTGAACCGGCGGGTCGGCCTCTAGGCCTGCGAGATGTGCTCCCACTGCCTGGTTCAATGGTTTCATGAGCTGTGTGGTCGCCAGATTCTTGCTTGTTTTCTCTGCTATCATCTTGCTCTTCTCGGTTTTGGTTTTGAGCAGGTGTGGCGGAAGTGGTTGTTTTAGGGCTATTGGTGTTGGTGTCAATGAAATCCTGCTCTCTTCTCGGACCCAACCGGTTCAAACCGGGAGGAGCACTCTCTTCTTCAAGATTACTCACCAGCGATTTGACATGTTTGATAGAACGAAGAAAGGCCTAAACTTTTGAACACAAGAAGAAATCCAAGAGACAAACGGAATTTCAAGTCAAATATTTATTTATAATTAATTAAAAAATAAATAAATTTAAAATTGATTAACAAAATTAATTATCATTTGCAATGGAATTTCCATTATAATTCCGCTGCGAAGTTTGAATTTGCAACAGAACATCCGTTGCAAATGAATTTTGTATCACAAAATTGCAACGGAATACTTCCGTTGCAAAATATGTTGCTAATTAATATTAGCAATGGATGTCTTTGTTGTTTGCAACGGATCAGTCCGTTGCAAACAACCCCCTTTTCTTATAGTGTTATGATCCAAAATAAATATAGTTTATTATGTTTTTTTGGATTAATTTTTTTCTCAATTTTATTATTTATCAACAAGTATATTGCGAATTGAACTTTATAATTTGTTTTGGTTTGCTTTATTTAAGGTTATCATGGTCTTATAACGCAAGTCATACATTTAAAATGTTAATCTATGTTGACCCGAGTTAATCCAATATATCGTTGTTTCAATATTTTTAAGATATCAACTTGATTTTTTTAGTTAAACTATATTTATATCAATTTTCTATGTTATCTTTGAGCTCATCAAGTTGATTAAATTATATCAGTTCAACTCTTGTTTTCTTACTTATACTTAATATTTAAATTGCACAATTATAAATAATTTTATTTTTGAATTTGAACTATTTTACACACACACACACACATAAACACTACAACCCTAAAACCGAAATATTTTATTCCAAATAAAAAAAATAAAACACCAACTGAAACATAATTTACAGTCTTAATTTCAATTTCTCACATAGGGCATAATCAACGCAGACTTATTGATGCTTGAGGTTTTTAAGAGGAAAAAAAATTAAGGTTTTTTCCATGCTTCAAAATGAAACTTGAATAATATACTTAATAATTCTATTTTTCCTCGTTTGTATAGTTTTTTTGTTCTTATTAAATTTTTAGATTTTTTAAAGAGTAGTTGAACATAAGATTATTAGTCATTAAATCTATAATTAAAACTTGTTATTGTAGTGGTTAAATACAATAATTTAGAAATAAATAAGTTATTAATCTCACTTGAATCTATTACCTAGTTTGTAGGTTTGACATTTTGATTCATCAATTTGACAAGTTTACTCGTCAAACTTTTTTTTTTTTTATTCAAACAAATTATGCCATGCTATTATTAGAAATTTAAGTTGCCCTTGATTCTATTAAATTAATTAATATATTTTGGGTCAGCTCTTACATTATCTAATTAAAAACTTGAATTAGACATAAAATTGAATTAATAGATTTTAAGATTTAATAATAATGATCGAAGAAACTTTGTATACATTTTTTAATATTTTACAAAAAAAATAGTTCAACCTGCAGCGCTCGGATCACGGGGGTGGGGTTGTGACTTCTATAAAGGTAATTTCATTAGTTTTAGATTTGATTTTTATATTTTAAATTATTATTATTTCTTAGATTTGGTTATAGGAAAATCCTGTACCACGTCATCAGCGAACGAATGAGTGGAGGTGGATGTTCCAACGAGCCCAGATCTGTCCGACAGTCCAAATTAAATGGGTCCACCGATATGATAATGGGCCAGAGCTTTGAAGAAAAAATAGCATTGGACAGACTCCATTAGTTGCAACTTGTTTTGATCTAATATAAAATATTTGTTTTACGAATCTGACTTCGATATATGCTGACAGGTCAAGATACGAATTCAGATTGTGAAACCAAAAGATCATCTCCAACCCCCATGTGACCAGACAAAACTATTTTTAGGAATTGTATATCCTTTTTACTTTTCAAACCCAATAATTATATCAATAGTTAAAATGACATTAAGTTATTTAGTTTTTGGAGATGCTCTAATAGACAACCACTTTAAAAAACAAAAGGCATAGTTTTATATTTATAGAGAATCCTAAAAACCCTATAAATAACAAAAAATATATATTTACCCCTTTAATAATATCCATATATTATTTAAGGGTAATTTTAGAAACTCAATAAATCAAGACCCAACATTATTATTCTATGACTAGAATTATAATCTGTGAATTAAATACTTTCCAGTGCTTCAGTTCCAAAATTATTTTCAATCAAGTCATATTTAATTATTTATCAGAGTGTAACTTACGAATAATAGTTCTTAATGTGTGTGATCCATTAGATTCATAATATGTTGACCCAAATATAAACTATAATTCTAAATAAGTATAATTAAATAAATCAAACAATTTAATTTATTATAATTTCAATAAATGATTAATTTATATTTGAAGATCAAGTGCACCGTCTAACAACGTGTCATAATCCTCCAAACTAGGAAAATCATAAGTGATTTGACTTAACATTTCAATTACTGATTTTTGAGTGTAATTATTATTCATTCATCAATAATGTTATAATTTAAATATGTTAGCATGAAGTGTGTTTTCCAATAGAGATCATATTTGTTCACAACATTATAGTTATTGATCATTTAAATAAGATTTGAAACTTTTTTCAAATTTCAACTCATCTTGCGCAAAGATTTAATAATAAATATTATTTGGAAACCATGTGGAATATTTTTTTCTAACCTAGGGTTATGAATCATATTCTAATCACTCAAATACTTTTTTTTTCATTTATTACCTTTACCAAGACAACGTGTAATGAAATCAAATCATAACACTATGACGATGTCCTTCTCTTGTGTAGAGGTGATCAGTCCTCAGTAAATGTTCTTCACCAGCAGTTACAGGTTTTTCGCCGCACATCAGGCTTGGATATTAATGCTTCCAAATCTTCTATCTACTTTGGCGGTGTGGGTGACACGGTGAAAATTCAGATTCTTCAGGATATTGGGTTCTCGGAGGGATCCTTTCCCTTTAGATATTTGGGTGTTCCTTTGAGTCCTCATAGGCTGCTAGCTAGTCAATTTTCCCCTCTTCTCCAACGCCTTGAAGCTGCATTCCAGAGTTGGATTGGGAAGCATCTCTCCTATGTTGGTCGGCTTGAGTTGCTTAAGTTTGTTATTCAGGGGATGGTCCAATTCTGGCTAAACATTTTTCCTATGCCTTAATCTGTCATTCATCAGATTATTTGTTTGTGTAGGAATTTCTTATGGACCGGAATCATCTTGCAAAGCAAATATGCCTTTATGGCCTGAAATTCAGTTTGTCTTCCTAAAGCTGAGGGGAGGTCTAGGTTTGCCTGATATGGTGGGTAAGAAAAGAGTTTTCTGGCCAGGTAGTTATGAAAAATATACATTGCAAAACTGACTCTCTATGGATTTAATGGGTCCATCATTTCTACTTGGGTCATCTCTCAGTTTAGGCAGGTTCTGCTCATAAGACCTCATCTCCTCTATGGAAATCTATCCTCTCTTTAAAGGATATCCTCCTCCAAGACTGTGGTGGATCCCCTTAGGTCATCTCCTTGATGCAGAGTTGGCATGCTCTAGCTGGTCCTTTCTTAGTTATTGCTTATAATTATTTCAGACTCAGGACTGATGTGCTTCATTGGGATAAGGTGGTATGGGAGCAATGGGCATTGTCGAGAGCAAGCTTTGTGTTATGGCTAGCTGTCCGACAAAAACTTAAAACCAAGGATCATCTTCGCTCTTGAGTGCGCATGTTACTTGTGTGCTCTGTTCTCAGGCAGAGGAATTGCATGTGCACCTCTTCTTCTCCTGCAATTGGACATCTCTCTTGTGGTCTAGGATCAAATCTTGGTTGCGTATTAATAGGCAGATGTCCTCTTTGTCTAGTGCTCTCCGGGGCCTCGGATTTGGAAAGGGCCTCGACTCGAGAATACGGCGGGTAACTTTGGCTATAACTGTCTACAACATTTGGCATGAACGGAATGGTCGAGTGTTTGACAAGTATCGAAACTCCGTGGATGTCATCTTTTGGAAATTTCAGATTTTGTTCTACACCATCTTTTATTTCCATGTGAAGGATCCCTCTCTTCTTAATGTAGGCTAGGATCAATTACTAGTTGCTTAGCTTTGTTTAGTTACTTTTCTGTAATGGCTTCATAACCTTAGCTAACCTTGTTTTTGTTTGAACATTTGGTTTTCTACTTTGTATATTTCTGTATATTCCTGTATATTCTGGTTCTCCAGATTGGTTACTTAGATATCTAATATACTTACATTTGATCCAAAAAAAAAAATCATAACACTCTCTATATGAGATAATTTAGTAATTTCAAGTTTAAGGATTATTTATATAACAGTCATGTGAGCTTTTTTATACACAAATGATATCTCCGTATGAAATTTTCATGTGGATCAATTCAATTTACATGTTTTATGATAAACACCTACATATTAGTTTCTAGATTTTTTCATAAAAAACATAATATGTATCAATCTATATGACTTTAATAATATATATTTAAAAGAACATCAACCAAGAAAATTTTAGAAACAATGCTTTCATGCAATAGGAATATATGATTACAATAATATATATTTAAGAAAATTAACCAAAAATATTTTAGGAACAATTCTTTCATGCAATAAAAATTCTTATGGTTATAATAACTTTATAATTTTCTTTGTAAAATATTTTTTTTTCATGGACTTTATCTTTACTCTAGATTCATAAATCAAATATAAGATTCATTAATCTAATATTATATGAATATTAAGATTTTATTAATAATAAATACGTCTTTATATAAATATAATAATATTATGTGTAACCAACCGATTGACCATAAAACATATTATACTAACATATCTATATATCATATGCTATCGCTTGCTTTTATTCTTTTATACATTTCCAGCATAAGTTTCTAGCCTTCTGGAACCCCAAGTACATTGAAACATACATCATTGTTCTTCATAAAAGGTAAGGAAAAGCCAAGAGACAAGAGATGGTCAAGTAACTCTAACATGCATGGTGGATGAAACTCCGCCAAACAAATTAAGAAGGCAGGTCGTACCAACAAATTCTTTATCTTCTTCTTCGTAATACTTATGATCAAACTTTATTCATCAAATTAAACCATAGAATACAATGTGTTTATTCCCTTTTAACAATTATATTATTTCCACGGCATGGAAAGCCTTAGTTTGATTATTGGATCAATAGGTATAACAAAATGTTTCGACTGGTTTTGTTATTGTCTTTTTTATCAAAGCAAATTATCCAAATATATATTTGCCAATATATGTTTCATTTATAATTACATCTTTCTATAGCTATGTTGTTTATTCCAAGGAAAATGTAAATAAATAATGTAATTGTTTTCCTCAATATTTTTATCATGATATTTTAAACTGCCCAAAGTTCTCGCTCTCAGTACTGTTGAGTTTTTAATATATTTTTCCTTAAAATCCTGTTTCTTGAGAGTTACAGCAGACAATGTTTGTTTAATAAATAGATACTAGAGATGGGTTGAAAACCTTCATTCTTTGGCTCGAACAAGTTTTATGGTGATAACAAAAGGTCCAAACAATTATATTAATGCAAAATCGTCATTGGTAGTGGAATACAAAATCATCTTTCTAGTGGAAATCATTTTCCAATGCATTCTACGAGTTCACAACACACAAATTAATAGTAATAAAACCAATAATAATAATTAAAATAAAATTTAAGGTGGTGGATACTTGATACAACCCTCAAACTCTAAAAAATGACCTCAACCAAAACGTCAAACTGACTAGAAAGAGAATTACATTTACTTGAAGTTTAAAATATCAGTGAAAGTGGGTTTGAATATTTTTTATATTTAAAAATACATTAAAATAATAGTATACATATGATCAAACTTTTTTCACCAAATTAAACCATAGAATACAATGTTTTTTTTCCATTTTTAAAAGTGAATTATTTCCACAGCATGGCAAACCTTAGTTTTCATAATAGAAAAGAAAACACGTAATGAATTGTTAGTTTGATGTGAATCCATTAAAATAAAAAATTTACATTTAAACAATAATTTCCTATTTAGAATAATAAAATTACATTGGTTTTGAAAACCCTCGATTTGTTTTTCATAAGAAAAAACATTACTTTATGAAAAACATACATAACTACCTGAAAATAAAGTAGTGGTGGTGGTAATGATAAAGAAACATAATTACCAATAAAGAAAGAGAGTTGAAAATGGAACTAAATAAACGTTTTTGTGTATACACATAGAGCAGCACCATTAAATACATATTAAAGATGCATTAATGAACAAAGTAATTGATATAATGCGTTTAAAAGCCTTTTACTTATAAATTAGTTAGTATGTGGGATCCTTGAATTCAATTAAAGCATAACCAATCATAATCTCTCCCTAGATTGAGTTTTAAGCAAGATGGCGATTTTTCAAAATAAAATCTTCTTGGTTCTATTGTGTTTGATCGGTGTATTTGCGGGTACTCCAGCACTTGCAGGAAGCAATACTGCACCATCGGGAGAGCCTTTTCCCAAGCCTAGCAAAAACATGGAAGGTTGCGCTGCGAAGTTGACCGTCCCGTGTGGATTAGAGGTTTTTCTTAGCTTTAGTGGAAACAATAACAACCCATCAGACGATTGTTGCAAGAAGCTCGTGGCAACAGGGAATAGATTGTCATAATGCATTTACAGAGATTCTCATATCAAAAGAGCCCCAGGAAAACCCATCTAAGATTTCTCTAAGGAGCATGGATATTTGGAATCGTTGTGTCGCCGTTGCATCTAAAGCATAAACAAAACGCTTTTCCTTGACAGCATCATTAATAATGTAATTGTGCTGCTTAAATTTTTTATCATGGTATTTTAATAATAGACACTGCCCAAAGTTCTCGCTCTCAATACTGTTGAATTTTTAATGTATTTTTCCTTAAAATCCTGCTTCTTGAGAGTTACAGCAGACAATGTTTGTTTAATAAATAGATACTAGAGATGTATTGAAAACCTTCATTCCTTGGCTCGAACAATTATATTGATGCAAAATCGTCGTTGGTAGTGGAATACAAAATCATCTTTCTACTGGAACTCATTTTCCAATGCATTCTAAGAGTTCACAGCACACAAAATAATAGTAATAACAACAACAATAATAATTAAAATAAAAGTTAAGGTGGTGGCTACTTGATACAACCCTCAAACTCTAAAAAACGACCTCAACCAAAACGTCAAACTGACTAGAAAGAGAATTACATTTACTTGAAGCTTAAAATATCACTGAAAGTGGGTTTGAATATTTTTTATTTAAAAATACATTAAAATAATAGTATACATATTTTTTTAAAAATTTATTTTTTCATACCAAAGCAATTCACAAACACTAAAAAACTTATTTTCAAAATGAAACATCGCAGCCAATGGTTGTACCTAAATTTTAACGCCAGGCTTGAGAAACTCCAGTAGAAATTAAGAAGGCAGACAGTACCAACCAATTCTTTCTTCTTCGTATCCATATGATCGAACTTCTTTCATCAAATTAAACCATAGAATACAATGTTTTTTTTCCGTTTTTAAAAGTGAATTACTACCACAGCATGGCAAGCCTTAGTTTTCATAATAGAACAGAAAACACGTAATGAATTGTTAGTTTGATGTGAATCCATTTAAATAAAAATATTGTCTTACACGATATCTTTTTTTTTTTGAAGGAGCAATAAAAATCTATTAAGGAAAAAGTATGAACAAAAACCTCTATACGTTCTCTCGAAGCCAAATACAAATTTTGAAGATTTCAAGTAAAGGTTTCATATTCTCTTAGTAGAAAAACATTTACATTTAAACAATAATTTCCTATTTAGAATAATAAAATTACATTGGTTTTGAAAACCCTCGGTTTGTTTTTCATAAGAAAAAAACATTACTTTATGAAAAACATACATAACTACCTGAAAATAAAGTAGTGGTGGTGGTAATGATAAAGAAACATAATTACCAATAAAGAAAGAGAGTTGAAAATGGAACTAAATAAACGTTTTTGCGTATACACATAGAGCAACACCATTAAATACATATTAAAGATGCATTAATGAACAAAGTAATTGATATAATGCGTTTAAAAGCCTTTTACTTATAAATTAGTTAGTATGTGGGATCCTTGAATTCAATTAAAGCATAACCAATCATAATCTCTCCCTAGATTGAGTTTTAAGCAAGATGGCGATTTTTCAAAATAAAATCTTCTTGGTTCTATTGTGTTTGATCGGTGTATTTGCGGGTACTCCAGCACTTGCAGGAAGCAATACTGCACCATCGGGAGAGCCTTTTCCCAAGCCTAGCAAAAACATGGAAGGTTGCGCTGCGAAGTTGACCGTCCCGTGTGGATTAGAGGTTTTTCTTAGCTTTAGTGGAAACAATAACAACCCATCAGACGATTGTTGCAAGAAGCTCGTGGCAACAGGAATAGATTGTCATAATGCATTTACAGAGATTCTCATATCAAAAGAGCCCCAGGAAAACCCATCTAAGATTTCTCTAAGGAGCATGGATATTTGGAATCGTTGTGTCGCCGTTGCATCTAAAGCATAAACAAAACGCTTTTCCTTGACAACATCATTAATAATGTAATCTGTCTTTGCTTAAATTTTTTATCATGGTATTTTAATAATAGACAACGCCCAAAGTTCTCAGCTCTCAATCTTGTTGAATTTTTTATGTATTTTTCCTTAAAATCCTGCTTCTTGAGGAGTTACAACGAGACAATGTTTGTTTAATAAATAGATACTAGAGATGTATTGAAAACCTTCATTCCTTGGCTCGAACAATTATATTGATGCAAAATCGTCGTTGGTAGTGGAATACAAAATCATCTTTCTCTTTGGAACTCATTTTCCAATGCATTCTAAGAGTTCACAGACACACAAAATAATAGTAATAACAACAACAATAATAATTAAAATAAAAGTTAAGGTGGTGGCTACTTGATACAACCCTCAAACTCTAAAAAACGACCTCAACCAAAACGTCAAACCGACTAGAAAGAGAATTACATTTACTTGAAGCTTAAAATATCACTTTGAAAGTGGGTTTGAATATTTTTTATTTAAAAATACATTAAAATAATAGTATACATATTTTTTAAAATTTATTTTTCATACCAAAGCAATTCACAAACACTAAAAAACTTATTTTCAAAATGAAACATCGCAGCCAATGGTTGTACCTAAATTTTAACGCCATGCTTGAGAAACTCCAGTAGAAATTAAGAAGGCAGACAGTACCAACCAATTCTTTCTTCTTCGTATCCATATGATCGAACTTCTTTCATCAAATTAAACCATAGAATACAATGTTTTTTTTCCTTTTTTAAAAGTGAATTACTACCACAGCATGGCAAGCCTTAGTTTTCATAATAGAACAGAAAACACGTAATGAATTGTTAGTTTGATGTGAATCCATTAAAATAAAAATATTGTCTTACACGATATCTTTTTTTTTTTGAAGGAGCAATAAAAATCTATTAAGGAAAAAGTATGAACAAAAACCTCTATACGTTCTCTCGAACCCAAATACAAATTTTGAAGATTTCAAGTAAAGGTTTCATATTCTCTTAGTAGAAAAAAATTTACATTTAAACAATAATTTCCTATTTAGAATAATAAAATTACATTGGTTTTGAAAACCCTCGGTTTGTTTTTCATAAGAAAAAACATTACTTTATGAAAAACATACATAACTACCTGAAAATAAAGTAGTGGTGGTGGTAATGATAAAGAAACATAATTACCAACAAAGAAAGAGAGTTGAAAATGGAACTAAATAAACGTTTTTGCGTATACACATAGAGCAACACCATTAAATACATATTAAAGATGCATTAATGAACAAAGTAATTGATATAATGCGTTTAAAAAGCCTTTTTACTTATAAATTAGTTAGTATGTGGGATCCTTGAATTCAATTAAAGCATAACCAATCATAATCTCTCCCTAGATTGAGTTTTAAGCAAGATGGCGATTTTTCAAAATAAAATCTTCTTGGTTCTATTGTGTTTGATCGGTGTATTTGCGGGTACTCCAGCACTTGCAAGAAGCAATACTGCACCATCGGGAGAGCCTTTTCCCAAGCCTAGCAAAAACATGGAAGGTTGCGCTGCGAAGTTGACCGTCCCGTGTGGACTAGAGGTTTTTCTTAGCTTTAGTGGAAACAATAACAACCCATCAGACGATTGTTGCAAGAAGCTCGTGGCAACAGGAATAGATTGTCATAATGCATTTACAGAGATTCTCATATCAAAAGAGCCCCAGGAAAACCCATCTAAGATTTCTCTAAGGAGCATGGATATTTGGAATCGTTGTGTCGCCGTTGCATCTAAAGCATAAACAAAACGCTTTTCCTTGACAGCATCATTAATAATGTAATTGTGCTGCTTAAATTTTTTATCATGGTATTTTAATAATAGACACTGCCCAAAGTTCTCGCTCTCAATACTGTTGAATTTTTTATGTATTTTTCCTTAACATCCTGCTTCTTGAGAGTTACAGCAGACAATGTTTGTTTAATAAATAGATACTAGAGATGTATTGAAAACCTTCATTCCTTGGCTCGAACAATCAATTATATTGATGCAAAATCGTCGTTGGTAGTGGAATACAAAATCATCTTTCTACTGGAACTCATTTTCCAATGCATTCTAAGAGTTCACAGCACACAAAATAATAGTAATAACAACAACAATAATAATTAAAATAAAAGTTAAGGTGGTGGCTACTTGATACAACCCTCAAACTCTAAAAAACGACCTCAACCAAAACGTCAAACTGACTAGAAAGAGAATTACATTTACTTGAAGCTTAAAATATCACTGAAAGTGGGTTTGAATATTTTTTATTTAAAAATACATTAAAATAATAGTATACATATTTTTTAAAATTTATTTTTCATACCAAAGCAATTCACAAACACTAAAAAACTTATTTTCAAAATGAAACATCGCGACCAATGGTTGTACCTAAATTTTAACGCCCGAGGCTTGAGAAACTCCAGTAGAAATTAAGAAGGCAGACAGTACCAACCAATTCTTTCTTCTTCGTATCCATATGATCGAACTTCTTTCATCAAATTAAACCATAGAATACAATGTTTTTTTCCGTTTTTAAAAGTGAATTACTACCACAGCATGGCAAGCCTTAGTTTTCATAATAGAACAGAAAACACGTAATGAATTGTTAGTTTGATGTGAATCCATTAAAATAAAAAATATTGTCTTACACGATATCTTTTTTTTTGAAGGAGCAATAAAAATCTATTAAGGAAAAAGTATGAACAAAAAACCTCTATACGTTCTCTCGAACCCAAATACAAATTTTGAAGATTTCAAGTAAAGGTTTCATATTCTCTTAGTAGAAAAAAAATTTACATTTAAACAATAATTTCCTATTTAGAATAATAAAAATTACATTGGTTTTGAAAACCCTCGGTTTGTTTTTCATAAGAAAAAAAAATACTTTATGAAAAAACATACATAACTACACGAAAATAAAGTAGTGGTGGTGGTAATGATAAAGAAACATAATTACCAATAAAGAAAGAGAGTTGAAAATGGAACTAAATAAACGTTTTTGCGTATACACATAGAGCAACACCATTAAATACATATTAAAGATGCATTAATGAACAAAGTAATTGATATAATGCGTTTAAAAGCCTTTTACTTATAAATTAGTTAGTATGTGGGATCCTTGAATTCAATTAAAGCATAACCAATCATAATCTCTCCCTAGATTGAGTTTTTAAGCAAGATGGCGATTTTTCAAAAATAAAATCTTCTTGGTTCTATTGTGTTTGATCGGTGTATTTGCGGGTACTCCGGCACTTGCGGGAAGCAATCTGCACCATCGGAGAGCCTTTTCCCAAGCCTAGCAAAAACATGGAAGGTTGCGTCTGCGAAGTTGACCGTCCCGGTGTGGATTAGAGGTTTTTCTTAGCTTTAGTGGAAACAATAACAACCCATCGGACGATTGTTGCAAGAAGCTCGTGGCAACGAGGAATAGATTGTCATAATGCATTTACGGAGATTCTCATATCAAAAGAGCCCCGGGAAAACCCATCTAAGATTTCTCTAAGGAGCATGGATATTTGGAATCGTTGTGTCGCCATTGCATCTAAAGCATAAACAAAAACGCTTTTCCTTGACAGCATCATTAATAATGTAACTGTCTTTGCTTAAATTTTTTATCATGGTATTTTAATAATAGACAACGCCCTAAAGTTCTACGCTCTCAATACTGTTGAATTTTTTATGTATTTTTCCTTAAAATCCTGCTTCTTGAGAGTTACAGCAGACAATGTTTGTTTAATAAATAGATACTAGAGATGTATTGAAAACCTTCATTGCTTGGCTCGAGCAATTATATTGATGCAAAATCGTCGTTGGTAGTGGAATACAAAAATCATCTTTCTCTTTGGAACTCATTTTCCAATGCATTCTAAGAGTTCACGACACACAAAATAATAGTAATAACAACAACAATAATAATTAAAATAAAAGTTAAGGTGGTGGCTACTTGATACAACCCTCAAACTCTAAAAAACGACCTCAACCAAAACGTCAAAGCTGACTAGAAAGAGAATTACATTTACTTGAAGCTTAAAATATCACTTGAAAGTGGGTTTGAATATTTTTTATTTAAAAAATACATTAAAATAATAGTATACATATTTTTTTAAAAATTTATTTTTTCATACCAAAGCAATTCACAAACACTAAAAAACTTATTTTCAAAATGAAACATCGCAGCCAATGGTTGTACCTAAATTTTAACGCCAGGCTTGAGAAACTCCAGTAGAAATTAATAAGGCAGACAGTACCAACCAATTCTTTCTTCTTCGTATCCATATGATCGAACTTCTTTCATCAAATTAAACCATAGAATACAATGTTTTTTTTCCGTTTTTAAAAGTGAATTACTACCACAGCATGGCAAGCCTTAGTTTTCATAATAGAACAGAAAACACGTAATGAATTGTTAGTTTGATGTGAATCCATTAAAATAAAAATATTGTCTTACACGATATCTTTTTTTTTTGAAGGAGCAATAAAAATCTATTAAGGAAAAAGTATGAACAAAAACCTCTATACGTTCTCTCGAAGCCAAATACAAATTTTGAAGATTTCAAGTAAAGGTTTCATATTCTCTTAGTAGAAAAAAATTTACATTTAAACAATAATTTCCTATTTAGAATAATAAAATTACATTGGTTTTGAAAACCCTCGGTTTGTTTTTCATAAGAAAAAAACATTACTTTATGAAAAACATACATAACTACCTGAAAATAAAGTAGTGGTGGTGGTAATGATAAAGAAACATAATTACCAATAAAGAAAGAGAGTTGAAAATGGAACTAAATAAACGTTTTTGCGTATACACATAGAGCAACACCATTAAATACATATTAAAGATGCATTAATGAACAAAGTAATTGATATAATGCGTTTAAAAGCCTTTTACTTATAAATTAGTTAGCATGTGGGATCCTTGAATTCAATTAAAGCATAACCAATCATAATCTCTCCCTAGATTGAGTTTTAAGCAAGATGGCGATTTTTCAAAATAAAATCTTCTTGGTTCTATTGTGTTTGATCGGTGTATTTGCGGGTACTCCAGCACTTGCAGGAAGCAATACTGCACCATCGGGAGAGCCTTTTCCCAAGCCTAGCAAAAACATGGAAGGTTGCGCTGCGAAGTTGACCGTCCCGTGTGGATTAGAGGTTTTTCTTAGCTTTAGTGGAAACAATAACAACCCATCAGACGATTGTTGCAAGAAGCTCGTGGCAACAGGAATAGATTGTCATAATGCATTTACAGAGATTCTCATATCAAAAGAGCCCCAGGAAAACCCATCTAAGATTTCTCTAAGGAGCATGGATATTTGGAATCGTTGTGTCGCCGTTGCATCTAAAGCATAAACAAAAACGCTTTTCCTTGACAGCATCATTAATAATGTAATTGTCTTTGCTTAAATTTTTTATCATGGTATTTTAATAATAGACAACGCCCAAAGTTCTCGCTCTCAATCTTTGTTGAATTTTTATGTATTTTTCCTTAAAATCACTGCTTCTTGAGAGTTACAGACGAGACAATGTTTGTTTAATAAATAGATACTAGAGATGTATTGAAAACCTTCATTCCTTGGCTCGAACAATTATATTGATGCAAAATCGTCGTTGGTAGTGGAATACAAAATCATCTTTCTCTTTGGAACTCATTTTCCAATGCATTCTAAGAGTTCACAGCACACAAAATAATAGTAATAACAACAACAATAATAATTAAAATAAAAGTTAAGGTGGTGGCTACTTGATACAACCCTCAAACTCTAAAAAACGACCTCAACCAAAACGTCAAAGCGACTAGAAAGAGAATTACATTTACTTGAAGCTTAAAATATCACTGAAAGTGGGTTTGAATATTTTTTATTTAAAAATACATTAAAATAATAGTATACATATTTTTTAAAATTTATTTTTCATACCAAAGCAATTCACAAACACTAAAAAACTTATTTTCAAAATGAAACATCGCAGACCAATGGTTGTACCTAAATTTTAACGCCCGAGGCTTGAGAAACTCCGAGTAGAAATTAAGAAGGCGAGACAGTACCAACCAATTCTTTCTTCTTCGTATCCATATGATCGAACTTCTTTCATCAAATTAAACCATAGAATACAATGTTTTTTTCCCGTTTTTAAAAAGTGAATTACTACCCACGACATGGCAAGCCTTAGTTTTCATAATAGAACGAGAAAACACGTAATGAATTGTTAGTTTGATGTGAATCCATTAAAATAAAAAATATTGTCTTACACGATATCTTTTTTTTTGAAGGAGCAATAAAAAATCTATTAAGGAAAAAGTATGAACAAAAAACCTCTATACGTTCTCTCGAAGCCAAATACAAATTTTGAAGATTTCAAGTAAAGGTTTCATATTCTCTTAGTAGAAAAAAAATTTACATTTAAACAATAATTTCCTATTTAGAATAATAAAAATTACATTGGTTTTGAAAACCCTCGGTTTGTTTTTCATAAGAAAAAACATTACTTTATGAAAAACATACATAACTACCTGAAAATAAAGTAGTGGTGGTGGTAATGATAAAGAAACATAATTACCAATAAAGAAAGAGAGTTGAAAATGGAACTAAATAAACGTTTTTGCGTATACACATAGAGCAACACCATTAAATACATATTAAAGATGCATTAATGAACAAAGTAATTGATATAATGCGTTTAAAAGCCTTTTACTTATAAATTAGTTAGTATGTGGGATCCTTGAATTCAATTAAAGCATAACCAATCATAATCTCTCCCTAGATTGAGTTTTAAGCAAGATGGCGATTTTTCAAAATAAAATCTTCTTGGTTCTATTGTGTTTGATCGGTGTATTTGCGGGTACTCCGGCACTTGCGAGGAAGCAATCTTGCACCATCGGGAGAGCCTTTTCCCAAGCCTAGCAAAAACATGGAAGGTTGCGTCTGCGAAGTTGACCGTCCGTGTGGATTAGAGGTTTTTTCTTAGCTTTAGTGGAAACAATAACAACCCATCGGACGATTGTTGCAAGAAGCTCGTGGCAACGAGGAATAGATTGTCATAATGCATTTACAGAGATTCTCATATCAAAAGAGCCCCAGGAAAACCCATCTAAGATTTCTCTAAGGAGCATGGATATTTGGAATCGTTGTGTCGCCGTTGCATCTAAAGCATAAACAAAACGCTTTTCCTTGACAGCATCATTAATAATGTAATTGTGCTGCTTAAATTTTTTATCATGGTATTTTAATAATAGACACTGCCCAAAGTTCTCGCTCTCAATACTGTTGAATTTTTAATGTATTTTTCCTTAACATCCTGCTTCTTGAGAGTTACAGCAGACAATGTTTGTTTAATAAATAGATACTAGAGATGTATTGAAAACCTTCATTCCTTGGCTCGAACAATTATATTGATGCAAAATCGTCGTTGGTAGTGGAATACAAAATCATCTTTCTCTTTGGAACTCATTTTCCAATGCATTCTAAGAGTTCACGACACACAAAATAATAGTAATAACAACAACAATAATAATTAAAATAAAAGTTAAGGTGGTGGCTACTTGATACAACCCTCAAACTCTAAAAAAACGACCTCAACCAAAACGTCAAGCTGACTAGAAAGAGAATTACATTTACTTGAAGCTTAAAATATCATGAAAGTGGGTTTGAATATTTTTTATTTAAAAAATACATTAAAATAATAGTATACATATTTTTTAAAAATTTATTTTTCATACCAAAGCAATTCACAAACACTAAAAAACTTATTTTCAAAATGAAACATCGCGACCAATGGTTGTACCTAAATTTTAAACGCCGGGCTTGAGAAACTCCGAGTAGAAATTAAGAAGGCGAGACGGTACCAACCAATTCTTTCTTCTTCGTATCCATATGATCGAACTTCTTTCATCAAATTAAACCATAGAATACAATGTTTTTTTCCGTTTTTAAAAAGTGAATTACTACCCACTGACATGGCAAGCCTTAGTTTTCATAATAGAGCGAGAAAACACGTAATGAATTGTTAGTTTGATGTGAATCCATTAAAATAAAAAATATTGTCTTACACGATATCTTTTTTTTTGAAGGAGCAATAAAAAATCTATTAAGGAAAAAGTATGAACAAAAAACCTCTATACGTTCTCTCGAAGCCAAATACAAATTTTGAAGATTTCAAGTAAAGGTTTCATATTCTCTTAGTAGAAAAAAAATTTACATTTAAACAATAATTTCCTATTTAGAATAATAAAATTACATTGGTTTTGAAAACCCTCGGTTTGTTTTTCATAAGAAAAAAAACATTACTTTATGAAAAAACATACATAACTACCTGAAAATAAAGTAGTGGTGGTGGTAATGATAAAGAAACATAATTACCAATAAAGAAAGAGAGTTGAAAATGGAACTAAATAAACGTTTTTGTGTATACACATAGAGCAACACCATTAAATACATATTAAAGATGCATTAATGAACAAAGTAATTGATATAATGCGTTTAAAAGCCTTTTACTTATAAATTAGTTAGTATGTGGGATCCTTGAATTCAATTAAAGCATAACCAATCATAATCTCTCCCTAGATTGAGTTTTAAGCAAGATGGCGATTTTTCAAAATAAAATCTTCTTGGTTCTATTGTGTTTGATCGGTGTATTTGCGGGTACTCCGGCACTTGCGAGGGAAGCAATACTTGCACCATCGGGAGAGCCTTTTCCCAAGCCTAGCAAAAAACATGGAAGGTTGCGTCTGCGAAGTTGACCAGTCAGTGTGGATTAGAGGTTTTTCTTAGCTTTAGTGGAAACAATAACAACCCATCGGACGATTGTTGCAAGAAGCTCGTGGCAACGAGGAATAGATTGTCATAATGCATTTACTGAGAGATTCTCATATCAAAAGAGCCCCGGGAAAACCCATCTAAGATTTCTCTAAGGAGCATGGATATTTGGAATCGTTGTGTCGCCGTTGCATCTAAAGCATAAACAAAACGCTTTTCCTTGACAGCATCATTAATAATGTAATTGTCTTTGCTTAAATTTTTTATCATGGTATTTTAATAATAGACAACGCCCAAAGTTCTCGCTCTCAATCTTGTTGAATTTTTTAATGTATTTTTCCTTAAAATCCTGCTTCTTGAGAGTTACTGACGAGACAATGTTTGTTTAATAAATAGATACTAGAGATGTATTGAAAACCTTCATTCCTTGGCTCGAACAATTATATTGATGCAAAATCGTCGTTGGTAGTGGAATACAAAATCATCTTTCTACTGGAACTCATTTTCCAATGCATTCTAAGAGTTCACAGCACACAAAATAATAGTAATAACAACAACAATAATAATTAAAATAAAAGTTAAGGTGGTGGCTACTTGATACAACCCTCAAACTCTAAAAAACGACCTCAACCAAAACGTCAAACTGACTAGAAAGAGAATTACATTTACTTGAAGCTTAAAATATCACTGAAAGTGGGTTTGAATATTTTTTATTTAAAAATACATTAAAATAATAGTATACATATTTTTTAAAATTTATTTTTCATACCAAAGCAATTCACAAACACTAAAAAAACTTATTTTCAAAATGAAACATCGCAGACCAATGGTTGTACCTAAATTTTAAAGCCGAGGGCTTGAGAAACTCCGAGTAGAAATTAAGAAGGCGAGACGGTACCAACCAATTCTTTCTTCTTCGTATCCATATGATCGAACTTCTTTCATCAAATTAAACCATAGAATACAATGTTTTTTTTCCGTTTTTAAAAGTGAATTACTACCACAGCATGGCAAGCCTTAGTTTTCATAATAGAACGAGAAAACACGTAATGAATTGTTAGTTTGATGTGAATCCATTAAAATAAAAAATATTGTCTTACACGATATCTTTTTTTTTGAAGGAGCAATAAAAAATCTATTAAGGAAAAAGTATGAACAAAAAACCTCTATACGTTCTCTCGAAGCCAAATACAAATTTTGAAGATTTCAAGTAAAGGTTTCATATTCTCTTAGTAGAAAAAAATTTACATTTAAACAATAATTTCCTATTTAGAATAATAAAATTACATTGGTTTTGAAAACCCTCGGTTTGTTTTTCATAAGAAAAAACATTACTTTATGAAAAACATACATAACTACCTGAAAATAAAGTAGTGGTGGTGGTAATGATAAAGAAACATAATTACCAATAAAGAAAGAGAGTTGAAAATGGAACTAAATAAACGTTTTTTGCGTATACACATAGAGCAACACCATTAAATACATATTAAAGATGCATTAATGAACAAAGTAATTGATATAATGCGTTTAAAAGCCTTTTACTTATAAATTAGTTAGTATGTGGGATCCTTGAATTCAATTAAAGCATAACCAATCATAATCTCTCCCTAGATTGAGTTTTTAAGCAAGATGGCGATTTTTCAAAATAAAATCTTCTTGGTTCTATTGTGTTTGATCGGTGTATTTGCGGGTACTCCGGCACTTGCGAGGAAGCAATACTTGCACCATCGGGAGAGCCTTTTCCCAAGCCTAGCAAAAACATGGAAGGTTGCTTGCTGCGAAGTTGGCCAGTCACGTGTGGATTAGAGGTTTTTCTTAGCTTTAGTGGAAACAATAACAACCCATCGGGACGATTGTTGCAAGAAGCTCGTGGCAACGAGGAATAGATTGTCATAATGCATTTACTGAGAGATTCTCATATCAAAAGAGCCCCGGGAAAACCCATCTAAGATTTCTCTAAGGAGCATGGATATTTGGAATCGTTGTGTCGCCGTTGCATCTAAAGCATAAACAAAACGCTTTTCCTTGACAGCATCATTAATAATGTAATTGTCTTTGCTTAAATTTTTTATCATGGTATTTTAATAATAGACAACGCCCAAAGTTCTCGCTCTCAATCTTGTTGAATTTTTAATGTATTTTTCCTTAAAATCCTGCTTCTTGAGAGATTACTGACGAGACAATGTTTGTTTAATAAATAGATACTAGAGATGTATTGAAAACCTTCATTCCTTGGCTCGAACAATTATATTGATGCAAAATCGTCGTTGGTAGTGGAATACAAAATCATCTTTCTCTTTGGAACTCATTTTCCAATGCATTCTAAGAGTTCACGACACACAAAATAATAGTAATAACAACAACAATAATAATTAAAATAAAAGTTAAGGTGGTGGCTACTTGATACAACCCTCAAACTCTAAAAAAACGACCTCAACCAAAACGTCAAAGCTGACTAGAAAGAGAATTACATTTACTTGAAGCTTAAAATATCACTTGAAAGTGGGTTTGAATATTTTTTATTTAAAAAATACATTAAAATAATAGTATACATATTTTTTAAAATTTATTTTTTCATACCAAAGCAATTCACAAACACTAAAAAACTTATTTTCAAAATGAAACATCGCGACCAATGGTTGTACCTAAATTTTAAAGCCGGGGCTTGAGAAACTCCGAGTAGAAATTAAGAAGGCGAGACAGTACCAACCAATTCTTTCTTCTTCGTATCCATATGATCGAACTTCTTTCATCAAATTAAACCATAGAATACAATGTTTTTTTCCGTTTTTAAAAGTGAATTACTACCACAGCATGGCAAGCCTTAGTTTTCATAATAGAACAGAAAACACGTAATGAATTGTTAGTTTGATGTGAATCCATTAAAATAAAAATATTGTCTTACACGATATCTTTTTTTTTTTGAAGGAGCAATAAAAATCTATTAAGGAAAAAGTATGAACAAAAACCTCTATACGTTCTCTCGAAGCCAAATACAAATTTTGAAGATTTCAAGTAAAGGTTTCATATTCTCTTAGTAGAAAAAAATTTACATTTAAACAATAATTTCCTATTTAGAATAATAAAATTACATTGGTTTTGAAAACCCTCGGTTTGTTTTTCATAAGAAAAAACATTACTTTATGAAAAACATACATAACTACCTGAAAATAAAGTAGTGGTGGTGGTAATGATAAAGAAACATAATTACCAATAAAGAAAGAGAGTTGAAAATGGAACTAAATAAACGTTTTTGCGTATACACATAGAGCAACACCATTAAATACATATTAAAGATGCATTAATGAACAAAGTAATTGATATAATGCGTTTAAAAGCCTTTTACTTATAAATTAGTTAGTATGTGGGATCCTTGAATTCAATTAAAGCATAACCAATCATAATCTCTCCCTAGATTGAGTTTTAAGCAAGATGGCGATTTTTCAAAATAAAATCTTCTTGGTTCTATTGTGTTTGATCGGTGTATTTGCGGGTACTCCGGCACTTGCGGGGAAGCAATACTTGCACCATCGGGAGAGCCTTTTCCCAAGCCTAGCAAAAAACATGGAAGGTTGCTTGCTGCGAAGTTGACCGTCCCGGTGTGGATTAGAGGTTTTTCTTAGCTTTAGTGGAAACAATAACAACCCATCGGACGATTGTTGCAAGAAGCTCGTGGCAACGAGGAATAGATTGTCATAATGCATTTACTGAGAGATTCTCATATCAAAAGAGCCCCGGGAAAACCCATCTAAGATTTCTCTAAGGAGCATGGATATTTGGAATCGTTGTGTCGCCGTTGCATCTAAAGCATAAACAAAACGCTTTTCCTTGACAGCATCATTAATAATGTAATTGTGCTTTGCTTAAATTTTTTATCATGGTATTTTAATAATAGACAACGCCCAAAGTTCTCGCTCTCAATCCTGTTGAATTTTTAATGTATTTTTCCTTAAAATCCTGCTTCTTGAGAGTTACAGCAGACAATGTTTGTTTAATAAATAGATACTAGAGATGTATTGAAAACCTTCATTCCTTGGCTCGAACAATTATATTGATGCAAAATCGTCGTTGGTAGTGGAATACAAAATCATCTTTCTACTGGAACTCATTTTCCAATGCATTCTAAGAGTTCACAGCACACAAAATAATAGTAATAACAACAACAATAATAATTAAAATAAAAGTTAAGGTGGTGGCTACTTGATACAACCCTCAAACTCTAAAAAACGACCTCAACCAAAACGTCAAACTGACTAGAAAGAGAATTACATTTACTTGAAGCTTAAAATATCACTGAAAGTGGGTTTGAATATTTTTTATTTAAAAATACATTAAAATAATAGTATACATATTTTTTAAAATTTATTTTTCATACCAAAGCAATTCACAAACACTAAAAAACTTATTTTCAAAATGAAACATCGCAGCCAATGGTTGTACCTAAATTTTAAAGCCAGGCTTGAGAAACTCCAGTAGAAATTAAGAAGGCAGACAGTACCAACCAATTCTTTCTTCTTCGTATCCATATGATCGAACTTCTTTCATCAAATTAAACCATAGAATACAATGTTTTTTTCCGTTTTTAAAAGTGAATTACTACCCAGCATGGCAAGCCTTAGTTTTCATAATAGAACAGAAAACACGTAATGAATTGTTAGTTTGATGTGAATCCATTAAAATAAAAATATTGTCTTACACGATATCTTTTTTTTTGAAGGAGCAATAAAAAATCTATTAAGGAAAAAGTATGAACAAAAACCTCTATACGTTCTCTCGAAGCCAAATACAAATTTTGAAGATTTCAAGTAAAGGTTTCATATTCTCTTAGTAGAAAAAAATTTACATTTAAACAATAATTTCCTATTTAGAATAATAAAATTACATTGGTTTTGAAAACCCTCGGTTTGTTTTTCATAAGAAAAAACATTACTTTATGAAAAACATACATAACTACCTGAAAATAAAGTAGTGGTGGTGGTAATGATAAAGCAACATAATTACCAATAAAGAAAGAGAGTTGAAAATGGAACTAAATAAACGTTTTTGTGTATACACATAGAGCAACACCATTAAATACATATTAAAGATGCATTAATGAACAACGTAATTGATATAATGCGTTTAAAAGCCTTTTACTTATAAATTAGTTAGTATGTGGGATCCTTGAATTCAATTAAAGCATAACCAATCATAATCTCTCCCTAGATTGAGTTTTAAGCAAGATGGCGATTTTTCAAAATAAAATCTTCTTGGTTCTATTGTGTTTGATCGGTGTATTTGCGGGTACTCCAGCACTTGCAGGAAGCAATACTGCACCATCGGGAGAGCCTTTTCCCAAGCCTAGCAAAAACATGGAAGGTTGCGTCTGCGAAGTTGACAGTCCGGTGTGGATTAGAGGTTTTTCTTAGCTTTAGTGGAAACAATAACAACCCATCGGGACGATTGTTGCAAGAAGCTCGTGGCAACGAGGAATGGGATTGTCATAATGCATTTACAGAGATTCTCATATCAAAAGAGCCCCCGGGAAAACCCATCTAAGATTTCTCTAAGGAGCATGGATATTTGGAATCGTTATTGTCGCCGTTGCATCTAAAGCATAAACAAAACGCTTTTCCTTGACAGACATCATTAATAATGTAATTGTCTTTGCTTAAATTTTTTATCATGGTATTTTAATAATAGACAACGCCCGAGTTCTCGCTCTCAATACTTGTTGAATTTTTAATGTATTTTTCCTTAAAATCCTGCTTCTTGAGAGATTACTGAGACAATGTTTGTTTAATAAATAGATACTAGAGATGTATTGAAAACCTTCATTCCTTGGCTCGAACAATTATATTGATGCAAAATCGTCGTTGGTAGTGGAATACAAAAATCATCTTTCTCTTGGAACTCATTTTCCAATGCATTCTAAGAGTTCACTGACACACAAAATAATAGTAACAACAACAACAATAATAATTAAAATAAAAGTTAAGGTGGTGGCTACTTGATACAACCCTCAAACTCTAAAAAACGACCTCAACCAAAAACGTCAAGCTGACTAGAAAGAGAATTACATTTACTTGAAGCTTAAAATATCACTCGAAAGTGGGTTTGAATATTTTTTTATTTAAAAAATACATTAAAATAATAGTATACATATTTTTTTAAAATTTATTTTTTCATACCAAAGCAATTCACAAACACTAAAAAAACTTATTTTCAAAATGAAACATCGCAGCCCAATGGTTGTACCCTAAATTTTAAAGCCGGGCTTGAGAAACTCCGAGTAGAAATTAAGAAGGCAGACAGTACCAACCAATTCTTTCTTCTTCGTATCCATATGATCGAACTTCTTTCATCAAATTAAACCATAGAATACAATGTTTTTTTCCGTTTTTAAAAGTGAATTACTACCACAGCATGGCAAGCCTTAGTTTTCATAATAGAACGAGAAAAACACGTAATGAATTGTTAGTTTGATGTGAATCCATTAAAATAAAAATTATTGTCTTACACGATATCTTTTTTTTTGAAGGAGCAATAAAAATCTATTAAGGAAAAAGTATGAACAAAAACCTCTATACGTTCTCTCGAAGCCAAATACAAATTTTGAAGATTTCAAGTAAAGGTTTCATATTCTCTTAGTAGAAAAAAATTTACATTTAAACAATAATTTCCTATTTAGAATAATAAAATTACATTGGTTTTGAAAACCCTCGGTTTGTTTTTCATAAGAAAAAACATTACTTTATGAAAAACATACATAACTACCTGAAAATAAAGTAGTGGTGGTGGTAATGATAAAGCAACATAATTACCAATAAAGAAAGAGAGTTGAAAATGGAACTAAATAAACGTTTTTGTGTATACACATAGAGCAACACCATTAAATACATATTAAAGATGCATTAATGAACAAAGTAATTGATATAATGCGTTTAAAGGCCTTTTACTTATAAATTAGTTAGTATGTGGGATCCTTGAATTCAATTAAAGCATAACCAATCATAATCTCTCCCTAGATTGAGTTTTAAGCAAGATGGCGATTTTTCAAAATAAAATATTCTTGGTTCTATTGTGTTTGATCGGTGTATTTGCGGGTACTCCAGCACTTGCAGGAAGCAATACTGCACCATCGGGAGAGCCTTTTCCCAAGCCTAGCAAAAACATGGAAGGTTGCGCTGCGAAGTTGACCGTCCCGTGTGGATTAGAGGTTTTTCTTAGCTTTAGTGGAAACAATAACAACCCATCGGACGATTGTTGCAAGAAGCTCGTGGCAACGAGGGAATAGATTGTCATAATGCATTTACAGAGATTCTCATATCAAAAGAGCCCCCGGGAAAACCCATCTAAGATTTCTCTAAGGAGCATGGATATTTGGAATCGTTGTGTCAGCCGTTGCATCTAAAGCATAAACAAAACGCTTTTCCTTGACAGCATCATTAATAATGTAATTGTCTTTGCTTAAATTTTTTATCATGGTATTTTAATAATAGACAACGCCCGAAAGTTCTCGCTCTCAATCTTGTTGAATTTTTAATGTATTTTTCCTTAAAATCCTGCTTCTTGAGAGTTACAGCAGACAATGTTTGTTTAATAAATAGATACTAGAGATGTATTGAAAACCTTCATTCCTTGGCTCGAACAATTATATTGATGCAAAATCGTCGTTGGTAGTGGAATACAAAATCATCTTTCTCTCTGGAACTCATTTTCCAATGCATTCTAAGAGTTCACGACACACAAAATAATAGTAACAACAACAACAATAATAATTAAAATAAAAGTTAAGGTGGTGGCTACTTGATACAACCCTCAAACTCTAAAAAACGACCTCAACCAAAACGTCAAAGCGACTAGAAAGAGAATTACATTTACTTGAAGCTTAAAATATCACTGAAAGTGGGTTTGAATATTTTTTATTTAAAAATACATTAAAATAATAGTATACATATTTTTTAAAATTTATTTTTCATACCAAAGCAATTCACAAACACTAAAAAACTTATTTTCAAAATGAAACATCGCAGCCAATGGTTGTACCTAAATTTTAAAGCCAGGCTTGAGAAACTCCAGTAGAAATTAAGAAGGCAGACAGTACCAACCAATTCTTTCTTCTTCGTATCCATATGATCGAACTTCTTTCATCAAATTAAACCATAGAATACAATGTTTTTTTCCGTTTTTAAAAGTGAATTACTACCACAGCATGGCAAGCCTTAGTTTTCATAATAGAACAGAAAACACGTAATGAATTGTTAGTTTGATGTGAATCCATTAAAATAAAAATATTGTCTTACACGATATCTTTTTTTTTTTGAAGGAGCAATAAAAATCTATTAAGGAAAAAGTATGAACAAAAACCTCTATACGTTCTCTCGAAGCCAAATACAAATTTTGAAGATTTCAAGTAAAGGTTTCATATTCTCTTAGTAGAAAAAAAATTTACATTTAAACAATAATTTCCTATTTAGAATAATAAAATTACATTGGTTTTGAAAACCCTCGGTTTGTTTTTCATAAGAAAAAAACATTACTTTATGAAAAAACATACATAACTACCTGAAAATAAAGTAGTGGTGGTGGTAATGATAAAGCAAACATAATTACCAATAAAGAAAGAGAGTTGAAAATGGAACTAAATAAACGTTTTTGTGTATACACATAGAGCAACACCATTAAATACATATTAAAGATGCATTAATGAACAAAGTAATTGATATAATGCGTTTAAAAGCCTTTTACTTATAAATTAGTTAGTATGTGGGATCCTTGAATTCAATTAAAGCATAACCAATCATAATCTCTCCCTAGATTGAGTTTTAAGCAAGATGGCGATTTTTCAAAATAAAATCTTCTTGGTTCTATTGTGTTTGATCGGTGTATTTGCGGGTACTCCAGCACTTGCAGGAAGCAATACTTGCACCATCGGGAGAGCCTTTTCCCAAGCCTAGCAAAAAACATGGAAGGTTGCGGCTGCGAAGTTGACCGTCCCGGGTGTGGATTAGAGGTTTTTCTTAGCTTTAGTGGAAACAATAACAACCCATCGGACGATTGTTGCAAGAAGCTCGTGGCAACGAGGGAATAGATTGTCATAATGCATTTACTGAGAGATTCTCATATCAAAAGAGCCCCGGGAAAACCCATCTAAGATTTCTCTAAGGAGCATGGATATTTGGAATCGTTGTGTCGCCGTTGCATCTAAAGCATAAACAAAACGCTTTTCCTTGACAGCATCATTAATAATGTAATTGTCTTTGCTTAAATTTTTTATCATGGTATTTTAATAATAGACCACTGCCCGAAAGTTCTCGCTCTCAATCTTGTTGAATTTTTAATGTATTTTTCCTTAAAATCCTGCTTCTTGAGGGATTACTGACGAGACAATGTTTGTTTAATAAATAGATACTAGAGATGTATTGAAAACCTTCATTCCTTGGCTCGAACAATTATATTGATGCAAAATGCGTCGTTGGTAGTGGAATACAAAATCATCTTTCTCTTTGGAACTCATTTTCCAATGCATTCTAAGAGTTCATGACACACAAAATAATAGTAACAACAACAACAATAATAATTAAAATAAAAGTTAAGGTGGTGGCTACTTGATACAACCCTCAAACTCTAAAAAACGACCTCAACCAAAACGTCAAGCTGACTAGAAAGAGAATTACATTTACTTGAAGCTTAAAATATCACTTTGAAAGTGGGTTTGAATATTTTTTATTTAAAAAATACATTAAAATAATAGTATACATATTTTTTAAAAATTTATTTTTTCATACCAAAGCAATTCACAAACACTAAAAAACTTATTTTCAAAATGAAACATCGCGGCCAATGGTTGTACCTAAATTTTAAAAGCCGAGGGCTTGAGAAACTCCAGTAGAAATTAAGAAGGCGAGCGGTACCAACCAATTCTTTCTTCTTCGTATCCATATGATCGAACTTCTTTCATCAAATTAAACCATAGAATACAATGTTTTTTTCCGTTTTTAAAAGTGAATTACTACCACAGCATGGCAAGCCTTAGTTTTCATAATAGAACAGAAAACACGTAATGAATTGTTAGTTTGATGTGAATCCATTAAAATAAAAATATTGTCTTACACGATATCTTTTTTTTTTTGAAGGAGCAATAAAAATCTATTAAGGAAAAAGTATGAACAAAAACCTCTATACGTTCTCTCGAAGCCAAATACAAATTTTGAAGATTTCAAGTAAAGGTTTCATATTCTCTTAGTAGAAAAAAATTTACATTTAAACAATAATTTCCTATTTAGAATAATAAAATTACATTGGTTTTGAAAACCCTCGGTTTGTTTTTCATAAGAAAAAACATTACTTTATGAAAAACATACATAACTACACGAAAATAAAGTAGTGGTGGTGGTAATGATAAAGCAACATAATTACCAATAAAGAAAGAGAGTTGAAAATGGAACTAAATAAACGTTTTTGTGTATACACATAGAGCAACACCATTAAATACATATTAAAGATGCATTAATGAACAACGTAATTGATATAATGCGTTTAAAAGCCTTTTACTTATAAATTAGTTAGTATGTGGGATCCTTGAATTCAATTAAAGCATAACCAATCATAATCTCTCCCTAGATTGAGTTTTTAAGCAAGATGGCGATTTTTCAAAATAAAATCTTCTTGGTTCTATTGTGTTTGATCGGTGTATTTGCGGGTACTCCGGCACTTGCGGGAAGCAATCTTGCACCATCGGGAGAGCCTTTTCCCAAGCCTAGCAAAAAACATGGAAGGTTGCGTCTGCGAAGTTGACCGTCAGGTGTGGATTAGAGGTTTTTCTTAGCTTTAGTGGAAACAATAACAACCCATCGGGGACGATTGTTGCAAGAAGCTCGTGGCAACGAGGGAATAGATTGTCATAATGCATTTCTGAGAGATTCTCATATCAAAAAGAGCCCCGGGAAAACCCATCTAAGATTTCTCTAAGGAGCATGGATATTTGGAATCGTTGTGTCGCCGTTGCATCTAAAGCATAAACAAAACGCTTTTCCTTGACAGCATCATTAATAATGTAATTGTCTTTGCTTAAATTTTTTATCATGGTATTTTAATAATAGACAACTTGCCCGAGTTCTCGCTCTCAATCTTGTTGAATTTTTAATGTATTTTCCTTAAAATCCACGCTTCTTGAGGAGTTACGGCGAGACAATGTTTGTTTAATAAATAGATACTAGAGATGTATTGAAAACCTTCATTCCTTGGCTCGAACAATTATATTGATGCAAAATACGTCGTTGGTAGTGGAATACAAAATCATCTTTCTCTTTGGAACTCATTTTTCCAATGCATTCTAAGAGTTCACGGCACACAAAATAATAATAATAACAACAACAATAATAATTAAAATAAAAGTTAAGGTGGTGGCTACTTGATACAACCCTCAAACTCTAAAAAACGACCTCAACCAAAACGTCAAAGCGACTAGAAGAGAATTACATTTACTTGAAGCTTAAAATATCACTTTGAAAGTGGGTTTGAATATTTTTATTTAAAAATACATTAAAATAATAGTATACATATTTTTTAAAATTTATTTTTTCATACCAAAGCAATTCACAAACACTAAAAAACTTATTTTCAAAATGAAACATCGCGGCCAATGGTTGTACCCTAAATTTTAAAAGCCGGGCTTGAGAAACTCCGAGTAGAAATTAAGAAGATGAGCAGTACCAACCAATTCTTTCTTCTTCGTATCCATATGATCGAACTTCTTTCATCAAATTAAACCATAGAATACAATGTTTTTTTCCGTTTTTAAAAGTGAATTACTACCCATGACATGGCAAGCCTTAGTTTTCATAATAGAACGAGAAAACACGTAATGAATTGTTAGTTTGATGTGAATCCATTAAAATAAAAATATTGTCTTACACGATATCTTTTGAAGGAACAATAAAAATCTATTAAGGAAAAAGTATGAACAAAAAACCTCTATACGTTCTCTCGAAGCCAAATACAAATTTTGAAGATTTCAAGTAAAGGTTTCATATTCTCTTAGTAGAAAAAAAATTTACATTTAAACAATAATTTCCTATTTAGAATAATAAAATTACATTGGTTTTGAAAACCCTCGGTTTGTTTTTCATAAGAAAAAAACATTACTTTATGAAAAACATACATAACTACCGAAAATAAAGTAGTGGTGGTGGTAATGATAAAGCAACATAATTACCAATAAAGAAAGAGAGTTGAAAAATGGAACTAAATAAACGTTTTTGTGTATACACATAGAGCAACACCATTAAATACATATTAAAGATGCATTAATGAACAAACGTAATTGATATAATGCGTTTAAAAGCCTTTTACTTATAAATTAGTTAGTATGTGGGATCCTTGAATTCAATTAAAGCATAACCAATCATAATCTCTCCCTAGATTGAGTTTTTAAGCAAGATGGCGATTTTTCAAAATAAAATCTTCTTGGTTCTATTGTGTTTTGATCGGTGTATTTGCGGGTACTCCGGCACTTGCGAGGGAAGCAATGCTTGCACCATCGGGAGAGCCTTTTCCCAAGCCTAGCAAAAACATGGAAGGTTGCGTCTGCGAAGTTGACCGTCAGGTGTGGATTAGAGGTTTTTCTTAGCTTTAGTGGAAACAATAACAACCCATCGGGACGATTGTTGCAAGAAGCTCGTGGCAACGAGGGAATAGATGTCATAATGCATTTACTGAGAGATTCTCATATCAAAAGAGCCCCCGGGAAAACCCATCTAAGATTTCTCTAAGGAGCATGGATATTTGGAATCGTTGTGTCGCCGTTGCATCTAAAGCATAAACAAAACGCTTTTCCTTGACGGCATCATTAATAATGTAATTGTCTTTGCTTAAATTTTTTATCATGGTATTTTAATAATAGACAACGCCCGAGTTCTACGCTCTCAATCTTTGTTGAATTTTTAATGTATTTTTCCTTAAAATCACTGCTTCTTGAGAGATTACGACGAGACAATGTTTGTTTAATAAATAGATACTAGAGATGTATTGAAAACCTTCATTCCTTGGCTCGAACAATTATATTGATGCAAAATGCGTCGTTGGTAGTGGAATACAAAATCATCTTTCTACTGGAACTCATTTTCCAATGCATTCTAAGAGTTCACAGCACACAAAATAATAGTAACAACAACAACAATAATAATTAAAATAAAAGTTAAGGTGGTGGCTACTTGATACAACCCTCAAACTCTAAAAAACGACCTCAACCAAAACGTCAAACTGACTAGAAAGAGAATTACATTTACTTGAAGCTTAAAATATCAGTGAAAGTGAGTCTAAATATTTTTTATTTAAAAATACATCAAAATAATAGTATACATATTTTTTAAAATTTATTTTTCATACCAAAGCAATTCACAAACACTAAAAAACTTATTTTCAAAATGAAACATCGCAGACCAATGGTTGTACCTAAATTTTAAAGCCGAGGCTTGAGAAACTCCGAGTAGAAATTAAGAAAGGCGAGACAGTACCAACCAATTCTTTCTTCTTCGTATCCATATGATCGAACTTCTTTCATCAAATTAAACCATAGAATACAATGTTTTTTTCCGTTTTTAAAAGTGAATTACTACCCACGACATGGCAAGCCTTAGTTTTCATAATAGAACGAGAAAACACGTAATGAATTGTTAGTTTGATGTGAATCCATTAAAATAAAAAATATTGTCTTACACGATATCTTTTTTTTTGAAGGAGCAATAAAAATCTATTAAGGAAAAAGTATGAACAAAAAACCTCTATACGTTCTCTCGAAGCCAAATACAAATTTTGAAGATTTCAAGTAAAGGTTTCATATTCTCTTAGTAGAAAAAAAAATTTACATTTAAACAATAATTTCCTATTTAGAATAATAAAAATTACATTGGTTTTGAAAACCCTCGGTTTGTTTTTCATAAGAAAAAAACATTACTTTATGAAAAAACATACATAACTACACTGAAAATAAAGTAGTGGTGGTGGTAATGATAAAGCAAACATAATTACCAATAAAGAAAGAGAGTTGAAAATGGAACTAAATAAACGTTTTTTGTGTATACACATAGAGCAACACCATTAAATACATATTAAAGATGCATTAATGAACAAAGTAATTGATATAATGCGTTTAAAAAGCCTTTTACTTATAAATTAGTTAGTATGTGGGATCCTTGAATTCAATTAAAGCATAACCAATCATAATCTCTCCCTAGATTGAGTTTTTAAGCAAGATGGCGATTTTTCAAAATAAAATCTTCTTGGTTCTATTGTGTTTGATCGGTGTATTTGCGGGTACTCCGGCACTTGCGGGAAGCAATCTTGCACCATCGGGAGAGCCTTTTCCCAAGCCTAGCAAAAACATGGAAGGTTGCGGCTGCGAAGTTGGCCAGTCCGGTGTGGATTAGAGGTTTTTCTTAGCTTTAGTGGAAACAATAACAACCCATCGAGACGATTGTTGCAAGAAGCTCGTGGCAACGAGGGAATAGATTGTCATAATGCATTTACTGAGAGATTCTCATATCAAAAGAGCCCCGGGAAAACCCATCTAAGATTTCTCTAAGGAGCATGGATATTTGGAATCGTTGTGTCGCCGTTGCATCTAAAGCATAAACAAAACGCTTTTCCTTGACGACATCATTAATAATGTAATTGTCTTTGCTTAAATTTTTTATCATGGTATTTTAATAATAGACAACGCCCAGAGTTCTCGCTCTCAATACTTGTTGAATTTTTTAATGTATTTTTCCTTAAAATCCTGCTTCTTGAGAGATTACTGACGAGACAATGTTTGTTTAATAAATAGATACTAGAGATGTATTGAAAACCTTCATTCCTTGGCTCGAACAATTATATTGATGCAAAATGCGTCGTTGGTAGTGGAATACAAAATCATCTTTCTCTTTGGGAACTCATTTTCCAATGCATTCTAAGAGTTCACGACACACAAAATAATAGTAATAACAACAACAATAATAATTAAAATAAAAGTTAAGGTGGTGGCTACTTGATACAACCCTCAAACTCTAAAAAACGACCTCAACCAAAACGTCAAAGCCCGACTAGAAAGAGAATTACATTTACTTGAAGCTTAAAATATCACTTTGAAAGTGGGTTTGAATATTTTTTATTTAAAAAATACATTAAAATAATAGTATACATATTTTTTAAAAATTTATTTTTTCATACCAAAGCAATTCACAAACACTAAAAAACTTATTTTCAAAATGAAACATCGCGACCAATGGTTGTACCTAAATTTTAAAGCCCGAGGCTTGAGAAACTCCGAGTAGAAATTAAGAAGGCAGACAGTACCAACCAATTCTTTCTTCTTCGTATCCATATGATCGAACTTCTTTCATCAAATTAAACCATAGAATACAATGTTTTTTTTCCGTTTTTAAAAGTGAATTACTACCACAGCATGGCAAGCCTTAGTTTTCATAATAGAACAGAAAACACGTAATGAATTGTTAGTTTGATGTGAATCCATTAAAATAAAAATATTGTCTTACACGATATCTTTTTTTTTTTGAAGGAGCAATAAAAATCTATTAAGGAAAAAGTATGAACAAAAACCTCTATACGTTCTCTCGAAGCCAAATACAAATTTTGAAGATTTCAAGTAAAGGTTTCATATTCTCTTAGTAGAAAAAAATTTACATTTAAACAATAATTTCCTATTTAGAATAATAAAAATTACATTGGTTTTGAAAACCCTCGGTTTGTTTTTCATAAGAAAAAAACATTACTTTATGAAAAAACATACATAACTACATGAAAATAAAGTAGTGGTGGTGGTAATGATAAAGCAAACATAATTACCAATAAAGAAAGAGAGTTGAAAATGGAACTAAATAAACGTTTTTGTGTATACACATAGAGCAACACCATTAAATACATATTAAAGATGCATTAATGAACAAAGTAATTGATATAATGCGTTTAAAAGCCTTTTACTTATAAATTAGTTAGTATGTGGGATCCTTGAATTCAATTAAAGCATAACCAATCATAATCTCTCCCTAGATTGAGTTTTTAAGCAAGATGGCGATTTTTCAAAATAAAATCTTCTTGGTTCTATTGTGTTTGATCGGTGTATTTGCGGGTACTCCGGCACTTGCGAGGAAGCAATCTTGCACCATCGGGAGAGCCTTTTCCCAAGCCTAGCAAAAACATGGAAGGTTGCATGCTGCGAAGTTGACCAGTCCGAGTGTGGATTAGAGGTTTTTCTTAGCTTTAGTGGAAACAATAACAACCCATCGGGACGATTGTTGCAAGAAGCTCGTGGCAACGAGGAATAGATTGTCATAATGCATTTACTGAGAGATTCTCATATCAAAAGAGCCCCCGGGAAAACCCATCTAAGATTTCTCTAAGGAGCATGGATATTTGGAATCGTTGTGTCGCCGTTGCATCTAAAGCATAAACAAAACGCTTTTCCTTGGCAGCATCATTAATAATGTAATTGTCTTTGCTTAAATTTTTTATCATGGTATTTTAATAATAGACAACGCTTGAGTTCTCGCTCTCAATCTTTGTTGAATTTTTAATGTATTTTTCCTTAAAATCCTGCTTCTTGAGAGATTCTGACGAGACAATGTTTGTTTAATAAATAGATACTAGAGATGTATTGAAAACCTTCATTCCTTGGCTCGAACAATTATATTGATGCAAAATGCGTCGTTGGTAGTGGAATACAAAATCATCTTTCTCTTTGGGAACTCATTTTCCAATGCATTCTAAGAGTTCACGACACACAAAATAATAGTAACAACAACAACAATAATAATTAAAATAAAAGTTAAGGTGGTGGCTACTTGATACAACCCTCAAACTCTAAAAAACGACCTCAACCAAAACGTCAAGCGACTAGAAAGAAATTACATTTACTTGAAGCTTAAAATATCACTGAAAGTGGGTTTGAATATTTTTTATTTAAAAATACATTAAAATAATAGTATACATATTTTTTAAAATTTATTTTTCATACCAAAGCAATTCACAAACACTAAAAAACTTATTTTCAAAATGAAACATCGCGACCAATGGTTGTACCTAAATTTTAAAGCCGAGGCTTGAGAAACTCCGGTAGAAATTAAGAAAGGCGAGACGGTACCAACCAATTCTTTCTTCTTCGTATCCATATGATCGAACTTCTTTCATCAAATTAAACCATAGAATACAATGTTTTTTTCCGTTTTTAAAAGTGAATTACTACCACAGCATGGCAAGCCTTAGTTTTCATAATAGAACAGAAAACACGTAATGAATTGTTAGTTTGATGTGAATCCATTAAAATAAAAAATATTGTCTTACACGATATCTTTTTTTTTGAAGGAGCAATAAAAAATCTATTAAGGAAAAAAGTATGAACAAAAAACCTCTATACGTTCTCTCGAAGCCAAATACAAATTTTGAAGATTTCAAGTAAAGGTTTCATATTCTCTTAGTAGAAAAAAAATTTACATTTAAACAATAATTTCCTATTTAGAATAATAAAATTACATTGGTTTTGAAAACCCTCGGTTTGTTTTTCATAAGAAAAAAACATTACTTTATGAAAAAACATACATAACTACACGAAAATAAAGTAGTGGTGGTGGTAATGATAAAGAAACATAATTACCAATAAAGAAAGAGAGTTGAAAATGGAACTAAATAAACGTTTTTGTGTATACACATAGAGCAACACCATTAAATACATATTAAAGATGCATTAATGAACAAAGTAATTGATATAATGCGTTTAAAAGCCTTTTACTTATAAATTAGTTAGTATGTGGGATCCTTGAATTCAATTAAAGCATAACCAATCATAATCTCTCCCTAGATTGAGTTTTTAAGCAAGATGGCGATTTTTCAAAAATAAAATCTTCTTGGTTCTATTGTGTTTGATCGGTGTATTTGCGGGTACTCCGGCACTTGCGAGGAAGCAATCTTGCACCATCGGGAGAGCCTTTTCCCAAGCCTAGCAAAAACATGGAAGGTTGCTGCTGCGAAGTTGACAGTCCGGTGTGGATTAGAGGTTTTTCTTAGCTTTAGTGGAAACAATAACAACCCATCGGACGATTGTTGCAAGAAGCTCGTGGCAACGAGGAATAGATTGTCATAATGCATTTCTGAGAGATTCTCATATCAAAAGAGCCCCAGGAAAACCCATCTAAGATTTCTCTAAGGAGCATGGATATTTGGAATCGTTGTGTCGCCGTTGCATCTAAAGCATAAACAAAACGCTTTTCCTTGACAGCATCATTAATAATGTAATTGTGCTGCTTAAATTTTTTATCATGGTATTTTAATAATAGACACTGCCCAGAGTTCTCGCTCTCAATACTGTTGAATTTTTAATGTATTTTTCCTTAAAATCCTGCTTCTTGAGAGTTACAGCAGACAATGTTTGTTTAATAAATAGATACTAGAGATGTATTGAAAACCTTCATTCCTTGGCTCGAACAATTATATTGATGCAAAATCGTCGTTGGTAGTGGAATACAAAATCATCTTTCTCTTTGGAACTCATTTTCCAATGCATTCTAAGAGTTCACAGCACACAAAATAATAGTAATAACAACAACAATAATAATTAAAATAAAAGTTAAGGTGGTGGCTACTTGATACAACCCTCAAACTCTAAAAAACGACCTCAACCAAAACGTCAAACTGACTAGAAAGAGAATTACATTTACTTGAAGCTTAAAATATCACTTTGAAAGTGGGTTTGAATATTTTTTATTTAAAAAATACATTAAAATAATAGTATACATATTTTTTAAAAATTTATTTTTTCATACCAAAGCAATTCACAAACACTAAAAAACTTATTTTCAAAATGAAACATCGCGACCAATGGTTGTACCTAAATTTTAAAGCCGGGGCTTGAGAAACTCCGAGTAGAAATTAAGAAGGCGAGACGGTACCAACCAATTCTTTCTTCTTCGTATCCATATGATCGAACTTCTTTCATCAAATTAAACCATAGAATACAATGTTTTTTTTCCGTTTTTAAAAGTGAATTACTACCACAGCATGGCAAGCCTTAGTTTTCATAATAGAACAGAAAACACGTAATGAATTGTTAGTTTGATGTGAATCCATTAAAATAAAAATATTGTCTTACACGATATCTTTTTTTTTTTGAAGGAGCAATAAAAATCTATTAAGGAAAAAGTATGAACAAAAACCTCTATACGTTCTCTCGAAGCCAAATACAAATTTTGAAGATTTCAAGTAAAGGTTTCATATTCTCTTAGTAGAAAAAAATTTACATTTAAACAATAATTTCCTATTTAGAATAATAAAATTACATTGGTTTTGAAAACCCTCGGTTTGTTTTTCATAAGAAAAAACATTACTTTATGAAAAACATACATAACTACCTGAAAATAAAGTAGTGGTGGTGGTAATGATAAAGAAACATAATTACCAATAAAGAAAGAGAGTTGAAAATGGAACTAAATAAACGTTTTTGTGTATACACATAGAGCAACACCATTAAATACATATTAAAGATGCATTAATGAACAAAGTAATTGATATAATGCGTTTAAAAGCCTTTTACTTATAAATTAGTTAGTATGTGGGATCCTTGAATTCAATTAAAGCATAACCAATCATAATCTCTCCCTAGATTGAGTTTTAAGCAAGATGGCGATTTTTCAAAATAAAATCTTCTTGGTTCTATTGTGTTTGATCGGTGTATTTGCGGGTACTCCAGCACTTGCAGGAAGCAATACTGCACCATCGGGAGAGCCTTTTCCCAAGCCTAGCAAAAACATGGAAGGTTGCGTCTGCGAAGTTGACCGTCCGTGTGGATTAGAGGTTTTTTCTTAGCTTTAGTGGAAACAATAACAACCCATCGGGACGATTGTTGCAAGAAGCTCGTGGCAACAGGAATAGATTGTCATAATGCATTTACAGAGATTCTCATATCAAAAGAGCCCCAGGAAAACCCATCTAAGATTTCTCTAAGGAGCATGGATATTTGGAATCGTTGTGTCGCCGTTGCATCTAAAGCATAAACAAAACGCTTTTCCTTGACAGCATCATTAATAATGTAATTGTGCTGCTTAAATTTTTTATCATGGTATTTTAATAATAGACACTGCCCAGAGTTCTCGCTCTCAATACTGTTGAATTTTTAATGTATTTTTCCTTAAAATCCTGCTTCTTGAGGAGTTACTGACGAGACAATGTTTGTTTAATAAATAGATACTAGAGATGTATTGAAAACCTTCATTCCTTGGCTCGAACAATTATATTGATGCAAAATCGTCGTTGGTAGTGGAATACAAAATCATCTTTCTCTTTGGAACTCATTTTCCAATGCATTCTAAGAGTTCACGACACACAAAATAATAGTAATAACAACAACAATAATAATTAAAATAAAAGTTAAGGTGGTGGCTACTTGATACAACCCTCAAACTCTAAAAAACGACCTCAACCAAAACGTCAAAGCCGACTAGAAAGAGAATTACATTTACTTGAAGCTTAAAATATCACTTTGAAAGTGGGTTTGAATATTTTTTATTTAAAAAATACATTAAAATAATAGTATACATATTTTTTTAAAAATTTATTTTTCATACCAAAGCAATTCACAAACACTAAAAAAACTTATTTTCAAAATGAAACATCGCGAGCCAATGGTTGTACCTAAATTTTAAAGCCGGGGCTTGAGAAACTCCAGTAGAAATTAAGAAGGCAGACAGTACCAACCAATTCTTTCTTCTTCGTATCCATATGATCGAACTTCTTTCATCAAATTAAACCATAGAATACAATGTTTTTTTCCGTTTTTAAAAGTGAATTACTACCACAGCATGGCAAGCCTTAGTTTTCATAATAGAACAGAAAACACGTAATGAATTGTTAGTTTGATGTGAATCCATTAAAATAAAAATATTGTCTTACACGATATCTTTTTTTTTTTGAAGGAGCAATAAAAATCTATTAAGGAAAAAGTATGAACAAAAACCTCTATACGTTCTCTCGAAGCCAAATACAAATTTTGAAGATTTCAAGTAAAGGTTTCATATTCTCTTAGTAGAAAAAAATTTACATTTAAACAATAATTTCCTATTTAGAATAATAAAATTACATTGGTTTTGAAAACCCTCGGTTTGTTTTTCATAAGAAAAAACATTACTTTATGAAAAACATACATAACTACCTGAAAATAAAGTAGTGGTGGTGGTAATGATAAAGAAACATAATTACCAATAAAGAAAGAGAGTTGAAAATGGAACTAAATAAACGTTTTTGTGTATACACATAGAGCAACACCATTAAATACATATTAAAGATGCATTAATGAACAAAGTAATTGATATAATGCGTTTAAAAGCCTTTTACTTATAAATTAGTTAGTATGTGGGATCCTTGAATTCAATTAAAGCATAACCAATCATAATCTCTCCCTAGATTGAGTTTTAAGCAAGATGGCGATTTTTCAAAATAAAATCTTCTTGGTTCTATTGTGTTTGATCGGTGTATTTGCGGGTACTCCAGCACTTGCAGGAAGCAATACTGCACCATCGGGAGAGCCTTTTCCCAAGCCTAGCAAAAACATGGAAGGTTGCGGCTGCGAAGTTGGCCAGTCACGTGTGGATTAGAGGTTTTTCTTAGCTTTAGTGGAAACAATAACAACCCATCGGGACGATTGTTGCAAGAAGCTCGTGGCAACGAGGAATAGATTGTCATAATGCATTTACAGAGATTCTCATATCAAAAGAGCCCCAGGAAAACCCATCTAAGATTTCTCTAAGGAGCATGGATATTTGGAATCGTTGTGTCGCCGTTGCATCTAAAGCATAAACAAAACGCTTTTCCTTGACAGCATCATTAATAATGTAATTGTGCTGCTTAAATTTTTTATCATGGTATTTTAATAATAGACACTGCCCAAAGTTCTCGCTCTCAATACTGTTGAATTTTTAATGTATTTTTCCTTAAAATCCTGCTTCTTGAGAGATTACAGACGAGACAATGTTTGTTTAATAAATAGATACTAGAGATGTATTGAAAACCTTCATTCCTTGGCTCGAACAATTATATTGATGCAAAATGCGTCGTTGGTAGTGGAATACAAAATCATCTTTCTCTTTGGGAACTCATTTTCCAATGCATTCTAAGAGTTCACGACACACAAAATAATAGTAATAACAACAACAATAATAATTAAAATAAAAGTTAAGGTGGTGGCTACTTGATACAACCCTCAAACTCTAAAAAACGACCTCAACCAAAACGTCAAAGCTGACTAGAAAGAGAATTACATTTACTTGAAGCTTAAAATATCACTTTGAAAGTGGGTTTGAATATTTTTTATTTAAAAAATACATTAAAATAATAGTATACATATTTTTTTAAAATTTATTTTTTCATACCAAAGCAATTCACAAACACTAAAAAACTTATTTTCAAAATGAAACATCGCAGCCAATGGTTGTACCTAAATTTTAAAGCCAGGCTTGAGAAACTCCAGTAGAAATTAAGAAGGCAGACAGTACCAACCAATTCTTTCTTCTTCGTATCCATATGATCGAACTTCTTTCATCAAATTAAACCATAGAATACAATGTTTTTTTCCGTTTTTAAAAGTGAATTACTACCACAGCATGGCAAGCCTTAGTTTTCATAATAGAACAGAAAACACGTAATGAATTGTTAGTTTGATGTGAATCCATTAAAATAAAAATATTGTCTTACACGATATCTTTTTTTTTGAAGGAGCAATAAAAATCTATTAAGGAAAAAGTATGAACAAAAACCTCTATACGTTCTCTCGAAGCCAAATACAAATTTTGAAAACCCTCGGTTTGTTTTTCATAAGAAAAAACATTACTTTATGAAAAACATACATAACTACCTGAAAATAAAGTAGTGGTGGTGGTAATGATAGAGAAACATAATTACCAATAAAGAAAGAGAGTTGAAAATGGAACTAAATAACCGTTTTTGTGTATACACATAGAGCAACACCATTAAATACATATTAAAGATGCATTAATGAACAAAGTAATTGATATAATGCGTTTAAAAGCCTTTTACTTATAAATTAGTTAGTATGTGGGATCCTTGAATTCAATTAAAGCATAACCAATCATAATCTCTCCCTAGATTGAGTTTTAAGCAAGATGGCGATTTTTCAAAATAAAATCTTCTTGGTTCTATTGTGTTTGATCGGTGTATTTGCGGGTACTCCAGCACTTGCAGGAAGCAATACTGCACCATCGGGAGAGCCTTTTCCCAAGCCTAGCAAAAAACATGGAAGGTTGCGGCTGCGAAGTTGACCGTCCGTGTGGATTAGAGGTTTTTCTTAGCTTTAGTGGAAACAATAACAACCCATCGAGACGATTGTTGCAAGAAGCTCGTGGCAACGAGGAATAGGGTGTCATAATGCATTTACGAGAGATTCTCATATCAAAAGAGCCCCAGGAAAACCCATCTAAGATTTCTCTAAGGAGCATGGATATTTGGAATCGTTGTGTCGCCGTTGCATCTAAAGCATAAACAAAACGCTTTTCCTTGACAGCATCATTAATAATGTAATAGCAGACAATGTTTGTTTAATAAATAGATACTAGAGATGTATTGAAAACCTTCATTCCTTGGCTCGAACAATTATATTGATGCAAAATCGTCGTTGGTAGTGGAATACAAAATCATCTTTCTCTTTGGAACTCATTTTTCCAATGCATTCTAAGAGTTCACGACACACAAAATAATAGTAATAACAACAACAATAATAATTAAAATAAAAGTTAAGGTGGTGGCTACTTGATACAACCCTCAAACTCTAAAAAACGACCTCAACCAAAACGTCAAGCCCGACTAGAAAGAGAATTACATTTACTTGAAGCTTAAAATATCACTTTGAAAGTGGGTTTGAATATTTTTTATTTAAAAAATACATTAAAATAATAGTATACATATTTTTTAAAATTTATTTTTCATACCAAAGCAATTCACAAACACTAAAAAAACTTATTTTCAAAAATGAAACATCGCGGCCAATGGTTGTACCTAAATTTTAAAGCCGAGGCTTGAGAAACTCCGGTAGAAATTAAGAAGGCGAGACGGTACCAACCAATTCTTTCTTCTTCGTATCCATATGATCGAACTTCTTTCATCAAATTAAACCATAGAATACAATGTTTTTTTTCCGTTTTTAAAAGTGAATTACTACCACAGCATGGCAAGCCTTAGTTTTCATAATAGAACAGAAAACACGTAATGAATTGTTAGTTTGATGTGAATCCATTAAAATAAAAATATTGTCTTACACGATATCTTTTTTTTTGAAGGAGCAATAAAAATCTATTAAGGAAAAAGTATGAACAAAAACCTCTATACGTTCTCTCGAAGCCAAATACAAATTTTGAAAACCCTCGGTTTGTTTTTCATAAGAAAAAACATTACTTTATGAAAAACATACATAACTACCTGAAAATAAAGTAGTGGTGGTGGTAATGATAAAGAAACATAATTACCAATAAAGAAAGAGAGTTGAAAATGGAACTAAATAAACGTTTTTGTGTATACACATAGAGCAACACCATTAAATACATATTAAAGATGCATTAATGAACAAAGTAATTGATATAATGCGTTTAAAAGCCTTTTACTTATAAATTAGTTAGTATGTGGGATCCTTGAATTCAATTAAAGCATAACCAATCATAATCTCTCCCTAGATTGAGTTTTAAGCAAGATGGCGATTTTTCAAAATAAAATCTTCTTGGTTCTATTGTGTTTGATCGGTGTATTTGCGGGTACTCCAGCACTTGCAGGAAGCAATACTGCACCATCGGGAGAGCCTTTTCCCAAGCCTAGCAAAAACATGGAAGGTTGCGCTGCGAAGTTGACCGTCCCGGTGTGGATTAGAGGTTTTTCTTAGCTTTAGTGGAAACAATAACAACCCATCGGGACGATTGTTGCAAGAAGCTCGTGGCAACGAGGGAATAGATTGTCATAATGCATTTACAGAGATTCTCATATCAAAAGAGCCCCAGGAAAACCCATCTAAGATTTCTCTAAGGAGCATGGATATTTGGAATCGTTGTGTCGCCGTTGCATCTAAAGCATAAACAAAACGCTTTTCCTTGACAGCATCATTAATAATGTAATTGTGCTGCTTAAATTTTTTATCATGGTATTTTAATAATAGACAACGCCCGAAAGTTCTCGCTCTCAATACTTGTTGAATTTTTTAATGTATTTTTCCTTAAAATCCTGCTTCTTGAGAGTTACAGACGAGACAATGTTTGTTTAATAAATAGATACTAGAGATGTATTGAAAACCTTCATTCCTTGGCTCGAACAATTATATTGATGCAAAATGCGTCGTTGGTAGTGGAATACAAAATCATCTTTCTCTTTGGAACTCATTTTCCAATGCATTCTAAGAGTTCACGACACACAAAATAATAGTAATAACAACAACAATAATAATTAAAATAAAAGTTAAGGTGGTGGCTACTTGATACAACCCTCAAACTCTAAAAAACGACCTCAACCAAAACGTCAAAGCGACTAGAAAGAGAATTACATTTACTTGAAGCTTAAAATATCACTTGAAAGTGGGTTTGAATATTTTTTATTTAAAAAATACATTAAAATAATAGTATACATATTTTTTTAAAAATTTATTTTTCATACCAAAGCAATTCACAAACACTAAAAAAACTTATTTTCAAAATGAAACATCGCGACCAATGGTTGTACCTAAATTTTAAAGCCGAGGCTTGAGAAACTCCGAGTAGAAATTAAGAAGGCGAGACGGTACCAACCAATTCTTTCTTCTTCGTATCCATATGATCGAACTTCTTTCATCAAATTAAACCATAGAATACAATGTTTTTTTCCGTTTTTAAAAAGTGAATTACTACCACGACATGGCAAGCCTTAGTTTTCATAATAGAACGAGAAAACACGTAATGAATTGTTAGTTTGATGTGAATCCATTAAAATAAAAAATATTGTCTTACACGATATCTTTTTTTTTGAAGGAGCAATAAAAATCTATTAAGGAAAAAGTATGAACAAAAAACCTCTATACGTTCTCTCGAAGCCAAATACAAATTTTGAAGATTTCAAGTAAAGGTTTCATATTCTCTTAGTAGAAAAAAAATTTACATTTAAACAATAATTTCCTATTTAGAATAATAAAATTACATTGGTTTTGAAAACCCTCGGTTTGTTTTTCATAAGAAAAAAAACATTACTTTATGAAAAACATACATAACTACACGAAAATAAAGTAGTGGTGGTGGTAATGATAAAGAAACATAATTACCAATAAAGAAAGAGAGTTGAAAATGGAACTAAATAAACGTTTTTGTGTATACACATAGAGCAACACCATTAAATACATATTAAAGATGCATTAATGAACAAAGTAATTGATATAATGCGTTTAAAAGCCTTTTACTTATAAATTAGTTAGTATGTGGGATCCTTGAATTCAATTAAAGCATAACCAATCATAATCTCTCCCTAGATTGAGTTTTTAAGCAAGATGGCGATTTTTCAAAAATAAAATCTTCTTGGTTCTATTGTGTTTGATCGGTGTATTTGCGGGTACTCCGGCACTTGCGAGGAAGCAATACTTGCACCATCGGGAGAGCCTTTTCCCAAGCCTAGCAAAAACATGGAAGGTTGCGTCTGCGAAGTTGACCGTCCCAGTGTGGATTAGAGGTTTTTCTTAGCTTTAGTGGAAACAATAACAACCCATCGAGACGATTGTTGCAAGAAGCTCGTGGCAACGAGGAATAGATTGTCATAATGCATTTACTGAGAGATTCTCATATCAAAAGAGCCCCGGGAAAACCCATCTAAGATTTCTCTAAGGAGCATGGATATTTGGAATCGTTGTGTCGCCGTTGCATCTAAAGCATAAACAAAACGCTTTTCCTTGACAGCATCATTAATAATGTAATTGTCTTTGCTTAAATTTTTATCATGGTATTTTAATAATAGACAACGCCCGAAAGTTCTCGCTCTCAATCTTGTTGAATTTTTTAATGTATTTTTCCTTAAAATCCTGCTTCTTGAGAGATTACTGACGAGACAATGTTTGTTTAATAAATAGATACTAGAGATGTATTGAAAACCTTCATTCCTTGGCTCGAACAATTATATTGATGCAAAATCGTCGTTGGTAGTGGAATACAAAATCATCTTTCTCTTTGGAACTCATTTTCCAATGCATTCTAAGAGTTCACGACACACAAAATAATAGTAATAACAACAACAATAATAATTAAAATAAAAGTTAAGGTGGTGGCTACTTGATACAACCCTCAAACTCTAAAAAACGACCTCAACCAAAACGTCAAAGCCCGACTAGAAAGAGAATTACATTTACTTGAAGCTTAAAATATCACTTGAAAGTGGGTTTGAATATTTTTTATTTAAAAAATACATTAAAATAATAGTATACATATTTTTTTAAAAATTTATTTTTTCATACCAAAGCAATTCACAAACACTAAAAAACTTATTTTCAAAATGAAACATCGCAGCCAATGGTTGTACCTAAATTTTAAAGCCGAGGCTTGAGAAACTCCGAGTAGAAATTAAGAAGGCAGACAGTACCAACCAATTCTTTCTTCTTCGTATCCATATGATCGAACTTCTTTCATCAAATTAAACCATAGAATACAATGTTTTTTTCCGTTTTTAAAAGTGAATTACTACCACAGCATGGCAAGCCTTAGTTTTCATAATAGAACAGAAAACACGTAATGAATTGTTAGTTTGATGTGAATCCATTAAAATAAAAATATTGTCTTACACGATATCTTTTTTTTTTTGAAGGAGCAATAAAAATCTATTAAGGAAAAAGTATGAACAAAAACCTCTATACGTTCTCTCGAAGCCAAATACAAATTTTGAAGATTTCAAGTAAAGGTTTCATATTCTCTTAGTAGAAAAAAATTTACATTTAAACAATAATTTCCTATTTAGAATAATAAAATTACATTGGTTTTGAAAACCCTCGGTTTGTTTTTCATAAGAAAAAAACATTACTTTATGAAAAACATACATAACTACCTGAAAATAAAGTAGTGGTGGTGGTAATGATAGAGAAACATAATTACCAATAAAGAAAGAGAGTTGAAAATGGAACTAAATAACCGTTTTTGTGTATACACATAGAGCAACACCATTAAATACATATTAAAGATGCATTAATGAACAAAGTAATTGATATAATGCGTTTAAAAGCCTTTTACTTATAAATTAGTTAGTATGTGGGATCCTTGAATTCAATTAAAGCATAACCAATCATAATCTCTCCCTAGATTGAGTTTTTAAGCAAGATGGCGATTTTTCAAAATAAAATCTTCTTGGTTCTATTGTGTTTGATCGGTGTATTTGCGGGTACTCCGGCACTTGCGGGAAGCAATACTTGCACCATCGGGAGAGCCTTTTCCCAAGCCTAGCAAAAAACATGGAAGGTTGCTTGCTGCGAAGTTGACCGTCCGTGTGGATTAGAGGTTTTTCTTAGCTTTAGTGGAAACAATAACAACCCATCGGACGATTGTTGCAAGAAGCTCGTGGCAACGAGGAATAGATTGTCATAATGCATTTACTGAGAGATTCTCATATCAAAAGAGCCCCAGGGAAAACCCATCTAAGATTTCTCTAAGGAGCATGGATATTTGGAATCGTTGTGTCGCCGTTGCATCTAAAGCATAAACAAAACGCTTTTCCTTGACAGCATCATTAATAATGTAATTGTGCTGCTTAAATTTTTTATCATGGTATTTTAATAATAGACACTGCCCAGAGTTCTCGCTCTCAATACTGTTGAATTTTTAATGTATTTTTCCTTAAAATCCTGCTTCTTGAGAGTTACAGCAGACAATGTTTGTTTAATAAATAGATACTAGAGATGTATTGAAAACCTTCATTCCTTGGCTCGAACAATTATATTGATGCAAAATCGTCGTTGGTAGTGGAATACAAAATCATCTTTCTACTGGAACTCATTTTCCAATGCATTCTAAGAGTTCACAGCACACAAAATAATAGTAACAACAACAACAATAATAATTAAAATAAAAGTTAAGGTGGTGGCTACTTGATACAACCCTCAAACTCTAAAAAACGACCTCAACCAAAACGTCAAACTGACTAGAAAGAGAATTACATTTACTTGAAGCTTAAAATATCACTGAAAGTGGGTTTGAATATTTTTTATTTAAAAATACATTAAAATAATAGTATACATATTTTTTAAAATTTATTTTTCATACCAAAGCAATTCACAAACACTAAAAAACTTATTTTCAAAATGAAACATCGCAGCCAATGGTTGTACCTAAATTTTAAAGCCAGGCTTGAGAAACTCCAGTAGAAATTAAGAAGGCAGACAGTACCAACCAATTCTTTCTTCTTCGTATCCATATGATCGAACTTCTTTCATCAAATTAAACCATAGAATACAATGTTTTTTTTCCGTTTTTAAAAGTGAATTACTACCACAGCATGGCAAGCCTTAGTTTTCATAATAGAACAGAAAACACGTAATGAATTGTTAGTTTGATGTGAATCCATTAAAATAAAAATATTGTCTTACACGATATCTTTTTTTTTTTGAAGGAGCAATAAAAATCTATTAAGGAAAAAGTATGAACAAAAACCTCTATACGTTCTCTCGAAGCCAAATACAAATTTTGAAGATTTCAAGTAAAGGTTTCATATTCTCTTAGTAGAAAAAAAATTTACATTTAAACAATAATTTCCTATTTAGAATAATAAAAATTACATTGGTTTTGAAAACCCTCGGTTTGTTTTTCATAAGAAAAAAACATTACTTTATGAAAAAACATACATAACTACCTGAAAATAAAGTAGTGGTGGTGGTAATGATAAAGAAACATAATTACCAATAAAGAAAGAGAGTTGAAAATGGAACTAAATAACCGTTTTTGTGTATACACATAGAGCAACACCATTAAATACATATTAAAGATGCATTAATGAACAAAGTAATTGATATAATGCGTTTAAAAGCCTTTTACTTATAAATTAGTTAGTATGTGGGATCCTTGAATTCAATTAAAGCATAACCAATCATAATCTCTCCCTAGATTGAGTTTTAAGCAAGATGGCGATTTTTCAAAATAAAATCTTCTTGGTTCTATTGTGTTTGATCGGTGTATTTGCGGGTACTCCAGCACTTGCAGGAAGCAATACTGCACCATCGGGAGAGCCTTTTCCCAAGCCTAGCAAAAACATGGAAGGTTGCGCTGCGAAGTTGACCGTCCCGTGTGGATTAGAGGTTTTTCTTAGCTTTAGTGGAAACAATAACAACCCATCGGGACGATTGTTGCAAGAAGCTCGTGGCAACAGGAATAGATTGTCATAATGCATTTACAGAGATTCTCATATCAAAAGAGCCCCAGGAAAACCCATCTAAGATTTCTCTAAGGAGCATGGATATTTGGAATCGTTGTGTCGCCGTTGCATCTAAAGCATAAACAAAACGCTTTTCCTTGGCAGACATCATTAATAATGTAATTGTCTTTGCTTAAATTTTTTATCATGGTATTTTAATAATAGACAACTGCCCAAAGTTCTCGCTCTCAATCTTGTTGAATTTTTAATGTATTTTTCCTTAAAATCCTACTTCTTGAG